>OZ018325.1:131754471-132354471 GCA_963969495.1 Ceratothoa steindachneri
GGTTGTCTCTGGCACCAAGTAATGACCTGCTTTTTTGCTTCATCTAATGATTGAAACCGGGTTCCTTTTAGGTGTCCCTTTAAATTTGGTTAGGTTAGGTTAGGTTAGGTTAGGTTAGGTTAGGTTAGGTTAGGTTAGGTTAGGTTAGGTTACCTAACCTAACCAAATTTAAAGGGACACCTAAAAGGAACCCGGTTTCAATCATTAGATGAAGCAAAAAAGCAGGTCATTACTTGGTGCCAGAGACAACCCTGTGAATTCTACAAAGATGGTCTTTACCGTTGGATTCATAGATTAAGAAAGTGTATAGATGTTAATGGAGCTTATGTAGAAAAATGATTACAGTATTATTACAAATAAAAATTTTATGCCATTTATCTGAGAACTTTTTGACTCCCCCTCGTATATATATATATATATATATATATATATATATATATATATATATATATATATATATATATATATATATATATATATATATATATATATATATATATATATATATATATATAATGTGTCTGTGTGTGTGTGCAGAGATGCTTTCGTTGCTTAAACTGTTTTGCATTGCACTACAGAAACTGTTCTTAATGAAAGTCGATGGACTTTCTCTTTAACCCCCAGGAAAATAAAAGTACGGTGCTACTTTGCGTCTTGTCGTCGCTGGACGCCGCTGCCAGAGTGCGCGGATAACCCGATCCCACTTGTACGCTAGAAAGCGGCGACCCGGGTCTTTCTTTTATGGCGGCCATATTTATCGCAATGCATAGAAAGGATTTTCATTTGGCGATATATTATTATTTTCGTGGTAGAAGTGTTAGTAGGGTGGATTTGCGTACATTCTAGTCCAATCGCCCTAAACACACTGCGGTGTTATTAAATTCCTGGAATAAGCATTTTTTTCAATCTTTTATTGTTCCTAATTTTTTTCTGTTGCCACCACTTTCCAGATACCGCTTTTCAAAGATAGTTTAATCGATTCCTCTGTTAATGGGTGTTGAATTCCCGGTAAGGGGGCGGAGTGTCTATTTTTCGTTAAGTCTCAAAATTCTCCTCTTCTTCTGATCAGTTCTGGCCGTCCTCGCAAGATAACCGAATGTGCAGGGAGATTATTAATAAGAAAGGTCAGTAAAACACCCAAGGTTACTCTTAAAGAACTTCAGCGTGACTTAGAAGCGAGTTGAGTTGCAGTGAGTAGACACAATTAGTCGATTGCTTCGTAGCCTGGGCATCTACTCACGGTCTCCAAGGAAAACCCCACTTCTTACAAGAAAACAGGTTCGTGATCGTTTAAATTTTGCAAAAAGAGTTTGTTGGTAAACCTGCAGTTTTGGGACAACGTACTTTGGTTGGATGAGACAAAGATAGAACCGTTCGGCCGTAATGGAGCTCCGAGGGTATGGCGAAAGAAAGGTACCGAAGACGTACCGAAGAACAATAACGCAATAGTAAAATATGGAGGTGGCTCAATCATGATCTGGGGTTGTTTTAGTGCCGAAGGTGTTGGAAATATCGAAACCATAGAAGGAAGGATGAATGGAGAACATTATAGAAGAATCTTGGAGAAAAGTTTACGTCAAAGTGTGCATTCTCTTAAATTGAAACAGGATTGGATCTTTTGCATACAGCAAAACAGACACAAAATTGGTTTAGATCAAATGGTGTAAATGTTCTAAAATGGCCTAGTCAATCCCAAGATCTGAACCCTATCGAAAATCTATGGAAGGAACTGAAGCTCAGAATTCAAAAAGAGAACCAACAAACATGTCTGAACTGAAGAAAATATGCATTGAGGAATGGAGTAATATCAACACAAACACATGTAAGAAGTACTTAGGAGACTATTCTAAGCGGTTACAAGCTGTTATTAGCAACAGTGGTTATGCTACTGAATATTAAGAAATAATTTGATATATGTGTTGTAAACTTTTGCGTTACTAGTTAATTGTATTTCTTCGACAAAAAACTATATTGATGTTTTTGTATCATCCTGATGATTTAATTTATTGTTTGAATACATATCTTGTCAGTAATAAAAGTTTAATTTCCCCTTTGTTCTTACAAATACATAAACGCCTGTTTATCATGATGTGTTGTAAACTTTTGCGGGGCACTCTATATTGTCGTAGAAAAGGCTCCCGACGATATACTATATATCTATTCTTGGTGGGTATTATTCTATATTCGAGTGTGGGGTTTTGATCAGATGGCCGAGTATTACTCTACATTAATAAATAGGCCTGGAGAGGGCTTATTTATCTTCAATATACTTAATAAGTGGAACGTAGCCCAAGGATAAATAATATTGTAAGCATTACTAAAATAGAATTTTATTAATTAAACTAACAAAAATAACACATAGAAAATATTTACATGACGGGGGATTAAAATGGGAGATGCACATGAAATGAAAAGGTCATAGGATAAATTTGACTAAGCGGTGGATTAAGATTTGGAGGGATTTAAAATGACAAAACAAACAAGAAGGAAAAGGGTCGACTAAATCCGGGTTAAAACACGGAGTTACGTTGGCAACAAAGTTAAATAATTAAATGCAATTCGTACCTTACGCATTTATAAGGGCGGCGTGCAGATGAAGGCGATTTGAAGGAATGGCTTCAGTCTGACTGGCGATTTCCTTCCCAGGAGGAGGGGTTTTTAGGGGGGTTGTCCTTAACGAGGGGAAAAGGATAGACTTCGAGGAGTGGGAGCGAAGTGAGGCTTGGAAGTACAAGTAATCCTTGAGACAGGATACCGGAGATGTTCTAGGTGAACAATTGAGGTTATTGGGGTAACCAAGCGTTCTCTTGAAGAACGTTAAAATGGGGGAATTAAATTACCACTGACGTCATATCAGGGGAGCAAGAACCGTTTCTTGTCGAACAGGCTCGAGTAACAATGAATGTTTTAAAGTTGTTCTATTTTGAACAATTAAACAACAGGATGGCCCTGTTGACTTGGCGTCTCGAGAGGCACGAGCCTTGGCACTCAAGGATATAGTCCTATTCTGGACAATAAGGGGGTTCTTGAGGTAGAGTTCCTAGGTGCACAAGGAAGACCGAATCGGCGTGATGCCTGACGAAGATAATCGGGATCTGATTCAAATGCGAAATTCTATCGCATAAATAGCCGGAGCCAGCCCCTCAGGCTATAGGGTAATAGGGGACTTCCATAGAATGTCCCGCTAGCGATTCGAACATCCTTATCTTCCCATAAGCCTAACTCAATCTGGCCAAATCGACGCCTGCAGGCAAACGGGGGATTGAACCTCCTTGATTAAACTTGGAGCGGGGGAAGATTAAACTCGGGAAATGTTAGGGCGATAAGAACACCATGATACTCTCTTCTCGCAGGATACACGTGGGAAGCATGAGTATCAATATGTGATAGAAGCGAGGCGCGGCAGCCTCAGGTAATTCTATCATATACATACATATATATATATATATATATATATATATATATATAGCGCTGCCACAGCTGTGGACTTCAATAAAAACTAACTATATATATATATATATATATATATATATATATATATATATAGCGCTGCCACAGCTGTGGACTTCAATAAAAACTAACTAACTAAATATATATATATATATATATATATATATATATATATAAGAATATGGCTTTAACTTAATTACACCTTCCCCGTCCCACTTAAATCAGGGACGAGATCCCTGACCATAAAATTAAATCCACATAAAGATCAGAATGACATCGTTGGCAAGCCCGATGACAACAGTGGCCGGTCCGCGTTGGGAGAGGCAAGTAGTATAGTGGTTTGTCAGAAACCAACAAGCGAGTAACACTGTGGCCCAGGAGAGAGCTTCCCCCCCCTTCCTCGTTCCCCGTCAGGCGAGTGTAAATATGAAAACCTCTTCGGCAGGTTCCGTAGACGGGAGAGTGATGTGTTGTGTGTATAATAGAGAGAGAGAGGGCGAGAGAGAAAGAGAGGGCGAGGGGGAGAAAGAGAAAGAGGTCGAGTGGGGGGGCGAGGGAGAGAGAAAGAGGGCGAGGGAGAGAGAGAGGGCGAGGGAGAGAGAAAGAGGGAGAGAAAGAAAGAACGAGAGAGATATAGAGAAACAGAATGACGTGATCAAACCCACATTTCCGCCACGATACACACACTTCAAAAGGACGTCAAGGGCCGGAAACGACATCCTTGTCGTCGAGAAGAGAAGACGTCCGACGAAAGGAAAAAAAAAGCCACAATCCTGACTTGGGGGTGTCAAAGATCACGTTTGTGGCACAGTGCCGCGATCGGGGAGTTATTTTACAATCCCCGACGACCTTCAGCGGGGGGTTTGGCTCCCGAAGAACCTGAATTGATACGGGAGGGAGGCAATAGTGAAGGGGGAGGTGATCGACAAAGACTTGGATCATAAGGTTAAAACTCCCCCAAAAGTTGAACTGTTCAAGGGGGGGGGGGGAACACAGAGGTTCATTATTCACGAAGGACATTCAGGAGAAGACCCCCATAGAAGAAAAATTTCATAAAGAAATGTTTTAACATTTCTTTATCCAAGAAAATTGCCCCACAGTCCTCGTAGTACTAGTAGAGGTGCCAAACGCACTACAGATCACTGAACAGAACGAAAAAAATATCACTCAAGAGCAGAGCGCAATCCTGGATCAAACATTTTAGCGAATTTTGGCACCACGGAAGGAATCGTAAATACACGTTCGTGTGTATTATTGCAGACGCTTACAGTTCTCGCGCACTCCCGTTCATGAACGATTCTACTTCTCGTGTACATCTTGCCCACGAAGCTCAAAATAGAGCGCGAGTAATAATTTTATGTAACTAAGCGATTGATTGAATAATTAATTAAGTGGACGATAAATCAGCCAATCAGCGGCGAAATAAATTCCTGAATTAGAAATTGATCGTACGAAGAAAGTTTGTGGAACATCAATTTACTTTCGTTGTAAGCTCGGTATCTACACGGCCAACTTATTTAAGTATTTAAAATACTAAACGGGCTAACTAATATAAATTATGACTCAATATTTGCGCTAGATAACCGATAGGCAACTATAAATTACGGCTACAAACTAGTAAACATAAGATTCAACACTGAGATAACACAAAGTTTATTTTATAAAATGACACAAACGTGGGATAGCTTGTCTAGGAATGTCTTGGAAAAGCAATACAGTCAATTTTAACAACAAAATTGATATTACTTTAAAATAAAATTTATAGAAACAGTTAAGTTAATTCTCTTTACATATCCTCTCTCCTTTTTAACCCATCAACTCTAAGTTTCACCGTTTTCATTAATTCTTGAACAAGCCTAGAGCAGATCTTATGGTCTTTGCTTGTTCGATATTCTGTAATTTTATTATTTTTATTTCCTATTACTTATTCCCATATTACCAAGCTATTTTTTTTTCTAATATTCACTCAATTTGGCACATTTTTTTAGAGTCGAGACAATAGACATGCACACACAATAAAGAACCCAACCCATCTCTCGACATGCAAGAAAAAAAATGCCAGTAAAGTTAATTCTTCATTTAAAGACATAAAAAATAAATGACTGAAGAAAGCTTCATTGAAGTGAAAAAAAACCTTTTTAGACTTATTTTTCTTCAAAGAAACCTTCATTCTCCTTCTCGGATTTTAGATTGTTGACTAAAACGATTAACTTTACTAGAAAGTAAAAGTGAAACGAGACAAAAACTTTTCTCCTCTCGCTGCTGGAGCGATCCGACTTACCCTCTTAAGAAGAAAAAAGCTGGAGAACAAAGGAGCCACGCCGTTCGTTGAAAGACGAACGAAGGATATATGAAGAGGAAATAAGGATCTACAAAGATAATTTAAAAAAAATGAGAACAAGGAGGATAGAGGTGTTGCCGGAGACTTCCAAATGAGTCGGGATATTATATATGTATATATATAATTTATGAGGTCACCATTTTAAGATGAGTTTGATCATTTTTCGCTTTTATCGTTCTTTTTCTTCATTGTTTTCCTTAGGGTTGATCTTAGTCTTTATTTTTTTCTTATGCCTGATCTTATTCTTCGACCAGGGAGGGACGAAGCAAGGGAGAGCTACTGGCCAAGGTTCACTTAGGAACCCATATTCAAACCTGATGTTACGGTTATTAAAAGCTCTGTAATTACAGTCAGATAATAATAATTATTATTATTTAAACGACTACTGCTACCATTATTTTTATTAGTAGCAATTTCTACTTATTTTCTTATACTAAGAAGCGAAAATGAAAAGAGGAACACATAGAAAGTGGCTATGTAGGAGTAAGTAAAAACCGGGTGAAAGTTAATGGAGACAACTCGGGGGGGGGGGGGGAGGGAGGGGCTCAACTCTCCAGCCTCCATAATTGAGGGTCCCTCGATGGCGTCGGGCCAAATTCTTTACTTCCCTTTCATCGTTGTCTATTTCTACCGACGCTCTCGTTAAGGGTCGACATTTACTCGCGAGGGGCACCAGCCAAATAATGGGCAGAGTCCAAGGCGAGGCCTTCTCTTATTAAAAAAATAATCGAAAACAAACGAGGGCATTTAGTTTTTTTTTTAAGAAGTTTGTTAAGAAAGCGGTGTAGTTGGTGGAAGCGAATATGTGAAAGTATACATTTCGATTGGTTGAGGGAGGGAGGGCACGCAATTCCCTAACCTGCCCCTTCCACCCCTTCACTTATCTCTTACTCTTCCCTGTTCGAAGGTGTTAGATAAGCAACCATGCTGCAGCTGACATCTGGCGAAATGCGTGCTCTCCTTGCTTCAACGCCAGCAGATGCGTTGCCTCTTGCCCCAACGAGGCTGCTGTGTGCCTTTCTGGCCCCAACACCTCGGGTAAGATCTGAGGCTGTATAATCTCCCCATATTGGCCCTTACTCTACATTCACCCCTTTCCACAACCTACTTAGTGGGGGATGCCCTAGTTTTTTCGCCTCTTAATTTTTAAGTAAAATTCTAAGGGCGACGTTACTGGAGACACGGAAAGTTGGTAGCCTCTTTGGGGAACTAAACCCCGTTTAAATACTCTCCACCACAGAATGGAGCAACTATTATCATTTCCCGTGGTCGAAACAAAGGCTGATGATGCTCATCACTTTCACTCCTCGCTGAAAGCAGTCATTTCTTTTATGCCGGATTTGGTGCCCGCCCCAACCGCCGAGCCAAGCATCTCTTCTCGATCAGTGGTTCACAACCTGTTTTGGCCTATGGCCCCCTCTGGAACCTTCCTTTTTCTTTGCCCGCCCCCCATTTAACCATTATTTTCATCAAATTAAATCTATTTTGCAGTTTCTAAGAAGCAAAATAATATATTTTTAAATTCCATTATAAAATATCTAAACACACGAATATAATTTTTAAAATGTAATTCACTGCATAAATTAAAATTATTTATTGGCCTAACTATAATTTAGGTTTCAATAGGTTTGAGTCCTATGCCCTTGTGGCCTCTCTAAATCTTAACATGCTCCTGTGGCCCCCTTCAACTCTACCATGACCCCCCCGGGTGGGAAACACTGCTCTCGATGACACTATCACTGACACCCGAGGTTTCTTTGATTTTAAGGTCATAGGATGTACATCTATAATAACTAGATCATTTACCTTTTCTTGAGGGTATTAGCTAGTGATGGGGCATCTTTCCCAATGCCAACCATTCACCCGCTTTAGAGACTCCATCCGAGAGCTCTTTTCAGGATTACAACTGTCCCCTTAAGTGCAATTGTTTGGATTTCTCTTGCACTTGGGTCGACAGGTGTCACACATTTCTCCAAGTTCTTTTTCATGAGCCCAGTGACTCCTATAATAACTGGAATAATAACTCTGTGTGTGTGCGTGCGTGTGTGTGTGTGTGTGTGTAGGATGAATGTGCAAGGCTGAGTGCGTTTAAGAGGGAACGGCCATGTAAACGTGAGAGAGAGGTGAGCAAACAGAAAAACAGGGTTATTGTAGACTTAAAATTATCGTACAGAGTGGTTTGATCCCATGAGAGGAGAATTCATCACGTTTATACCAAGTTATGAGTAGTTGCGCACACCTATACAACCAGAGGATGTCTGATAACGAAGCTGCATTCAAGATGATTCGGTTACCGTTTCCCAGCGATGAGAATGGGATTAATTAAATACACTCCTGCGACAGGGAAATATTGCAGTCCCCTATATAAACTCGGCCTCCGTTAATCCGAGTGCGAACTAAGAAACATAGAAACTCGCCACTTAATAGGTCGAGGATCCACGCCCCTTAGAGGAAACACCACCCAACGCCTTCATCTTCCTAGCAAAGGGGGTGAGGCCCCTCGAGTAGGAGGCCAGGCCAGTATGATACATTGCACTGTCGCCTGGTTCAAGTCCCAAAGATGTTGCTGTTATTGCTTTGAAAGAAGGAGGGAAAACCAACGAGTGCATATCCTACATACATTAGGCAAGGGGAGAATTGTAGAGAAAGTGGTGAAATTAGAGGCTGTGAAAATGTGGAGCTAATAAATAGTCATATTGGAGTTGAGAGGACGCATAATCCGCCGTCAGGTGTGACATGGTTGTCCACGATACATGTGACAAACCGCTTCCGGGAGCAGGTCGGCCGTAGTCATTTATCGCGTCTCGATCCGAAGCCGACCTGTCACCTGGACGACCACGATCCTCACAGCGAAATTTCCGAACCTGTTCTAGAATAAAAAGACCAACAAAGACCATTAGGCTTGTTCTATGGCTAGTCGTAAAAGTGAGGAAGGTAGGGTAAGGAGGTCTTTCGAGGACCTATAGAGTAAAAAAGAAATAACACGTTAATACTATGGCTTTTATTAAGTGTTTTTAATATTAAATAGTTGCATCTTTTCTCGTAGTTATTTGGAGCTTTGCAGCCATGGTCTGTCACTGAATTCCCCACTCGCCTGACGACCCTCGACTAGGTCATCTACAGTTCTAGGGTCATTTTGACTGGACTCTAGAAAGTTGCATAGGATTCAGCACAGCCAAGGATTGATCTCTTTTCTAAAGTCAATAATCTTTGCTGTCAATTGCTAATCCGTTGTCATTATCCGTGTTAATTTTTGGCGGCATGTGGGATCCATTATTAATCCCAGATTTTCCGCACAATTTCATTTATTCCGTTCCTCACACAAGCAGGTTTCATGACCCGATCCTTGTAGAGGTTTCCAAAGTACTCATGTCACACTTTACGCTGAATTTCGTTCAGAGTGGGACAATTTAATATATCATTTAATAAATTTTTGAAGTATAATCATAAACTAGATAGGACATTTACCCAATAAATTAAATTTAGTAAAAAAAAAAAAAAATAGTTACGTTATTGAGGCATTGCAAGCATTGGGCGAAACATTTTGCCAAATTTCCCCCTTTCCCCAACTTAATTAATTTAATTTAATTTTAATCATTGATATGAAAATATTATCATTAGCATTAGTAATTTTAATTTTTCACTAACTCTATAATTTAAGAAGGGGATTTTTTTGAGTATTTGAAAAATAATTCCATCTTAGTTTGGTTATGACATGTTTTTTTATCAAAGTTCAGAAATAAATATAGGTATCGAGATTGTGTTTTTTTTTTAAAACCCAAAGAATTACAAATGGTGAAGTTCAGAAAATTTATTTTTATATATCTTCTATAACTCTATATTTTAGCAACGCGATATTTTGAAAGGGGAGAAATTTAGTTCAGAGTTCCCTTTTAAAATTATTATAATTGGCGAAGTTCAGATTTTAAATTTTAATCTTAGTAGCGAAGCGCAAGCTTCCCCCATAGGGAAGAATGGCGAAGCCATTGCCTGGTATCACAATAATTAATATTTGCACCCGAGTTTAATGAAAAATATTATTACTTGGCAGCTCCACAACAATTGCTAGCCACCAGTCATCGAAAACTATTCGAAGATTTATAGAAGATAAATAATTTTCTCATAGTTAACTTACTTTTGTCAGACATTTTAAAAAATGTGACGACTAATTTATATAACTGTAGATATCAATGAATAAAAACATTAGCTTCAAATAATTAAAAGTCCAAATATTTCTATTACATATGATAAAGCAAAACGTCCCAACGATGGTCATTCCATTGTATCATTCACTTCGTTTCTCATGGATGCCTCCACACCTCACGTGCCCCCCTATATCCGAAGGGAGGGGGCAGAACTTTCTCCTCTACGAAAACAAACATTATTCGACCATAAATCAAACAATCAGAAAACCTACGAAGGCTACCACTAGTGGGACTACTTAAGACTAAAAACCAACGAGGGCATCTCTACAGCCAGGAAGTGGGCAAGAGGTCTGTAGGATTTTTCTTTTTAAGAGCCCATCTAGTGACTGCCTACTAGGTAAAAGTCGCCGTACTCACGCTAAAGCCTACTACTAGGCTAGAATAAAAAACAAATCATGTAAATAACAAATAAATAAAAGAAAAGGAGAAAGGCTAAAAAAAGGAACATATATAAAAAGGCGAAAGGAGACAAGAAGGAAGTGGAGGTCCGGCGTCGGGGATAGGACCTCGTCCCCCCCCGGCGGAGGAACAAGCAACCTACAAAAAACAGTCAAATAAAGTGGTGGAGGCCAGCCTCCCCCTAAAAGTCTATAGTCCACAAGTATGTGTGCAGGAACCAGTCCCGAGTACAATGGACAAGCGGTGGCGACCCGTCTCACCCCGATACTAGGAGAGATGGCGTGCGTGAAGATCAACCAGACTAGGACATTCAACAAGAATATGCCGAACAGTCTGGGGGACAACGCAGTCGTCACAATAAGGCGCAGGCGAGCACCCCTTTATAATTGCGGTGTGTCCTGCCATGTGTCGAAGTCGGAGACGGCAACCGTCGCGGCATTGGGGAGTTGGGAGGTCCATGGGAACAGTAGCGGCGTAATGGAACGTAACTTTTTTCACCAAGACCATCCCCCAGCTTCTTTGCCAAGCCATATAATCGGTATGAGAAAGGCGAAATGCTGGTCTGGTCGCCCAGTCCTAGCGGACTCTTTGTCATGCTCATTTCCCGCAATTCCTACATGTCCAGGAACCCAGCAGAAGATAATCTCGACATCCGCCCGGCTCGCCAAAACAGTAGCATCACGGATATCGCGAACCAGAGGGTGCGGAGATTCCAATGCCCTGAGAGCACTCAATGCGCTTTGTGAGTCGCTAACAATCACAATCCGGTCTCCAAATTGGGCACGTCACGTAATAACCCGTACCGAGTGGTGTATTGCCAACAGCTCGGCCGTGAAGACAGACGCAGCACCTGGCAGAGCCCCGCTGACTTCAAATAAAGGGAATAAGGCGTGGAAGCCGACCCCCTTTTCGGACTTGGAGCCATCCGTATACACTGGCACAGTTCCAGCGCGACACGAGATGTGCTCGAAAAAAGGTCGAACGCAATACTCCCGGTGCTGTACAAGCTTTGGGAGCAGAGGCGTGGCGACAAATAACGAAAGGTGGTACTCTCCAGGCTCGCGTCCTTAGCAGAATCAGGGAGCCACCGGGCCGAGAGGTATACATAGCACTCGAAGAAGTTTCCTAGCCCTAAATCCAAAGGGCTTAAGGTATGACTGGCGTCTTTCGGTGGCATAGTCACCTTTGAAATCAGTTGGGGATGCAGTGAGAGCTGCTGGTGACTGAGGGAGGCACCGGGCTCGTGCGTACAGGCGAATAAGGGAATGCAGAAGACACCGGTGGCCAGACGAAGGAAGGTGTGGTGGATCGAGTCCACCTTCCGCAATGCACGCTCAGCTGCGGATGCATAAAACTCGCATCCGTTATCGAGCTTCGAACGAACAAAGGATCGATAAAAAAGTAGGGCAGTAGCCCTATCAGCGCCCCAAGCGCTGAACGTCACGGAACGGAGAATGTCCATGGCGCAGGTACAAGAGACCCTAAGGCTGCGAATATGAGCCTCCCAGGTGAGGCGTCGGTCGAATACAAGACCAAGGAAACGGTGCGACTCAACCACATCCAGGCGCACCCCAAGATGGAGAAGGTCCTACCGGTCGTAGGGGCACCAGCGGAGGAGATCCCTCCCCTCCTTGTACTGCCTTGGAGAACCGAGCCGTTTGGGGAGGACTTTGAATAGGGGCGGACTCAATTCCGCTGATTGGCACCGACCCTGGATTCACCCCCCTCAGGCTGGGTTGCTTCAAGACACGGGGGTGAGGGGAATTTCCCTTCACCCGTAGGCGAAGGAGAGGAGTAAGCCTCTCTCCGGTTAGAGAGCTTTGGAGGGTCCCCTGCGCAAGCACAGGGGGGAAGGGGAGGACCTCCATTTTTTTCTGTGGAACTGCCCGAGGGCGGCTCCGACGATGGGCGACGGGAAATTGAGAAGAAATTTTTAGTTTTGTCATCATTGGGCATGGTGACCCTAATTTTTTTACGGGATTCAGATGCTCATCACCCCTCGCAGTAGCCTGCTCTACAAAGGGTGCGTACGGAGCGGGCAGAGCTAGGTGGTGCCATTTAAGGCCACCCTTCCCGCCTGGTAACCTCCCAGCCATTCAGCATGGCGGCTCCACCTTGGGCACTGCGTAAAATTGATAGAGTGTGAAGGGAGAAGGAAAGGGGATGTGAAGAAGGTATGGGTGGGGATGAAGCAGGTTTTTAAAAACTCACCATCCCAAACTGGAGCTCAGGAGGTTGGGGAACATTGTCCACTCCCCCCTCAGCCCCGATCCGGGATAGTTGGCAGAGAAGAAGGTCAGCATCTACCCTGTGAAAATAGAGGCCGACCAGAGAAAGTTGCGGGAAAGGTTGTAGGGGAAGTGAGGAAGTAGGGGAGAAATACGGGTATTGTGAAAGAAGGAGAAGAGGCTTAGCTGAAGCTGGATGGGGAGTTGAGTCCCGTCAACACGGTGGCTAGGAAGGCAAGCCGCCACGCACCTTACGGGGCACACAAAAGGGAAAGTAGAAAAACAGGGCGATCAACAAAGTGAGAAGAGAACACTATTGCTTAAACCCCTCCGATGGTCACTATCACATCACGACACTGATAAACTCTGGTTTGTGTCGCGTTGCGACAGATAAATTAAGCACACATGAATAAAAAATGCTGCCCGATAAACAAATGGTAGGTTACAGTTCCATTGGTATCGTTAAGGGGGGGGCATGAAGCTGGTACAAGCAACGACGGCCTCATCTCGATTTACTATTT
Source organism: Ceratothoa steindachneri (assembly GCA_963969495.1). NCBI lineage: Eukaryota > Metazoa > Arthropoda > Malacostraca > Isopoda > Cymothoidae > Ceratothoa > Ceratothoa steindachneri. Next base: position 131,767,616 of record OZ018325.1, read on the forward strand.
TAGGACGAGGCCAAAAATCACAATGGGGCCTTCTGGAAATTAGAAACGACTTCTTCACGGTCAACGATAACATTCATTGTATTTTTCAAGTTATTCACGACACGGAGGGGTCGGGGTAAACATTTCCACTACAGCTTAATCTAAAATCCATATTATTCAATATTTTCCATTTTTCCTCCAATCAACCAGATACTTCCGAATGATTCAAGTTTCGCCGATTCATCTTTGATTATGGCTCGGATCCAGTCACGTTGATAATGACGACACTGGAATTTAATCCTTCTAGCTGATTTTTATTATTGCTACCAACCTCTCCTACTTTTAAAATCATTTGCATAAAGATACCATCGGTTCGTGGGTTACTGGGTTACCTCCCATAAAAGACCCCCTTTAAACATACGCTCAACTACCATTTTTTTCCCTGGAGGTTTAAAAATCCGTAGTCTTAGCCTCAAGATAGGGACATAACTCGTGTTTCGCCCCAGCATTGCCTTCAATTGCTTGCTCATTTCTTTTCGTGTCTATTCTTTCACCTTCCAACACCGAGCGCGATGACGTCACCCGGAAGAGCGAGTCACTTTTCCACACACCTACAATTCTCTCTCTCACACTGAGGAATTCTAGGACAAGATTCCAAGAAACGCTATTTTCCGTACTTCTTTAAACAGGGTGCACTCGGAGTAAAAGTGGGGTTCAGGTGTTATAAACAAGGATTAACGAAAATTGTTATTAAGAAGACGTGGGAACAGCCAACGCTGACTATAGATATGAGAGAGAAGGCTAAATAAATAAGAGAAATAGTAAAAATGAAAAAAAAACACGTTAAACTATATCTCATTCCAAAATACAAGGTACACCTCGAACTTGAATACCCAAGGGGAGGGGAGGAGAGCCAAACCGGACGTTTTAATGACAATGACGTAGAGATACCACGTAAATGAAATGTCGGTGACGCTCGTAAATGCGACTCGAGATAATTCCCATACTGTGAATCAAGAATAAAAAATAAAAAATCCCAAACGCTGCAACGAGACTATGAAAGCCCATTGAATGTGCCCTACTTACCTCAGTTCCTGAATGCCTCTCTCTTAAGGCATCTAGAAAGGCTTGTTGGTTGGGCCGCCGCTCTCTGGAACCATAACCTAGAAATCCTACGCAACTTAACTCGTCTCTGACTCAGTTAGTTTGCATGTGCGTGCGTACATTTGTGTGCGCGATTAATCGACCCTTGAGAAAGTGGTTAGCTGACGAGGAGAGATAGATGAGGGAGGGCAGACAGAAGAAGATGGATGTCATCGAAAATTAATAAATACCAAGATTAAATCTAAATTATTTAAATCTAAAGTAAACCAACGAAGGCATCTCAACACGAGTGCTGTGAAAAGAGGTTCGTGAAAGGAGGGGGGGGGGAGTGGCCTGAGTAGACTACGCACGAGCACGGGGGCTCTTGGGGCTACGAAAGGCACGTAGCTCTCCTGCATACCCTCCAATCCATACTAAAGGGAGGTCCGAATAAAGCAACCAGAACTGGGTGTTTGGTTCGCAGGTTCGAGTCCGCGCTGTTCCGTACATACGTTAAAGGAAATTGAAACCTGACTTCGCCACCTTTGGTTTGCTTTTTCATTTCCCACGTGCAATTTTCCCGCTCACTATCATTCCGACACGCCCTTCCAGACCCAGTGGGAACTCTGCAAGGGCGTGTCAGGTGTAGGATGGGCAAGCATGCCTCAGCTGCCATCTGAAGGTTCGCGTGCCTTCCTGACCCCAACGCTGGCAGGTGGATCTGAGACTATATTTTCCACACATTTTCTCTTTAAATTTAATACAAAAAAGGGAACTCATTTCACCCTTGGTCCCCGCATCTCAATGAGAAGACCAGTTCTCTCAACGAATCATTTTCGGTTGCGTAGCAACACGACAGTCCAAACATGTGGCGTTACCACGACAACCATCAGAAGGCGCCAACCCGTGTGCCGCTGACGAGAAATTAATTGAAACACGGCGCAAACAAAAACCCGGAACAATTTTGATTGGCCAAGTGATTTTTGTTACATTATTTCATGTATGTGCGCGTGTGCGCGCACATGTACGGGTCTTTTGCTTCGAGAAGAGCGTGGAAGAAACGGAATGTAAGTTCTAAACTCATCAATCAATTCGCCATTTCAATGAGACCAACAAAAAAAAAACGAAAGGGATTTTTAATTTGGATCGAGAATGACAAGGCTGTTTTCATGCGTCTCATAATGGGGGATGGGGGCATTAAGGCACCAGAAAATATCCACCTCGGCCCCAAGGAGGGACAAATTCATGTTTTCAAGTACCAGTGCCCTTCGGAAGAATTTCTTACTCGAGGCATCCGATGGGGCTCTCCCGCTCTGGTGACTGCGGCCCAACGGAGGGGTTAAACTCGCTCTCACGTTGATTGTAGTTAAGCTGCATTGGCTAAAGTTAGGGTCCAGATGGAGTCTCTGGTAGGTTCAACTGGGTGGCAGCTACGATATGCTAGTAAGACAGGCAAGGTGAGATAAAGGGGTAAAAGTATAGAAACACACATATACAATGGATGAGGCAGATGTGTATACATATACACACATTATATATATATATATATATATATATATATATATATATATATATATATATATATATATATATAGCCTTGGCCAAAAGTACGAGGCCAACCTTTATTTTTGTTTTTAAACTACGAATTGTGCTCTGATATCACTATGGGCGCTTGCTACCGTCATATTTAGCATCATCAACAACAACAACATACACCATAATATTATAATATATATTTTTACGCTTTTCTGGTATTTAGCCATAAATGTGCATAACCCATATATTGCAAAAAGTTATATTTTTATTTTTCACAGGTTTGTGCCATAATATGTAATTATAGTTAATAATCACTAAGATGCCCAGAATAAAGACAGCTCAGAATATGGGATGTCCAAACGAGTCTGAGGCGCTTCAGGGAGACAAAAGGGGTCAAACCAAACCAAAAAGTGGCAGGAAAAGACACATCTCGTGAATAGAGATATCTCATCCGTTAGTCTCTTACAAATAGGAGAAAATCATCTCCAGAGCTCTGTGCCGACTTCAATGAGGAGAATACCTCACAAATACCGACTAGATCTTTAATAACGAGGCTTATAGACTATGGCTTCAACGACTGCAAAGCCAGGAAGAAGCCATGGAGTTCTGATACAAAGAAGAAGAAACGTCTTCAATGGGTAAAAAATCATTCCAAATGGAATACTGAGCAGTGGTCAAAAGTCGTATCGTCTGATGAAAGTAACTACTAAAATAGTATAAGGTTTGAAATAACATATTAGCTTATGACATTTGTGTTGAAGCCGAAAATTATGAGACATACATAATAATGCATTTGATTATATTTCACGTTATTTGCCTCAAGTTTTCGGCACACCGAGGGTGACTTTCGTCCGTCGAAGAGTCGGCGAAGCTTTTCACCAAGAATGTCTCATCCCAACAGTAAAACAAGGAGGCGGTTCCGTCATGGTATGGGCTTGCATGTCTGCCACAGGGCCCGGCGAGATGTTTTTATGCCAAGGCAGAATGAATTCGGCTACATGTTTCCATGTTTTAGAGCCATCCTTTGCTAAATTACATCCAGGCCTGTCAAAGACTAAGAATACTCTCAAGTGGATTAAAACACAGGGCATTATTCCTATAGACTAGCTGGCTTGAAGTCCGAACTTAAACTCCATTGAACACCTATGGAGAGTCCTTGGTAAAGCTATGTACCAGAAAATGCACGAAGAATGGGCTAAAATTACACCTGACGTTTGCAAGAAATTGGTTGCCTCGATGCCTAGGCGTATTGCAGCAGTAATTAAAGTTAAGGGGGGAGGGGGCAACTAGGTATTATATCAAGTGTATATTCTAAAATATACCATATAACAACAATATATGCACACGCGTTTTATTAACATTCTCAATGCTAACTATTGAGGGGTGGTCTCATACTTTTGGCCACGGGTATATATATATATATATATATATATATATATATATATATATATATATATATATATATATATATGTGTGTGTGTGTGGAAAAATATCCAAGACAAATTGGTGCGGTTAAGGTAATGGCATTATTAGACAACTGCTCTGCTTCAGGTCCTGCGGGCGATCCTATCCTCCTCGAACTGGAAGACTACACTTAGGGATGGCCCATCCACTAGCCCCAAAAAACTGGTTTCAAAGTCACCCCTTTGTGTCACCTTGCTTACTGTCACAGAAACTGTTATTATTAATATATTAACAGCGTTGACTTAATAAAAACACTCGAAAGATGGAAAAATATCCAAGACAAATTGGTGCGGTTAAGGTAATGGCATTATTAGACAACTGCTCTGCTTCAGGTCCAGCGGGCGATCCTATCCTCAGCTGGACCTAGAGCAGAGCAGTTGTCTAATAATGCCATTACATTGACCGCATATACTGTTATATGAAAAAACGCACAAAGTGGCATGTGAGGAAAGCAATAATATGAAAATTAACCGACAGGAAAATGAAAAGATGAATCCAAGCACTTTCGAAAGTCCTTGGATTCATCTTTTATATATATATATATATATATATATATATATATATATATATATATATATATATATATATATATATATATATATATATATATATATACGAGAGGCAGTCAATAAGTTTTGCAATTCGGATATAAGGAAACCGAGATAAGAGGAAAAGTGTTTTATTATTTTTTAATATAACTACCCTCGACTTCAATGCACTTGCGCCACTTGTCTCTGAGGCTTCGAATTCCCGACAACCAGAAATCTCCCGACTGCTGTTCAATCCACTCCTGGACGGCGAGCTGAACATCTTCATCGTCCCGAAACTCGCGTCCACGTAGTGCAGCCTTGAGCTGGCGGAATAAAAAGTAGTCGCTAGGGGCCAGATCTGGACTGTAGGGGGGATGGTTGAGCTCCTCGAATCCGCACTCGCGCAGGGCAGCTTGTGCAATTCTAGCCTTGTGGACTTTGACGACGTTGAAGTCGATCATGGGGCGTGAGGTTTCTAGGGACCCAACATGCAGAGACCTTGGTCATGGCCAAATTGTCGTGGATGATGTTGATAACACTTCCATGTGATATTCCAAGTTCTTGCTCGATTTCTTGGACCTTCACCCGTCGATTTTAGAGGATCATCCTCTCCACAAGGGCCGCATTGTCCTCGTTGGTCACGTCTGACGGGCGTCCTGGACGGGGCTCATCTTTAAGGGACTCACGACCATGTCTGAACTCCCTATTCCAGCGAGCAATGGTTGCATAGGAAGAGGCGGTGTCGGTGTACACTGCAACCATGTGTTCATGGATCTCTTTTGCATTCTTGTCTTCCTTGGTAAAAAAAATTTATCACTGCACGGTGCTCAACCTTCTCCATTGTTGAAAAAATTGTGACTGACGATCTGCGACCAGCTACTGCTTCTTAAATAGACGAGACAGGAGCCTGCGGCTGCAGGTCCTGACTTGTCATAACTTGTCCTAACACCCCCACAAACAGGTATCCCTCTTCCTCTGTTTTGCCCTACCGATTCGCAAAACTTATTTACCGCCCCTCGTATATACATATACATATATACATATATACATATATACATATATACATATATATATATATATATATATATATATATATATATATATATATATATATATATATATATATATATATATATATATATGAACTGTTGAGCTTCTTCCAAATCGGAGTTTCAATAGGAAGGTGAAAACCAAGCACGCTATTAATAAAAGCATCTTTATTTGCCTGGATTTGAACATTTCGAGGTCTTAGCCTCATCATCAGCACTAAGAAACTAAGATAGTAAAGGGTTAAAATTTCTAGTTTTCATAAAATAATAAAATTGAATTGTCCAATTTAGGATAAGCTGCTTAATACAAGAATAAAAATTTCAATAATTCATGCTACAATATAAAGATTGGATGCAGTTTGATTTATATTTAAATAAGGCAATGAACTTCACCATTTGTAATTCTTTGGGTTTTAAAAAATTGACAAATTTCGATATTTATATTTATTTCTGAACTTTGATAAAAAAACATGTCATAACCAAACTAAGATGAAATTATTATTCAAATACTCAAAAAAATCCCCTTCTTAAATTATAGAGTTAGTGATGATGATGATGATTAAGTTTTAGGATGTAAAGTGATTTTAATATCCGTAGTTCGTTGGAATGGAGGATATGACTAAGTATTTTAAAATTAACCAGATTAATTTCAAACTTTGATGTGATCTCGTATGGGCGACGGGTCTGGTTTGTTTAGAATCAGCCCCGTGAGGGTCAACCTTTCCCGATGCTGATTATTATTATATTTAGATTTAAGACAGATTCAAGAGAGCTGCGCACTTTTCTCATCATATAATATACTTAAAATGAGTAAACGTCTCACCGCGCATGCGTGACTGACAGATCGAGCGTCTTACCTATAAATCTATATTTTAAGAAAAGGATATATTTTTTGGGGTCTGGATTTGGATGTCTTTTTGTAGGAGCGGAGAAGGGGACAGATTGGGGATGGGGGGAGATGAGAAAGATAATTTTTCTCTTGTTTTACATATATGTCCTTTTTGTAAGGAATGAAGAAAGAGGGGGAAGGGGAGTGGAAGAGTTGAAATGGAGAGAGAGGGATGAGGAGATGGAGCAGGGGGAGGGGAAATAGGGGGAGATATGGGAGTTGGAAGAGAGGAGGGACATAGAGGGGGGAGGGGGCTAATTGGAGAAGGAGAGGTAGGGGGATAGCGAGGTGGGGGGAGGGAGGGGATAGAGAGGTGGGGTAGAGGGAGGGGATAGAGCGGTGAGGGAGAGGGAAGGGAAAGAAGAGGGGTAAAGAATGCAATGGAAATTCATATCAGTTTACTTGTCCACTTAAAAAAATTTATTAAAAAAATCACGTTCTAAAAATATAGGGTTATGAAGGATATATATATATATATATATATATATCTATATATATCTATATATATCTATATATATCTATATATATATCTATATATATATCTATATATATATCTATATATATATCTATATATATATCTATATATATATCTATATATATATATCTATATATATATATCTATATATATATATATCTATATATATATATCTATATATATATATCTATATATATATATCTATCTATATATATCTATCTATATATATCTATCTATATATATCTATATATATATCTATATATATATATATATCTATATATATATCTATATATATATCTATATATATATCTATATATATATCTATATATATATCTATATATATATCTATATATATATCTATCTATATATCTATATATATATCTATATATCTATATATCTATATATATCTATATCTATATATATCTATATCTATATATATATCTATATATATATCTATATATATATCTATATATATATCTATATATATATCTATATATATCTATATATATCTATATATATATATATATATCTATATCTATATCTATATATCTATATCTATATCTATATCTATATCTATATCTATATCTATATATATATATATATATATATATATATATATATATATATATATATATACATATATATATATATATATATATAACGGGTGGCCCAAAAGTTACTTCTCATTTTTTAAAATTAATAACACAAAAACTAATTAAGTTATAAAAGTGGATGATATATAAAATGAAAGAGGAGATCTTAGATTTTAATTATTTAAATATAATATCCTTCAAATGTTCTCCACTATTTTTAAAACAAAGGCGGATTCTTTGAACCATAGTTTCCATGACATTTTCCAAAACATCAGGAGTGATTTTGTCGATTTCTTCAATGATGTTTTGTTTCAATTCTTAAAGATTATTAGGTTTATTCACGTATACCTTTTCTTTAAAGTATTCCCAAAGGAAAAAATCTGGAGGGGTAAAATCAGGTGATCGTGGTGGCCAAGAAACGTCACCTAAACGTGAAATTAACCGACCAGGGAAGGCTGCTCTTAGTGTTGCCATGGTTTCTCTCGCTGTGTGTGGTGTCACCCCATCTTGTTGAAACCACATATCTTGCATATCCAAATCTTCCAGTTCTAGCAATTAATAATCTTGTATCATTTCTCTGTCTGAAAGTGTCCCCTGTTACTGTCACTGTTTTTCCGTCAGCATCCTCGAAGAAGTAGGGACCAATGATTCTCGAACTGGTTATGCCGCACCAAACCGTAACTTTCTGTGCATGAAGAGGCTGCTCGTGAATTATCATAGGGTTTTCAGCACACCAGAATCTGCAATTTTGTTTATGAAAGTATCCAGTAATGTGAAAATGGGCTTCATCGGACATGATTAGGTGCGAGGTAAAAGTCGGATCATTTGTTAGTCCTAAAAATGCGTTTGCAAAGTTTATTCTTTGTTGATGGTCTGCAATATTTAATTGTTGAGTTATTTGAATCTTGTATGAATGAAGTTTCAATTCTTTCGTTAGGATGCGTTTCAATGATGTTCGAGAAATTCCTAGTGGACTGGAACGTATCCTAGTTGACGTTTGTGTCTGTTGTTGAACACTGGTTAATATACAGAATTTTGTCCTTTATATTGCATTTTAATATTTTTTTATTTTTGTTTTACATCTTAGTACATTTTTAGCTTAAAGCCATTAATTATCATTATTCTCATAATTGTTAAGCAATTGTTTTTATGTAAATCTTTAATATTCTAGCCTAGAAGATGGGTCCAGAGCCCGAAACGTTGGCAATATATTTTATATTCAGTACTTGCTCTCCTTTTCTTGCTGAAGATCCGGGTTGCTAGAGGCAGAAACATACACGAATATGTCCGGCAAAAATATAATGAGGACGTTCTTTCTCTCTTTCGAAAAACTGAATCTACCCTTCGTAAAAAGAACAAAGCTTAACTGGACTTGGACTACATATCTTACTGTAAGCTAAATGGGATTTCTCCTAACTTTATTAAATTCAAGCTATATAGAAAATCCCTTTATGAATCCGATTTTTATCACTCAGCTACCCTGGAACTTCTGCACAGAGAAACTAGGTTTAAGCTTTAATGCCTTAAAGGATACAGTTCTTAATTCTCGGTTATCGTGAATAACTTTTGAGCCAAGATTACTTTTCTTGACCATATTTTTTGTATGTCCATTATTTACAAAAACACCAAAAAATACTCTGGATCTTTTCAACGCATTCATGAACGCAAACTTCTCAAGTTGGGAGCCAATTTGCCTTCTTCTCTCTCTCAAGTATTCTATAACCTTGCGGATTACAATCTGAGTTGCAAGTAAAAATTCTTGTTGTCACTTGGCCTCGACTTCAACATACCAATGTATAGACCGAATTTTCCCAATATTTTCTCCCATTTGAAAAACTTTCTACTACTTCCTTAAAAATTGAACCATGTTATGGCCACACACAACTCTTTAAAGATCGTTTGCACAAAATGGCTCCTCATATCACTTATGCTAATCTATCCATGGAGTCTTTTCCTTTTTTCAGGAAATCGGGCTTGAATATTCTGAAGAAGCTTGGTCTAAAGCAAGATCTTCTTGTAATTAGACCGGGTAAATCTAAAGGTGTTGTCCTCATGAACCGTTCTGACTATGTTTCCAAAATGGAAACAATTATTTCTGATGAATCTTAATTTCAAATGGTTAATACTCCACCGTTTAAACTAATCATTAGTATAGAGGACCGAATCAACAGAACTCTTAGGTCACTTAAAAACCAGAAGTTGATTTCCGAAGTAACCTACCAGTCACTTTTTTCTTCTGGTTCTTCATTGTATTCTTTATACGGTCTGCCATAACTCATAAAGCTGGTATTCCTCTAAGACCTATTCTGGCCGCTTACAATTCACCTGTTTACGATATTGCTAAATTTTTAGTTCCCTTCTCTCTGATTTAACTCGAAATGAATATACTGTTGATAATTCTAAGCAGTTTGTAGATGAACTCAAGCAGCTCGGTTCCAACGGTCATATGGTCAGCTATGACGTTTCATCTCTCTTTACAAACATTCCATTAACTGAGACTATGGACATAATTTTGAACAAACTATTTCCTGATCACAATAGTTTACATTATGGATTTCCTCGATCTTCGTTTAAAACATTTCTAGAATTAGCTGTCAACGATTATTTTTTTACTTTTAATAAAAAGTATACAAGCAAGACAATGGTATGGCCATGGGTTCTCCACTTGGACCAACTGTCGCGAACATTTTCATGTGCCATTTGGAAACCAAACTTTTAAATGATTGTCCTAAAGGATTCAAACCTAAAATAAATAAAAGATACATATATGACACTTTTACAGTATTCCATACCTCTGCTCAATCGGAACTTTTCAAGAACTTCATAAACTCATATCACCCTAACATTTCATTTACAATTGAACCAGAAACAGAAAACAGTTTATCGTTTTGGGATGTAAAAATACAAGAGAATCAGGGTTGCTTTGTATTTTCTGTTTTCCGAAAGCCAACGTTTAGTAACCTTGGTTTAAACTTTACAGCTTCTGCGCCTATCAATTCAGAGTTAATGCTCGTAGAACTTTAATTCACCATGCTTTCAATATCTGTTCTAACTGGACCCTATTCCATTTGCAAATGATTAAACTTAAAACTTTTTAAATTAAACAACTACCCACCCCATTTTTTTATAAATTGCATTAGGAACTTTTTAAATAATATATTTAAATCTATAAATAATTATAATGTTCTCCGCAAAAAATTATACATTTCCTTTCCCTTTATGGGATACCAAACTGATGCTTTTATGAAGGAATTGTCTAATATTTTGAAAAAATTCTATCCGCATTTAAATTTAACGCCTATTTTCGTAAACCCCTTAAAAATTAGTTCTTTGTTCACTATAAAGAGCACATTCCTGACATTTTGCGTTCCAGAATAGTATATAAATATACTTGTACTAAATGTTCTTTGGGAACGTACATTGGATGTACGGAACGTCTTCTCAAGGTTCGCATTGATGTTTACTGCAGGATCAGTTACAGAACAGGAATGGATTTCTCCGTAAAAGGAAACTCTCTTGTCGATCTCATTCCTATTCATGTCAAATACCTATAAATTATAATCAATTTAGAATATTATCCGCATCAAAATCTAAATCTGACCTTCTCATAATTGAGTCCCTTTTAATTAAATATAATCGGCCTCAGTTAAATAAGGACTCTACTTCCACACCGTTATATAATTGCCTGATTAATTTCGTGTGAATTTTTTTTTATAACTAGTCACCATGAATTAATTACCACTTAAACGACCAACTAGCTAACATTTTTTTTTCGATCAACCAACTACATAGATCAGAGGACCAACTTAATAATAAATCACATCTTTCCTGTTAGTATAATTTTTAAATTCATTCATTCAGCTCACAGCTTTCTCCTAAATAAGTAACAAATTTTAGTGTTTTTATTGAGGTTTTCCTTTTCTTCTAATTGTAACTTTATTAATTTTGTTGGAATTTATTTATTTTTTATCTTAATATACAGAATTTTGTCCTTTATATTGCATTTTAATATTTTTTTATTTTTGTTTGACATCCTAGTACATTTTTAGCCTAAAGCCATTAATTATCATTATTCTCATAATTGTTAAGCAATTGTTTTTATGTAAATCTTTAATATTCTAGCCTAGAAGATGGGTCCAGAGCCCGAAACGTTGGCAATATATGTTATATTCAGCACTTGCTTTCCTTTTCTTGCAGAAGATCCGGCTTACTAGAAGCAGAAACATACACGTATATATATGCGAGTATGAGGAATTAAACCACATTCTCCGAAGACAATTTAATTCAGAACAGTTTCGGTGTATCTCACACCCTTTTTCAACTGACACTGGTAGAAAATATTAGAAACGTACTTACATACATAACACAGGGTCAGGTCGTGAAAGATTCCCTCTTTTTCCCCCAATCCCCCACTTGTTGCTAGTCAGGGGGGTTGTTAGGCCTAAACATATTGAAGGGCTGACATTTCACTATTTTGTTTATTTGCTTTCGTATTACAGGATTAAAAGAAAATTGACCCTCAGATAGATTTAAATTATGAACTGACGATATCAAGCTCGATTCTACGATTCTTCTCTTAACATAGTTAGCCGATTTAAATACCATTTTACTTCCATTGAAATCGATCGAATGATTCAAGTCTCTAACATGGCAAAATATTCCACATTCCTCATCTTTTCTTGCGATATTGCATTAATTTTCATCATATACGAGTATATATATATATATATATATATATATATATATATATATATATATATATATATATATATATATATATATATATATATATATATATATAACTAAAAGAACTCAATGGTGAGTTCTGGTATATGATAGTAAAACCACTGTATAGGAGCCAAAAGTTTAAGGTACAAGACTAGTTTTAGTATGTAGCTTATCATACCCTCTTCAGTCGTATACTGAGAATGCGATTGTTACAAAAGTCTATAAATGCCGTACAGATCAGAAAAAAAACACAAAGAAACACAAACGGGGTAAAAAGGTCATTAATCAGTGGGGGTGAGTCTAAGATCGTTGACTAAGCTGTTTACAATGAGGTTACGGGAAAGGAGGCTGCATCTCAATTGCACATCTGACAAATTAAAATTGGGAATTTTTCCTATTAATATAGATTCTACTATTTTTCTTTTACGGAAATCCTTACAATTATATATGATTTGTGAGTTTGAATAGTCAATTTGGTGGTTGAAATTGCTAATATGATTAAAAATACTGGATGTGGTACTGCCTCGTCTGACATCACCTTTATGTTCATAAATTAGTTTTGCTAAGGTTCTTCCGGTCTCTCCTATGTAGAATGGGACAGTTTATAGAGCCACATGGGATTAAATATACATCTGCTTCACTTGGCTGATCCACAGGCTTGGTCGAAAGGAAAGATTTAAGGATATAAAAAGGGTATTTAAATGTGGTTAGGCCTGGGAAAATAACTTTGCTCACTCCTTTGACGAGGGGAGAAAAAGGGAGGGAAAGACACTTCGTGTTACTAATTTTGTTTTTATCCTTGGGATGGTAATGAATAAATTTTGCTTTAGATAAACTTTCATTGATCACGTGGAGGGGATAATTTAATTCAATGAAACTGCAGGTTATAAATGTAAGCTCGTCTTCTAGAAAGCAAGGGTCACATATCCTAGGTGCTCTGAAAAAAGTACCTGATGCAACGGCTCACTTAATGTTAATATCATGATGACAAAAGAAATGGATATAAGAGTTAGAATGGGTTGATGTTCGGTACACAGTGAAGCTAATGTTGTAAATGACTAACTGAGTCATATATATATATATATATATATATATATATATATATATATATATATATATATATATATATATATATATATATATATATATATATATATATATAAATATATATATATATCACGAAGGCACGCCTACACGCCCAGATATAGATTCACAGCCACCGGGACCAAACTGTCTAAGGGAAATGACAGTGCAATTAAGATTCATTAAAAGTGTGTATTAAATAAGAGTTTACATGACACCGACGAAAATACAGCATGTGCGCATGTATGTCCCGGTGTTTTTTTGAACGGGTTTAACGCCCTCTTTCCCCCGCTCTCGAGCCTATCCAAGCGTGGAAGAGAGAGGAAGAATAAAATAGACAAAAAAAATAGTGAACAACCGAACACTGTAATCACAACGAACACGAATGCAGAAGCAACAAACGAGGGCATTAGCAGAATGAAAATCAGGGAACAAACCTCGACCCAATATCCCTAGGGTCGACTCATATTAAGAACTTCCCTCATGCATGCGTGTGTATGTGTGTGCGTGTTTAGTTAATCATGTGAGAGACAAAGACACGGATTGCACGAGCTCATCTTCCTTACGACCGCCGCCACCTCTCGGCCGAGCACCGGGAATTGACCCGAGCTGGCTGCGCGAGGCGCCGTCGTCCGCCATTAAGGTCATGAGACCGCTTCAGCCAGTCGGCCTCCGCGGAAGAATCCGTCCCCGTTCCTCAATCGGGTCACAACAGACGCGATCGCAGGCGGATTGGGAACTAAAATCAATTCCAGACACTGCCGCATTTTTCGTCTTCTCATAACAGTAACTAAGATATAATGATACAAATAATAATATTTGTTTACAATCGTAGACGAGATTTCCCGATTGGATAATGAGATTCTTTAAAAAAATAGAAAGACAATCGCCGGCAAGCCCAAAGGAAAATCTCTTCCCCCTCCCTCTAAGTCAGAGGGAGGGGAAGCATCCCATCGAGAGGCTCCAAGGTGGAAGAGTGGTTATGTTGTGTGTGTGAAAATGGCGGAAGGAAGATACAGCAGTGTTGTGATTGGCCATATGCATAATGATGCACTAAATCTGTCAATAACGGAAGGTTGCTTTTTAAGTGAAAACCAACGAAGGCATCTCCCGCAGAAAGTTGGCAAGGATGGATCTGTAAAGAAAGTGATAAATATGGGGAAGTAAAAATGTGTGAAAGATATAAAGCCTCACAGTCTCCTGCAGGCATTGTGGCCGTTACAGTAACAATAATAATAATAAGGAGAATAAAAAGCGAAAACTACGAGAGCATCGGGGTTTTTTTATAGAGGCAGTTTATGAAAGCCAAAAGGAGACTATTGGGGATGGGGCTGAGACCAGAAGGTGAGGCACAACTCTCCTGGCCCAGGCTGCATTCTCTAAAGGATGCAGGCCGCCCTTGATGCGGGATGGCGGGGACTCCTATTGTGTTTGGTGTACGCATTTTAAGGGAGAGAAAGGGTTGTGAGGAGGGGGAAAATCCCTCCAGGGAAGATCATCGGCAGGGGAGAAAAAACGGGATCGGGGTCGACCTTTGGCTGGGGCATCCTTGAACTCGGCAGCCCTATCCTCTCCCGCCCCTCTCTCCCTTTCTCTCCTCATCACCCCCTTCTCAGTGCCTATCTGCACTTCCTCTACTATTAGTCTCTCTGCTCCCATCCCCTTCCTGTCCCTCAGGTTCTTTCCATCTTTATATGCATATCCGTTTCCCCATTATCTCTGTGTATCTTCTTACTTCTCTCGGTCTCTCATCTCAACTCAATTCTCCAAATCCCGGAACAATACATACTACCACAACGAAAGAAATATACTCTCAGACTGAGAGAAGAAGCGAGATCATTTATTTACCGTTATGACACTACAAAGCCTTTGTTGATCCTGACTGGCAGAAAGCCTGGGAATTTTCAATCCGTCAAGCAGCGTCGGTCCTAAGTTCATCTTTGGTAAACACTGATAAGATATCAGTTAACAAAACTATCCTCCGCACTTCTCCCCAACTTCCGGGAATGCCTTCACGTCGTTAAAAAAAAACCCGGTTTTAAAACGCGACAAACCAAATTTTGATAGTTTAGGCAAATTCAAGATGGCACCTTATACTTCGGCTTCTAACCCTGCGTTTTTATTATCATTTCGAGAAGGACTTTTATAAGCACTATTTTTCATCTTTCCTCCTTTTCGTTGCTGTTGATAGCGTCGTTACTACTAATAAGTAGGTCTTTATTGCTCTTTTATACCGAAAGGGTCTACATAGTTTGCTTTTGTTTCTTTTCAGATAGCATCTGTTGACAAGGGCCTACTTGAAACTCCTGATGATGTAGCGGAAAAGAGAATCATGTAGATCAGTTAAAGGAACGCATTTAAAGTGCAATTACCCTTTTTCACACATGCAGTCGAAGTGCAATTATATAGTCGAATAAGAACTCACATTATTCACGTGAGACCAAGGATGTAACTTACCCACAGGAAAAAGAGAAAGCTTCCGAGCGACTTCATTAAACAGGTCTTTCCTGCGGGTAATTTATATACAGCCAAACAATTACACGCATGCACCAGTGTTAACACGAGTGGAAGAGACGACTAGCTATGAAACAAAATTACAATCATGTTAACGATATTTACTTAGAGTTAAATTCGCTAAAAATAAATTTAATAAAATGTTAATTTCCCTTTGGAATTGTGATACTAAACCGTTCAGTTAATTAAAAGTACGACAAATCAAATAATCCTAGTCAAAGTATGGCAAGTCCACTAGTCCTAGTCATAAATTATGACACGTACACTAGCCCTAGTGATAAACTATGGCAACTCCACTAGTCCTAGTGAAAACAGATGGCAACTCCAACAGTCCAAATTATAAAATATAGCAATACCAATAGTCATCGTCATAAAATTATGGCAAATGCACTAGTCCTCGTCATAAAGGTATGGCAAGTCCAATAGTCCTCGTCATTAAAGACATGAAAAGTTAAATAGTCCTTGCCATAAAAGTATGACAAGCCGTGTGTGCTTGCCTTAAAGGTCTGGAAGTCAATTAGCCCTTGCCATCTCTCTTTCTCTGGACAGCTCTTTCAAATTCCCCCTCTCTGTTTTTCCATTCTTTCCCTCAAAGAATATGTCCCCGTCGGATTATACCCTTTTAAAAGACAGCCATATTTCAAGATCCACCGCGGATTTTACTCGCCAACTTCTTTAATTATTCTCTTCCATTCACTTTTTATTATTTACTTTAACTGAAGGAAAGAAGCGAAGGTACATATGTTCGTTCCACCTCTTCCAGAACCTTCCATACATCCTCCCAAAATGCCGGATAGAAGAGGGAAAAAACAAGCCGTTTCTTTTCTTGTCAGGGCCGGAGAATCGCCGCACAACTTGCATATTTCGACGCGCAGATAAGAAAGACTACGTGGCAAGGTCGCCACAAGCAAATTTTAAAAAGAACCAAAATGTGGAGTTAAAAGGTACCAGAGAAAGAATAGTATCTAAATTTTACGAGGGATAATGTAAGAATGCTCAAAAATTTGTCTTAAATTAGTGCAATAGAACCATTTATGTTTTAAATAACGAGACTCTTATCATACTCAATAATTTAAATGAATACATGATAAAATTGGCTTAATTTGGTTCTATTTGTAGTAATTTGGTACTTATGCTGTTTTAGACACCCCTCAGAGAACCAAATCTGGTACTTTAGCACCAGTTGTGGCAACCCTGCTACGTGGTGCTCTGACCTCCCGACCTGAGGAATAAATAGATCTTAAAATTTTTCTCGCGTAGAGAAAATTTAGGATATTTCTTTTAAACGAACAAAATCCACACCCATTACCTACATGGGTGTTAAATGCATCGAAAAGTTATAAATTCTAACACTGTTTGGATGGAAAACACACTCAAACCTAGCAACCCCCTAACATAATACACTCCATCCTAAATAAATACACATCATTATCCCTTTAATCAGAAGAGGGTAATTTGTTCCTGCTCTCTGCTTACCCTAAATGGCAGAGGAAACCGCGAAGAAACAAGGCCTAAATTCACATTGGGAAAAGTTGCCCTGAATTAGTTTTCATTATGTGTCCAATAGTTTGCGGATTTGGACAGTTCCTTAACGATTACAGAACCCAAATTCGATTTATATACCCACCCTCCTGTCAATTCTACAAATATAGGTATAGAGCCCATGTGGCTACAGTCATTACCTCGAATTCTTTAAGAATAATATTCCGAATACGAGATACAGTGAGTGGGTCGTAAATGTGGAAGAAGAATGCTTTTTTACTTCTAAGGCGGAGAGGAATCTGTATCCAACCACACCTCGGCGAATGGCGACGCCCACGTAAGTACACCCTGTACTCTCGCGCAAGAAGTGTCGGATAAAAAGGGAGTCCCTGAGCTACGATGTCGTTTCCATTATCGTAAAAAGCGTCCAATTTATTAGAGAGGCGCTGCTCTAGCCATTAGAAGTCGCATCTACGTCGCTGTTAAGATCTTATCATCATCATCACTAACTCTATAATTTACGATGGGGATTTTTGTGAGTATTTGAATAATAATTTCATCTTAGTTTGGTTATGACTTATGTTTTTTTATCAAATTTATTTCTAATAATTCTTTTATAATATCAAAAAACAAAATGGTGAAGTTCAGAAATAAATATAAGTATCGGGATTTTGTGAATTTTTTAAAACCCAAAGAATTACAAATGGTGAAGTTCAGAAAATTGATTTTTATATATCTTCTTCTATAACTATATTTTAGCAACGTGATATTTTGAAAGGGGGGAAATTTAGTTTAGATTTCCTTTTTAAAATTATTATAATTGGCAAAGTTCAGAAAATTTATAAAAAATTTAATCATGGCTGCTTTTTTTTAGATTTTAAATTTTAATCTTAGTAAGCTTCCCCCGTAGGGGGGGATTGGCTAAGCCATTGCCTGGCATCGTCTAATAAATTAATTCAACATTGTATTTGAACGCAGCGCTTAATGGGAAAATATTAGTCACTCCGTAATTACATTCAGGGCTGGGCGTTGTGACAACGGGTTGCGACTTTGCCGCACTATGAATTTCGAAGTCGCAAAGTCGCAAAGTCGCAAACGTTTTGAAAAAGTCGGACTAAGCAAAGTCGCACCGCCAATTTCCCGCGACTTTGAACAGGAACAAAGACGATTTTTTAAAAGAAATTGCCGCGGCTGTTTTATATATGTGCTTTTCTGCTTTATAAAAACATGTTTCTGCTATCGCACTAAAGTTTACCTTGTAATTTAACGGAGTCGCACCGGGGGGGGGGGGAAAGTCGCAAAGTAGCAGTCGCACCAGATCCGGCGGCAAAGTCGCACCCGAAAAAAATAAAGTCGCGCCCAGTTATGGTTTGAGTGAAACAAACGAATTAGTATTTTAATTAATTTTGTCTCGTTCTCACATCATAGTAGATACGAGGGGTCTTCAAAAGGTTCGTAGAAAATGGAAAAATTAAAACATAAAGCATAAATTTTATTTTTTAACATAAACTCCATTGATTTCAAAACACTTTTTCAAGCGATGATACCATCCATTTATACCAGAATTTCCCAACCCGGGTTGACATAGACCCCCAGGGGGTCTATAAAGCTCTGAAGGGGGTGCAAAAAAAAAAAAAGTATTTCTGGTGTTTAATATGAGCCAAGGGATTCATGAAAAGATATAAATAAAATAATCTGTTAAATATTAATAAAATAAACTAATGTCGTAGAAAATCCAAAAAATCGCTTTTACTAACTTACAAATAAATATTTTATTTAGGAATATTCCGTATGCGTATATAGGGGCCCACATACATAAAGTTTGGGAACCCTTGATTTAAACTATTTTTATAAAACAGGAATTTAATGATTAAAAGTTAAAACGGCTCTTTTAACATCATCAACCTAAGAAAAAGGAGCGCCCTTCAGCCTCCTTTTTTTAAAGGTTGGAATGGGGTTAAATCAGACTTTTTTTTTATAAAATGTCCTCTTTCTTCTGTTGCTAATAATAAAAGCTGTTTTACTTTAATTTAACTATCAGTTTTAAAGAATAGTTTAAAAAAGGATAGTAAAATCGATGCAAAAGTGTTTTGACCTCAATGGAGTATATGGTGAGAAATAAAATTTATATTTTAAAATTTTATTCCATTTTTCTACGAACTTTTTGAACAACCCCTCGTATACCATGGATATATGTTGGAGAAGTTTTCATTTTAGTTTGGAAGGGAAGGAAACCCATATTCAGATACTGAAAACTTACGAGTAAATGAATAAAGTATCTAGAACGATAACAGAATAGACAAGCAAAATAAAAAAAAACGACAAATATTCATGGAAATGTTAGAACTATTAAAACCATAGCAATTTTTAAACTGTTATTGCAGAATAGACAATTAAAAAAAAATTAGTTAATATAGCTAGTAAGACTAGAAAAATCGCTGAGACTAACTCATAAAATCAAAATCAAAGCCTCAAGCACTTTTAAATGAGACAAATTAGAACGAAAACAAGGAAAATTTCCAGATAAAACAAAATCAAAATAAATCACATGCAATTTTGAGACGAATTATTTCGCACCAAAAATTGGGTAAATCTCGAAATTGGATTAAATCATATCATGGAACTAAAAAGCAATGGGAGAAGGTGTGAGAATTAGGAAGTTAGGTGGATAGTTGACGAAATTCCATAGCACGAGTGTAAATTAAGGAGGAGTCAGACTTTTTTTTATGAACACGTTTAGATGCGTAAAGTCACGAATAATTTTAATTATTTTAAAAAAGAGCACGGGGGGGGGGAGGTCTATTTAGTAATTTATCAAGTGATGTCTTATAGGTGAATATTCTTTTTTCCCGAAAGAACCTTCTGCGTCCTTAGCTTAGACCAATACCCGTATGTCAACATAATGGAGCATAAACACGCCCTACTCCCATTTGCCTGACGGAGACGAGTATCTCGCCTCGTAAAGGCTTCTGCCCTTCTAATTAAAATGTTAGAACGAAACAGGGGGAGGGGGAGGACCTTCTCACGACTATGGGATAATTTTGACCCCATGTAATGTTGTGTGAGAGCGAACGAATCAATCTTAACAAAAAAATATAGGTTTCTACATGTTCAGACATAGCAACCTTATCCTGTAGTTATTAATGACATAAATGAATAATAATAACGTAAAATGTAAATGCAGAATGAATAATTCATATGTGTAATAGCAAAAACTATGTCAAAATTCTTAAGTTAAAATAAACCTATGGGTGAAGAATCCCTTGCGAGGAATGTAACTCAAGAGCATTTTTAGCCCCACTCGTAATTTTCAATTTAAGGTGTTAGAGAAAGTCTACAAATTGTCTATGAGTTTTTGCCTGAAGGACTACTAGGAACCCCCGCTGCAGTTGAGAAATTTACACAAATATTCAAGTTCATTGTGAAAACTGGTATAGGAAGAACCAGGCAATGGCTTCGCCACTTCTCCCTACGGGGGGAGCTTGCGCTTTGCTACTAAGATTAAAATTTAAAATCTAAAAAAAAGCAGTCATGGTAAAATTTTTAGAAATTTTCTGAACTTCGCCAATTATAATAATTATAAAAAGGAACTCTAAACTAAATTTCCCCCCTTTAAATATATCACGTTTCTAAAATATGGAGTTATAGAAGAAGATATATAAAAATAAATTTTCTGAACTTCACCATTTATAATTCTTTGGGTTTTAAAAATTCACAAAATTTCGATACTTATATTTATTTCTCAACTTCGCCATTTTGTTTTTTGATATCATAAAGGAATTATTAGAAATAACTTTGATAAAAAAACATAAGTCATAACCAAACTAAGATGAAATTATTATTCAAATACTTAAAAATTCCCCTTCTTAAATTATAAAGTTAGTGATGATGAAGTGATGATGATGATGATGATAACAGGTGCTGCAGGGACAGAAAAATAAAGTTTTAAGAGAACACAAAACGTTCAAGACAAGGAGGGGAGCATGCGAAAAGCCTTCGTTTCAAACCCAATTTAGGAATATGAGACACGAATGTTGAGAATGACATGAGAACCATTACACTCTTTGCCTCGTCTAAATTGAATGTTGGGACGAATACTGGTGGCTAAACAGAAGTTGTACAAGTCGTCATAATTAAACGGAGGCACACGTCATCAACGAAGTGATAATGAATTAAACATTTCCAGGACTTCTGACGAACACTTATCGAACCAGGTCATGAAAGTGCCAGAAATCATGGGGCTCGGATCCTATACTTACAATGTCAGATAATTTTTAGGTATTTTAGTGTTAATTATCGATTTATTTTCAGTGAGTTTCTTCTAACTTTCGTCGTATCTAAAAGTTTTTGTATTGGGGTTGGATTCCATAAGGCCTTAGCGTTTTCCCCTCTTTTTAAAACCTCGCTGCGATATTTAATCCCGTCATCTCTGTAATAAAAGTTTTGGCCCGGGAGGTAACATTCATTTCAATTTTCTGTGCATCTGTTATATTTTGGATATACGAGTACGTCAGCGGAAGGTTCTTAGAGAAAGTGGTGAAATTAGGGGAGTGAAATAGCGTAGAAACCATCGCCTTGGTAACTACTTAAGGTGCGTGCGAAAGGGTGAATAAATAAGTATAAAGACACAGAAGGCTCCAAGATGAGAAGGACCGCTATGTCAAGTCTCACTAACTCAAAATGCTGGGATCAGCAAAATGTACTACAAAGTAGTAGTAAACAAGTAACCCAATGAAGCCATGTCCACCTAACTGAAAAAATAGAAGGGCAAAGAGGAGAATAAAGAGATGTGTAAAAGAATTAATGGAAATTTACATACCAAATCATAAACCCCAAATATTATCGTTCGTACTTCAAAACACGAACTCTTAACAGTACGAACTTAAACTCGCTTGAATGTCGCTTGTGGGTAAACAGAAAATTGAGTGAGAAAGGCGTATGCCTTTTGGTCGGGTGCCGAGTAACAGGAACGAGTCGAGCCCTTTACCGCGTGGGAGCTGTAACAAGCGTGGCGAGTAACAGGACTAGCCCTTTACCGCGTGGGGAATATAACAAGCGTGGCGAGTAACAGGACGAGCCCTTTACCACGTGGGGGCTGTAAAAGTGTCGAGTAACAGGAAAAGCCCTTTACCGCGTGGGGACTGTAACAAGCGTGGCGAGTAACAGGACGAGCCATTTACCGCGTGGGGACTGTAACAAGCGTGGGGGCTGTAACAATCGTGGCGAGTAACAGGACGAACACTTTACCGCGTGAGGACTGTAACAAGCGTGGCGAGTAACAAGAGGAGCCCTTTAGCAAGTAACAGGACGAGCCCTTTACCGCGTGGGGACTGTAACAAGCATGGCGAGTAACAGGACGAGCCCTTTACCGCATAAGGGGCTGTAACAATTTCTATTTTTTTTAAAGAGCTCATCTGGCTTCTGCATACTTGGGCATTAGTCGCCGTATTAAAAACTACCTAGTAGCAGGCTACTTTAAAATCTAATGCAATAACAAACAAAAAACAACAACAAAAACATCCCAAACAACACCAGAAATTTAAAAAAAGGGAAAAGGAAACGAGTAATAAGCAAGCTACTGCGTAGGGGGGAGGTCCCCCCGGCGCAGGAGCTTGTAACCTATAAGGGAAAAAAACAACAAAACCAAAAAAAACTCTTTAAATAATAGGGAGAAGGCTGGCCTCCCCCCAAAAGTCAACAAGTCGACCAGTCAATGTGCACTCACTCGTCCGGAGTACAAGGGAGAGGCGATAGTGACCCCGCCCATCCCGGTACCGGGACAGGTAACGTGCGCGAAGATCACACAGACTGGGACATTCGACAAGAATGTTCTGCACAGTCTGGGACACGATGCAGTCGTCACAATAGGGCGCAGGCGAGCGCTCCATCACATAGCGATGTATCACACGAGTGCATCCGATTTGGAGACGACAGAATGCGACCTAAAGCCGTCGCGGCATTGGGGGATAGGTCCATGGGAACAGTCACGGCGCAATGGCACGCAAGCTTAAGTTCCCTTCAACCATCTCCCATCTTCTTTGCCAAGCAGTCCGAAGAGCTGCCCGTATTCCTGCCTTGTAGTTGGTGTTAGGAAGAGCGAAACGCTGGTCCGCCACCCGGTCCTCGCGGACTCTTTGGCGCCCTTATCGGCGCCAACATTCTCTGCAATTCCTACATGTCCAGAAACCCAGCAGAAGATAATCTCGACATCTGCCCGGCTCGCCAAAACCGTGGCGTCACGGATATCGCAAACCAGGGAATGCGGAGATTCCAATGCCCCGAGAGCACTCAGGGCGCTTTGTGAGGCGCTATAGATCACAATCCGGTCTCCAAACCAGGCACATCGCGTAATCTTCCGTACCGAGTGGTGTATTGCCACCAGCTCGGCCGTGAAGACAGACGCAGCGCCTGGCAGAGCCCCGCTGACTTCAAACAAAGGGAATACGACGTGGAAGCCGACCCCCTCTTGGGACTTGGAGCTATCCGTATACACTGGTACGGTTCCAGCGTGACACGAGGTGTGCTCCAAAAAGGTCGAACGCAATACTCCCGGCGCTGTACAAGCTTTCGGAGCAGAGGCGTGGTGACAAATAGCTAAATTTGGTACCATCCAGGGTGGCGTCCTGGGTAGAACCAGAGGCCCTACCGGCCCGAGAGCTATAATTAGCTCTCGAAAGAGTTTCCTAGCCCTAAACCCAAAGGGCTTAGCGTGTTACTGGCGTCTCTAGGCAGCATAGGCACCGTCGAGATCAGCTGCGGATGCGGTTAGAGCTGTTCGCGACTGAGGAAGGCGCCGGGCTCGCGTGTACCAGCGAGTGATGCACTGCACGCCGCGTAGAGCGAGTGGCATCTTCCCAGAATCAACCAACAGGTTCTCAATGGACGAGGTGCGGAAGGCACCGGTCGCAAGGCGAAGATCGGTGTGGTGGATCGAGTCCACCTTCCACAATAAACGCTCGGCTGCGGATGCATAAAACTCGCATCCGTAATCGAGCTTCGAACGAGCAAAGGATCGATAAAAAAATAAGGCAGTAGCCCTATCAGCGCCCCAAGCCGTAAATGTCACGGAACGGAGAATATCCATTGCGCAGGTACAAGAGACCCTAAGGCAGCGAATATGAGCCTTCCAGGTGAGGTGCCGGTCAAATACAAGACCAAGGAAACGGTGCGATTCAACCACTTCCAGGCGCATCATATTAAGAAACAAATCTAGGTCGGGTTGGAGCCGTGGGTGGCGGCAGAAGTGCCCCACCTTAGTCTTAGCAAAAGAAAACCGAAACCTGTGCGCTTTGGCATAGCGAAAGACGCGGTTCAATGCCTGTTGGAGTCGACGCTCCGGAGTTGGCATCTGGGTCGCGCCAAAAGAGATCGAAAGGTCGTTACGTAGAGCGTAGCGAGAACATCTTTTGGCAGCACCGAGGTGATGCCGTTGATGCTCAGGGCGAAGACTGTGACACTGAGGACACTTCCTTGCGAGATAACCTCTTCCTGCTCCTTTGGGCCGGAGAGGGCTTCCCCCACCCGTACGCGGAATCGAAGATCTCGCAAAAATTCAGATATAAAGAGTGAGAGGCCTCTCCTTGGCCCCATCGTGTGCAGAGTCTCCATGATACCGTATTGCCATGCGGTATCATAGGCCTTCTCCAGATCAAAAAACACCGTGGCGTAGTGCTGTCTACGAAGGAAGTCATCGCAGACTGGATTTTCCAGTCGGAGCAGAGCATCCGACGTGGAGTAGAACTTGCGGAAGCCGCACTGTTGAGAAGACAAATGGCCTCCGCTGTCCAGGAAAAAAGGCCAATCTAACATTTACCAATTTTTCCATCAACTTCCACAGCAAGAGGTTAGAGAGATTGGGCGGAAACCGGCCGGAGTAGAGTGATCTCTCCCCGGTTTGCGAAAGGTGAGCACAGTAACGATCCGCTAGGAATATGGGAGGAGATCCTCCACCCAGATCCTGTTGAACAAATCTAACAGAAAGGCCATGCCTCGCTTACTAAGGTGTCGAAGAATGGCGTACTGGACATCGCCCGGACCATGGGCGGTGTCCGCGCACGAAGCAAGAGCGGAGCGCAACTCACTCACAGTAAACCTGTCGTTGAAGAGTTCTCCGCCTCTGGATGTAAAGTCCAGCCGGCAGCCTTCCGCGACATCACGACGTGCATTGAATGCTGGCGGAGCAGCATTTCGGCTAGAAAATGCGGAGAAAGCGGTCGCAAAGGATTCCACCACGGACGCGGGGTCCGAGATTGTGGTCCAATTCTCTTGGAGAACGGGAGTGGATTCCTGAGAGAACTTGCCCGGAATTCTTTCGTCTCCCGTTAAGTAAAGACACGTATGCCCTCCAAGAAGAGCGGCGGGCGTGCTTAAAATATACCGGAACCTAGCCCTAGCCGGACGAAATTTAGCGACAGTGAAATCGTTCGGGCGGCGCTTATAGCGTATGTAGGCATAACGCTTTTGTTTGAGGGCCGTCTCACACTCGCTAGAGAACCTTCGGTTCTCTACCAATTACACTAGCTAATGCTCTCCTATGATGGATCATGTTACCCTCAGCCAACATGATGTCATTAGTGGAGCGAATGACCAGGAAGCGTTTGAAGTCAGCAGGCTCGAAAACGCCAGGTAACCACTAAGTTAGGGGCCACAATGTTTTCGAGGCTCCGCCCTGTTCTCTTTTGATCTTAGTCATCGTCAGGGGCTTCGCACCCAGGGGGGGGGGCAGAGGGGCCGGATGTGCCGATCTTGGCTTGGTCGCTTACCGTAGCAGCAGACCCATCCTTCCCCACAGCTTCCGCGGATAGAGAGGAGACCCGAGTCTTCTTTGTCTTTTTCTTGTTCTTTTTATTTTTTGGAGAGGAGGGCAAGAGATGAATCCGCTTCTCATCTCCACCAGAAGGAGCCCGTAGGCCAGATGGGGTGGCCTCAGCCAGGTCCTTATCCGAAATGGAAAAGGTACTGGCAGTCGCAGGGGCACTGGTTGGAGGAGATCCCTCCCCTCGTTGTACTGCCTAGGAAACCCTAGCACTTTGAGAAGAACCTTGCATAGAGGCGGATTCGGGTTCGGTGCTTGGCGCCAAGCCAGGATTTCCCCCCCTCCCATGGAAAGCCCTACCATCTGAGGCTGGATTGCCTCAAGGACCATGTCTATCTCAGGAGGGGCCTTCAGTTGGCCCTCCCCTCCCAGGACATCGCAGATCCCGTTGGCAGCGTCACCAGTCATGTGTGGGGAAGCACAAGCCTTAACCCCGGCAAGGTTGAGTAGTCTTGCCAGCAGGTCTTTTGAAGGAAGCGACCAAAGGGGCCTGTCTTCCCTCTACTCCCTAAGGGGGTTTGCCCTACCAAGTGGCTTCAATGAGGGTGGTCGGCAATGGGCTGCCTGCTGGCTTTCTTGGCAGTCCCCTTAGAAAAATAGGAGGGACTGCCGCTGGAAATAGGGAGGTGCCCGAAAGCACCTCCAGAGAAGGGAGTAAGGGAGGAGTCCTCTACACCCGTAGTCGTAGGGGAGGAGTAAGCCTCCTCTCTGGTTAGAGAAATATGTATGGTCCATTGCGCAAACACAGGGGGGGGGGCCCTCCATTTTTTCGGTGGAGCTGCCCGAGGGCGTCTCCGTTGATGAGCAAGGGGAATTGGGGAGAAATTTAGGTTGTTTTTTTAATTTTCATCCATGGGCATGGTGACCCTATTTGTTCGACGGGAAGCAATAGCTCATCACCCCTCGCAGTTGCCCGCTCTGCAAGGGGTGCGTACAGGCCTGGCAGAGCCAGGTGCCGCCATTTAAGGACACCTCTCCCGCCTGGTGACCTGGCAGCCCTTCAGCATGGCGGCTCCACCTTGGGCACGGCGTAAAATTGATAGTGTGTTAAAGAGAAAAGGAAATGGGACGTGAGGAAGGTATGGGTGGAGATGAAGCAAATTGTTAAAAAAACACCATCCCGAACCAGAGCTGAGGGGTTAGGGGACGTTGTTCCCTCTCTCCTTAGCCCCGATCTGGGACGGTTGGCTGAGAAGAAGGTCAGCATCTACCCTGTGAAATTAAAGGCTGACCAGAGAAAGTTGTGGGAGAGGTTGTATGAAAAGCGACGAAGTAGGGGAGAAATACAGGCTATCTGAAGGAAGGAAGAGAGGCTAAGCTGGGGCCGGACGGAGCGCTGGATCCCGTCAGCACGGCGGCCAGGATGGCGAAACGCCGCGCCCGGGGGCTGCAACTAGCGTGACGAGTATCAGGAACGAGCCTTTTACCACGTGGGGGCTGTAACAAGCGTGTCGAGTAACAGGAACGAGCCCTTTACCGCGGGGGAGCTAAGACGTCGCTCACTAAAATATAATTGACCGCAATAAACCGTTTTATGGAGGGCGACATAATCCCCATTGTCCGCATTATCAACGGGATAGCGCCTTCGGGAGATCAGGAATTTCACCGTTGGGGGCGTTACAGCGGAGGAGTCCTATGGCACCGCGTTGGCAGACGGCTGGTATATCAAGAGCTACGTTGATCTGAGCGGGCGCGATGTTTTAATTGTTAAAACAAAAGAAACTCATGTAGGTAACGATAGCATTGCGTTAAGAAGAGAAAAAATGCATGGGGAGACACGAAGTAAATGAGGGATAAATAGAAATGTTAAAAAGGGATTAAAGATGACAAAACAGAATGATTGAGACCAAGAGAACTTTATTCACACGTTTCAGAAGTGACCGGCTTCGTTCCAATGATGGAAGTCGGTCAGTACCGAAACTCTTCTCCTAATAAAGTTGTCTACAAGAACGGCCTCTCATTTTCTCATTTACAAAGCTCAATAATGAGTGAATAACCTTCATGGAAAAACCGGTAATGGAAGGCATGAAAACCATGAATCTTTGAGAGGGAGGGGGCGGGGGGACAGACAAAAATATATTTTCTCCTCATTTTTCCGGCGTGAATAAAAAATGCGAAAAAAACCTTAATTAATATTAGCGTAAAATTATTATTTCCACTGTTATTATTGCATAAAGAATATTAATTAAAATTTACACAGTCTAAATACAAGCAAAACGGGATGACGACAAAGATCCT
The DNA here is from genome assembly GCA_963969495.1 of Ceratothoa steindachneri. Lineage (NCBI taxonomy): Eukaryota > Metazoa > Arthropoda > Malacostraca > Isopoda > Cymothoidae > Ceratothoa > Ceratothoa steindachneri. The sequence continues at coordinate 131,796,074 of OZ018325.1, forward strand.
TCCATTCTCCAAGCTTATAAAAATATACGGATGAATTTTTAAAGGATTCATCTCGGCGCTATTTTTCTGGGGTTTTGTATTATAATTTCTATTACATCTCCATATTCAGAATATTGTATTTTGTAATAGAGTAATTTTTATCTAACTACTTTCTCAACACTACCGTCTATTCAGGAATAACTGCTTTCATATGTTTCCAAAGATGCAAGAAGTTGTCAGCATCTGACAAAGAAATAAAGTCAAGGATCCTGACCACTTAATCTTGATTGGGTGCGGCTTTAAGAAAGTATCCAGTTGTAAGAAACTCAAAATAAAATTGAAACATGCGGATTTGGAATACCTCGGTTGATATAATAGAACGAAAAGAAGCATTTGCTTTTCCATTAGAACTACTTTCAGTAGAGAGAAGCTTATACCTCATAGGCCAACATTGTTTTCCCAGGATGAATGGTAGGCTAAACTAATGCCGAGGATGCGGTCGCCGCCAGGTGGCGTTTTGAATGTGATCGAGCAAAGTTGCAAAACCGTTAAATCGTCAAATTGATGTACACAAATTCGTAAAATTCATTATGTTAGCTCATTTATTCAGTCAAATTATGTAATATCTCTGCTTCATTTATTTATATGAAAGTTGAATTCCACAAGATTATCAGGTGATTTTACTCAAGAGAGCTAGATAGTAACAAACCACCGAGAAATTTGGCAAATTTAAATGATAAAAGAGCATGAATAAAAAAAACTTAAAACCACTTAACAGTTGCCATTAACAACTAGATGCTACATTGAGAGAAAAAGAGAGAGAGAAGAAAGAGAAAAACTAGCAAAAAATAAAAAGAAGAGAAAGAGAAAATTAGTAAGACTGATAAGGAAACTGGTTAATCCAATAATCAGTGGTCAGTGTCTCTCTCGCGAGTCTATACCCTTATTCCATTGTAAAGTAAAATCAAGTGGATAAAAGAGAGAAACAAAGTGAAAAAAAGTACAAATATGAGACGGAGGACAAATAAAAAAACAAGGAAACAAAGGAAACTCGATACTGGAAAGGAACAGATCCTTCCTGACGGGGATGCTCAGGGCCTCCTCCAGGCGAGGGTTCACCAACGGGGTCAGAGGTGAATGAACGAAGAAAAAAGAAACAAGAAAAGGGCGAAATGAGCTGAAAGGAGTAGAACGCTGGCAGAAGGCCAGCTCTCTCAGAAGCCTGGTGGTAAGTGTGGACTTTGGCGTTCAGCAATAACCACCATGCATTTTAGAAACACGAGGAACAACTTGCGTACGGAGGAAGTCTCAAAATACGAACTTATCTGCTTGCTAGGTTTCAGAAATACATTGGAATGCGCTAAATCGAACGGACTCCCTTAGTTCAACCACTCTTTTACTCCGCGAAGATGACTTGTTCGCATTAAGTTCCTGTGCTCTTTGTACGACCCCCTTCCCATCCTCAACACTATTATTTAGGGTTTCAGTCTCTGTCCTAATTTTGACTATTTCTGTTCATTTGAGCCACCTCTGAATATGCGTTTTCCTCAGTTTTGCTACCGTGTAAAGATGTCCTTGCTTGGTAAACATTCCTCTCTTCTTAATTACAAGTGTATGTACATAGTATGCGAGTAATTTTTTTAACAAATCAGGGTAATGGTATTAGACCTTGGCTCAAAAATGTGGTTTCCCCTCCATTTATTGCCCGCGTGGAAAATAAGAACGCGGAAGGTAGCCTTTAATCAAAGCCATTTCCAGCTTTTACTTGGTTACCAAGACGACGGACATTCCGGAATAATAAGCGAACTAGAGGGGTAGATACGAGGAAAAGGACTTGCATAAAATCGGCCTCAATTAAGGTTTTACGGCATCAGATGTCCGTCTCCTGTGGTGCTCTGGAATGGCTTTGAGGTTTTCCTTCTACCACAAACTTCGTGGTGAACCGCACAATAATTATTAAGACTTCCCTCACCCCCTCTTTCCTTTTGGTTCAATTACTTTTTTTATCTTTCTTGTCAAACTCGTTCGTATCGTCGCGGGTAAAAGTAAGAGTGATCAGCGGGTAAAAACTCGGTAACTTACGTATGCCAAATGATGCATAACAGAAAATCACTAGAATTAGTGGGACAGTGCTTTGATTGAATGGTGACTGCCTTCTATGGCATAAGTCGCCGTACTCAACCTAGCCTAAATCTAGGCTATATAATTTGATTGAATGGGAAATTTGACAATGACGAGAGAGAAATATTCCTATCAGCATTCACTAAATTCAGGCCACGTCTAATGGTTTCAAAACTTGTGCTTACATAGAGGAATTTATCTTTCTCTTCGTCCATTTCAATCCAGGAAGGCCAAAAATATATTAGTAGCAATTTTAATAGAAATTGTATTGAAACCTAACGATGGTATTTCTGGCAGAATGCTCTTGAATAAAAATGAGTTCTTAAAAGAAGTATAGAGAAAATGTGTAAAGTGCGCAACTCTCCCAAAGCTTCTGACACTGGCAAGGGCAGGAAAGATTTGTCAGCTAAATAGTAACCAACGTGTATAACCGCGGTATAAGGAGGGCACAGAAACGGTTAGTGTGAATCAGGGGCGTCGCCTAGGAATGCCCGATGTAGCTATGGGATAGCTAAGAAGAAAAAAAGGAGAACAATGAAAGAAAAATAATAAGAAACGAAAAGAATATATGGATCGAGAGAGGGGAGGGGCAAAACTTGTAGGAATAGGTAGACCAAAGAAACTTTTAATCACCAATGATCTAAACCTAAAACCCTTACACGGACCGTGTAGATCTCCAACCTCAATAAAATCCTAAGCTGAACCCAAGATCCATAACCTCAAAACTCAACCAAAACCTAAGATATAACCTAAAACCTTCGCCGAGAACCCAAGATCTTTAACCCAAGACCCTCAACCAGAACCAAAGATCCTCAAGGCAAGATCTTGACTCAGAACCCAAGATCTCTAACCTAAAACCCACACCCAGAGCCCAAGATCCTTAAGCTAAAACCTTGACTCACAACCCAAGATATTCAACCTAAAACCCTCACCCCAAACCAAAGATCTTTAACCTCAAACCCTCAACCAAAACCCAAGATCCTTAAACTCAAACCCTCACCCAGAACACAGGATCCTTAACCTCAAACCCTAAACCGAAACCCAAGATATAACCTCGGACCCTCAGCCAGAACCCACGATCTTTAACTTAAAACCCTCAGCCAGAACCAAAGATCCTTAAGCTAAAACCTTGACTCAGAACCCAAGACTTTAACCCTAAAACACTTACCCAGATCAAGATCTTTTACCTCATACCCTCAACCAAGATCTTTAACCTCAAACCCTAAACCAAAACCCAAGATATTTAACCACAAACCCTCACCCAGAAGACACGATTCTCAACCTCAAACCAACAACGAAACCTAAAACCATCAACTATATATATAGGGTGTTTCAATAAGGTCGCTCAATTTTTAAATGTAAATAAAACAAGTTATGTGTGATATATGCACTCAATTTATTTTAAATTTGAAAGTAAATTTTATGGCATTAAGTGTGGAATATGACGTTGTTCAAATGTCCGCCGCGGTTTTGCTTAGTGGAACGTATTCGGGAGGCCCAATTTTCGATGACTTTGTCGCATAAATCTGGCTGAATTTGCTAGATGGTGTTCGTTATGTTGACTTTGAGGACATCAACGGTTTGCGGATTATTCGCATAGACCTGCGATTTAAGGTAGCCCCAAAGAAAGTAGTCTAATGGCGTTAAATTGCATGATCTCGGTGTCCAGTTGACGTCGCCACCGCGCGAGATGACCCTACCCTGAAATCGCTGGTGCAAAATGTCTCTCGTGGTGTGCGCAGTGTGGTACGTAGTGCCGTCAGGGTGGAACCACATGTCGCCAGTATCCATATCAGGCATATAATCCAGTTGAGGCCACAAGAAGTTGCTTATCATCGATCTGTAGGTCTCGCCGTTGACGGTTATGGCAATCCCATCTTCGTTCTAAAAAAAATACGGACCAATGATTCCGTTAGACGAAAATCCGCACTAAACAGTGACTTTGTTGGTATGCAATTGGTGCTGGTGTAGCTCATGTGGATTGTTTTCGTCCCAAATCCGACAATTTTGCTTGTTCACAAATCTATTCATCCCAAAATGATCCTCATCGCTGTGGCGAGGATAGAAATCACGTAATGCGCAGAACGTTTGTCGAACGGAGCACTGATTTTGATAATAACATTTTATGATTTGCACAGGCTGTTCAACGCTATAACCTTCAATCGTGACTTGCCAAGTACTACTGAACAATTCACAGTGATGTTGCCAGATATCGCTTTAACAACATGGCTTGAGCGTTCTTGTTGAAAGACCCTATAGAACCCAAGATCCTTAACCTCAAACCCTGAACCAAAACTAAAGATATAACCTGGAACTCTCAGCCAAAACCCACGATCTTTAGCCTAAAACCCTCAGCCAGAACCAAAGATCCTTAAGCTAAAACATTAACTCAGAACCCAAGATCTTAAACCTAAAACCGTCACCCAGACCCTGAACCAAAACCCAAGATCATAAACCTTAAACACTCACCCCGAATCGAAGATTTTCAGCTTCAAACCCCTCACCTCAAACCCAACCTAAAACCTTGAATCACAACCCAAGATATTTAATCTAACTCCCTCACCCAGAACGAAAAATATTTAAACTCAAACTTTCAGCCATAACCCAACGTATTTAACCTCAAGCCCTCACTCAGAACCAAAGATCTTTCACCTAAAACCCACACCCAGAACACAAGATCTTGAAACTCAAACCCTGAGCCAAAACCCAAGATCTTTAACCTAAATCTTTACCCAGAAGTCAAGATCTTTAAGTTAAATCCATCACCCAGGACCCAAGATTCTTAAGCTAAAACCTTGACTCAGAGAACAAGATCTCAACCTTAAACCCACACCCAGAACCCAAGATCCTTAAGCTGAAACCTTGATTCAAACCCAAAGATATTCAACTTAAAACACCCATCCAGAATCTAAGATCTTTAACCTCAAAGCCAAGAAATAACCTCAAACCATCATCCAGAACCCAAGATCCTTAAGCTAAAACCTTGTCTCAGAACCCAAGATCTTAAACCCAAATCACTCACCCAGATCAAGATCTTTACCATCAAACCCCCAACCCAAGATCATTAACCTCAAACCCTCACCCAGAACCGAAGATCTTTAACTTCAAACCCCCTCACCCAAATCCAAGATCCTTAAGTTAAAACCTTGACTCAGAACCCAAGATGTTAAACCTAAAACTCTCATCCAGATCTCAAGATCTTTAAACTAAAACCTTACCCAGAACCCAAGATCTTCAACTTAAAACGCCTCACCCAGAACCCTATATCTTTAACTTCAAACCCTTCACCCCAAACTCAAGATCCTTAAGTTAAAACCTTGACTCAGAACCCAAGATCTCAAACTTAAAACCCACACCCAGACCCTAAGATTCTTAAGTTAGAACCTTGAATCACAACCCAAGATATTCAATCTAAAACCCTCATTCAGAATCAAAGATCTTTAACCTCAAACCCTCAACGGAAACTCAAGGTATTTAACCTCAAACCCTCACCCAGAACCAACGATCTTTCACCTCAAGATATTAAGCTAAAACCTTAACCCATAACCAAAGATCTTTAACTTAAAACCCCACACATAGAACTCAAGATATTTAATCTCAAACCCTAAATTAATACCCAAGATCTGTAACCTAAAACCCTTACCCCAACCCCAAGATGTTTAACTTAACCCCCCAGAACCTCAAATCTTTAACTTCAAACCATCATCCAGAACCCAAGATCCTTAAGCTAAATCTTTGACACATAACCCAAGATCTCTGACCTAAAACCCACACCCAGAACTCAAGATCATTAACGCTAAACTGTCAACCAAAACACAAGATCTTTAACCTAATACCATTACCCCAACCTCAAGATCTTTAACTTACCGCCCCCCCCACACACCCAGAACCCCAAATCTTTAACTTCAACCCCTCACCCAAGATCCTTAAGCTAAAACCTTGAATCAGAACTCAAGATCTCTAACCTAAAACCCTAACCCAGAACCCAAGATCTTTGCCCTCAAACCCTCATCCAGAATCCAAGGTCCTTACGCTAAATCTTTGACTCAGAAGCTAAGATCTCTAACCTAAAACCGTCACCCAGAACACGAGATCTTTACATTGGACCTAAAAGCAAAACCCCTTATTTAGAAACTAATATCTAGCACCCACAAACTAAAAACCCTATATAGAACCCATAGCAAGAACAAACACATTACTACAGCCCCTCTTCCCCAATCTTACTTAGATTCTAGACACGTCATCTAGAGCCTAGAACCCCAAACCCTTACCTAGAACAAAGATTCTTTTGAAGTGAGATACCAACGAGACATCTGCAGAAAGTTTAGGAGAAGAGATATGGGAAGGGCTGAAAACCACCGACGTTGAGTCATGGAGGGAACGCAACTACGAGCGTTTGGTAGGGAGGATATGCAATCCTCCAGCTGTCAGCTGACTCCATCCGGCGGAATACAAAGGTATGATAGGGGTACCATTAGCAGCGCTCGTAGGATGCCAATGCGGAGTGGTGTTCCAATGTGGGGGTGAGTGTCAGTGCGGGGTGGAGTGTCAGTGCGGGGTGGAGTGTCAGTGCGGGGTGGAGTGTCAGTGCGGGGTGGAGTGTCAGTGCGGGGTGGAGTGTCAGTGCGGGGTGGAGTGTGAATGCGGGGGGAGTGTGAATGCGGGGGGAGTGTGAATGCGGGGGAGTATCAATGCAATGTGGGGCAATGCAGGGAGGCTCAATGCGGAGTGGAATGTCAATACGGAGAAAGAAATGACATTTTCGGTTCTAGAAATTCGCTGGCATAAAGAACGTCTTTGCCTCGCGTCTAGATTATCATCACTAGGCGAGAGGTAAGGGGGGTGGGGGGTGAGTGGGGTCTGAACCATGAGCAGCCGGTGTAGATGATGGTGGCTGAGATGCTAAAAAGTGGTGTTTGTGTTGTGAGGCATTTGCAAGTATTATCGTGGTACACCACTCTATACTATACACTACTATACTATGTGGGAGGGGTGACTTAATCACCTACTGCAACGCAAACCGTTGAAGGAAGGTTCGCAGGGATAACGACCGACTAGAAGGTCACAGTCGAGGCGTTGGGTTTCAAATCCTTAATAATTTTCTCTTTTTTTAAGAGCCTATCTGGCGTCTACCCACTTGGGCCCAAGTCGCCGCACTCACGACAGCCTAGCAATAGGCTACTTTAGCATAAGAATGAAAAAAAACAACAATAATAAGCAAAAATCGTAGAAAGGAGGAAGCAAGCCCTTGCGTCGGGGGGAGGTCCCCACCCGCCGAGGAACGTGCGACCTACAAAAAAAAACTAACAAAAAGAACTAGTTAAATAAAGGGGAGAAGGCCGGCCTCCACCAAGATGTCTACAAGTCCACAAGTCAATGTGCACGCACTCGCCGAGTACAAGGAACAGGCGGTAGCGACCCCGGCCATCCCGGTACCGGGACAGGTAACGTGCGCGAAGATCAGCTAGACTGGGACATTCGACAAGAATGTGCCGAACAGTCTGGGGGACGAAGCAGGCGTCACAATAGGGCGCAGGCGAGCGTTCCATCAAATGGCGATGCGTCACCCGAGTGTGCCAGATTAGGAGACGACAGAAAGAGACCTGAAGCCGTCGCGGCATTGGGGGATAGGTCCATGGGAACAGTGGCGGCGCAATGGCCCGCAACTTTAAGTTCCCCTGGACCGTCTCTCATCTTCTTTGCCAAGCAGTCCGAAGAGCTGCCCGTATTTCTGCCATGTAGTCTGTGTGTGGAAGAGCGAAACGGTGGTCCGGTGGCCCAGTCCTCACGAACTGTTTGGCGCCCTCGTCGGCGCGCTCATTCCCCGCAATTCCTACATGTCCAGGAACCCAGCAGAAAATAATCTCGACATCCCCGCGGCTCACTAAAAACATGGCATCACGGAGATCGCGAACCAGAAGGTGAGGAGATTCCAATGGTCCGAGAGCACTCAGGGCGCTATATGAGTCACCATAAATCACTATCCGGTCTCCTAACCGGGCACGTCGCGTAATCTCCCGTACCGAGTGGTGTATTGCTACCAAATCAGCCGTGAAGACAGACGAAGCGCCTGGCAGAGCCCCGCTGACTTCAAACAGAAAGGATACGGCGTAGAAACCAACCTCCTCTTGGGACTTGGAGCTATCCGTATACACTGGCACGGTTCCAGCGTGACGCGAAATGTGCTCCAAAAAGGCCGAACGCAATACTCCCGGCGCTGTACAAGCTTTGAAAGCAGAGGCGTGGCGACAAATAGCCAACGGTGGTAACTACCAAAGTGAAGTTCTGGGCCGAACCAGGGGCGTAACCGGCCCAAAAGCTATATTTTGCTCTCAAAGGAGTTGCCTAGCCCTAAACCCAAAGGGCTTAGGGTGTGACTTGCGTCTCTCGGTGGTATAGGCAAAGTCGAAGTCAGCTGCGCATGCTTTGAGAGCCGTTGGCGACAAAGGGAGACGCTGAGCTCATGCATACAGGAGAGTAATGTACTGTGCGTGCACGGCGCAGAGATAATGGCATCTCACCAGCATCGACAAGTAGGCTCTCAATAGGGAAAGTGCGGAATGCACCGGTCGCCAAGCGAAGGCCGGTGTGGTGGATCGAATCCACCTTCCGCAATAGACGTTCGGATACGGATGCATAAAACTGACATCCGTAGTCGAGCTTCGAACGAACAAAGGATCGATTAAAAAGTAAGGCAGTAGCCCTATCAGCGCCCCAAGCGCTGAACGTCACGGAACGAAGAATATCAATGGCGCGGGTACAAGAAACCCTAACGCAGCGAATATGAGCCTCCCAGGTGAGGCCTCGGTTAAATACAAGACTAAGGAAACGGTGCGATTTAACTACTTCCAAGTGCAACCGATTAAAAAACAAGTCTGGGTCTGGGTGGAGCCGTGGATGGCGGCAGAAGTGCAACACCTTAGTCTTGGCCAAAGAAAACCGAAACCTGTGCGCTTCGGCATAGCGAAAGACGCAGTTCAATGCGTGTTGGATTCGACGCTCCGGAGTTAGCATCTGGGCCGCGCAAAAAGAGTTCGAAAGATCGTCCACGTAGAGCGTAGCAAGAACAACTTCTGGCAGCACTGAGGTAATGCCGTTGAATCTCAAGGCAAAGAGTGTAACGCTGAGGACACTTCCCTGTGGAACACCCTCTTCCTGCTCCATTAGGCCGGAGAGGGCACCCCCAAACCGTACGCAGAATAGGCGATCTCGCAAAAATTCAAATATAAAGACCGGAAGGTGTCCCCTCGCCCCCATCGTGTAGAGGGTCTCTATGATACCGTGGCGAAGGGCTGTCTAAGAAGGAAGGCCTCGCACACAGCGTTTTCCAGTCGAAGCAGAGCATCCGACGTGGAGTGGAACTTGCAGAAGTCGAACTGTGAAGAAGACAGATGGCCTGCGAGGTCCAGTAAAAAGGCTAATCCAACATATACCAATTTCTCCATCAACTTGCACACGCAGGAGGTTAAAGAAATTGGGCGGAAACCGGCCGAGGTATAATCATCTCTCCCCGGTTTTGCGAAAAGCTAGCACAGTAGCGATTCGCCAAGAGTTGGGGAGATTACCCTTTACGCAGATCCTGTTGAACAAATCTAACAGAAAGGCCATGCCTCGCTCACTCAGGTGTAAAAGAATGGCGTAATAGCCATCGTCCGGACCATGGGCGGTGTCCGCGCACAAAGCAAGAGCAGAGCGCAACTAACTCACAGTAAACCTGTCGTTGAAGGGTTCTCCACCTCTGGAGGTAAAGTCCAGCCGGCGGACTTCCGCGACATGACGACGTGCATTGAATGCTGGCGGAGCAGCATCCCGGCTAGAGAATGCGGAGAAAACGGTCGCGAAGGATTCCGCCACGGACGCGGGGTCCGAGATTGCGGTCCCATTCTCCTGGAGAACGGGAAGGGGGTCCTGCGAGAACTTGCCCCGAATCCTTTTGACTCGCTTCCACACCTCTGCTAAAGGGGTCTTCCTGTTAAGCCAAGACACGTATGCCCGCCAAGAAGAGCGGCGGGCGTGCTTCGAAATATACCGGAACTTAGCCCTAGCCCGACGAAATTCAGTGACAGTGAAATCGTTCGGGCGGCGCTTATAGGGCATGTAGGCATAACGGTTCTGTTCGAGGGCCGTCTCATATTCGGCCGACCACCATGGAAGGGGTCGGCGTGCAAAATGGCCAGACGTTCTGGGAATAGTAGTCAGCCCCGCGGCAATGAGGTTGCCGGAGAAGAACTCAACGGCTTCATCTACCGACCTAAATTCCTCAACTGAGATAGATAATTCAGTCATTTCCTAAAATGCAGGCCACCGCGTCTGCGCCAAGCACCACCGAGGTGGGCTCTCAGACGTCAGCGGCCCAGAAAATGATATTTGAATGGAAAAGTGATCACTACCATGGAGGTCATCGACCACCCCCTAATCAAAATCAGGCTGTGCATCCGGAAAGCAAAGAGATAGATCAAGGCAAGAAAATGAAGCGGTACTCAAGCAGTGATGCGTAAACTCATCCACATTTAGGACCCCTATCTCCAGCTCTTCCATCAGATCGGCAAGGACTTTTCCCCTGGGATTTAATAAGTAGTTTCCCCAGAGAGGATGTCTGCTATTCAGATCTCCAAGCAAGAGAAAGGACTTCGGCAATCGTTCCACGACCCGGCAGAAGTCCCCCGCGTCGAAGTTAGCTGACGGTGGAATGTACGCAGAAATAACAGTGCCTCCTATCCAGGTGAAGCTGTACGGCCAGTGCCTGAAAGGAGGTATCTAAAGTGAAAAGAAGAATGGAGACATAATGCCAGATGTAAATCGCGCATCACCCAGCCTGGCCCCCATCTCGTGGTTGTGGGGCCGCAAAACCCTTATACCCCAGGAGGGTGTGCAGGGGGCACGCACCGAGCATGATCTCCTTCAGAAAAATAGCTAACGGGGAATGGGACGAGACGAGCCTCCGCAGCTCCTCCCAGTTGCCCCGGGGTCCATGGCAATTACATTGAAGGAATATGCCCTCCAGGCCTAGCTCCGAGGAGACGCGGAGGCTTTCTTCGAACACAAGCTCCTCACGGGAATGGCCGTATGCTACCCGGAGGCACTACTCCAGGCGCTGTTGGCCAGTCAATGCACTGAAGGCGCTGTCGCCTTCGACGACTTATTGGGGGAGGTTGAGCTTGCCATGCGAGTCTTTTCCTCCTTCCACCTCGAAACCTTAGGCGAGCGTTGCGGCTTCAGAGGCGGGGGTACCTCTTTTCTTGGACCCACCGTCTCCGAGCCACACGGCCCACCACCTAGCGTGGGCGAAGGAGCCGAAGCTTCTTTCTTGCTGTCCTCGTTTCGGGGAGCAGCTTTAGGAACCCCGGTAGATCGACTGGCCACCAACTTCACGGGTGTTGCTTCCTGTGAGTCTAACGACTCGGTGAAAGCGCGTGGCCGTTTCGCCTTACGGGAAACGGTTATGCTGGGGAAAGGGAAGGGAGCCCTGGTTTTAGCCGGGGCTGGGTGTGAACCCTTTGTGCCGCCAGCTTTACTAAGGGATCGCCCGGGTTGAGTAGAACCCGCAGAAGGGCTCCCAACGGGCGCGGAAACAACCGTGCTCGTTTGCCTGGATGGGCCAGGAACAGAGGGTGTCTTTCTAAGCATTGACGCGTAAGACGTCTCAGGCAGAGCCGGGCGCGCCAGGACCAACTGCTTAGCCTCGCAGAATGAGAGTCGCTCCTGGGCCTAAACGGCCACGATTTCTTTTTCAAGGAGATATGCACCACATTGCTTCGAAGAAGCAGGGTGCGGCTCTCCGCAATTGACATACTTAGCCACACACTATTTGGACCTTTCGTTTGCAGCCTTCAAGCAATTTACACAGACTTCGGGTGACCCAGACTTTGCACGTCTACAAGAACGATTCGTATGGCCCAAGCGGTGACAGTAATAGCACCGCCGCCGCAGTGGCACGAATGCCTTCACGCGGTAGCGGTATCAACCGGCACGCACCGACTCAGGGAGCTTGTCACAGTCGAACGTGACGAAGTGTGTAAGGGTGGGTCTCGAGGCCCCTCCCTGTTTTCTGATCACACGCTCGACCTTGACCGCCCCGTGGTCTGCCAACTCAAAATTGATATCTACTGTGGAGTAGTCAACGAGTTCCCTCGCATAAACTACTCCTTTCACAAAGTTCATGGTAGAGTGCGGATTCCATCAAGTGTCCGAAGAGCACTTATCTTTGCGGCCTTGGAGGAATCCACCGCATTCGCCAGGAGGCTCTCGTCCGAGAAACGGGTCACCTTCTGCTCTCTACCAATTACACTAGCTAATCCTCTCCTCTGATGGATCATGTTGCCCTTGGACAACATGGTGCCATCAGTGGAGCGAATAACGAGGAAGCGGGCTCGAAAACGCCATTTAACCTCTGAATGAGGGGCCCCGATGTTATCGAGGTTCTGCCCTGCGCACTTTTATTCTTAGTCGGGGGATCCGCACCTGGAGGGGTAGAGGGGCCGGATGTGCCTATCTTGGCTTGGTCACTTACCAAAGTGGCAGCAGACCCATCCGTCCCCGCAGACCCCGCGGATGGAGAGGAGCCCCCAGTCTTTTTCTTATTATTTTTCTTTTTAGGAGAGGCGGGCGGGTAATGGACCTGCCTCTCCTCTCCCCTAGCAGGAGCCGCCAGGCCAGATGGGCCGGCCGCTGCAAGGTCCTTCGCCGAGACGGTGAAGGTCCTAGCAGTCGTTGGGGCACCGACTGGAGGAGATCCCTCTAATGCTTCTGATGTCTTAGCAGCCGGACCCTTCTGGTGAGGGCCCCGCACAGGAGCAGAATCGGGCTCGGTCTTTGATCTCGAGCCAGAATCTGCCCCATGGGAGGCCCCAACTTCAGCGGCTGGGCTGCGTCAGGAAGCATTTCTATCTCAGGGGGTGGCGGCTCTATTTGGCCATCCCCCCAGGACATCACAGGTCATGTCTGTCTCGTCCATGTTCTTTGGTGAGGCATAGGCCTTCACCCCCGCTAGATTTAATATTTGGGCCAGCAGGTCTTTACAGACAAACGGCCGAGGGGGCCTTTCTTCCCTCTCCCCCCTAAGGGGGTTTGCCCTAAGGAGTCGCTTCACCATGGAGCAGTCGATTATGGGCTGTCTGATGGCTTTCCTGCTAGTCCCCTGTGAATGCAAAGGCGGGACTGCCAGATTTGAGCTGGAGTCACGTGGTGACTCCAAGGAAGGGGGTGAGGGAGAGCCCACTGCACCCCTAGGCACTGGAGAGGAGTAAGCCTCCTCTCCGGTTTAAGAGTACTGGAGGGTCCCCTGGGAAACCACATAAGAAGGGGGGGCACCTCCATTTTTTCGTGGAGCTGCCTGAGGGCGGCTCCGTTGTTTTTAAAAGGGAAATGGGGATATATTTTAGTTTTATTAAGTTTTCATCTTTGGGCATGGTGACCCTTTTTTTCACGTGATGCAAACGCTAATTACCCCCCTCCATCACGTGGCCCGCTCTGCGAAGGGTGAGTACAGGCCTGGCAGAGCCAGGTGCCGCCATTTTAGACGACCCCTCCCACCTGGTTGCCTGGCAGTCCCTCAGCATGGCGGCTCCACCTTGGACGCGGCGTAAAATTGATAAAGTGTGAAGAGAGAAGGGAAAGGTATGTGAGGAAGGTATGGGTGGGAATGCAGCAGGTTTTTAAAAACCCACCATTCCAAACCGGAGCTCAGGAGTTAGGGAACATTGTCTTCTCCCCCCTCAGCCCCTATCTGGGATAGTTGGCTGAGAAGAAGGTCAGCATCTACTCTGTGAAATTAGAAGCTGACCAGAGAAAGTTGTGGGAGAGGTTGTATGAAAAGCGAGGAAACAGGGACGAAACAAGTTTTCTGAAGGAAGAAGAGGCTAAGCTGGGGTTGGACGGGGTGCTGAGTCCCGTCAGCACGGCGTCTAGGGTGGCAAATCGCTGCGCCCCTTACGGGGTCCTTAATAATCAGACAGAGTGCATAAATGGTTGGCGAGATTTACTTGAATAGGCCGAGAGTATCGTTCAAGGTTAGTTAAAGATGAAACAACAAAAATATAATTTTATTTCCCACCTTCAAAATAAGAACTAAAAAATGGCGAAAGGGGAAATATTTAAATTGTAATAGTCTCTAGATAATTATTATAAAGATGGATTCTCAAATAGAGTTAATTGATTAGCGTTACTAGGCTGAGATCAAAAGGGGGGACTTGATAATACCAGTAAAGGAGGGGATTTCAGTCTTACAGGTCGGTGACTTTGAGGAAAGGCCTTCTTACGATGAGGCTAGTGGGGAACGTTCCGATGAGGCATGTGGGGCACGGTCCGAATGAGGCAAGTAAGGCACGATCTGAACCAACCTCCCGATAAAGATAGCCATGTTCAAAGATGACGTTCGACGGGAAATGTGGGAATTCTCGTAATTCCACTGGAAGAGGAAACTTCTTTTCCTCAAAGGTAATCGATGAAGATTTTGACAGGGTGTGTAAGAAAGGAGCTAAAAGTAACCGAGGAGAAGAGTAAGGTAAATGATATTTAAGGGTGGGGTTGAGATTGGGTGAGAGAGTACAGAGCGTGGTGTGGTTCTTGAACAAGTGCGAAGTTTAAATAAGGTGTATCGCGAATGGTAGTGAAACAGATTACAGCCACAACAAGATTGAGGTCACCCTCAAAATCCCGAGATGAGAGTGTGCTGGTACCAACGTTCGTGTAGTGGAGTGAGACTATGGTATGGAAGAAGATTCTGAGTTCTCGAAAGAGAGCAGTGCAGATGGAGAATTTGAGAGAGATGCTTAGTGAAAGGTGCATAAAGAGAGGCACGACTGGCTAAGATGTTTATGTTGTTAGAAGGGGAGCGAACGAAGTTGTGAGTGTTTTAAGGTGATATGGGCATGTAAGAAGAATGGATAGGAAATATACTAAAGAGAATATACAGATGTGTATAAGGGTGTGAGGATGGTTGGGAGACTAGGTAAGAGGAGAGTAGATTGTGTGAATGAAGTTTTGAGAAAGAAAAAAAACTCTGGCGAGAAACCCTGACCCTACGAGGTGCTACAATATGTTTGCTAGGGGCGTGGGAGGAGGGAGAACAATTTGAATGGTATTGATGCGCGCCAACTCCACTTTGTGGTGAAGTGATCGACGTTGAGGAGTGATATTTTGAAGCCGTCGTCATTCGTTGACTTTATTCCTACTGCACCATCTACACCTTTTCTACCTTGTTTTAGTAACTTACAAACTAAAGAACAGATCTTTGCCCACCGCAAAATTTGCATAGACTCGCCAAGAGCATATGATAACCCCATTACACAGGCTTGGAAAGAACCTATGTCCCCTATGACAACCCCGTGAGTAGCGACAAAACAAACTTAACCTAATAAAATGGCGCTTTAAAACATCTCGGAGGAAGGACCGGTCGCTCAAGAATATTGGAGATGCGGAAGAGATTGAGCAAATATTAAAATCATCGCTACGTGCCCACATTAAGATACGTTCAACTCACAATATGCTCGCGTTCCACTCACGACCAGCTCGCGTTTCACTCACGATAGGCTCGCGTTCCACTCACTCACGATAGGCGCGCGTTCCACTCACTCACGATAGGCTCACGTTCAATTCACAATACACTTGCGTTCCACTCACGATTCTATACTCGATGCACGTACATTCTACACACGACACACGTATATTCTACATACCCCCAACACACGTACGTATTACATATGGAACACGTAAGTATTACACACGACACGTTATACACATGACCTTCACAGAAAGCTGCGTACGCATGCGGTCCCAAACGCCCCCATCTCCGTCTCTTTTGTAACATTGGGCCATGCTTCCTTTCACACATTTTCACGGCTTTAACTTCACTTTCTTTACGCAAACCAATAGCTACAGGCAACATTTAATCCAAATCCCATCTGTACACTGGCTATATTTTTATATTTTCCCTTCACCCAACATGCACACTTTCTTTGCATCATTTCGAAAACCTTTTAGAGGGTTGTGACCTTTCACAAAGTGAAAGATGGCGTCTCGCCTATGTTGGCTCAACCACACACTCAAATCGGTTGTTTACTTAAGTTTCGCGAATTGAGACTTTGTGCTATGGAAGTTAATCCATGAAAAGCAAAAGTTTGACTATTAAAACTTGTAGTTTAGTTTGTCCGTTCATGGCATAACGCGGACACACGTCAGAAAGATTAAAAAAAGAAAGAAAGTGAGAGGGAATATTTAAAAAAAGAAAGGCAATTACCCAATGCATCGTAAGACAAAGAAAATGGAAGAGGAAACAGAGAAAATTAATCCCAGATAAGGGCCGTTATCTTGGGTTGCCATCTCCGCAACACTTCTTTCGCCCGATGACCACACCAATGCACTTCGATAATAAATAAGAATGTCGATGATCCCGTCCAGTCATGCCTGTCGTGGCGTTGATGGGTGTCAACCCCATATTGTGGGATATTGTCTCCATTTTTGCCATCCTGATCCCTCGTCTCTCCCACTTTACACAATACCTACCACCTCCCCTTTCATCACATGCCACGCCGGTGGCGCGTTCATTCACTCTTCCCGTGGTCGGAATTAAACCGCCTCACGCACGCGCGAAACCGTATCTCTCTGCGGTCAAGTTCAACTCTTCGCTTTCCTCAACCTGTGATGAGGTGTATGTGGCCGGAAATACATCCCCCTCCTCCTTGTTTGATGTCTTAAGTGACATCGTCCTCCAGGGGGTCGGCGCCCCTGCATGTTATCTCGTCCTCCGATTACTCCTCTGTGTACCTTTTACACTCTCACTTTACCAGACTTCATCATTTTCTGTACGAGATGACTCCATTGTTTGACTTTTAATAAAGGTAGCAATGGTTTGGTGATGGTTGGTTTGATGGTACCCGACACTATAACTTTGGGTACAAAGTTAATTTAAGCTCAAGTGTGACCTCGATCGCCTATAAGGCTTCTATTTCAGACTTTGTTGATGGTGTAGAGGAAAATGTTTGAAATAATTCCATCTCTATTCTGACGCCCCCCCCCCCCCTCCCTCACCGATCAGTCTCTACTAATTGATGATTAATCGTAGCGAGGGACGCTGAGATGGTATATAAATAGTTGGTGTATATCTGGTTGCTCATCGCTTTCTCCAGCTCCATTTTTTCTCTTCTTTCCCGTGTTCCCCTTTCCAGAGAGCGAAAAGTCATTATTACCCTGCAAATTGTCAACATTTTCATCCAATAAAAACTTTCGTGCAAATCAGAGTCATGAAGAAGACTAATTTCTCGAAGGCAAACAACCACTCGACCTCGTCGTACGTCCTCTTGGAACTACCAGTGCAGTGTCATTGATTAAGGCAGAGTCGCCACACCAGATGGCACTGCAGAGGACCATGGTCGGCAAGTGTGAGTTCGGGCGGATGCTTTGAACAGCTTCGTGTTAGGTCAGGAAGACACGACCCTCCTGTCATTTATGTCGACACGTTCGAGACGCACCGAAAAAAAAGAAAAAAAATATAATATAATATTATATATATATATATATATATATATATATATATATATATATATATATATATATATATATATATATATATATATATATATATATATATATATATATATATATATATATATATATATATATCAGCCTCCATCGAGATTAAAACACGAAATCAGGCGCGCGAGGGGTGGGCTCTGACTACTAAGCCACAAGGGAGTAAAAAGAAACGAAACCTGAACACACTTAAAAGCTTTGAGAAAAGATACGCTAAATTAATGGTCAAATGTCGTTTGCACATCTCTCCGTCCACACTCGGCTACGGGTGATAATTCGAAAGTATCCACTGTAACACTGAGGCCTTCCGTGTGAGTTAGGAAAGGCTTATATATATATATATATATATATATATATATATATATATATATATATATATATATATATATATATATATATATATAATACTTGTAATTGATTTGTTCCTTGGGAATCTGATATGTAGTAGGAATATGAAGACCCAGGTGATTACACTAATCGTTTATTGGGCGGACGCTTCGGACCGGCACTAGGACCATCTTCAGCGACTGTGTGGACTAATGAGAAGGGGAAGGAATATTAACGATAATGGTTAAAAGAATGCATTAAATAATGGCAATTGACAATTATTGAGATTAAAGTAAAAACACAAATAAAAATATATAGAATTAATTAATACTATTCAGTGTAATTAAAAAACAAAACAAAACAAAACAAAACATAAACTGACTTGAATAAAAAAATATTAAAGGTAACTGGAGTAAACAATAAAATAACCTATTATATTAAATTATAAAAAACAACAAAAAACCCGAAAACAAATTAGAATGAATTAAACAGAGTGACTGACCTTTATCGTGGGAGTTGAGAAATCAACTAACTAAAGATATAAAAACTACCAACGAGATGTGTTCGGTTGGTCGGTTGGCTAATTAATGTATTGAAATGTTGATCGGTTATATAGTGAATAGTTTAATTGAGGAGGAGTAATTATTTAAGTTTGGATTTATTTTATTGATTTACAGTTACTCTAAGATTTTCACATCGAGAGAATTTAAGGCTGAAGATAATATGGTAAATGAATCAGGATTAAGAGGATGCTAGTGATACTCAGAGTGTTTGCCTGATGGAAGAGGCTTCAGGTTTAAAAATGAGAATACCAGTCCTTCGAGACAAACCTAAGTGCTTTGCGATCCTGCATTTGAGTTGTAAGCCAATTTGGCCTACATAACGGCTGTGGCAGGACGTACATGTATAATTGTAAATTATACAGGATCGCAAGCCCAAAGGGATTGGCTCCTTATAGAGAAAAAAGGGAATTTAACGATACAGGGTTGGAATTTATACAAATGAATTGGCATTGAGGAAAATGATTGTTGAGGGTAGAAAGAAGGAGTTTGTTAAACTCGAATGTCAAATGCTCGAGATAGGGTAGTCTAATGAAAACCTTCTGTTTAGAAACAGTAGTAAGAAAGGGTCGAGGATAATATATTTGAGAGAAATTTGGATAATAACTGGTCGAAGATGAAATCGGGGTAATAATTAAATTTGAAGAAATCCCTTAAATAAGTCAGTTCTTCATGAAACGATATCCAGTTAGAGCATATATGGTAGGCTCTAAAAATTCGGCTTTTAATACTGGATAATTTAAACTGACTGGGAGAGCTACTAAAAAAATGTGTACCCAATCTAGTAGTGGTAGGTTTTCTGTAAATGGATGTATATAAGACGAACCTGCTCGAACAACGTTGACATCGAAGAACGAGATTGTGTTGTCCTTTTCTATTGCCATAAAAAACCTTATGTTAGGATGTTGTTGGTTAATATAATTGAGAAATATGGGTGCATGCATGATCATTGTGCTTAAAAATTAGAAAATAGTCATCTATAAATCTTTTGAATTCTAGAGGACAGTTGTCCATAGCCATGCCTTCGTGTTGTAAATAGAGTTAGTTGTTAAAAAGAAAAATGGTATCACCCACAGGTAGCTTTAAAAGCTTGAGGAAAAGTTGTTTAGTTAAACACAATATTTCACCCGTATTTTGAAAAAAGGGTATCTGAAATAATATTAATGGTTTCTTGTACCGGAACATTAGTAAATAATGAATCCACATCGATTGTGGCCATAAAAGAAGAATCCTCGAGACGAAAATCACCAATATATTTTGAAAAGTCGAAAGAGTCACGTAAGGTGAAGTGATTATGTGTCAAAGGATCAATAAAAGAAAACCAAAAATTTAGCCAAGTTGTAATTTGGAGTATTGACTGCAGATAAGATAGGGCGGAGAGGTATTTCATTTTTATGAGTTTTAGGTAAACCATAGATGACCCCCAGGGGATGAACCAGAAACAAAAAGCTTATGATAACATCAATTAAAATATTTCGTTTAGTAAGAGAACGTAGAAAATTATTAATCTATCTTCAATTTTCAGAATATAGTTAAGGGGATCTGTATTCACTTTGGAAAATTTCGACAAATCTGATAGAATGGTATACATTTTGCGCATATAATCAGTACGATTTAAGATTACTACCCCTTTGCCTTTATCAGGTTTACAAACTATGATAGATTGATCTTTGCGTAAGGTGAAGAGGACACTGAAAAGTTTAAAACTGAAAACAGGATTGGAAACTTTGACACTGTCCCACTTGTAGTAGAACTTATTAGCCAAGCCTTTGATCTCATTAATCAAATCGGGAGTTGATTTAGGTGATGGAAGAGTAGTGAGCTGGTGACAAAGTCTTTCAAAGGCCAGGAAATATCGATAGAAGTTCAATTTGAAAACAGGAAGCCTGAAATCTAATCCTAAAGATATAAGACGTTTTTCTGATGGAGACAACACTTTCTCAGAAAAGTTAAAGATGACTTCATCTCTAGATATATATAAATTAAAATTAAGACCCAGGTTATTAAGTTTACGGTTTAATCTATTTGAGGTCAAAGAGATATATTTACCTATTTGGCATGATCTAAAACTATTTAAAACAATAAAATCCAAATGAGACGTGGAATATTTGGATTTTATCCATAATAATTTTTCAGTAATATATATAAGCCTCATTTTCAAGTTGAATATGAAGACATTGAGGTTTCGAGGATGTCTCGAAATGACAAGAACCAACGAGGGCATATCACCCCGTTCAAAAGGAAGAGGAAATTAAAATGAACCTAATTTATCTCAGTTGAACTACAACGAGGCGTATCCGTGAGTCGCTAAAGGCAGGCAAGTAAAGTGGTACAATTAGGGAAAGGGAAATTGTGAAGAACTTGGGGTGGCAAAGACCGAGAAAGCGTGCAACTCTAAACCTGCAACTAAGCACAAATCCCTAAGAAAAGTAAACTAACCTAACTAAGCGAGCATTTCCCCCCTCACTCAGATTAGAAGCAAAAACAAACAAAGAAAAAGTGTGCTAATAAACAAAGAAATGTGAAAATTAAGAATAGCAAAACCCGCAATAACAAACTTGTCAACTCTACATCCTGGGGACGGATAAGGCTTATTATAAACCTTCGGAGGTACAAACTCGTACAACAGAGCACAGACACGAATACCTCCAAACATGATCAGACCCCCCCTCCTCCTTTGAGGGCGTTGGGTGGGGGGGGGGGACGCAAAAGGATGTGTACGTGTTATTGAAACGAGGCGAGGCGACATGCGGGCGTCCGTCTGTCTCCCGCTTACTTGAATGTACCCTCACGAATCTCGGGGATTAATCAAATTTGCCCCGCAAATACACCCGCCCTCACCGATCAGCCAGACATTTCTCACACCGACCTTCGCCTCCTGCTTCGTGTGTATGTGTATAGGCCTGGCGTAGGTGTATTGTGTGTATCTGTAGGCCTAGCGTTGGTGTATAGTGTGTGTGTGTATAGGCCTAGCGTTGGTGTATGGTGTGTGATAGGCCTAGCGATGATGTGTATATAAGACTAGCGTCAGTGTCTAGTGTGTCTATACGCCTGAGGTTGGTGCCTTAAGGTGTCTGTGTTTGTCGGTGTATAATGTGTGTGTGTGGCATGAGTGTCTGGTGTGTGCACATGTGGCGTGTCTAGTGTGTGTGTGTGGCGTGTCTAGTGCGTGTGTATATGTGGTGTGTCTAGTGTGTATATGTGGTGTGTCTAGTGTGTATATGTGGTATGTCTAGTGTGTGTGCGTGTTTCGTCATTGTCTAGTGTATATGTGTGTGATGTCGGTATCTGGTGTGTGTGTGTTTGCATCGTGTAGGTGCATTATGTGTTGTATGGTGCAAGGGAGTGTCGGGTGGGTGTATGGTGAATAAAACGACGCAGCGTCTCAGCACGTCAAACGAAGCGGCGATTAAAACTGGCTGACTCGGCGACTAAATCGAGCCACCGACTAAAACGACCCAGAGGCTAAAACTAGACAGAGATTAAAACGAGCGGGCGAGTCAACAAGCCTGGTAATAAACTTTCCAGGGAGCTTCAGAGGGGCCCCAGGCCTAACTCTTTTCCCAATCGAGGGGCTCTCTGCCTCCCTTTCCAGCCATGGAGTCGATTTGATTAGATCGACGGCCTAAAACGAGCAAGCCTATCCAAATGTATACTAAGGGGTCCGGGCGAGATATGTCACGAGCGATAAGTGAGAAAGTGTGAATAACGGGGGATCTTCGTGAGTAAAGGAGGCGGAAGGGTAGTAAACTAAACGATGCCACTGGCTGGTAACCGATGACCTTTGGATTATTAAGAAGTCGAAAAACAAAGAGACCATCTTTACTGATGTAGAGAAAGAGGCTCGTTAAAATGTTGAGGTAAGTAAATATGCATGCAATGTACATAAAGTAGTCTAGAGAGGAGACTGCTAGGTGCGATGAGGAGGGGAAGAGCGCGACGCTCTCCTAAAGTAGCTATCACTCAGTATACATCTGGTAATAACACAAACCAAAGATTTGGAATCGATTGGACAATACCCCCACCCCTTCCCTCATGATCCAAATACTGGTCCTAATTCAGAGTCTTCAGCCCCAGGCCATCGGATTGAACTCAAGAACCAGGTGAATTCCACAGGAAAAAATAGCCCTCAAAATAACGAGGTTTTATTGTGTCTTATAACGGCAATGCGGCCCAGTTTGGTATCTTTGAATAGTTCCGTGTTTCCATTATTAAACTAAATCCCCCCCTTGTTTAGTTCCAGATCCAGGATTTCAGGATTGACGTGGGACGTAACAGTACTCATATTTTAATCCCTCAATTTTTTAATCACTTTAATTTTCTTAACCGGATCTCCGCCCCCTATTTCGGTCACCCTAAATTATATTCTTTGTTTTGATCTGACGGAGAATGATTAAAAATAAAATCTTATTTCTCTCCTTTTGTGCCTAGATTAAAATTGGGTTTTAGTTTCTATCCCGAAAAAACGATTCCAAACCCGTTTTTTTTATTGTGAATTACGTGTTTTGATGGGTTGTTTCGTATTTTCATGATGTACTGACGACCTTCCCCAAGGGAAAAAACTTGTTCCTCCACTGATAATTAATATTTGTTTTCTTTTCTTAATTTCCGGTACTTATATTTTTCCTTTTTGGTATCATGTTTGATTGTCAATCAGGTTTATTTGATTCTATTAAACTGGCAGCCCATCCATAAAGATGTAAACATTTTCATCAGGACAACTATTTTTATTTAAAGATTATTCTTTTAACCTTTAATGAGAACTAGAAATGACATTTCGGATTCTCCAGACACAAAAGTGTACAATCCCTGGTTAAATTTTTATAAATTTTCTGAACTTTGCCAATTCTAATAATTTTAAAAAGGAACTCTAAACTAAATTTCCCCCCTTTCAAAATATCACGTTGTTAAAAAGTTCAAAAATTTCGAAACATATATTTCTGAACTTCACCATTTTGTTTTTTGATATTATAGAAGAATGATTAGAAATAACTTTGCTAAAAAACATAAATCATAACCAAACTAAGATGAAATTATTATTCAAATACTCAAAAAATCCCCTTCTTAAATTATAGAGTTAGTGATAACGACCCTATTGGGGTAAAAAAAGTTGCAAATCCTCCATCTTTGTAAATTGCCATGACTTATGAAGATACAACTTTGCTTTTTGTCGCATTTTATCAAAGAATCGGTTACAGCATCTGGTTTGTCTAGGCAAAGGCAACAAAATACTAATAGTCATTTCATATATTTGAATAAATTTATCAGGAAAGAAAAATAAAGTTGTCATTAACAAATTATAACAAACTTATGAAAAAGAATAAAGCATCCTATGTAAAGTAAAAAGCAAGGCGAGAATGATAAAAGACGAGACAGTTGACAAGAATGGTAAAAATAAATTACAGTGATTCTTGGGATAGAACAGAAAAATAACCGAGAACAATTACAGAATTTTATTTTAAAAGAAATAAAGTAACAGTGCGAAAATGGAGAAATAAAATTAAGATTAGAAAATTATATTTTTTCTAATAGTTTGTCCTTTACGTTGGCATTTACTCAGGAAAATCAATTACTCCTTTAAAAGTCATCCTTTTAATGATTCTCTGAAACCACTGTACCAAATTGTTTCTAAATAACAAAGTTATGGTTTTGTCAATCGGTTACAATTCAACAATACAAGGAGGAAGTTGTGTACCACCGCTTCACTGAGAGACATAAAAATCGCGGTCTGACAATTACCAATAATTTATTTTCCCCCTAGCATAAATTTGGCAGGTAAATTTTTGTGGTTATCAGAATAGTGGTAGAGACTGTTCTCGCAGATTATAATACATTTTTTAAGAAAGTGCAACTGATTGACAAAGCCACAAAAATGAAGTTTAATTAAATCCATTTCCAATTCAGGTCCTTCATATTAACTACTCACGTATAGTATTCTAAGCTTTGCGTATTTGCCATTTTCCGGAAACCAATTATGGTTTAAAATTCTAACCAGAGTTCTTATTTTACCCAAATTCCTCGAAGGTTAAAATATTTAACTTAGCAAGAATAGTTTAACAACATTCCATAGTTAATTTTTAATAAGAGATAAAAATGATTATCAAGATCACCCACGGCAATGTTAGGGCGGAAAAAACGTAAACGATACAAAGCCATAAAAACGAAAATACACAACTGGAAAAATGATTTCGGAATTTTCACCCTATTTTTGGGGTTAATAAAATGTTTAGGTAAAGGTTTTTGATTCCCTGACATTTAAAATTTGAGGTTTTCTCATTAAACAATCCTAACCACAACATACTATTTTTAGGAAATACAATTTAATTTTAGTTGGGCCTCCAAATGGGAAGGTGGAATTAACAACTGGAAATATAATGTAAAGGAGACGTTAACGCACTGGTCACTGATCAATGCGGGGGAAAAGTGAATATCAGACAATTTCCATGAACAGTGGGGGAAAATGTCAATATATTGAACGATTACCTTGATATGAGCAAGACCATAGTTCGATCCGATAACTAAGTAAACTACTGTGCATTGTGGGGACGGGGGAAGGGCAGGTGAAAAAGAGGAAATGAATCCCGAATGGAAACCATTTAAATTCAAGAGAAAGGAAAATTGGGGCGATTTGGGGGGAAGGAGTACAAATTAAGGAAGATTGAATAATGACGCATTTTAAGTGGTCCATATCACAGATGGAAGCTGTATATAGTCACCAACGAGGGCATTTATCGGGATAAGGAACGAAGATAACGAGAAAGATGGAGAAGTGATAAAGACTATGATAAAACCCGGGATAAAGCATCTTAACGCATAATTCATTAATAACAATCGAAAACCAACAGGGACATTTACGCTAGAAAGTTTGGCAGAGGATCATAAAAGAATGGTAATATATACAAATTGCGACTCAGGACAGGCACGCAACTCTCTTGGCACTGTTTCCCTTCCATAAGTGTTAAAAACTAACAAAGACAAAACCCACAAAATATCAAAACAAATGAACGTAATTTACTACGAAAAAGGGATTTTAAACGTTTTATAAAAGAAATGTGTAACGTAAGCATATCCACCGAAAAATATTAAGGTGTTAACAATTGCAAGGGTTGTTAGGGGGAGAGGGTAGAATAGCTTACAATATCCAGGAGATAATTTAAGACAAATAACCTTAAAAATGTCAAAACAAATTTCGGAGGTTTAAATTTTCTAGCAGTCAATATAGAACCGATTCTTGGTTATTTGTGTACAAACGCGTGTTCTTAAATTTGGCGATAAATGCGGAGTCAAAAACGATTGTTGGTTTGTTTTTTTTCGCTTTCGAACGTCAAGAAGAAGCTCCCGATGAAACAACGAAATTCCAGTACTCAAAATCAGTTTCTCGATTACTCTTCCCTCATTTCTTATCAGACATATTGGACGATGCTCATTATTAATAATAACTAAATGCACGTATACGAAGATTCACACAATTTTGTAACTTTATGCAAAGGCAAGTTGTCATTATTGATGGAGCTAAACGAAAATTGTGTGCCAAGAGTTAAAGACCTAATTTAAAAAGTATACATTGTATTCGAAATTTCCCGAACTACTACACGTGGTTTAGTAAAGATTCTCATAAATACTCAAACAAGATGTTTAGTAGATTTACTAAACGAAAAGTGCTTCCGCAAGCATTTGCTGCACAAAAACTGTTCCCGCATGCATTCTACGCGCGAAAACTACTCCCGCAAGCATTTGCCGCACAAAAACTTCTCCCGCAAACATTTGCCGCACGAAAGCTCCTCCCCCAAGCATCTGCCGCACGAAAACTGCTCCCGCAAGTATTTGCTGCTCAAAAACTGTTCCGGCATGCATTTTATGCACGAAAACTTCTCCCGCAAGCATTTGCCGCACGAAAGTTTCTCCCCCAAGCATCTGCCGCACGAAAACTGCTCCCGCAAGCATTTTGCGCGGGAAAAATGCCATCATTTGCAAACGAAAACTCGGTGAGGACTTGCCTC
Organism: Ceratothoa steindachneri; assembly: GCA_963969495.1. Lineage (NCBI taxonomy): Eukaryota > Metazoa > Arthropoda > Malacostraca > Isopoda > Cymothoidae > Ceratothoa > Ceratothoa steindachneri. Next base: position 131,822,589 of record OZ018325.1, read on the forward strand.
ACTAAAGCTTTTCCTACACTCACTCTCATCCAGGCTTGCCCCTGGTGCCCTCAAACACGCCAGAGACTGCCATTTTGATCTTTATTTGACTTTCATTATCCAGTGGGAGGACCTCGACCACGAGTGAAACGGGCCGGGTGGCATAGTAACTAGCAACAATCTCCATGCGGCGAGGTCATAGATCTTCAATATCTTCCTTGTCAGTACCATCTTATCTTGAATTCGTGGGTCGTTTTAGTGGACTTCGATTTGAAATGGGGAAGGATAAAACTTTGCACGCACCGCATCGTACCGGAATATTTTGAGAAGGTTGTTACTGAAGAGTATGGTTAAAAGACTGCCGAGGCAGGTTAGTGGTTATGCAAAGCGATTATTTTTATATGTTATTTAAATAATCCCTGTGCTCTCGAAGGGGAAGGAATAAAAATCATTTCGGTGCGCGCAGAATCTTGACTTTGCCCTTTTTAATATGCCCAAATCATGGATCGGTTTAATTTTATGAGTCTCCTCAGCTATTACGATGTTTAGGCGTTTGCATTTTAGATGTTAATTAGTTTAACCGTGTGAATATGGTTCATTACCGGTAAATTTTGAATACACGACCATCGATTTCAAGAAAATATTACGATTTCATTTTTAGGTCCAGCTCTGCATAAAAACAATGAAGATGGAATGCCTCACAACGTCTGGCAATCGCTGTGAATTCGAATCCTAAGGTGATTATTTCTAAATAACCCCCTTTAATGGTAATGGTGGGTTGCACTTTCACTATTTTAATCAGCTAGTAGTATTTACAATTCAAAAGTTTAGCATTAGGTTTGAATTGAAAGGCGATTGCTAGACGTCCTTAGGCGCTCTAATGTTCATTATTTTATGCCGTGTTCCCTTAACTTCAAACATATAAGCCCCGTCCCCGAATGCTATTTCAATCACTCATATTTTCTATAATATTGAATAATATAAAATTTACATTTCATATTTTAATTCATAAAATAAATCAAAATTATATATAATACAATATGATACGATTCCAATTAACAATGTGGCTGTGTACTAAATATTAACCTAAATAAATCCAGTCAAAAGTAATTAACATAAAAAATATGACAGTTAGGTGAAAAGAACCATAAATCTAACTAAACCGAAATAATTCTTGAGTGAAATGTGTATAATGGGAAAAAATAAGGAAATTAAGCTTAATTAACAAAAAAAAAGGAATATCAAATATAAAAAAGTGAAGAAAGAAATTGAAAATAGATTTAAAGATAGAAGCGATTTTGTATATTATATTAGATATGTTCGATTTGTGCGCTTCCTTCTGGCCTTGTAACTATGGCGCCAATGACCCTCAGTCGGTAGATGGGACACGCAGTCAAGGAGATCAGGCAGTCGGCGCAACGGAATCCTTCTTGGTGAGAAAGGACTGCCTGGTAGTTTGGTACACGGTGCAATCTAAGGTTGAAGGAGGATTCTTGCAATGGGTTCGATCGTGGAAGAAGGGCTGGTGACCCTAAATGCTCGCAGCAACTCAACGTGTTTTGCTTGCCCGTCTTCGAAGCCCGGTACGACCGCAGTGCGTAGAGCAAAAGGAACTGTATGACTTCCTTCAAAATACAAGATTCGCTCAGAATGCCTGTTGATCAAGAGGTTACAAGGGTTTATATATGGTTTACATAGAGTAGGTAGGGCTCATCTTCAAAGGGGTTTAGAACAGTTGAGCTTTGTAAACAAAATGTAGACTTTGTGAACTGCTAAGCGTCTAATTCGTATCCGTCTATCTATTATATATCGATCTATCTAATTATATGCGAATGTGTTTTTTCCCTAAGTACGAAGGTGAGAGGCGGGCTTCCTCTTTCATCTAAATATGCTATAGTTACTTTTTTCGTTAAGGCACTTAACGCATATTTATGTATATAATGCATTTGACCAATATTGGATAGAGACCCTATCAAACTAACCTAATCCTTCACAAGCCTTTATTTTTTTTACGATTTTCTTAATCGGAATTTTTGTCGAACCTTTATTTGTCTAAGACCTTCATCCAATAATGATCAATACATTTTCATTGTTTTAAAAAGAAATTAAGCACTCATATAATTCACCTTAAATCATCCTTTTTAACGGTTGATAAAAAAAATGGAATTTAAGGATGACGTTAAGGAAACAAACGAATGAAGAGTTAGTAGCTGTGCGAAAAAATATCCCGGGTCTTTTTTGGAACAGGTCTGGCAGCGAATTAGGCGTTCGAGGCTATCGCGAGGTTAAGGTTAGGTTATAGCGTTTGAGGCTCGTACTGTGAGTATAGCCTGTTTGTTAAGTTCGATTTTGGAGCAAGTAACCGGCGCAAACTTCTTGCGTAGTTTTTTCGTCAGTCAGTTTTGGCTTATGTTGACATTTTAAGCTCTAACACACAAAAAACAGTAATTGTCAACCCTTTGCACCATGCATGACTGAAAAAAAACCCGATTGTTTCAAAAGATAATTTGGATTCTTCTGTCTTTTCGCAATCCAACACTGAAATGCCATTCACGCTTATTGCAACGCAAAAATGCTAATAAAAGCTTCAAATATGTCCATTTTTGAAAAGTGGCTCTCTTAATCTAACTTTAGTCTCATGATAGCCTCAAACGCCTAATTCGCTGGCGGGCTGTTCCAAAAAAGACTCAATATCCTTTATCACTTTCGAATAAAGTGGAGTTAGTTTGCATCAAGACCACTAGAAAGACTACCCACCACTTTAAAGCACTCAGTATTTTTTCATGCAAACCCAAATTCTGGCCAAGAAAACCGAATTTTAAAGTCCATTACTCTGGGTGAAAAGGACTTTTATTGATTAGAGAAAGATAAAGGTATATATAAAACTCGGGGGTCAAAGTCCAAACACACACCATGAGTAACTCGGATCCCATTCAATATACTAATTTCATTGCCCCGCTGAAGAGCAATACTTAAGTCTCTGCAAGAACCATCCAGCCTCAGGTTCTCGAAACAGTGCATTGAGGCGGAGAAAAAGGCCCAAAGGATGCTAGGGTATATTAAGCGCCAGTTTGGTTATCGGAACCAGGAGATTGTACTGTGCCTGTACAACTCACTTGTCCGACCGCACCTGGAGTATGCCGTACAATTTTGGAGTCCCTCATTGCGAAAGGACATCGCGAGATTGGAACGCGTACAAGCCAGGGCAACCAAGCTGATTCCCTCTATCCGACATAAAAGTTATGAGGATAGACTAAGAGAATTAAATCTGTTCTCGTTGGAAACCCGTAGACTGGGTGGTCAGCTCATCGAAGTTTTCAAAATACTTCGGGGGTTCAACAATGTTGACTACCGGGATATTTTCACACTGAGTGAGAACAGAACGCGCAATCACGGCTTCAAACTTGAACTGAAGCGTTACAACTGCAATCTGTGTGGAAATTTTTTCACTTACAGTATCTGTGGTATGTGGAACGCACTTCCAGTGGAAGTTGTCAACAGTGAATCTGTTGACCAGTTCAAGTCAAGACTAGACAAGGTCTTGAAAAGTGGCCGTTTAGGGACGCAAAACAATTGAGCAGCCTTGTGCCCGCTCGATTGCTAGTCCAAAGGTACCCTCTTTGAATGGACCGTAAGGTCTCCTAGGCTACCTTCTTTCCTTGTTGTTACTCCCTTGGGTCACCAGTAGTCTCCCTGAGAAGAGAACCCATTTCTTTAATTATCCTTGTACTTGAAGGGCCAAAGACCCCACTAGCTTCAATGGCTATTGGCTTGGTAAACATGTAGATCGGCGGCGCGAACGATGGGAAGTAAACTATTTCGTCCGTGTTCCAATATGTTTCACGTTTTTGGAGTAAATTCAAGGGGACTGCTCGTGGTGGATTTAAACACTGCGGGGGGAGGGCCCCTACGATGATCCTGAGTTTCAATCAATTGGGGGGGGGGCAGTATATAACCATAATTGTTTATTGAATAATGTTCTAACGTTTATAGAAGCAAATTATTTAACCTAATCATTTCTGCGAAATTAATCGTCGGAGGGGGAGGGGGGTCTGACGTCAGAAATGAATGAAGTGAATTTTTATTTTGTTTTTCACTTAATATATTTTTATTATCCTTATTTGTAGTCATTTCTATTTGTCAATGTATTTTTTCCCATTTTACTATCTTTATTACCTTTTTTATACATTTAAATATACTTAGCTAGATCGTTTAAAGGAACTAGTTTTTGTGGAGCTTTTCGGGTGTAGGAAAGACGATTTTTAGGCAGTAAATTCAGTTTGAATATGGCTTTCGTATGTGCAATTTGCCCTTCGTCTATTGTCTAACTTTGTGCTTTATTTTCGGATCGAGATAAATTGTTAACCTTTTTGGATGATCATAATTTACTTAAGATTAAAATCGATTGCGAGGTTTGTGGCCAAGCATTAGACATTAACGATAAGGTAAATATGTAGATTGGCGACTCGGCCTCAAAAGTGGACTTTTGTGTGTTTATATTTCGTTCACCCCTGCCTGAATATTCATGCGCGGTAGACTCCTATTCGAAATATAGCCGGCGCCATTTTCTTTTGTAAAAAAACTGCCTGAAACTAAACAAATGAAAAACGCTGTTTACTTACTTTATTGCGGTGGGTTATCTTCAAAAATAGCGATGAGGAAAGCGTGGAATCTTTCTTTAATTCCCGAACACAGGGAAATTTATGAAGAAGTCGGTAGGACAGGCCCGACCCGGGAAAAGAAAGCCCGAATGAGACAACTGAGCGAGGCTATGAAAAACACAATCCTCGAGAAACAGAAAGACATCTGGGATGATATCATTGGCAGACTAGACCGGGAGACTAATCCTGTACGTTTTTGGAATAGCATCCGAAGACTTAGGGGATTGCCTCCCAGGCCTGGGATTAAAATCAAAGATGGCGACATATTCATAGAAGATCCGGATACCCTAGAAAGAAAATTCAGGGACCACTGGAAAGAGGTCTTTGCGATCTCACCTGAGGAGAACGATGATTTCGACCAGGACTTCGAAGACCAACTGCTCGACGACCTCGGAACGATGATACATAGGACCCACCCACAACCGCAAGTGTCTAGAGAGAGAGAGATGGTTGACCACGGACGCCCAATCACTGTTGAAGAGACGATTAACACCATCAAGTCCTTCAAACAGAGGGTTCCAGGATGGTCTGGGCTCACTAAGAACAACCTAGTGAATGCCCCTAGGCAAATTATTCAGGGAATGGTCAACATCATGAACGCCTTCCTGAATACAGGCTACTTCCCAGACGGGTATAAGATGGCAAAAATCATCTTTATCCCGAAAGGGAACAAGCCCCCAGACCAAGTGGCCAACTACCGCCCAATCTCTCTCCTAGAAGTACCCGGCAAGATCTTCGAGAAGATTATAGCCAATAGGCTACAAAATCAACTCGACGAGTTAGGAGCGCACAACCCGGCACAACATGGGTTTAGACCAAAACGGGGCACTGAAACTGCCCTGGCGCTCCTAACAGAAAAGATCGCGCAATGCCGTGCAAAGGGTCACTACGTAGACAACGTGATGAGGGATGTGCAGAAGGCCTTCGACAAGGTTTGGCTGAGTGGACTGCAATACAAGATCCTAAGTCTCCAGCTAAACCCGGTCCTGGAAAGGATTCTTTGTGACTTCATCATGGACAGAAGGGCGCGTATCATGATAGAAGATCACAAGGGTCCTGAATTCGAACTTAAAGCGGGCGTTCCCCAGGGGAGCTGCCTGAGTCCCTTGCTTTACCTGGTCTTTACCATCGACCTCCCTACTCCAATCCACGGGGACACGATGTACCTGCAATACGCAGATGACATCACTCAGATCGTCCCCTGTAGGGAAAGGAAAGCAAGGAGCCAGGCAAACAACACCATCGCGGAGATCTCGAACATCAACAACTTCGAGAAAAAGTGGAAAATCCGGACAAACAGGGAGAAATTCACAATTCTCCCGCTGGGCCGTGAGTTGACGTGGCCCATCATGATTGATGGGAGGAGATACGGTTACTCCGCCGTAGGCAACATTCTGGGCCTAAAAATCTCCGACCGCGGATACTCGAAGCACTACACGGTGAGGCGGAATATGGCGAGGAGAGAAATCTCTAAGCTATACAGGTTCAGAGAACTCAGCTCGGCGAACATCAGGAAATTATACCTGTCGTTCATCCGGGCTAAGCTTATCTACCCCGCAGTAGTGACTCAAACGGCCAGCAAAACATCTATGAAAAGGCTCCAGCGAGTACAGAACTCTGCGTCCCTCTTCATGAACAAATGCAGAAGAAGGGATCAACTTCGGCAGAGGGACCTGCACCGCAGGCAGAAACTAGAGCCGATAAATGTCGCTACCCAAAAATTGGCCAAGAAAGTCTGGTCCACAATGGCCAATGATATCCTACCAGAGTTACGAAGAACTGGACGCAGAATAAACATCCCTGCCAGGTTGCACGGGGAAGTCGGTCGTAACCGGCGATTCCCGAGCACCAAAGTCTGTTCGGAGGAAAACATAATACCAATATACACCTAAAAACACAAAACACCAGAAACACACACCATGGTGACACAAAAATCGAATCATAAAACTAAAGAAGATCATTGACACGAAGTACACACACATAACTGCAAGCTTACAAAGGCTTGAAAGCTCAAGTACACAGTTTAAATATCACAGACAAACAAAGAACAAATACAATGAAGAACAACAAGAAGAACACGCACAGAACGAAAACATAAGAACATAACAATACCCAAACAAAGGAAAAATAAATAAAAAATGGAAGCAAGCTAACGATGCCCCTAAAACAAGGGCACCCCCCCCCCACACTTCACCAACTTTTTTACCTTCTACTATCTTTTCACATAGAGTGATTATTATACCATCAGCGCTTAATTCCCGTTTTGGTAAACGGGAATCGCTTGCAGAAAATGAAGCTTGCGATATAGGCGTCGAACTGATCGTTTTTTCTTCCGTATTTTGGGATTGAACTTAGCGCATGCCGCCAGACGCATTCAATATTTTGGGGTGATATCTAATGCCCGGCCACAAACCTCGCAATCGATTTTAATTTTTAAGTAAATTATGAAAGTCCAAAAATTTTAAAAATTTATCTCGATCCAAAAATAGAGTTAATAATTCGGCAATAGACGACGGGCACTCTTCACAAACGGATTCCATTTTGAAACTGCGTGAAATGCGTCTGTACTACACCCAAATGGCTAAAAAAAAGTAGTTCCTTTAAACGATCTAGTTAAGTAGATTTAAATGTATAAAAAATGGTAATAAAAATAGTAAAATGGGGAAAAATATATTGACAAATAAAATTGACTCAAAATGATAATAAAAAGATATTAAATGAAAAACAAAATAAAAATTCAAATCAGTCATTTCTGACGTCAGACCCCACCCCCACCCCCATTATAATTCGCAAAACGATTAAAGGCGCTGAAATGATTTGGTTAAATCATTCACCTATGTAAACGTTAGGACATTATTCTATAAACAATTAGGATTATATACTGGGGGGCTGTGCCCCCCAGACCCCCTAAATGATTGAAACTTAGGATCATCGTAGGGTGGCCCCCATTGTGTTTACCCCCACACAAGCCGTCCCATTAAATGTACTCCAAAAACGTGAAACATTTTGGAACACGGACGAAATAGTACGTCCCATCGTTCGAGCCGCCAATCTACATATTTAGCAACGATAATTTTAATTTAGATGTTCTGAAACTAAACGTGACTCAAGTGATCGCCATTATTTCAAGAAATCGGCATTAAATGGCACCTTTTCTGCAAAAGATTTTCTTTTACCAAAACGTGAATTAAAGAAAGATTCCACGCTTTCCTCATCGCTATTTCAGAAGTATACCCACCGAAATAAAGTAAGTAAACAGCGTTTTTCGTTTGGTTATTTTCAGGCATTTTGGTACAAAAATGGTGCCCGGTATATTTGAACTAGGACTCAAACCCGCATGAATATTCATGCACGGCTGAACGAAATATAAACGCACAAAAATCCACTTTTTCGGGCCCCTTCCCGATCTATATGTTTACCATTGGCTTAAACAGAAACTTCTCAGTCAGGGCCAAATACTTTATCCTTTTGGAATTTTCTGCAACTGAAGCTGCAGAGATAGCTGGCCTGTTAATAATATGTTCTGCATAAATGTTGACACAGGTCACATCCCAACACAGACTCTTTTCATTCCTGAAAGGAAACATTGTTATCCCTCCCGGACGCTTACCATCTAGTCGGTCAAGTCCAAATAGCTCCCAAACAGCTGGCAATCCCGCTCTTTTCATGGTTCGGCATACTACGTCATTGAGGGCAGAGTGTCTATGTGTCTTTCCAGCAACCATCTGACAGGACAAGAGGTGCAGACATAGAGGATCAACACCAGATCCACATTTACACCTATGTGGCTCACCAATTGGCGCACCTACCCTCAAAGCTATGGCAACTCTGAGGGTTTCTGGATCCAACTGAGTTCCCAAAGATGAGACCGGGGTTGGGTGGCTGACAACCAACAGCCACTATCAGGATGCCCCGCAGCTAGCAGACGGGAACTAGTCAGTCGCCTGATCTGCCCTCTCTTTGAGGCCATTCAGTTTGGAGAGAGCAATTAGGGCCTATGTAGTTACATAATGAAGGTCAGGGCGAGGGCTAAATTGATAAGCACCACTGAACAACCATATCGCACTACACTTAAATAGAAATACTAGAATTTAGCGATTCTAATAACAAATGTTTCATTTTTCGTTCCGTAGCAATATAGGGCATACTTCAAAGATGCCCAAAATAGAATAATGTAAATGATAAGCAAAGCCAATAGGACCTAACAAAGGTCAGCTCCAGTCGGTATCTACATCCCAGAAAGTTACTATCATAGCATAATCTACATCCATATTATACCGATGGTGTGTATGTAGCATGGCATGATCGTGACACATCTAGAATAATGAATATTTTCCTATGATTTAGCTTTTTAAACAAAATTCCTCGATACTTCTCTACATTCCTAACTTATTCTTTTTTTTGTATTTTATAAGGTTTCCTTTTTTATAAGCACGTATTCAGTGCTAAAATACGTGCGAGTACTTTTCAAAACACTCATTTTAAGGTTTGCCCGTCCTTATAACTTTAAATTCTAAAGCCTTTTTAGTTTCTCGGGTCACTAATAAGTCTTGAATTTTCTTCAGTCCCTTACAGATTTCCTCACTGAGATATTTTTTAAATAAAAATTTATACTCAGTTTGGAAATCTTGCAAATCACAAACTTCAAACTTACCGTAATTCCACTATTTTTTCCCTCTCCGCTGAACGGGAAATGATTCTCCAGAAAACAGGAGCAAATTGTCTGCTAGGGTTCAAAAAGACCCAGCACCCTGGGTACACTGCACATTATTTTTTTTCAGCGACCGCCAAGTATACAAAGTTTATGCACCGAAATATTTATTTTACTTCCCGATGTAATATAACTTCGACTTCCCCGATTGCAAATTTACATTTCTTGCTTTTATATATCTTCCATAAGGAGCAAATATTGTTACAAGCGTTCAAGCATCACAAGCAGAGAACGGCAATAAGTTAACATATCCGAACTGAAGTCAGAAGGAAGACTAACATCCTCATTAAGGAATCAGCGAGATTCCAAGTCTAGGTCTGGGTCGGCAAGTTCTCCGGAATAGAAAGACAACATTGGCATCCATCAGACCCAACAATTGCCAATTAGCCCATTTTAGGATGGGGCTTTAATATCTATTATATCTCCTAATATGAAGTTTAATTATTGATCAAAGTAGTTTCAGTGATAAGGATAATTATCTTACGCGCAGCTTTTGTTTACATCGGCTTGAGGGATTTTAATAAAAGTCTTATGCATTTTTGATAGGGGGGAATCCTTTTGGTTGTATGATGCAACGGGCGATTTGGGATTTTCGATGTTAACGGATTAGATGATGGTTAGGGTAAGTTGATCAGTTTTGCAAACTTGAAACCCTGTAAGATTATTTACACCTGAGAAAAATGATCAAGAGTTGTTTTGCTTAGCAAATTTAGAACGCCCCGTCACCTACACCTAGCACACACACACGCACACACGCAACAAGGAGGACTCCCCTAAAGTATTATACGTTCCTCTTTTTTGTTGTAAAATTCTGCAGGAGATGCCCTCGTTGTTCTTGCTTTAAATCTTTAAATTATACCTAATTTTATTTTTATCACGTTATCAACTAATCTAAGTGTGCCCCATGCTATTATTTTTGGTCCAGGCGCGGATCCAAGGGGGATCTAGGGGGCTGAAGCCCCCCTCAAATTTCAGACCCGTTTATCTTTATATATCTTTTTTAAGCCATACTTTTATTCTGCTATTCAGAAAGAGTTATCTAATAATATAGAATACATACAAAACAGTTTCTTTTTAAACCGTTGCGATCGAATGTAACTTATATGATACATATTTAAAAAACAGGAAAATCTCAAAAATAATTATTAAATTCAGTTATTAGTCCTTAGCTGACGTCCAAAAACTACAATTGATAATTTTCGAATGTGTGGGAAAAAATTAAGATCTGAGAGAGTTGATGCTCAGTCCTTTATGAGATGCTGTTCTTTATTATCACTGCTGTCTATCATAACCCTTATTAATCATCAATGCCCTTTTCTCAGACTCCGCAGAGGGGGAATTTAGATTAGCACCCCCTTCCCCATTTTTTTCCTGGATCCGCCACTGTATTGATCCAATGAAAACTGCTACTGCTCCTCTCGATGCTACCATTACGCTGGAAACTATTATACCACTGCCCCTTCCGATGTTACTCTTACTACTACTACCGATGTTAGTATTACTACTTATTCCGATGTTACTATTACGATGTTCCTATTAGCACCATTCCGATGTTAATATTATTGCTCCTTTCGATGTTATTATTTGTGTTAGTGATGTTACTATTATTGATACACTGAAAACAGTTAGTTTATCCCTTGTTACTACTATTGATTCCTAGCTGTTACTATTTCTCCTAATGTTACTACTAATACTACTAACACTGTATACCAAATGTTACCGTTCCTCTAGTTGTTACTACTACTGCAACCCAACTGTCACCGATTTATTTCATGATACTATTACTGCTCCCCCAAAGTGTTACTGCCCCTTCTGATGTTACTATTACTTCTCCCAATATTAAAATTGCTACTTCTCCCGATGTTACTATTACTTTCGGTGCCGGACCTTCTTCGTCATCCCGGAAATGCTAGAGTTCAAATCCGGGGCTCCGAAGTTCATTGGCTTCCATACCGCCATCTGGAGTCAACAGGCCTCATTTTGCCGCTCGTTCCCAACTCGTGACCACTTTCAAGGTCATGCTTCAACTTACCGAACCGTCCTTAGCGCCTCGAGGGCATCTCCCCCATGGGACTTCACCAAATCTCCAGCAAGACATCGGGGGCAGGTTTGGCGAGAGACTCATAAATAAGTTTCTCCGTAAATAAGGCGAGTAATGCATCCCACACCCCTTAACCGGGTGTTTAAGGGGTGAAGCACTCACCCTCGAGGGATACATATGCCTCAGTTCTAGGGCAGAGGTAGCGAGACCAGAAAGAGGCAATTGGATACCGAAGAAAAAACTAACTGCAACTCCACTCCTTTCACACTTATTCACCCTTTGCTTTCCTCCCTTAATCACCCCACGAGTGCCAAGGAAGTTTCCGGCTACACAAACAACCCCTAGTATAAAGACACCTTGAGGAACCCATTAACAATGGCCGCTTGCATCCTTACCTGAATGTTCCTTTGTCTGTACCCTCGGGTTAAGGCAGTCTGTTCCAGACCCCGATAAATCGGAAACCGACTCAGGGTCGAGGCTTTTATTCCATTAAATTTAACATGTAATCAATTTCTGTCCAATTAGAACCTTTTCTCATGCTTAATTGGTAATTTTGCTCCGTTAAATGAAGTTCAAGGCGGTGATCTCGACCTTGAGACATTATCTCAAAGATTAAGCCATGAATCTTAATACTTGTGTGGAAGTCTTCCTGAATTGGACAAATAAAATATTGGGCATTAATTCAAATACCCTACGAACCCCTCCTTTCCACAATTATTATCAATCACTTTAATGGGAGCTAGTCTTTATAGTCTCGTTTATATTCGTTTCTTTATCGAATATAAACTACAGAATGACTCACTATGTAGCATGACTTTAGGAGATTATTTTAAATCCACCTCAGGTAGAATGAATACATTAACATGGCGAAAGGAAAAGTTGCCAGGAATATAAATTTGAGCCTTCTCTGGGTCAAGAATGCGTAACAGTGGAAGCTCCTCGTTAAGTATTGAGATAATAAATGGGCATAAAGATAAGTCCGTTCTAGAGTGTTGATTATCAGCCTTATTCGCTGGAGGCCTTAAACCGATCTCTTATCCTTATCAGCTGACTATGGTCAAAGCGGCTCGGTTAAGGTTCTGAGAACATTGAGGGGGAGGCTTATTTTTCGTCTTAGTTACTGGTATCCTGCTTTAGGGTTCGATTAGCGGGGTTTGTTTTTGTATTTATTTGAAAAATATTAAAAAAACAATAGAATCTCCGTCAGATAGTTATTAAAACTATTCAAATGGGAAGGAAAGATGTATGGAAGGCATTTCTCCGAGGTTGCTCCCTACTCTCAGTTCCATTTTCCCCTAACTTTCCCACTTTTTAAAACTTCAAAAAATTTTTGCCAGACCTCCCTTCACCTTTTTATTAAATACAATCTTACTACACTTCTCAAATTTTGCGAAAAAGGAAATTTTGAGTTTTTGGATTCGTTTCCTGGGTGAGATGAAATCTCCAGTCTTGGCCTGGCATGTGAACACGTGTACGATGATGTTCAAAATTTAAATTTTAAAATTTATTTAGTCCGTCGTGAATGAAGGAGAATTCCAGTATAGGGGATATATAAGGAAATCATTAACTAAAACCATCTCAAATACAAGGTGTATATTAAGTTTTTTTCCGCTGGATTAACGCATATATACTCGTATTTGTTTAAGTCTCTATGGCAACGGCAGTAGATGCGCTTAAACCTTAGCGACGCAGGGATAAGAAAGCTACACGTCCATCATCATGTCCACAGCCAATCGCAACCCGCTATCGTTCATTTCCTGTCTTTTCACCAGAACATACCCGCTCTCTCATCTCTTCCGGAACCATGCCGATGTAGCACTAATGTCCCCCTAAGGGGGCTCTCATGTCTACATACCCATGACGCGAACGAACCACGATGGTTGGTGTCAAAAACACACTAATGATGAAATACTTGAAGCACTTAATGGTCGTTTTGCTTCAGTATTTGCAGAAGAGAACCTGAAGAGTTTTGTTTATGATGCTTCTCAGTCAAGGAAAAAGGCGTTGAATACCACTAATGTGCAGAGAGTCTCTAAAGTCTGGACACATAGGAAATATCTCAATGGTCTCCTCATTATCAAAGACTTTACTCCTCCCCTTGACTTATTTTTATGTGGTATGCTAAAAGACAAGAAGAAGGTGTACTTAAAGAACCGAGACCCCTGAAAGAAGAGCGCATCATAAATGAATGTGCTCAAATTGACGGGAATTTCGAGTTAATCCAACGGGGGAATCTCTCAAAAACGCATCCAACTTTCATCACAAATTGTGGAAATCACATGGATGTTATTTATTAATACTTCAATTAAATAAAATGTAGTTATTTTTTATTTAAAACATGCCTTTTGCATATGTTCAGACTTTAGGGTCTTTTAGTGGTTTATTTACCCTTAGATCCGGGATGGGCAATAATTTTAGGCAGCGGGCCACATCGAAGCTTATGTAAAGCTTTGCGGGCCACATTGAAGCTTATGTAAAGCTCTGCGGGTCACATCGAAGCTTATGTAAAGCTTTGCGGGGCACATTGAAGCTTATGTAAAGCTCTGCGGGTCACATCGAAGCTTATGTAAAGCTTTGCGGGGCACATTGAAGCTTATGTAAAGCTTTGCGGGGCACATTGAAGCTTATGTAAAGCTTTGCGGGCCACATTGAAGCTTATGTAAAGCTCTGCGAGTCACATCGAAGCTTATGTAAAGCTTTGCGGGCTACTTTGAAGCTAATGTAAAGCTTTTCGGGCCACATTGAAGCTTATGTAAAGCTTTGCGGGCCACATTGAAGCTTATGTAAAGCTCTGCGGGTCACATCGAAGCTTATGTAAGGCTTTGCGGGGCACATTAAAGCTAATGTAAAGCTCTGCGGGTCACATTGAAGATCATGTTTTAAGCTTTGCGGGCCACTTTGAAGCTAATTTAAAGCTTTTCGGGCCACATTGAAGCTTATGTAAAGCTTTTCGGGCCACATTGAAGCTTATGTAAAGCTCTGCGGGTCACATCGAAGCTTATGTAAAGCTTTGCGGGGCCCATTGAAGCTTATGTAAAGCTTTGCGGGCCACATTGAAGCTTATGTAAAGCTTTGCGGGCCACATTGAAGCTTATGTAAAGCTCTGCGGGCCATATTGAAGCTTATGTAAAGCTCTGTGGGTCACATTGAAGCTTATGTAAAGCTCTGCGGGTCACATTGAAGCTTATGTAAAGCTTTGCGGGCCACTTTAAAGCTAATGTAAAGCTTTTCGGGCCACATTAAAGCTTATGTAAAGCTTTGCGGGCCACATTGAAGCTTATGTAAAGCTCTGCGGGTCACATCGAAGCTTATGTAAAGCTTTGCGGGCCACTTTGAAGCTAATGTAAAGCTTTTCGGGCCACATTGAAGCTTATGTAAAGCTTTGCGGGTCACATTGAAGCTTATGTAAAGCTCTACGGGTCACATTGAAGCTTATGTAAAGCTTTGCGGGCCACTTTGAAGCCAATGTAAAGCTTTTCGGGCCACATTGAAGCTTATGTAAAGCTTTGCGGGCCACATTGAAGCTTATGTAAAGCTCTGCGGGTCACATCGAAGCTTATGTAAAGCTTTTCGGGCCACATTAAAGCTTATGTAAAGCTTTGCGGGCCACATTGAAGCTTATGTAAAGCTCTGCGGGTCACATCGAAGCTTATGTAAAGCTTTGCGGGCCACTTTGAAGCTAATGTAAAGCTTTTCGGGCCACATCGAAGCTTATGTAAAGCTTTGCGGGCCACATTGAAGCTTATGTAAAGCTCTGCGGGTCACATCGAAGCTTATGTAAAGCTTTGCGGGGCACATTGAAGCTTATGTAAAGCTTTGCGGGGCACATTGAAGCTTATGTAAAGCTTTGCGGGTCACATTGAAGCTTATGTAAAGCTCTGCGGGTCACATTAAAGCTTATGTAAAGCTTTGCGGGCCACTTTGAAGCTAATGTAAAGCTTTTCAGGCCACATTGAAGCTTATGTAAAGCTTTGCGGGCCACATTGAAGCTTATGTAAAGCTCTGCGGGTCACATCGAAGCTTATGTAAAGCTTTGCGGGGCACATTGAAGCTTATGTAAAGCTTTGCGGGGCACAATGAAGATTATGTAAAGCTCTGCGGGCCACATTGAAGCTTATGTAAAGCTCTGCGGGTCACATTGAAGCTTATGTAAAGCTCTGCGGGCCACATTGAAGCTTATGTAAAGCTTTTCGGGCCACATTGAAGCTTATGTAAAGCTCTCCGGGCCCTATTGAAGCTTATGTAAAGCTTTGAGGGTCACATTGAAGCTTATGTAAAGCTTTGCGGGGCACATTGAAGCTTATGTAAAGCTCTGCGGGTCACATCGAAGCTTATGTAAAGCTTTGCGGGGCACATTGAAGCTTATGTAAAGCTTTGCGGGGCACATTGAAGCTTATGTAAAGCTTTGCGGGCCACATTGAAGCTTATGTAAAGCTCTGCGGGTCACATTAAAGCTTATGTAAAGCTTTGCGGGCCACTTTGAAGCTAATGTAAAGCTTTTCAGGCCACATTGAAGCTTATGTAAAGCTTTGCGGGCCACATTGAAGCTTATGTAAAGCTCTGCGGGTCACATCGAAGCTTATGTAAGGCTTTGCGGGGCACATTGAAGCTTATGTAAAGCTTTGCGGGGCACAATGAAGATTATGTAAAGCTCTGCGGGCCACATTGAAGCTTATGTAAAGCTCTGCGGGTCACATTGAAGCTTATGTAAAGCTCTGCGGGCCACATTGAAGCTTATGTGAAGCTTTTCGGGCCACATTGAAGCTTATGTAAAGCTCTCCGGGCCATATTGATGCTTATGTAAAGCTTTGAGGGTCACATTGAAGCTTATGTAAAGCTTTGCGGGGCACATTGAAGCTTATGTAAAGCTCTACGGGTCACATTGAAACTTATGTAAAGCTCTACGGGTCACATTGAAGCTTATGTAAAGCTTTGTGGGCCACTTTGAAGCTAATGTAAAGCTTTTAGGGCCACATTGAAGCTTATGCAAAGCTTTGCGGGCCACATTGAAGCTTATGTAAAACTTTGCGGGCCACATTGAAACTTATGTAAAGCTTTGCAAGCCGCATTTAAACAGTTAGATGCAAATTTAGAATTCATTTAAGTTAACTACAATTAACTTTGTGCAATTGTTTGCATCTACTACATAGTCATAGATGTAGCTACACATTACTAACTAAGGGAAATTTTTTGCATAGTTTTGCCACCTCTTTTAAACTATTTCCAGAATTATATATCAGAGTGAAGACCTACAGCTTAACGTGGAATCCGGACCACGATTTACACTTCTACATCATGTGATCATTACCCAGGGCCCGGGCATCTCCCATCCAAGTACTAACCACAGTCAACGTAGATAAGGGTTAATGAGAATAAGTATTTATAAAGTATCGTATTTTTTAAAGTTCATTTTTTTCCACAAATAAAATATATTTGAATTTGACTCAATTAAAAGTCTAGTGTTGACATAAAAAAATTAATGAGATAAGATTTCGGCAAAATGTTCAATAATAAATTTTCAATATTTTGTCGACTTCTGAAACCAAACGCGGGCCACATGAAAAGCCTTCGCGGGCCGCAGTTTGCCCACCCTTGCCGTAGATCATTAAACGATTTATAATTGAGTAAAATACTAACGAGGCTTCTCTCCTTGATAATATTCAAGATAGGTTACCTAAGCCTAGATTTAATATTATCGAGGATAGAGGCCACGTTAGTAGTTCACTCAATTACGAGTCTTTTAATGGTCTATCAGCCAGGGTCGATAAATCTTTAAAAGACTCTAAAGTATTGCAGTAGCCATTGAGCAGATATGCCAGGTTTGGGCGTTCTTCAACAGCACTCTCATATTCTCGACTCTTTTCCCAACACGCTGGAAAATTAAAAACATTGTTTTCGCAAAAGGAATTTTTAAAATATAAATCATTTTAAGAGTTAATGGGGCCAACGATTATTTAATTTCTCTCAGCCATTAAATGGAGCAGTGTTGACAATGTCAGAGGGTTTGGAAATGACACAGATTAATTGACCGAATTGTTTAAGTCCAGCTTTGAGTACACAACTGCGATTTGCACAGGAAAGTGAATTCAGTTTGAGCAACAATGGACCGATTTCACCGAGAGTCCATAAAGAATGGCGTCTGCTTGATTCATTAATTGACAATAATGACGCTGAACTGACTAAATGACGAATAGTGAATAACATGGACCAGGAATGAGACGCCGTGTATAAATTAGGAATGAGTTGAGTGGATTGATAAAGTAAAATGACTTGAGAATAAATTAAAAACTATGAATGATGGAATGAATAAGTGAATTGTGGAAATGACTTGATTGATTTGAGGATCCTAATGAACGAAATTTACAGAGTTGAATCCTTTTTGCGTCTAGCCGCTTTATTTAGGAAAGCGAATGATCATTTATTATGCATGTTCTTTGTGAAGCGAGGTTTTCTTTAGTTGGCGTGGCTAGTGGATTTATGTTTAAGGATTGGCCAAAGGATGTGTGTTGGGGTGGCTCTGAATGCATGAATGTGAGCTCGAGGCTTTCGATGTGAGCAAATACTCTTATCTTCTTCTTTGATGTCCTAATGAAACCGCTGTTTTTGAGTTGGTAGCTATTTAGAGACTGGGATATTTCTGACGTTCGCTTGCCAAAGTTGGGGCAATTTATTTATCTTTCTGAATTTGGGGGAGAGATCTTTATGAGAGTGCAAACAGTGAAGGAAGGGATAACTGTCTTGCTACATGTATATAAGATCACTTGAGTTTGGAGAAATATCAAAGGATATTGTGCTTATTTTTAAGAAAATAAGTATATAAGACACAAATAACTTTAGTTCAGTTACTTAACTTCCACAGTTTGTAAAATTCTTGTAAAAAGTAGCTTAAAAATGAATTGCGGAACATCTAGAGGTGATGCGAGGGGGAAGGGGGAATTATTGAGGCTTACAATGGGTCGAGACCAAGTTGATTATGGTTTGGCAAACCAGAATTTCTGGATTATGTTGGGAAATAGATAAAAAAAGTAAATGTAATTTACTTATACTTCATCAATGCCTTGAAAAACACAGTTCCACATAAGAGAAGAGGCTTAGTTAATTAATTAAAAATGCGTGGAAAATGTGTGAGAACTTTGAATTAGATTGCTGAATGAGTGTAAGACAGGAAGTAGAGGGTAGGAATAAATGAAGTAAATTTACTGTAGAATTTAGGGATTAATTCTAGACTCATTAATTATGATTATATTTAATTTATATACTCGTAAGTGATCTCGAGGAGGTCAGTCTCAATTTGTGCTGATGATAGCAAATTTGCGGCTGTAGTAAAAGAAGTTGAGAATAACTTTTAGCTACAGTGATCTACATAAGTTAGTATCTTGATCACATAAGTAGTAGATTACTTTTATCCTTCAAAAATACAAAGTTATTAACATGGGAAAAGATAATAAGAAAGTGAGCTATGAAATAGATTGGTATTAGCTGAACAGAGGATGGAGTGGAGTTAGGAATAATAATAGATAGGTCAAAGCGGTTTTCTAAACATCTTATTGAGGCAAAAAATAGAGCAACTAGAGTAATCAGTTTCATTAAGAGGAATGTTAGTTACAAAACTAAGGTCATCTTTGAACTCTCTAACTCGTATGTCAGGTCACATTTACAGTACTGCGAACTGGCTTGGACCACCTATTTGAAAAATATAAACCTGCTAGACTCAGGGCAAAGAAGGAAAAAAGGATGCTACCTTCTCGGAGGCACGTTGAATATGTAAAATAGACATGCGGCTATGATTGAGCTATTTTTTAATTTCATCTGCTATAGATAAGTTGGATATAAGAAATTTTTAAAAGATTATGTCACAGCTTTAAAATTAAATAAAAAATGGTGTAGGTTAGATCTAAGAAAGATTTTTTTAATCCGAACATTGATCTGGAATAAATTATATTATCACAGGAAGTCATGTCCATATTTAAGTGCTTTCAAAGGTAGGTTAGATGAATTTATGGAGAGTAAAGATAATTATTGTAATTTTGAGTTTGGTTTTAAGGTATAAATTTTATATTTTGTGATATATACATATATTATTGTATATTGTAGCTGCATGATTAAGATTTTGACAACCTTGATTTGTCATGCATTTCTTGCGGTATTCTGGACATAATCCTGTGGCTGAAATTTATAGTGGGTACAGCAGCTGTTTGATTGAATTGGATGACATTCGATTGGCCTGATTGCTTTTGTCACCCGTTAAACTATGATGTTATGTTAAATACCTTTTTATTCATGTAAACTTGATAAACTGTACAGTTCCAATTCCTCTAGAAATTGTCAATATGTGTAATCAGTATAAGTCATGTGATTCTTGGTTATGTGCTTTGTTTTAATGATTACAATGTTTCAATTGTTGTCCCAGGAAAATAAACTACTCTGATTTTGTTAGGATGCGGATAAAGAGGAAATGTTGCCGTAGATTATTAAGGAAGAAACAGGAGGATAAAACCAGCCCCCATCTCAACAACCTGCATTCGGTTAAAAATGAACCGAGAACAAGCATTGAATTCTCGGTGGAGTTTTGATAAAAGTAAAGTAGAATCAATCACTTTTTTGTATGTGAATTGTTCCCATAAACCTTTATCAATACATCAAAAATTTCATCCCTTTTCGCAACAACTATACCAAGAATTGGATGTTTGTTCTTGCTTCAATTTATTTTCATCACTTTCTCATTTCTTCAGCCAAACCATCATCACAAAATCGAGGGTTGTTCTTGCTTAACACAAATCAAGGATCGTAAACAAAATCTTTTTAAACGGCTCTTTCTTTCTTGGTAATCCATTAAATCACTTCATGTTTATAAACATCTTACATTTTTGTAAAAATAAATTTCAATGAAGTGAAATTGAAATTTGAGGCTGTTGTTTATTTATATTTTTAGGGAACTTCATAATGATAATCTTTATGCGTAAATGCTGATGAATGGAGCGAGGAAAATAGATAGGAAGAGAGAGGAAGGGAGAGGGAGAGAGGGAAAGAGAGTGAGAGAGTGGGAAAAATAGAAATATAGAGAAAGAGAGAAAGTAAAAGAGCGACTACATCGATAGCAACTGATAGCAACAGATCTACTGATTCTTACTAGGTTATCAAAGGTATTATGGGAAAAAAGTCTGTGATGAGAAAAGGCAAAGTAAAATCGAGGCTCGAAATTTTCTACAAAAGCAGATTGCAAGTTTATTAGTTATTATTTTCCATTACACTTTTTTATCTACTGTAAAACAAGTCTAGATTAAAATTTGTCATCATCCATTTATCAAGGTCTTTAAATGATGAACCTATACTAGCTGCGTTAACCATAGCATCTGGTAGATTATTCCAGATTCTTGTGGTTCTGTTGAAGAAGAAGAATTTCGTTTCGTCTAACCGAAAGTGACTTCCCTAAAGTTTAAGGTTGTGACCATGGGTTGATTCATTTGATATAAATATTAGAAAATTTGATTTGTTTATATTTTCAAATCCATGAACGATTTTTAAATAACTCTATCATGTCCCCGCGTATGCGTCTCTGTCTAAGAGAGAATAGATTTAGAGCTTTAAGACTGTCATCGTACTTCTTTGATCTCAAGTGAGGAATCATATTGGTCATTCGACTCTAGACTCGCTCTAATCTTTCTGTGCCGCACTCTAGATGTGGTGACCAAAACTGCACGCAATATTCCAAATTTGGCCTCACAAGTGCATTATAAAGTGTTAGAATACACCTTTTACACTTGTTTTGAAATGTACGACCGATGTGAACAAGTATCCTGTTTGCCTTTTTCACGACCTCCATGCATTGTTTACTTGATTTAAGGTCGCTGGAAATTTTCAAACAGAGATCTTTTTCCACGTTGACGTTTGGTATGTCCGTTGCGCCCAGTTTATAGTTGGTACTCACGTTATTTTTACCAATGTGGAGGGAGCTGTACTTGACGACGTTAAAATTCATTTACCATTTGCTTGCCCATTCAACCAATTTGTTTATGACTCTTGCATCAGTCCACGGTCTTCGGAAGTTTTTGCACGGCCGCCGATTTTGGTATGATCGGCAAACATTGATAACTTGTTCATTATTCCGATGTCTATCTCGTTAATGTATATGAGGAAGAGTACTGGCCCAAGCCCTGAACCTTGAGGCACGCCGCTTGTTACTGGAATATAGCTGGACGAGCTGCCACAAATTACTATTCTTTGACTTCTTTTACTAAGCCAGTTCTCTATATATTTAACAACTTGCCTTCCTATACCATGAGCTTTAATTTTAGCAATCAATCGTTTTGTGGCACCTTATCAAATGCCTTTGGAAAATCGAAATACACAATATCAGCAGCTCGGTCTTCATCATACACTTTGAATATGTCGTGAAAGAAATCAAGTAAGTTTGTTAATCGTTTTCGACGAAATCCATACTGGGAATCTTTTATGAAGTTTTTCGTTTCTAGGTGATCCACAATTTTGTCTCTCATTATTCTTTCAAATAGTTTTCCAATTACTGAGGTTAAACTAATAGGGTGGTAGTTTTCGGCACGGGGGCGGTCTCCCTTTTTGAATATTGGTATAATATTCGCTATTTTCCAATCGTTTGTCACAACATTCGTTTCTAAACTTTTATTGAATATATGTGTCAGTCGGATAGTGATTGCTTTGCGTATTTCATATAAAACGCGAGAGTGAATACCGTCTGGACCAGGAGAACAATTTACGTTAATTGCTTTCAGGCCTTTTCTGACTTCGTTTTTAGAAATACAAAAGTCGTTCAGCGGTTGTTTATTGTTGTTGGACAAATCCACTGGAAGTGGAATGTTGGTCTCATCTTCAGTAGTAAACATAGAAGCGAAAAATTCATTGAGGATTTGGGCCAACTCCTTATTATCACCCACAATGTCGTCATCTTCAGATAGGAGCGGGCCAATCGTAGGGATATAGAGAAAGAAGAGAGAGAGAGAGAGAGAGAGATAAAGATATAGAGAAAGAAGAGAGAGAGGGGGGATAGATAAATATATGGAGAAAGAGGTTAGAGAGAGAGAGAGCTAGAAGGAGCTACAAGGATAAGAAGTACCCTAGAAGAGCTTACGGTTCAATCAAAGAGGGTACCTTTAGACTAGCAGTCGAACAGGCACAGTTCTGCTCAACGGATTATGTGCCCAAACGGCCACTTTTCAAGACTTTGTCCACTCTTCACTTGAATTTATCAACAGAATTGCTGTTGACAACTTCCACTGGAAGTGCGTTCCAGCTACCACAGATGCTGTATGTGAAAAATCTCCCACACAGATCGCGGTGGTAACGCTTCAGCTCAAGTTTGTAGCCGTGATTTCTAGTTCTGCCCTCACTAAGTTGGAAAACATCAGTGTACTAAACATTGTTGAAGCCTCGAAGTATATTAAACACTTCGATAAGCTGACCACGCACTCTCAGAGTCTCCAACGAGAACAGATCTAATTCCCTTAATCTATCGTCATAACTCTTGTGTCTGATAGAGGGAATCAGTTTGGTTGCCCTGGCTTGCACACGTTCCAATCTCGAAACTTCCTTTCGAAACGATGGACTCCAAAATTGTACGGCATACTCCAGGTGCGGTCAGACAAGTGAATTGTACAAACAGAGTACTATTTACTTGTTTTGATATCCAAACTGTCGCTTTATAAAGTCTAACATCCTCTGGGCCTTTTTCTCTGCCTCTATGCATTGTTTCGAGAACTTGAGGTCACTAATGATTGTTACACCCAAGTCCTTCTCAGTATCAGTACGTTCGAGAACAGTGCTCTTAAGGATATACCGTGATTGGGGATTTCGGTGGCTGTTATGCATTATTTTGCATTTGTTCACGTTAAAAGGCATTTGCCACGTGTTCGACCACTCTCCAATCTTCCCGAGATCTTCTTGTAGGCGGGCAGTGTTTCCTTTCTTTGCAACGATACCAAACTTGGTATCGGTGACAAATTTAGAAATCTTCGCAACCATGTCACCATCCAGGCCGTTAACATAGATGATGAATAGTAGTGGTCCCAGAACAGACCCTTGAGGCACCCCACTAGTACTGGCACCCACTTAGAGGCCTGTCCATTCAGCAACACTCGTTGCCGTCTGTCGCTTAGCCAGTTCTCTATCCAACCTGCTACTTTTCCGTTTATGCTCAGTGCACGCACTTTCCCTGAGGAGGTGGCGGTGTGGTAACTTATCTAAGGCTTTTTGAAAGTCTAAGTAGATAACATCCACCGCCTTATCCCGATCATGCTCACTGAAGACGAAGTGGAAGAATTCCACAAGGTTCGTCAGGCGTGACCGTTGCCTTCGGAAACCCTGCTGGAAACTCTTCATTAGCAGGTTCGACTCCAAATATGACGTCATTTTGTCCACCATGATACTTTCCATGAATTTACCGACTATATAGTTTAAGCTATTAGGTCGGTAGTTCAATGGCTGACTAGGGTCTCCTTTCTTGAAGATAGGAGTCATCTCCGCTTCACGCCAGTCTCTAGGAACGCATCCGGTCCGGATTGACATGTTGAAGATTGCGTTCAAATGTCGTGACACTTCATCGCGCACTTCTTTAAACACTTCAGGTAGAAACCTGTCCGGGCCAGGGGACTTATTCGTCTTTAGATCAGGGATCTTTTTTTCTATTTCTTCCTGGGTGAAGTACATTTCCTCTAGCTTTTCCCCCCAAGTAAGAATCCGTGGGGTGGTGGGTGGGACCACACTCTTAAGTAAACACTGAAGAGAAATAGTCGTTTAGGAGGTTAGCATTTTTTGCATCTGAGTGCTTTAATGCCCCCTCATCATTCTTTAAAGGGCCAATCGTGCGATGGATTGGTTTACGTCTGTTTACTTCACCAAAGAACTCCTTTAGATTCTCATTGCAAAGTTTCGCCACTCGGAGCTCCTCGGCACGCTTTGCCACCCTAATTCTGGACTTTACTCTCCAAGCCAGCCTACGGTACTCGTCAAATTTACCAGAGATCTTTGACTGCCGGTACACCGTTCTTTTCTCCATCAGCAGTTCACCAATTTCTCCATTAAACCACTTAGGTTGAACGGACGACCGACGAAGGCTTCTCAAAGGGATGAATCGTGATTGAAGACTCATGAACGTAGTTTTGAATTTATTTCACGAATCTTCAACATCCTCGCACAGATCTAGCCTCGTATCAGTCAATCCAGCACGAAGATCTGCAAAGTCTCCTCTTCTATAATCAAGTTTCCTCGATTACCAGTCGCAGACTCTACCTTGGGGACCTTGACTATAAATCTGACTAGTCGGTGATCAGTGCCACCCAGCTCTTCGCCTACAGAGAGATCCTCAACGATGAAAACCAAGTCGAGATTATTATTGCCTCTCGTCGGCTATCTCACCCATTAAGCCAGGAACTCGTTGTTCGTGAACTACAGAAATGGTGCGTTCTAGCCACAGGGTTCTTTCGTTTCCCAGTCAACTTGGGTATTGAAATCACCCATGGTGATACATACACTGTCTTGAACAAGTTCACCCAGTAGCCGGTACAGATCCCTGTCCTTTTCAACGAGTTAAGCAGGGGGTCTGTAAAGCACCAGGGTCCTGTATCTGGCAGGACAAATATTTAGGTCAGCTCCTAGTAGCTCGTGGTCGGATTCAATGTTGCAGTTCGTCGATTTGAGTGTATCCTTGACATATAACATCACAACGCCACCCTCTCTGTCTGGCCTATCTTTCAGGAAGATCTGGTAACCGGGAATCGTGAATTCACCTTCAAAATCTCTGCTTGAGGTTTTTACCCACGACTCTGTTATGGCTACCATTTCAGGTTCTTCCGTCGATACGAGGGCACGAAGTGCAAGAAACCTGTTCGTGATTGACCTCGCATTAAATAGAAGAACTTTAGGGAGTCCCCGAATATATGATTCGCTATGCTCTTCCGTTTCCCGGCTTATTTGTTGGTGAGGAGGCACCCCTCATTGTGACCTCTAAGAAGGTCGTTCCAGGAGTGACACGGGTCACTGGCGTACGTCCGCCTTGACTCTGGGCCAAATACTCCTCTGGGTCCTCTCTACGACATCCTGGATCATGTTCGACAGAAAGGACTTTCCTTTAAAGGAAAGATGTACCCCATCCCTTTGGTAGAGATCATTTCTACCATAAAAGGTGCGGTACGGGTCCACGAAAAAGACCCCCTCTGCCGTACACAAATCTGCCAGGCGCCGGTTTAAAGACACATTCATCGAGTGAGCGGTCCGTGTTGGACCTCTCGGAAGCATCCCGACTACAACACGCTTGCGGGTTTTCGGCCCACAGTCGTCCACGGCACTCATGACCGTGTGGAGGATTTTATCTGTAGGGCCTACCCTACCTCCTCTCAGGTAGAGGTCGTTGCCACTTACCATCAGCGCAACGACTGAGCTTTCAGAAATCTGATATTTCTCCGCCTCTACTCTGATGTGGTAGTTACCCCGTCCTGACAGGTAGCTTACCTTCACACTAGTGGGAAGGCGAGCCGCTAGCAGGGGCTGCAGACCCCGTGCTTGAGAATCACCAATAAGGGTGACCTTTGCATATTTGTCTGCAGACGACCGAGTCTTTCCTTTCCGAATCGACTTGCCGGTTTCCTCTTCTTTCTCTACATTTTTTTCTTCTTCTTCTTCTTCTTCTTCTTCTTCTTGTCTTCCTTTGTTTTTTCTTCTTCTGTTTCTCGTTTTTATTGTTCTGCTTCTACTTTCTGGTCCTCTGTTGCCACTTTCTTTTCTTCTCTTTCTACTTTCTCTTCTCTTTCTAATTTTTCTTTTTTCCCTTCTTCCTCTTTCTTTTCTTCTCTTTGGCTCGTTGAGCCAGTCCTGCAGTAGACGACTCCTGCTCTTGGACGTTGAAAGCCTTCTCTCCTTCGCACTCGCCTGAGCATCTGCACCTCTCTGTTTTTAAGAGGTGAACCTCCCTTTTGAGGAGGGAGTTCTCCTCTCTCAGTTGAGCGATGCTCTCGCCCAGGCGCTTTTCCAGTTCGCAGAAGTCACAGACACTAACAGCATCTGTGAGCTCCTTGCAACTCCTTCCCCCGAAGTCTTCACTCCAACTATAAACTTTGCAGATTTTGCAGGTTAACCTGCGGAACGGAGGACCATTCTTGTTCGCTATCTTAAAAAACTCTAAAATCATACGTATTAAAAAAGGGGTTTTTTTTGTGTGTGATTTTCTATCGCACTAATCACATCCGCCTATTTCCAGAAGGTTTTCGGTCGTTCGGGAAATAGAAACCCTTTGATCAAGCACACCAACCCTAAGGTCTCAACTGGACCGGACGTCCCCAATCGTACCGCAGCTCCCAACTAAGCAGCACAAGAGCCCCAGTGAACTGTATCTCTGATTTTTCGACAGGGGTGTTTGAGGTGTAACTGTCTTCCTACTAAGCCCTACTAATCAACCAAAAACGGGCAGACTTAAGGCAAATAGTAAACCTAAGTGCCTACAACTTCATCCGAGATCCTTAGTTGATCTGGCAATCAGCAAGGCACAAAAGCTCTCTCACCAAAGAGCAGTTGAGCCTTTGTTCACAAAGTAGCGGTCACAGGGGGGTGGTCAGGCCATTACACGTTAAGAGAACGCTTTTAAGGGCTATCTAGCATTTCTCCATCAATCGTACCCCAAACACCTCAGATCCCTTCAATCTCAGTCTCTTGCAACCTATGAGTGCTCCAAGGCGTTATTTAAAGAGGTTCCAAGCCTCTCTTCTCACACGGCATAAGGTAGCTGGTGAGGCCATTATTACTAAACAACTTATGTGTAATAGAGATGAATGTTTATTTTTTTGTGTTTTTTGGACAGTTGAAGAGAGTTGGTGAAACTTAGTACTAACAGAATCAAGGAAATTAGTAGGGGGATGCAAGGAGACGCATCAAAGTAGTGGTAGAGAAGTTTGACAACCCTTATTCTGGATTCTATTAAAGCTACCTTACTGGCATGGGTCACCCTGCTGGACTAAATTTCCCTCAGCTTATCTAGCTTAACTCAAGCAGATCGCGCAAGCTTTCTCACCGACGGCAAGAGAGAGAGAGAGAGAGAGAGAGAGATAGAGCTACAAGGAGCTAAAAGGACAAGAAGTACCCTAGGAGACCTTACGGTCTCCTCCCTCACTGACGACGAGGTGGTTGTTGAGAGATAGATAAAATGTAGAGAAAGAGCGAGCTACAAGGAGCTACAAGGAAAATAATTACCCTAGAAGACCTTACGGTACATACAAGGAGAGTACTTTTGGCGCAATCTTCAAAGGTGTCCGTTGGCAACTTCGAAAATCCCTCGCGAAGATCTTAACGGCGATTTCGCAAGACTTTATCTAGTCTTGACTTGAACTGGTCAACAGATTCACTGTTGACAACTTCCGTCAGAAGTGCGTTTCAACTACCGCAGATACTGTAAGTGAAGAATTTCCCACACAGATCACGGTGGTATCGTTTCATTTTCAAGTTTGTAGCCGTAATTTCTTCCTCCCCTCGCTGAGCTGAAAAATATTCCCATAGTCCAGTCTGTCGAGGCCTCGAATTATTTTAAACACTTCGATAAGCTGACCACGTAGTCTCCGGGCCTCCAGCGAGAACATATCTAATTTCCTTAATCTATCTTCATAACTTTTATGTCTGATAGAGGAAATCAGTTTGGTTGCCCTGGCTTGGACGCGTTCCAATCTCGCGATGTCGTTTCGAAAAGAAGGACTCCAAAATTGTACGGCATACGCCAGGTGCGGTCGGACGAGGGAGTTGTACAGACACAGTACTATCTCCTTGTTCCGATATCCAAACTGTCGCTATATATACCCTAACATCCTTTGGGCTTTCTTCTCCACCTCAATACACTGTTTCGAGAACTTGAGGTCACTGGTGATAGTTACACCAAGTCCTTCTCAGTGTCGGTGGATTCAAGAGCAGTGCCCTTAAGGATATAGGGTGATTAGGGATTTCGGTGGCCGATATGCATCCCTTTACATTTGCTCACGTCGAAAGGCATTTGCCACGTGTCCGACCACTCCCCAATATTCCTAAGATCATCTTGAAGGCGGGCAGTATTTCCATCGTTTGCAACATTCATACCAAGCTTGGTATCGTCGGCAAATTTATAAATCTTTGCAACCATGTAACTGTCTATGTCGTTGACGTAGATGATGAATAGTAGTAATCCCAGGACAAAACATTGAGGCACACCGCTAGTAACGGGCACCCACTCAGAAGCCTGTCCATTCAGCACCACCAGTTGCCCTCTGCCACTTAGCTAGTTCTCTATCCAGTCTGCTACTTTTCCGTCTATGCACAGCGCTCGCACTTTCTGGAGAAGGCGGAGATGTGGTACCTTATCAAAGGCTCTCTGAAAGTCTAAGTAGATCACATCCACCGCCTTGTATCGATCGTGCTCACTGAAGACGAAGTGGAAGAATTCCACAAGATTCATTAGGCAAGGAATGACTGTTGCCTTCGGAAGCCACGCTGGGAACTCCTTAGTAGCAGGTTTGACTCTAAATGCGACGTCATTTTGTCCACCATGATGTTTTCCATGAGTTTACCGACTGCCTAAGTCAGACCGATAGGTTGTTAGTTCGATGGTTGGCTACGGTCTCCTTTCTTGAAGATAGCAGTCACCTCTGCTTTACGCCAGTCTCTAGGAACGCATTCAGTCCGGATTAACATGTTGAAGATTGCGCTCAGGTGTCGTGGCACTTGATCGCGCACTTCTTTCAACACTTTAGGTAGAAACCCATCGGGGCTAGGTGACTTATTCGTCATTAGGTCAGTGATCTTTTTTTCTATTTCTCCTTCGGTGAAGTCCAAATCCTCCAGCTTTTTCCCCGAGTAGGAATCCGGTGCTGGGGGATGGGACCAGACTCTTCAGTAAACACTGAAGAGAAGTACATAGTCTTTGAGGAAGTTAGCATTTTCTGCAGCTGAGTGCTTTAATGTCCCCTCCTTATTCCTCAAAGGGCCAATCGTTCGACGGATTGGTTTACGGCTGTTTACATATCCAAAGAACTCCTTGGGATTCTCTTTACAAAGTCTCGCCACTAGGAGTTCCT
Organism: Ceratothoa steindachneri; assembly: GCA_963969495.1. Taxonomy (NCBI): domain Eukaryota; kingdom Metazoa; phylum Arthropoda; class Malacostraca; order Isopoda; family Cymothoidae; genus Ceratothoa; species Ceratothoa steindachneri. The sequence continues at coordinate 131,852,034 of OZ018325.1, forward strand.
CAGACCTCTTAACCGCCCTTATGCTGGACTTCACTCTCCTGGATAGCCTCCTGTATTTGTCAAAGTCACCCGAGTTCTTCGATTGCCGGTACACATTTCTCTTCTCCCTAAGCAGTTGGGAGATTTCTCGATTAAACCACTTTGGTTGAACAGAAAACCGACGGGGACATTTCAAAGGGATGAAACGCGATTGAAGACTCATGAATGTAGTTTTGAAACTGTTCCACGACTCTTCAACAGCCTTGCGCACTTCTAGCCTCGCGTCAGTCAGTCCAGTCCCAAGACCTGCAAAGTCTGCTCTTCTCAAATCAGGTTTCCTCGATTTACTAGTTGCAGGCCCTACCTTGGGGACTTTGACTACAAATCTAATTAGTCGGTAGTCACTGCCACCGAGCTCTTCGCCAACAGAGAGGTCCTCAATGATGTCATCCTCAGAGGTGAAAACCAAGTCGAGGATATTGTCTATTCTCGTTGGCTCTCTCACCCATTGAGTCAGGAACTTGTTGGGGAGATAGATAGATATAGAGAAAGAGAGAGAGAAATAGAGAGATATAAAGAGAGAGAGGGAGAGGGAGATAGATAGAGATATAGAGAAAGAGAGCATTGTTAATGTGAAGACGATTTTTTCAAAGCAACCTAACACCTTAACCCACCGCTGAACCCACCGGGAACCACTCCTTCCTGATCTCAGTCCCCCCAAGAGACCCTGGCTCTCTCCACCCTCTTCTAAATCTCCCTCTATATCGCGCCTGTATAGAACCAACTTTCTAAAATAAACAACCCCCTTAAGGGTTTCTCTTGCACTGAAAGGCTTTAGATTGACGTAAATTGCTGCAAATGCATTTTGGGTGGCCCTTGCGAACAAGTTAGTGGTTGCTTTGCATAACCAGTGACACACCAGGGACTCAATTCGATTCTTCGAATTTATGGACGAGGAGGGAAATTTATTCTCCCTTTTCATTCATTTGATCACCCTTTCTTCCGTCCTCCTCCTCCCTTTCATTCCTTCCTTCTCGCCTTATCTCCTTTTATACTTTCTTTATTCTTCATTTCTACTTTCATTTCTCGTACTTTTCCTTTTATTCCTTCTTAATTTTGCTTTAGTTATTCTCCCTCCTTTTCTATTTCCTTTTTTCCCTACTTTCATTTTCCTTCCTTTATTGTCCCCCTCACATTGCTCTATTATCCCTTTATTTCTCTTTCCATTTCCTCCCCGACCTTTCCTTTTTCTCATTTTCCTTGCCTTCCACAGCACTCCTTTCTTTTCCTTATTCTCTCTCCTTTATTCACAAATTTCTCCTTTTCCTCTTTCAATCTAGTCCCTTCCACTCTTTCTCTTTATTTTTTCTCAAGCTCTCCTTTTCTTATCCCATTTTCACTTTCTTTCACTATTTTCCTTCCTTTCTCCTACATTCCACTCCCTTTATTCTCCCATTCTCTTTACAATCTCTCCATTTTGACTTTATTTTGCCATTTTCGTTCATTTTTATCTCCCTTCTTCCTTTCTTATCCATTATCTTTTCATCTATTCCCATTCACCCTTTTATTCCTTTTCATTTACTTCTCCTGCCGTTTATCAATCTTATCTCCTTTTGTCCCATCTCATTCATTTAGTGTTCGCTTACCTTCACCATTTTCTCCTCTCTTTCATTTTTTTTCTTCTTCCTCTTCCACATTTCGCTTTCATTTCTTCTCCCTTTATACTGGTATCCATTCCTTTCCTCTCCCTCTATTCTCTCCTTCTTCTCCATTTTCTCTCATTCATTTATTCTCCCTTTTCACTCTTTATTCTATCTTTTCTACTTTCTATTATTCCTTTTACTCCTACCTAATATACTCGGGGGGGGGGGGAGTTTATTACCCTTTTCGTAACTGCTGCTATCCTTCCTTTGTTCACTTTTGTTCCCCTTTTCATAAGAAGAGTTGTGTTCATAATTGTAAGTTCCCGAACTCATCCTACGAACTTGTCCTTGGAGACTCCGAATGCCCCATTGACTGTCTTAATCCTCAGGGTCTTTCGGCTCATTCGTGGATTTAATTTCTCGTTTTCTCCAGATTCAATTGATTCGAGTCCTAGTCGGACCAAGCTGTTACCAAGCAACTCAGTTTTCCACCATTTAAAGGTTGCTAAATCGGTACCATGATGAGGGGGGGAGGCGACAAAGACACGTTAAAACGGTGGGTTCTCACTGTCTAGTGGTGAATCAGGGATAGAAATTGGGGGGAACCAACCTGAATTCCCCCATCTGCAGAGTCTGAGAAAAGTGAATTGATCATTAATAAGGGTTATGATAGACAGCAGTGATAATAAAGAACAGCATCTCATAAAGGACTGAGCATCAACTCTCTCAGATCTTAATTTTTTCCCACACATTCGAAAATTATCAATTGTAGTTTTTGGACGTCAGCTAAGGACTAATAACTGAATTTAATAATTATTTCTGAGATTTTCCTGTTTTTTAAATATGTATCATATAAGTTACATTCGATCGCAACGGTTTAAAAAAAACTGTTTTGTATATATTCTATATTATTAGATAACTCTTTCTGAATAGCAGAATACAGGTATGGCTTAAAAAAGATTTGAAGGGGGTTTCAGCCCCTTCGCTCCCCTCCCCGGGATCCGCGCCTGTCACTGCCCTAAGGATCAAAATGGGGCGAGCCTGGTCATAAATCATAAAAACCATAGGAAAACTATTTTCCCTTTTTTTATTTTGCTTCGGAGCTCATCCTTCAATGTCCTATACCCTCTGTCACCCGATCCCTCTTGTACTCCAGTTATTTGACATACCCTAACTCTAACACTCATACGAATCCATTAAATCAATTCCTGGATTGAGACAAACAAGTTATATATAGGAAGCGGTCAACCCTCTTCCATATAAAAAATATACAGGAAATAGCGTAATCCAATGAGGGATTTTCCCCCTTTGAAAAATATCAAGTTAAACACAAATAAAGGCATATAAATGAATGTACCTGGAGTAATGAGGAGTAGTTTAGGAACACATGTCCCAATGAGGAACGCAACCAGAGGTGGTAGTGTGTGGGTGGTCAGATAATAGGTTAGGGTCCTGAGGCGTGGGTTTGATGCCCAGCAATTCTCCATCAGCTAAACTACGACCATAAGTCATTTTTCCAGCGACTTCTCTATTGCATTATTGCCAATGGAAAGGTGTTGGGGTTGTGGCATTTTGATACTTAAGGGCATTGATTGGTTACTAGGTATTGGTATTTTGATACACTAGAACGTAGGTTGGTTACTAACTTGTGGTAATTTGATATTCAAGAGTGTGTGAGTGGTGGTTTCAAAACACATAAGAATTCATTCTTCCCGTCTCCGAAAGGGCGAGGGAAAGAACAAGAAACGCGACGAGACGAGTTGTGTTTTTCGCGTCTTGTTGTTCAAACCAGCAAATAAGTTCATACATTAGAGTAAGCTCAAGGGTACTTAAGAAAACACGACCGAAAATCGCAAACTTAAGAAATTGATTGTAAAAGGCAGTCTATCATCATCAACTTGTCTCTGAAGGTATATAATGCTCCCACCCATGCCTATGACTTAGGTCTGACGAAGTTTGGTAGTGCGATGTGAAGCAAATTTAAAATTTACTCGAAGGCTTTAAATTGTTCTTTTTATGGTTAAATAGATTTCGTAAGATTTATGATTTTATTATACATAATATAAATTTGCGCGAGTAGTCAATCCTCTAAATAAACACAACTATACATTGAATTATTAATTTTGTGTAAAAATGATCACAACTTAATTCCCGCGGTGGACGAAACGCAGAGTACATAGAGAAGTTATAATAATCGGAGATGGAAAAACGCGAGCTGTTGCAATCGAGCCGCAAAATTATAATTAACTGCACGGTCGTATTTAGAGTTTGGATCGCTATTTGACGCTACCGGGGCATCTGCGAGGAGAACTAGCAGCTATCCGGATCAAATATGAAGGTAAATGAAACTTACGCAATTACCCGCAGGTGTTTGGTTCAAATAAGAGACCAGGGATCGGGGAATATGACCTTCTTGAGGGATGATAAGCCGACCTCAGGGTATTTTGACCTTGGGCGAAATATGCTTGACTGCTTCTCGCTATCTGGGAAAGTCGGAAATACTGCTCGCTTCGGTTATCGCTATGGTCTGTGATGTTATGTCAAAATGTCTAGTTCTCATGGGGAAACGTACAGTCACGCTGCAGATGTACTCTTATATCATCCATACCTTTTTCCACTATTCGACCTCTCCCTTCCTCTGTCTTCTTTTTTCTCCTTTGTTCTTCAAGCTGAGGGAAAATGTTCTTGTTGATTGCTACAATTTTTTTTTCGTCTGCCAAGTATTTACAGAGCTGACTTTATCTTTATTACGAAAGCGTGTGGTGTTTATTGTAGAGAAGAGCAACTGGAGTTTAGGAAGAACAGAGATAAGGGTATTTCATTATTGCCTGGTTGGTTGGAACATCCCTTGTTTGGGAGTTAGGTTAAGTAAGGTTAGGTTAGATATTTTCTATATTTATATATATTTTACTTTAATGCAACCAACCCTTACCTAAACCAACCATGCGAATACTGAACTACTCTTTTCATAATTTCTGAAGAGAGGGTACGCGATACCAAGCACACCTATTTTAATAGGGTTATTTTCAAATTGACCCATTTAAATAATTGCCGAATAGTAGTTTTGCAATTAACATTTACCTATTTTTTTTTATCTCATCTTTTTATCACTGATATATAATTATACTTTTCGACTTTTAATTTCATACATATATCTTGTTTTGGGACTTTCATTGTTCAAATAGCCAAAATTGGGACTCCAATTGTCCAAATTGGTCAATTGGGATAACTATACTTCAAAAGTTCCGAGCAACAAAGATACGTTCCTTTAGACACCCATAGTACACAGGTAGGATGAAGGCACTGAACTTGTAATCTTTTTAAACAGGTAGACTAAATGCACTGAACTTGTACTCCTATAAAACAGGTAGGCTGAAGACACTTAACTTTTACTCTTTTAAAATAGGTAGACCGAAGGGACTGAACTTGTACTCTTTTAAAAAGATTAAATATTTTAGGGTTAGAGATAAATTGGATTTTTTTTTTTTTACAAGGAATGGGAGTAAGCATCATTGTTGGAAAATTGAGAATAAAGGAGTTGTAGTTTGGATGTGGGCGAATATTTATTTGGTCATAGAGTTGTAGAAGTTATAGTATAATTTACCACCAGAAATCATCAATTGTGCTAGTTTAGATGTCTTTAAGATAAGGTTAGATAAATATTTGAATGGGGGAGTTCTATAAATTCTACGAGGAGTAAAAAAAAAATAATATATGAATATTGATACATAGTTTGATTAGTAGGGAATTATAGAGTGTTGCATGGTTGTATATGGATTTGACTTGTCTTTATGGGTGCAAGGATCTATAGAGTAGTTACCATGCACTGGCATTCTTGGACCTGAAATGGGTTGCAAGATGGGATTAGGGGATTGTGACCATCCGAGAGCGACTAGTACGTCTTCAACGGGGACATTCGTTAAAAGCTTTCAACATGGAAGACGGTCAATTTTCACCGTCGCCGATCTCTTTACCAAAATGAGGGGTTGGCGCGCATCAAAGTCGCTCATTTCGTATCGTCGTAACGAGATGGAAACATTTGGCGCGCGACTTCCCAAAGACAGCATCAGCCCAAATCCAAGTTTAGTGACCTCTTACGTCACGGTATTGGCATTTTTCCTGCCCTACATACAAAGAGGTTAATAGTATTATTATGATTATTATCGCAAACTCTTTTCTGGGACGTGGAAGCTGATGAATTTTAATGACGCGAATAAAATATTTATTTTCTACCTTGGCAATCTATTCACGATCGCCCTATTTGAAGACGGGCAAGCCGCTCTCAAAACGCCTCCAAATGGGGGTCTGAGGTATGTGGATGGATGTGAATTGGACTGAGGGGAGATGGATTTGGTGAGTGATCACTGATAGGCCCTTGTGTTTTTGTAGGAGGAGAAGGACTGCACTATTTAGGGCAAAAGATGAGTTAGAATTCCATCCCTCATTATGTTGGTTGCGTGTAGAAAACGACAAAGTAGGGTTCGGAACCTTGTAAATAGCACCAGCCGAGGACTCAGCATCCATCGATCAGCAGACTCAAAGCTGATAGAAATAGTCTACCCTGAGAGATGTCCATTTGTAGAAGATTAACAAGATTGACTTACTGAATATAGAAAATATTTTTTTAAAAAATATAACAGGATATCGGTATTAAAAGACAAATAACACTAAAACAAATTTAATTGAATCTATATTGAGCAGTAATTGTCTCATAGACCATGAAAGGTGTCTTACTTCTGTCCTCTTAATTTCCTGAAGATATGAATTAAAAGAAAATCACTTTTACATCGTCGCATACACTTGGTCGGCCGCTGTACGTTAGGCCTAAGAACTTCATCCAATCTGACAGAGAATTTTCAATTAAAAGTGTTCAAATAATGGCTTGGTAGTTTTGCCGAGCCATTTATTTTGATGAATATTTAACAAACACACCCTAAGAACTAATCCCTAAGTTCGGATCATCTCAAGAATAAGGAGTCCAACACCTGCAGTGCTCGCTTGACAAAGGTATTGGTGGGGGGAGGCGCAATTCTTGATATTAAGAAGTCCTCAAGGACCTCAGATGGTAAGTTTAGTTTAGATTAGACATGTTGACTTTATCTAACTTAACCTGAACTAACCAAAACACCATCGAGGTTAGGGACCTAGAAGTCAAGTTTGGGTATTTGGCCTGGTAGATACTAGTTATTCACTAGCAGTTGGGTCTACGGAATTAGTTGACCGCAGAGACCAAGGAACGCTTTTGCTAATAATCCAAAAAGTAGTGAGAGATGGATGAATAATTATTCATACTGATGAATGGAGAAATCACTGGAATACGAACAATACTCCTAATTACCAGCACAAAACCATCAACTACTCTTTGCACTTCGGTAGTCCACAGACAGGCGTTCGTACACAACATATTGAACCGTATTGGGGAAGAAATAAGGCAAAACTTAACAACCTGAGAGGATGCAAAGCGCGATTTTCTTCCACGTTATTTAAAACTTCCTGTGGATGGAAAGAAATAAAATAAATAGGTTAATTAATTTAGCTAAACGCAATTGCCACTCAATTTCCTTCTTAATAAATTAATATACCGTTCATTTTTATCATAGTGAAGATCACCGTATGTTTCATAAATTTCCTTTGCATATTTATATTCTTGAAATGGTAAACTTGGGGTCGCTATGCCTTATATGGGGAAATTTGCTTCCCTATTCTTGACATGACCCAATAAGTTCAGATGCAGTGTTTTTTACTAGTAATACTATTTATCTATAAGTTGACTAATTTTTGGCTGATTGAGAAAATAATTTTAGACATTAAGGACTGATAGAACAAGTTTGTTTTGTCCTACTAAAACTTTTTATTAAAATTAAGTGTCAAAAGTTTATTCTGAATCGGTTAAAATATAAGGAAGTATAAGTAATTTAAAAGTGATAGAGATGAGAAACAATGAGCATTAAATAAGTTCATATAAAGGTTTGTATAAAAAGTTCCTATAAGTTCATATAGTTTCTTATAAAAGTTCATATATGTTCCTATAAAATGTTCCTTCGATTTCTTACGAAAGCTCGTATAAAATACTCCAATAGGTTCCTCTAAAAGTTCATATAAGTTCGTATAAAATTTTCCTCTAAAATTATATAAGTTCCTATATCAGTTCCTCTAAAGGTTCATATAAGTTCTTATAAAAAATTCTTGAGTTCCTATAAAAGTTCTTCTCAAAATTTCTTGACTTCCTCTCAAAGTTATCAAAAGTTCCTAAAAAGGTTCATATAAGTTCTTATAAAAAATTCTTGAATTCTTCTAAAAGTTTTTAAAAGTTCCTATAAAAGTTACTCTAAAAGTTCATATAAGTTCTTATAAAAAATTCTTGAGTTCCTATAAAGGTTCTCCCCAAAAGTTCTTGAGTTCGTCTAAAAGTTCTTATAAAAAGTTATTGTAAGTTCCTATCAAAGTTCCTATAAAAGTTCATATAAATTCCTTTAAAAAGTTCTTGAGACCCTATAAAAGTTATTATAAGTTCCTATAAAAGTTCGTCTAAAATTCATTATAAGTTCTTATAAAAGTTCCTATAATTTCTTCTAAAAAGTTTTTGTTCCTATGAAAGTTCCTCTAAAAGTCATTATAAGTTCCTATAAAAGTTCCTCTAAAACTTCATATAATTTTAAAAAAGGATTTTTTTCAGTTCCTATAAATGTTCATATGAGTTCCTATAATTTCCTATAAAATGTTCTCATAAGTTCTTATAAATCTAAGTATAAAAAAGTTCCTAACTTTTCCCATAAATTCTTATTAAAAGTTCTTATAAAATGTTCCTAAATACCTATAAAAAGTTCCTGAGTTCCTATAAAAGTGCCTATAAAAAGTTCTTATTAGTTCCTATAAAAATTCGTATAAGTTCCTATAAGAACTCTTAAAAAAATGTTCCGGATCAATTCTAGACAACGAACCCCAGCCTATGCTAGGGGTCATTATCTAGGATTTAAATTTTTAAATAAGTAATAATAATCAATAATAAAATTAAGATAAAAAGATAAAGTAAAAATGCTACTTAGGATTGAATTTGGTTAAGATAATATTGGTTAGGTTAGGTTAGGTTAGATTCAAATAACTTAACCTGACCTCACCTTACTTATGTGGCAGAATCGATTTGGTTTGAGTGGATTTGAAAATTTATGCCATCATATTTCTCCTTTTTACCCCTTGGATTAATATTTTACTTTTTTGTTAGTTTGATTGTGTTTGTTTAATTTGTTTGTCTATTTGTCGTTCTTTAATAAAAGTTATTTTAACAATTAGATTTTAAAATATACCAATAAGTTTTGGGGAGTTCATCAACTATGATTGATATTTTGGGGGGTGGGTCATTTTCTGGGATGGAAATTTCTTGGGGTCATTATTTGGGAATGGTGTTCTCATAGGTTGTTGTCTGGTATTGATTCAAAGTTCCTATGAGATCCAACAAAAGGGTAAACTATTTCCGACCTATGGATCATCTTGTAAAGATAAGCTCCTTTCAGGGACTCTGGGGCTGCTGACCATAACAAGTAACCAACGACGGCATTATTATACATTAGAAAATGAAGGAATTGAACATACAAAGGAAAAATGGTGATAAATTAACAAAATAAACGTCGAAAAAGACACTGCAATTGCAAACTTTTTACCACAATGCAGAATTTGGCACATAAAATACACAAACATTCACATGTACGAGCATGTACAGACTCATAAGGATGTCTAAAAGCAAAGGATCGAGACCATTGAGGGAAAGTCTCGAAATCCTCATGGGGAATGGATACTAAGAAACCCTCTCTCCAGTTATACAGTGTCCACAAAATATAAGGCATAAAAGAAAATTCAATAATTCCCTGAAAGATTAATCAGATTAAAAAGATTTATATAACAATAGAAAGCAGAACAATTGAAGTTTAATATTATTTGTTAATTCTTTCAAATAATATCGTTTAAATGATATTCATTACGTCCACAGTAGACATTCATGTGGTCTCGTATCAGAGATCTGTGAATGTTGTCGGCAATTCATCTTTATAATTTCCACATATTCATGTAGCATAAATAAAGACCAGTTATATAGAACATAACATTCCTATTTTTAATGATATATCTACTTATTCTGTTGTAGTAGTAGTACTGGTGGTTCGCCAACCTGCTTTTATCCAAGCGGATCCCGACCGGATAATGAAAAATATATAAAGGTCAGTATGACAATCGCTAGTGAGGCAGAGGGAACCAGGGGCTGGTCCTCTTTGGGGAGAGGTGCCAGAAAGTTTTGTGTATTGGCACCAAACAGCGTTCAGGTGGAACCTTCGTCGCCCCGGGGAAGATGGACTTGTTCCGCATCAGAGGTTTGTGGATATAGATAGCCATCGACAGGATTCTTGGAACAGAGTATGTGGGTTGTGCTATGAAGACGGGGTCATATTTAACCTAACCTAACCTAACATAGCAACATAACCTACCATATCATAGATACATAAGGTAAATACTTTTTTGGGGTAGTTGTTTGCCCGCCGATTTACGTCTTTGTGTCCTAATCAGATAGCATAATTTAACGAACGGAAAAAAACACGCGGGTCTATCAAGGCTCCTCCCTAGCTCCACCCCTCTATTAACCGCGTCCATTGGATGATGTTTCCCTTATATAGGGGGCAGGCGGCCCTAAGTCTCAACTCGTCATTTAGTCGTCTCTCTCGAGGATGAGGCAGTGAATAAGGCGTAAATAACTTAAATACTATTAATAATAATAACAACGATAATAAACAACTGCCCAGGCCCTTATGCCCCCCTTTCTACCCCCCTTCTAACCCCCTCCCCCCCGCCTCTTACTGTTCCAATCTATTTGATGCCAACCGAATCGAAAGCGAAACGCTGCAATTCTCTGTTACGCTACAACCTTCTAATTGCAAGATTGCGATCACTCGACTCGAAACGAAACCAAATTCCTGGCCAAGAGGAATAAACAAAGCATTCACCCACCTAAAGAAAAATAAAAAGTCAGCATTTTTCTTAAGACATAATTGTACTGTTATATATATTTTTATAAAACGAAAACCAACCAGCACATCTCTGCCGCAAATATTTCGAGAAAGTAGTGAAATTGCGTGGAAGAGACATGGTTTGGATGTCCGAATGAAGATATTACATCGATAGTACATCGCAGGGATCGCATCGAAAACATATTCCCTTTGTAGGATAACTGTATGGTGATCGTGCGTTCTCATTTTTTGCTCCTAAAATGTGGAATGAGCTGTCTGTCGTGATACGTTCATCCGCCTCCCATGCTGCCTCCAAGGATGGTTGCCTTGAACACGCACCTCTTCTCTCAAGGGATTGCTGATGAAAGGGGAATATATATATATATATATATATATATATATATATATATATATACCATCATCATTAACAACAAAATATATCTATATCATTGCGATAAGTAATCATCAACGACGACGTCATCTTCATCATCACCATAAACACCAACAACATTGCCCTAGTTTGCATCTTCATAATCAACATCATAATCTTTATAGACACCAAAACCATCCAGTCCTAAAGATCAATCGTGACACCAACAACAAATCTTTTTACTTTCAAAATTTAAAAGAAACTGGGGGTTTGAGGGTGGAGGGGGGGCGGGGATCGCGGGGCGTGGTACCGGGTAGCTGGGGAGTATAAGTTTATGTTTCAGGATCATGTTCAAAAACGTATCAATTTGGCCATTCGTCAGACAAGAAATCCACTCAAGTATCCCAAATATAATAACATGTCAGTGATACTAATGCTCGGACCAGTGTAGGATAGCAAACGCACATGAGCGTGTACGTTATTGTATGCGTGCCATGTGCGTTTATGGATCCTATACCTGTCCCACCTCTATTAGTGATTCAACTAGCCGTGACAATGATTGGACTAGTAATGAAATGAACCTAACAATTATTCGCAACCGCCGATACTAAATGATCAAAATCCATCTCTTCTCCGGTCTTTTACGTAGACTGGCTTCGATGGTCAAGAAGAAGAAAAATAATAATAATTTTTGTTTTGTTTGTTCTGTAATTTCCGTAATCTCGATACATTTAGTTTCACTTCAAAGAGTTTTTTCGCACCGTTTAGAACGTATATTCGCTACGCCTCTTAATTCTTTATTATTAGCGAGTTTTTATCCAAAAATAGTATTCGACTCGGAAGAACATTCGCACGAGTTACCTATCTTGCTGGTCCCAAGCGGTGGAGAAATAGCTTTTGACTACCTGGGGCTATGCATCTTCCACGCATTTTCATTTTCTATAACTTTAACTCTGCAAAAATATTCTAGCGGAGATACCCTGGTTGGTTTCGCTTTTCTTTTAAATATTAATCGCACTTATAATAGTTACCTATTGTTCTGAAAAGCAATTATTAGTTTGATATATAAATTCGTGTAAATTTTCCAGTCACGAATATATGTAACTAGTAATGACTATTTTAATAACGTCAATATAATGTTTCTAACTGGTTTTCAGCACCACTACTACTATGTAGGCTAAATCCCATTTACAGTCGATTTTAAACATTTTCTCCTTCATTTATTTATTCAATTATGTATTGACATAGTAGTTCATCCACTTATTCATTTATCCACCCATGCATTTATTTATTATTTATTCAATTATTTATGTATTTATTCTTTTATTATCTATTATTCTGTCCTTGCTCGTCTTTAATAAGGTGTGGCACTATAATAATAACTGACCTTAGCTCGAGAGTTATTAATAACATGGGAACTTCTCTGGAGGCGAAAACGCAACTGTTCACTACAATTACCTTAATAACAAAAGTATTAAGGGTCATTGGTTCTAGCTAATTAATACCTAAAGACAAAAAGGCATTTTTCAGAGGAGTGGATCAAGGCAACCAATGTTAAAGTTAAAGTTAGTTACTATTAAAACCACGCTCTTTTATGACCCTACATGTATGGTTTACCGAAAACACATAAAAACGGTAATTCGCTTAGACCGATAATTTCCAGCGTAGGATCCCACGCGTACAAACTTCCTCAGTAGTTAACGAACATCTTAGCATCTCTGATTCTCACATTATCCATTCTGGCGATTTTGTAAATAAAATTAAAGAGGTTGATCTATTGAATAAGCAGTTGCTAAGTTTTGATGTTAATAGACTTTTCAATAAAGTTCGCGTTGATGAAGCTCTTGATGTCATTATTAAAAACTTGCCTTTGCCTAACCTAACATTACACTTACCGTGTAATAAAATTGTAAAGTTGGTTCGTTTGTCTGTTACAGACAATGTGTTTAAAGCCGAAGATTGTTTTTACAGACAGAAATATGGCCAGAGCATGGGAAATTCCTTTTCCCTGATACTATGTAATCTGTTCAAGGAGAACTTTGAGAAACACCTTACCAAATTCCATAACTTAGTTCCGCTATGCGGACGATATATGTACCAGATGGACTATTAATGATAACGCATTTGATTCTTTCTTTGAACAATTGAATAATATCCACAAAACTATTACATTTAAAGTAGAATGGGAACAAAACAACTCATTGCCATTTCTGGATGTAAAAATATCTAAAGTAAACAACAAAACATATTTTTCTGTCTACCGGAAACCAACCGACTCAAATGCCTATATTCAGTATTTCTCGTACCATGACGTATCAGTTAAAAGGTCAGTACTTTCTTCCCTTTTCCTGAGAACATATCGCATTTGTGAACCTTGTTTCTTGTAGGATGAAATCAATACGATTATCTCAACATTCATTGAGCTGTAGTATCCCCTTTGGTTCATAGAAAAATGTCATTATAATGTCAGAACCATCTTTTACTTACCAGGTAATCCTAAGGAAAAAATATGTGACAACTATTATATTACATTTCCATACTAGCCCCAATTAATTAATTTGAAAAAGTTAGCACGCGCAACAATATCAATGTTGCCTTTCAATGCGAAAGAACAATCCAAAATAGTCTGTCTAAAAATAGATCCATAGATAAAGAACAGGAAATTTATTATATCCCTTGCAAATCTTGGAATCAAGTATATATTGACGAAAGCAGCAGATTCTCCAAGAGAATGAAGGAACATAAATACGATATGCGACGTAGTTCTCTTTTTTCTAGTTTGTTTCTCGACATGTCAAATGAAAACCATTTAATTGACATTGATAATGTATAAAAAAATTATAATTCTTACAATTATATACATATGCTCTAATTTAATCAATATTTCTAAAAGCAATTCCAAACTTTAATACTTGCGATGGCCAATTCAATACTAATTCCTTGATAATTAATAAATATATACTTCTTTTACTCAAAAATGCCGCTGCTTCCCCATACCACCCCCTAATCACATTCTGATTTGTAAATTTGTGTGTCATACGTTAAGCATCTCTTTTGTATTTCATTAGTACAGCAGCGATTGACGATGATGGAGGTTTATGTCGAAACCTGGTTTCACAAATAAAATGATCCTAACACTGTGGTTTCTTTACTGTACTTCTTTGTGTATATATATATATATATATATATATATATATATATATATATATATATATATATATATATATATCAGGGATGGGCAATAATTTTAAGAAGCGTGCCACATTGAAGCTTATGTAAAGCTTTGCGGGACGCACTTAAACAATTGCAATTAACTTTATGCAATTGTTTGCATATACCTAATAATCATAGATGGAGTTACACATTAATAACTAAGGGTTACTTTTTTCATAGTTTTGCCACCACTTTTAAACTGTTTGCAGAATTATATATCAGAGTGGAGACCTACAGCTTAACGTGGAATCTAAACCACGATTTACACTTCTACATCATGTGATCATTACCCAGGGCCCAGGCATCTCCCATCCAAGTACTAACCACAGTCAGCGTAGATACGGGTAATGAGAATAAGTATTTATAAATTATCGTAATTTTTAAAGATAAGTTTTTTTTATACAAATCAAATATATTTGAAAATGACTGATTTAAGAGTCTAGCGTTTACATAAAAAAATTAATGAGATGAGATTTCGGCAAAATGTTCAATAATAAATTTTCAATATTTTGTCGAATTTTGAAATGAAACACGAGCCACATAAAAAGCCTTCGCGGGCCGCAGCTTGCCCACCTCTCTTATGAATTTATATATATATATATATATATATATATATATATATATATATATATATATATATATATATATATATATATATATATATATACATATATATATATATATATATATATATAACAGAGAAACAAATTTTGTGGTCCATGAGCTTCATTGCTTCAGATTACGCTCCAATGCCAAGTGCGTGAAATAGAATAGAAAACAGCCGAAATAATTTATACAGAAATAAAAAGTTCAATACACTTAAAAACCATTTAATTCGTAAACTTAGTATTAAGTGTTTTGTCCCTTTCTCTTCACGACTTCTGTAACTCACTCTGGTATGCTGGATATCAACTTGCGGAGAATATTCTGTTCTATAGTTTTCCACTCTTATCTTAACACTGGTGGGAGATTGCCACGGTTTGTGGGTTTCTGGAGTTTTCAGACCAAGGATCCAAAAATTCAAAGCGCTGTTGCTCAGCCTCTTCTTCACCATTCCAGCTCTATGCCATGACACGGTGTTCCATCATCTCGAAATACGCATAGATCTTCAAGTTGGTCTTGAATCGTTGGTAGGAGGTGTTCTTGGAGGATATATCGGTATCATTCTCTGGACATTGCGGTATTTTGGATAAGAAATTTCCTTAGTAGGAGAAGCGTTCTATATTGAATTGTCTAAGGATTCTTAACTATTGTAACGATGCAAGATTTATGGTAGCGTTTTCCTTTTCTTCCTCCTACACCCAATCTTCCACACGTCCCAAAGAGAGTGTAGGCTTGTTTTCTTCTTTGTAAAACTGTGTAGGACCCTTGTAAGGAGATAAATGAAAGTCTCTAAATCCTTACGAATGAAGGATTTTTGTACCCACAAAGTCTGGGTGGAAGAATGAGAGAGATAAGGAATTCTCTCGTCCCCCCATCCCTGATTTTCCCAGTTCGCCGTTGACCGCTCTAAATTCGTTTGCCCTATATAGGGCGAAAATTAGAACAATGGAAAGACCACTAAGTGGGCATGGCGACTTCGCGCTATAGAACCTTATCGTGACCCAAGGCAATTAAGTAAGTCTGTTGGCGATGAATCTCTCTCCCCGTCTAGATAATTTCGGGGTATATATATATTCGACAGTTCAGAATTAACAGGCAGATTGTTTCTGAGAGGGAATTGACTACATTCTGGTCCAGAGAAGAATTGAATGATTGTTGAAGAGCCAAGGAAGAGCTAGTTATCACTCAGTGTTATTCGTGGAGATCGTTTTAGGCGCGCTTCAACCCTTCTCACCACGTCTTCGGATTTTAAGGATCGGAAAAGCCATCCCCGAAGCACCTTCCGTTAGCCTCTTAAGGATAAGAGGTCCCCCCAACTTCAGTCTCCCGTAGTTATATTGAGTGTCCCGTGGACGCTCACAAGTTAAAGGTCGAACTTACTTCCCTGGTCTTACTCGCCGCACATCAAGGTAAAATGGATTTAACCCCCGCTTCGTCACGTTCTTCCCACCTCAAGGATCCCTTTTGCTATAGAACTTGCAAATCATTATTTAATTAATTATCCCTCGGTTTAAACTCAATTGATAGTGTTAATCATCTTAGCAGTGAACCGTCAATATTTAATTGCATTGCCATTTAACTTGCTTTATATGTATATGTAATCTTTAGTCCTATTAAAGTATATTTTTGTAGCCGTGTTTTGAATATTCCTTGGCTTAGCAACTGTGTATTTAAAGCACTCTTAGAACCATCCCCAGGTGGAGCCTTAATTTCGGTCGGCCAGTAGGCCTGTATGCCTATAACGGCGTACACTCGGTCATACCACGACAGTCTGGAAATGAAGGGGTGTAATCGAATTCATTGTTTCCTGATGATGTTTTATGGATCTATGTTGTAGGACGTCTTTGTCCCTGGTAACAATTACAAGTATATCAACTGGAATACGTAACCGAGTGTAATTAAGCACTTGCGATGGGAAATTGTCGGTTTCTTTCTTTAGAATATTTCGCATTGAACGTAATACTTTCGTGAAGTTTCGTAATCAGTCCCCAGGAAACCTTTTGATTAGGAGAGAAGCTTTTATATTTAGGTTGCATCTTTCCAACGTGGCCTTCCAAGTTGAGTTAGCAGGAGAATTGAAGATATGTTTTGTTGGCGGAGAGCTTTAGTATATCTTGAGATAATCCTGATTGGAACTGCAATCCGGTGTCAGAGATTATCTGTATTAGTGTGTCGAAACGTGAGCCGTATCAGACGAAGAATGCTTCAACTTGAAACTTACATGTGATGTCTTTAAAATATTGAAGAAGAAATCGTATTATTACAAATAGCCCGGATTGTTAATTTAGTTAGGCCGTCCAACAAGCATGATTTCTTTTAATACATTAAGGATTATTACTAATTCTATAATTTAAGAAGTGGATTTTTTTGAGTATTTGAATAATAATTTCATCTTAGTTTGATTATTACTAATGTTTTTTATCAAAGTTATTTTTTAAAACACAAAGAATTACAAATAGTGAATGAAGTTCAGAAAATTTATTTTTATATATCTTCTATAAAATTATTATAATTGGCGAAGTTCAGAAAATTAAAAAAATTTAACCATGGCTGCTTTTTTTATATTTTATATTTTAATCTTAGTAGCGAAGCGCAAGCTACCCCCGTAGGGGGAAGTGGCGAAGCCCTTGCCTGGTAGTCATATAAGAGATTGGCTCTTATAATCGCGCAATTGTCATCATAACTTTAAATTTGTTAATCTCAATGAGAGATTAAGTGCTTGTTCACCGAATGTTGTATCGTGGATCTTGTTGGTGTTTGAAGTAGGAAGTGTCTATCATTCTGTTTTAGGTCCTCGTATGTTTCAGGAATGATCGAGAAGACGGATCCGGTGTCTATCAAGAATCGTCTTCCGGTGATGGGATTGATGATACCGAGGCATGGTTTTAGGGAGAAAGGGACGACACATCTTTCATTATTGTCACCCTCTGAAGTTTTCCAAAGTTCCCTTCTCGTTGCAGGTGGTGTGCCTCCTCACCAAATATTCGGTGGTTACACAGATACCATCTTTGCGGGTAGGAGAGTTTCCCGTAAGAGGGTTACAAGTTCATTTTTGATTTGGGGAAATACTGCTTTAAGGTGCTCCCGAAATTGTTGAAAAGGGGTCTGCATAACGGAAGTTAGCATTTCCTGTGAGCAACTCCTGAGGGATCTTACAGCGTCGGTAGTGAGTTGTTCTAGAGGAGGCTTTGGGTCCAAAGTTACAACGTATCCTGGATGTGAGGGCAGGGAGACACCTAACAAATGTCCTCTTTAGAAAATCAGAGATCACATCTCCCAAGGTGTTGTCCTTCAACCTCGCCAGGAGATCCTAAGGAAGAAGAAGGGTTAGCTCAGTTCTAGGAACAGAAGTTCTATCTTTTGCACCGTGAGTATATTGCTCAAAAATTGCAGTTCGCAGGGTTTAGTAGGTGATGTTGCAGAACGAAGCCAAGGGAATCGGCGTACTTGGCTCATATGCTAGGGCAGCTAGAGGGAAACCTCTTTTCGACCAGAGGCAATCCATAGAAGAAAGGATTAAGCAAATGAGATGGTTGAGAGACTCATAGGGTTCTGTCAGACTGCCATATCTTCGTACTAATCAATATTTGCACAATTTTCTGATCGTGAATGTGTTTGGGTCTGGAGATGATTTAAATCGGCTGTAGCCAATTGTGAAACAACGATTTTTCAGGTAGCAATCTGGAGCACTGGTCGTTCATAACTGGTAGTGTGTACTGATTTTTGGTCATACAGGCAAAAAGACCAAGGATTGGTAGTACAAAAACAAGATCAGAAGAGTGGCCAAGGCAGTCTCTTAATATGAACCAACATCAACCGACGATTTGTTTGACATGTGTGCAGCCTGGACATAACTTCCACATGAGACAATTTCTGAACTCATTAGTAGACTGCCTAAATGGGTTAATGCATTAAAAAATGTACAGGGCATCTCTGCTAAATACTAGATTAACTATTTAAATGCATCAAATGACATTATTTTGTTTCTAGAAAGAAATATTTTTTAATGTAAAGTATATATATATATATATATATATATATATATATATATATATATATATATATATATATATATATTGGGTGTCCCCCCCCAATGATGCATTTAAAAAATATATATATATATATATATATATATATATATATATATATATATATATATATATATATATATATATATATATATCTCAGTAACCTCCTTCCTATTCATAACAATTTTCATATGCAAGATACTTTCAATCTTCTTTTTTCGAATGCAAAAAACGAAATTTAGATACCTTTTAAAGTTTTTTTGCACTTTACAAAAATAACAACATGGATAAAAAAACGAATATCGAAGTGTAAAGAAATAAATAATCAGAATTTTAACTGACCGGTAGTAAATGATCGATTGGACCACCACTTTGATGAATCACCAATCTGAGTCTTTTTTTCCGCACACAAACCTTTTCTTACTTCATTAAGGCCATTTCTTGCCAAGATTTTCGCATTTTGCTTTTCAATTCTGCTTCAGTGAATTTTTCTCTCTGACCTCAGTAAACCTTTTCTTTTAGTAACTACCAAATTGAGTAATCCATGGGGTATCAATCTGGACTTTGCGGTGGCCACTCATTTTTCGTTATTAATCTTGGCGGATTACTAAAATCTTGTTGCAAAATAAAGTCATTTTCTTGAAACAGGCGACGACAATCAGGCAGCAACTTTAGGTAAACCTTACAATCCTTTCCCCGCTCGCAATTATTGTTGTTTTTGAGCCTAATTCAATTGGTACTATTTTTTTTTCGTTCAACGCGCAGGAATATGCGCGTTCGAATCCAAGTTCAAGTCATGATGGCGCCAATTTTTGTTGCATTTAAAGGAAACAAGAAATAAGCCACCGCACATTGTAAATGAAATAAAAATATGAAAATGGAATTTTACATTATTCGGGTGGATAGAGATGTGAAATAGCGGCGAGGACTAAATTGCGATTTCCCAACATAAACTAAATCATTTTTTTCCGCAACATCAAACTCACGTGAAATTCTCTCAGACGTATTTTAAAGTACAAATGTGTTGTATTTCGAGGGGATTATCACAATGATCACAGGGAATTGACAATGGGATTAGTTTGTGGTCGCCTAAAAATTGTAATAATTTATCGCGGTCGTTAACAAACGTGGAAAGCGTGACACAATTTCTTGCACATACTTCACATAACAAAGGCATGCTCAAGACTGGTTCAAGATTTGAAGCATTGCTTAAAATATCTAATTATCATCATCATCATCATCATCATCATCATCACTAACTCTATAATTTAAGAAGGCGATGTTTTTTGAGTATCTGAATAATAATTTCATCTTAGTTTGGTTATGACTTATGTTTTTTTATCAAAGTCATTTCTAATTATTCTTTTATAATATCAAAATCAAAATGGTGAAGTTTAGAAATAAATATAAGTATCGAAATTTTGCGAATTTTTTAAAACCCAAATGGTGAAGTTCAGAAAATTTATTTTTATATATCTTCTTCTATAACTATATTTGTATTGAGTTCCTTTTTAAAATTATTATAATTGGCGAAGTTCAGAAAATTTATACAAATTTAACCATGGCTGTTTTTTTTTTAGATTTTAATCTTAGTAGCGAAGCGCAAGCTCCCTCCGTAGGGGGGGAGTGGCGAAGCCATTGCCTGGTTTATTTCAAAATGAAAAATCCCTAAAAATTGATTTTCTTTCCTGACATCGAGATAGATTTCTACTGTAATCTAGGAAAAGTTTATATTGGCATCGAAGAAAATTTCAACTGACATCCATGAGATATGTTTTACCATCGTTGGAAATAATTCTTACTACCATCTAACGGAATTTTTAAATTCCGTTATCCAAGGAAATTTTAGTGTCATCAAAAGTTCTACTGCTATCTAAGATAGATTTTGACTTGAATTGAAGGAAACTTCCATTAACATCGAGGGGAAATTTGCATTCGAATCCATGGAAGTTTCCATTGCTATACAGGGCAAATTTTCTCCCGGTATCGAGGCAAATCTCAACTGACCGCGAAAGAAATTTCTACTAGAATCGAAGACAATATCTTTTGTCATCCTGTGTAAATTTCAACTGTGACAGGGAAATTTCGACTCGGCTGTCCCAGTTCCCTCGTCTATAGACTGCCATTTCCCTCTGCGAGCAACTGGTAACTATGTACAGACCAAATAAATGAGGCCCCTGTCAACAGCCGAGATTCGTAATGAGGAATTAATGGATTCGTGCCATATTCGAAAGGAGGGCGTGGGAAGAGGCCATCGGCCAGGCTCTTTTGAACTGAAGCCGAACTCGGTCTGCAAGCCGCGCGAAGGGGGATCGAAAGTTAAAAAGAAGCCCCAGACTTACGGAAGAGTGAAAGATGTTTATCATTAAAAGTCCAGATTAAAAAAACAAACCCAGACTTAAAAAAAAAAATTAGACTTAAAAACTAAAAGTCATGACTTAAAAAAATAAAAGTACAGGTGTAAAAAAAAATTCCAGACTTAAAAACTAAAACTCCAGACTTTAAAATTAAAAGTCCAGAATTAAAAAAAAGAAGTTTTCTTGCATTAGGAAGCGTCCAAAATTAAAAGAACAGAACTCCCGAATTTACATTTTCTTGAAATTAGTCGTTTAATTTCCATGAAAATTAAAATTTTCCTCTGTGTCTAAGGTTCATTTCATTGAGCGACGGATAAAAAAAGTTATGAGGAAAAAGGTATTGAAGAAAGGCTGCGCTCAAAGCTAGAGAACGATAATTTATACCTCTCAGTTTGCGCGTAAAAAATCGTAAACATGTATATGGCAACACTGTTCCTCGTGTTTTGTAGACCTCTTGCGATATCAGTGAAGTTAAGCCGCATCGAATGCGACACGTCAGGGGATGGATTTTTTCCTAATTTGAAGTGCAGTAGCATCGATGCCGTATTTCCCAAAATGCGCTTCAAGAGATCCCCTTATCGTCATCCAGCCTACAATCACAAAAAAAACAGAAAATTGAAATGCAGTTTGGGGAGTTGCATTAGAGCGGTTCCTCTGAAAAGTCTTCTACCTGACGAGGAACTTTGCCCAGCCCCCAGGGCCTGATGTAGTGTCGGTTTTCAACTTTTGCTATCTACTAACTGCACCAAATTAATTTATGTATGATACCGCCTTACTCGCGACTCCCCTGGGACGGGGATCGCGAGTTTAGAGAGCACTGAAGTAAATCATGACCTCTGACCAAATGGGGTCAACCCCTAAGGCGAGAAGGAAGAATGAAAACAAGGAAAGACAGAATTAAAAGGAGATAAACTAAGACGGAAAGGAGAACAAAGAAACGAAACAAAGGCAAAATGAAGAATAAAAGAAGAGCATGAATGAAGATTAAAATGAAAATAAATAATAGAAACGACGACGGAATGAAGAGTAAAGAAACTAATAAAGAACAGAAGCAAAGACAAGATACTGAATCAACTAGATAAAGGAAAGAAACAAAGAAACGAAATCCGAGAGGGAAGAACGACCGGGCGGACAGAGCTAGATCCTAGCAGGTGTTCCTACATTCCAGCCACTGCACTCTCAGGTACGCCCTTGTTGCACGAGGTTCCGAAGAGCCCTCGTTGAGGGTGCGAAACGTTTGTATCGCGGGATCAAAACGGGTGATCGTACGCCTGAGACCCCTGTACTCTCAGGTACGTTATTGTTCCATGGGGCTCCTGAAGAGCCTCCTTTACGGGACAGAAACCTTCTTCTTGGAGATATTTCTTGGTGTTCTGGCATCCAATATCCCTGCAAATTCAGGTCTCCCCTTGTTAAGGCTATATCAAGCCCCCCCCCCGAATCCCTCTAGGGCTTAAAATTGTTCTTTCGTGGGATCACGCTGTGTTCGTACGTCTAGGATCTCTATAACTTTTGGTACGAACTTGTTACAGGGGACCGCAAATACCCATTTCGTGGCTTGTAACTTTGCCTTAGCGAGATCCCAACGGGTGTTCGCATGTACAAGACCCCTGTACTCTCATGTACGTCATTGTTGGGAGGAATGAACGGCTCCGTTTATGAGGGCTATTCGGACATTTAGTAGTCGGAAACCTTCTTCCTGTGGATTACATATGGTCTTCGTAAGTCCAAGATCCCTGCTCTTTCATGTGCCTCCTCATTACAGAGGACCTTAAGGGCCACCTATATGGCTTGGAACGTTTCTCTCGCGGGATCTCACCGAGGTCTCGTACTTACAAGATCCACGCACTCTTAGCTACGCCCTTGTTCCGGTTGTGGCTGAAACGTTTCTCGAGCGGAATCACACTGGTCGTTCGCACGTCCGACACCCTTAGGTACTTTCTCGTTCGCACGTGCGATACCCCTAGGTACTTTCTCGTTCCCACGTCCGACACCACTAGGTACTTTCTCGTTCGCACGTCCGATACCCCTGGGTACTTTCTCGTTCGCACGTCCGATACCCTCTTGGTACAGTCTCATTCAGGCCCCTGTTTAGGAGGGGGTTAGGAATAGGAGTCTGACTGAAGTGCTTGTGATGGGTGATTCGCGAGTTAGATATTTAGATAGGAAGTTGAATGCAAGTAGATTGAATGGTTTGAGGGTGTGTTTGCTGGGTGCTGGAGTGAGAGATCTGTCGAATAGGTATGAGGAGCTGGTGTCTGGCTGTGCAAGGGATACGGTTGTGATTACACATGTAGGAGTGAATGATGTGAAGAAAATGGGTGCATGTGAGTTACGTGAGGGGTACAAGAGGTTGATTGAAAAGGTGAAAAAAAGTAGAATGAAAGGTGTTGTGACAGGTGTGCTTCCAAGAATGGATGTTGGGGTAGAATGGATGTCTCGTGCAAATGGGCTGAATGATTATGTGAGGAGGATGTGTGAGATGGAAGGTGTCATGTTTGTGGATGTGTGGGATAGGTTTGTTGGAATGAAAGAAATGTATGCGATGGATGGACTGCATTTGAGTAGGAGGGGGGTAGATGTGTTGTGGGAGGAGTATGATCGTGTTATTAGGTCTTTGCGGGCGGGAAACTAGATACTAATAGTGGTCAGGGAATTATGAGAGGACATTATAGTACTGAAAGTAGAATGGACTTGGCAGATAACAGAAATAGGTTTCAAGGCAATAGAGGTGAGGTCATTCAGGTTGAAAGAGGTGCTTCAGGGATAGGGGGACTAAATTGTTTCTATACAAATGCTCGTAGTCTTAGAAACAAGAAGGATGAGTTATTTTGTTATATTTGCGATGAGGATATAGATATATTATGTGTTACTGAATCATGGGTTAATGAAATAGAATTTAGTTACACTATAAGTGAATTTGATTTACAGGGTTATAATATGTACATTAGTCAAAGGACAAGTAGGATTGGTGGAGGAATAATTATCTATATAAAAAACAACATTGTTTCAAGTTTAAATACTTCAATAAAGCAGGATGGAGTTGAGTCACTTTAGATAGATATTAGGTTCAGTAAAAATAGAATGGTGCATTTGGGAGCTTTTTACAGACCACAAGGGAAATAAGTAAGAGATGTGAAACAGATGCAGTTATTATTGGGGACTTCAACTTAAACTCTTTGGACTGGGAAAATATGATAGATAGGGATAGAACAAGTGGCAGGCTCATAGAATACTTTGAGGATAATTTTTTGAATCAATTTGTTAATGAGCCAACGAGGGGGCACAATATATTAGATTTAGTACTTTCTAACAGTGATCATTTAGTTCAAGAATTGACTGTTGGGCAAGCATTGGGAAATAGTGACCATCAGATAGTTAGTTTTAACTTGGGAATTGAGAAGGGTAAAATAACCGAGAATGCTGTAAAAGTTCAAAATTTTCATAAGGGAGATTATGTAAAACTCCGAAGCTTGCTAAATTTTGTAGACTGGGATGTAGAATTCAGAGGTAAAAATGCTTATGGGATGTGGGATACTTTCAAGCATATAATAAATGTAGTCCAAGAACAATGTATCCCAATGAAGGCCATTAGGAACAAAAGTAGGAAACCATTATGGTGGAATCAGGAGATAGCTAGAAAAATTTCAGAGAAGAAAAGGGCATACCAAAAATTACAGGTTAGAAAATAATATTCAAAATTTAAGTGATTATAGAATGGCTAGGAATGAGTTAAATAAGATTATAAGAAGAACAAAAGGGTGTCAAAAAATAAATCAGCTCAGTATAGCAACAAAGATCCTAGAAAGTTCTTTAGTTACTATAAAATTAATAACAAGTCTGGCAGAGTTAAAATAGGACCTACCAAATATGAAGGGGTTGTGAGAGAAACTGATGAGGAAATAGTTGAGGTACTAAATGACTATTTTGCATCAGTATTTACAAAGGAGAAACTAAATAGTATTGTGTATAGTGCTCATGGGTCAGGAAAAGAGGTGTTTACTACCATTAGCGTGGATCGGAGGATGATAAAAGGACTAATAGGTGAGTTAGATACTACCAAGGCCTCCGGCCCTGATAATATTCATTCTAAGATACTTAAAGAATGGGTAGAAAGTATCTCAATAGCTCTAGAGAAGTTATATACTAGGTCACTGGAATATGGAAAAATACCCGATGATTGGAAGAGAGCGAATGTAGTCCCCATTTTCAAGAAGGGTAGTAAAGAGGATCCAAATAACTTTAGACCGGTTAGCCTAACTCCTGTAGTCTGTAAAATTCTTGAGAAAATAGTTAAAAAAGGCATTTGTCAACATCTAGAGAATGAGGAGTTAATCAGCGATGCTCAGCATGGGTTTAGATCAGGTAGATCATGTTTGACTAATTTACTAGACTTTCTGGAGTTCGAACCAAATCAAGTAGATAAGGGAGAGAATGTAGATGTAATTTACTTGGATTTTAGTATAACATTTGATAAGGTACCACATAGGAGACTAGTTCATAAATTAAAAAGGATTGGGATATGTGGGGGTGTTTCAAATTGGATAGCTGAGTGGCCGAAAGACAGGAAGCAAAGGGTAGTGCTAAATCGTGTAAAGTCAGAGTGGAGGGATGTTATCAGTGGGGTTCCTCAGGGATCAGTTCTCGGTCCATTATTATTTGTCATCTATATAAACGATCTTGGGGAGGCAGTTAATAATAAAGTGTCAATTTTTGCGGATGGAACCAAATTAGCAGCTGTCGTTAAAGATATTGATGATAATTTTAAAGTGCAGGGGGATTTAAATAAATTGTTATCCTGGGCACATAAGTGGCAAATGACTTTCGACCTTGATAAGTGCAAAGTTATTAACATGGGAAAAGATAATAGAGAATTTAACTATGAAATGGATGGGCATTGGCTGAGCTCAGTAGAGGATGAGAAAGTTCTAGGAGTAGTAATAGATAAGTCATTAAGGTTTTCTAAGCAGTGTATTGAAGCAAGAAATAGGGCAAATAGAGTGCTGGGTTTCATTAAGAGAAATGTCAGTTAAAAAAGTAAGGAGGTTATTCTTAAACTCTATAACTCTTATGTTAGGCTACATCTAGAGTACTGTATACAGGCATGGTCCCCACATTTTAGACACGATATTAACCTTCTCGAGTCAGTGCAACGGAGGGCAACAAAGATTATTCCTTCCCTGAGGCACCTTGAATATATAGATAGACTGAGGGTATCAAATATGTTCTCGTTCCAAAGGAGGTGTGTGAGAGGGGATATGATTAAGCTCTTTAAAAAATTTTCTGGGATAGATAAATGGATGTTAGCAAGTTTTTTGAGTTAGATGATGGAAATCGGACTAGAGGTCACCACTTGAAAATTAAAAAGTAAGGGTGTAGGTTTGATTTAAGAAAATATTTTTTCACCAATAGAGTGGTAGACTTC
This sequence comes from Ceratothoa steindachneri, assembly GCA_963969495.1. Classification (NCBI taxonomy): domain Eukaryota; kingdom Metazoa; phylum Arthropoda; class Malacostraca; order Isopoda; family Cymothoidae; genus Ceratothoa; species Ceratothoa steindachneri. The sequence continues at coordinate 131,878,642 of OZ018325.1, forward strand.
TGGAACAAATTGCCGCCGAGGGTAGTAGGTAGTCAAATTTAAATGTATTTAAGAGTGGGTTGGATGACTTTATGGGAAGGGAAGGTTGTGATGGCTCCTAAGTTTTGTATATATTAATATTGTTTGTATATATATCTATAGCTGCATGTTTTAGTTCTTGAAAGCCTTGATTGGTGATACCCTTTTTTTCTGGACGCAATCCTCTGGATGAAGTTTTCTTGTGAGTTTGGGTGCCTTAAAAAAGAGGCCGTTTGACTCGGATGACCTATGATGGGCCCTTGTGGCTTTTGTCATCTGTTATATTATATTGTGGGAGACTTTGATTTTGCCTTTCCCTGGCGATGGTGCATTTTGTGGGTGGGTTTTGACGGATGCGGATGACCTTTGATAGGCCCTTGTGGTTTTTGTCATCCGTGAAATTATGTTATGTTATGTTATGATGGCCGGACTGGCATCTTCTTAATACCTAAGATGATTCTCTCGCGGGATCACACCGGATCTTTTTACGTCCAAGGCCAAGCTCACGGTTAAATAACAAGTTCCTTTTAGAAACTAGTTCTGAATGCCTTAGATAATGCCCTTCCGTCTCCACTATGCATGGCGAGTTGGAAATGTTATTGATTTCTTTTGTTTTCACTATTTTGATTATTCCAATTCTTTGTATTTCCGATTCCTGTTCTTTCTGTCTGTCTCCTGACTCATTCTGAACTGAATAAAATTGCCGTAGTTACTTACATTAATCCCATTTATGAAATCTAATAATCAACGGAAATATTATCAATTCTTTGTTTATCTTCCCTTTTCGCATAAGACGACAACACTCTTTTAAAAATCCTTCCTCTTTCTTTACCTTTCAAGTGTGGCCTAACATGACTGCGGCGCAAACAAAAGAACCAAAAAGAACAAATTAAAAGAACTATCTCAAAATAAATAAAAATAATAAATTCTTAAATAAAACCCATTGAATTATATTTTCTTAATCTTCTAAAGCCTAGGTAAAAGTCCAATTAAAAATTGCATATATATATATATATATATATATATATATATATATATATATATATATATATATATATATATATATATATTCTCTAAGTATTTTTAAAAAATCACAGTCGATCAAATTTTAAAAATTTATTTCAATTTTTCTTAGGAAATCTGTTCAGCCTTTTACTTAAAATGTTTTTCTTCTTTCCCTTGAACGTTTTGACTCTACCAATCAATTCAACTCAGTCCGCCGCTTCCTTTTTAAAAAGTTCCTGCAGAAGTAAAAAAATGCAGTGAAAGAAAATCCTTATGGCAAATATTTGCGGTTTCAACACCACTGCTAAAATTTAGCTTTTCAAACCTGTAATCGCAGTTTCTCAGAGTTGTTTCTCTATTGGAACGTCATCAGTGAATATAAGATTGTACGCAAAAGCTTTGTCCGGTGAATAGACGCAGATATTATCGTAAGAATGTTTCCATCTTTACGAAAATTCAGTAGAGTTATATAACGCTATGCGTAGACTACGTCGTCTCTATGGCTACGGAAATTCAATTGATTTATATAATGCTATGCGTAGGCTTCATGGTTGCTATAGCATGGATATTCGGTTGATTTATATAACGCTATGCGTAGTTTTCGTAGTTCCTATGGCTAGGGCTATTTAGTTGAATTATAGAAGGCTATGCGTAGGCTAGGTCGTCTCTATGGCTACGAAATTTCGGCTGATTTATATAACGCTATGCGTAGGCTTCATGGTGGCTATAGCATGGATATTCGGTTGATAAATATAAAGCTAACCGTAGGTTCCGTGGTCTCTATAGCTACGGAAAACCGCTTTGATTTATTTTACGCTATGCGTACTGCGTAGGCTTCATGGTCTCGATGCTACAAAAATTCGGCTTATTTATATAACGCTATGACCAGGCTTCGTGGTTACTCTAGCTACTGAAATTCGGTTGATATATTTAACACTATGCGTAGGGGTAGTGATGGTGCTCACTCAGAGCAGTTATTTTATTTTGTTTACCTCTGCACGAGCCTACACGTGTACGTACACACATGAATTTTATGTGTTTGCGTAAATACTGTACGTACACAGAAGAACCTTCTAAAGCTATTGACCTTAGGAATTAATTAGGCTTATCTCTAATTCTTTTATAACCTTTATTTGAGGGTTTACCGCGCACGTGTGCATGTTGTTCCATGTTGTTTCGCCCTATTTTTTTTATTAATTTCATCATTTATTCTCTTCTGATTCTCTTCTGGCCTTTGGAGGTGCGAACAAAAAGGTTAAATTGATGAAATGTATTCCCATTCTTTACGTGTCTCGTTAGCTCATTCGGTAGAGCGCATCTCTAGATAACCAGAGTTCTGGGGTTCGATTCCTTGGAAAAATTTTCTCCAGTACGATCTCTTCTCTCTTGTTTCTGTGTATCACTTCTCCATATATATACCTATATCATTTCAGGCATTTGCCTCCCACTGTTGAGAGAAACTCTTTATCGATCTAGTGCAATTCCAGAATCTTTCACGAAGTCCGAAGTGATGTCCTGACCTGGTGCTTTGTTGCTTGTCATTAGTTCGATTGCACTTTCAATTTCTGATTTGAGAACGGCTGGGGCATGGTTGTAGTTCTGGTTCTGGACGGTATTGTTGATTGAGTACAACTTTTCATAGTACTCCTTAGTTATTTTAACTATCCTTTCTCGATCCTTGAGGATTGTACCCTCTTCATCCTTTAGAGATACTCTGTGATATTTTCCTTTAAGAGGTCTCTTTTTAGCCGTTATACCCTTCCCATATCTCATCCCTTCTCTTCCCTTCCCTCTTCCCAAATCTATTTCCCCTCTCTCCCTCCCCCCCTTATCCCTCTCTCTTCCCACCTTCCCCCCATAAAAAAGACATCCAAACAAAGATAGAAAAAAAATTCCCGTTCTTAAAATATAGAGTTATAGAATAAGATATAGATAAGACGCTCGATCTGTTTCTGTGGCCACCACGTTGTTCGTTCATAACTAACGGTCAGTCACGCGTAAGCGTAAATTGCCGGGAGCGCGCGGTGAAACGTTTACTCATTTTAAATATATTATATGATAAGGGAGAGCACGCTCCTCTCCTAAATGCGCCTTCAACGTAAAAATAATAATAATCAGCAAGTAAAGATATTTTTGTGGACACAATATAAGAATTTCAAACAATGTGCATATGTATTTATTTGCGATAGGAATCTTTATCCCGGGCAATACCTGGGATAAGAATCCGTCTTACTTTATTTCCGAACTCACATTTTACCCAGGCAACGACGGGTATATCTGCTAATATATATATATATATATATATATATATATATATATATATATATATATATATATATTGTGGGGAAATTCCACGTGGAATTTCTTTTCCAGCACGGAAGAGACGTCCATGGGCTAAAGATAATTGTAGAATTTGGTTAGGCTTAAATTGGTAAGCCTCCCCCCCCCCATCCACAAGCGGTAGCCTCGAATCGCGTCAACCTCGGACCACCTTTTCGCGGGTTAGAATCGCCTGGGCGTGAAGGTTCGAGGCCATTCGAGAGTAGTGCTGGCCAAACACCCCATGTGTCCCCCACCCCTGCGGTGGGAGCCTCGGATATATAGGGCTCGTCTTCCAGGTGGGAGATACAGAGTTGAGGAGTCCCGCCAGGATCCAAGAAGCATTCCCCTAGTTCCAAGTCAGGTGCTAACAACTCAGCAAAGTGACAGCTGAACTTTTCATGTGTTAGAATTAGCTCAGCTAGTGAGGTAATTCCATTTGACGATCGCCACCGAGCGATTTTTCCGACTCCACTCATCAACTCCTGTAGAAGCCCTTCTCGTTCCCCCCCTCGTCTTCGGGTGGCTGAAATACTCTCCCCTGGACCGGACGTTACCGCCCTCGCCCCACCTTTGGAGAACCGTCATCACGTCAACTTCCCGCTCAGAAGCTCCGAGTGCCCTCGCCCTCACGTTTATTGCCTGCAGAAGACATCCGTGAAACCTTACCCTGACGTCTCACCCGGAATCCTCCGTAAGCCAACCCCTCTTCTTCTTCAGCAACCCATTTGAGTTAATCCTCCCCATTGGAATAGTCTCCTTCTGCAACGCATTAATTTCTAACTTCAGAGTCTGATGCATAACTCTGAATTCACCTTCCCCCTTCATTTACCAATATAATTTTGCCCATGGATTCTCTTATTTTATGTAAATAAAATTATATTTTTGTACATGTCTCTTTAAATAACCTTAAGCTGTGCCATCGCCCAAATTTTACCTGACCTCGTTTTGCACTCTATTCTCGCTGCTCCACGCCTCGAAACTCGTGGCGTTCCGCCCCTTTGTCGGTTCGCCTTTAAGTTATTAGTCCCTTCCCCCATAGATATAATATGGTATTGATATAATACAATGTCACACCACGATATATATATATATATATATATATATATATATATATATTTATATATATATATATATACATATATTATATATATATATATATATATATATATATATATATATATATATATATATATATATATATATATATATATATATATATATATATATATATATATATATATATATATATATTTGGTGCGTGTTTGGGTGCTACGTCGATTTATGTGTGCGTATCCGTATAATTATTTTCTGGCTCTGCACTTATGGGTCATTCTTTTTGGGGGGAATTGTTCTCTTCCAATTCTACCCTCGTTTATCGCGCATTATTATTCTTCTGGCTGTCCTATTTTCCCCTCTACGTTGATATTCATTCTTAAATTGTTTGCTCTCCTTTTGACTGTTTGCTTCCCAACTCCAACATTGTTATTCGTTTCCTTTTCTTCTGACCCTACTTTCTCCATCTCTACCATCATTATTCGTTTATTATTTCTCTTTTATTTTTTCTAACACCATCTCAGTCATCGTAAATCATACACTTTTCTTCTTCTTCTGGTGGTTATCTTTGTTTAAAAATATTTACTGTGGATCTCTGAACATCCTGACATTTTTCATTCCTTATATCAGATATGTATATCCCTCAACAGGCAGGAAGTAATTTAAGTGTATTCTCAGATGAATAAACACGAGTAATTTATTGATACGAGAAAAGGGTGGGAATATTTAAACATGAATCTGAAACTTATATGGAAAAAAGGAGGCAGAGAAAGCCGCAAGGTGTTACGATTGAGGCTTTCTATAAAATTGTACCCATGTAAGAGGTTGTGAATGAACCCGCGTCTATATCCGTTAGTCTTTGTTTGAGAGGGCACCGATGATATGTAAGCGCGAATATTTGCGTATACAAATGCATATACATGTGTGCATTGACGTATTTGTACATGTGCCTACAATTATGTACGTGTCGTAGTAGTATAGCGAAGGTTTGCGTGGCTCCTAAACCTTCGGCAATTAAAGGAGCTAAGGACGACGTCGGCATTGATGTACGCCGATCCAAACCTTGGAATTGGTAGTGGTTGATTTCATGATAAATATGAATCAGTGATAAGCGATAAAAAACATTTGCACACGTGTATGTGCATATATGTATATCTAAATGAGTTTGAGCGCCTGTGCGTGTATGTATGTATACATCAGTTAATGCGGTAGAAGTAATGGGGATGCTTTGAATGCTCTCGACAGTTTTCATTTCCTTGATTTATTTCTATTTCTCTATGATGGGCAAGTGTTGGGGCAAGTAGGGCACATGAGATTATGTAAGCATCTTCCTGAGTGCGGCCGCGTGTATGTATGTAAATTAGAACTGTAAAATGAAAGCCTATGAATTATTATTATTATTGAACATGCGTATATGCACATGAGCGCGGGTATGTGCACGTCTAAATGGATGTAAGTGCATATGCGAAATTTTTTGACCGGTATGTATGTGTGCGTGTGTGTGTCTACGTGTTAATTTCCCCCATTGAATTAATAATATATACTCAATGGTATAAAGTTCCTATATGCGATCCCAGTAGATCTTAAACAAAATTAGATTTCCTAATCGATCTTTTCTCATTCGTTATTTTTCTAGTTCCAAACCGAATTCAGTGGATTTTTTAATATTTTTATTCTTTTTATTATTCGTCAGAGGAGAGGGATGAGAAAAAGGAAAATAAACGGAAATACGCATAAATATTTTTTACAATATGCCCTTTTTATTGACCTTAAGGAATCTTTCATCGTTTCCATAAAATAGTAATAATAAAAGTAAGAATAATAATAATCATCATCCTCATCATCATCATTATTATCATCATCACTGACTCTATAATTTAAGAATGGGATTTATTTGAGTATTTGAATAATAATTTCATCTTAGTTTGGTTATGACTTATGTTTTTTTATCGAAGTTATTTCTAATAATTCTTTTATAATATCAAAAAACAAAATGGTGAAGTTTAGAAATAAATATAAGTATCGAAATTTTGTGAATTTTTTAAACCCCAAAGAATTACAAATGGTGAAGTTCATAAAATTTATTTTAATGTATCTTCTTCCATAACTCTATATTTTAGCAACGTGATAGTTTGAAAGGGGGAAAATTTAGTTTAGAGTTCCTTTTAAAAATTATTATAATTGGCGAAGTTAAAAAAAAATTATAAAAAATTTAACCATGGCTGCATTTTGGTTAGATTTTAAATTTTAATATTAGTAGCGAAGCGCAAGCTTCCCCCCGGGGGCGAGGGTGGTGAAGCCATTGCCTGGTATAATATTTGTACAAAATTCTCCAGTAATTCGGTTCATATGCATTGCCTATCCTGATAGGCGTAGCGCGCATTTGTGAGTATCATTTGTTTTTCTCCTAATCGAGGGACGACATCATCACTTTTGTTCTTGGCCGGACACAAACTATAAGGTTGGAAACAAAATTCCCGCATAACTTGTTTTAAAAGTTTATGTTTAGATTTATTTAATAGTTTATTTATTTATAGATTTATACAGGTGTACTTCTACTTAATATGTAGTGGCCGTCTTTCCTAGGCCTTGCTAGAAAGTGCACAGTGACCTATAGCCTAGGAAATCCTAGGTGATCACGCAGTAATTAGTCGGACATCCTATTTGATATCAAAAGTTTAAAAAATTACCCATCAAATGACTCTTTCGCGTGAACAGCAACATACTTTTTACTGTATGATTAAAAGTCCTCCCTAAACGCTGTCCAATCGCAACATCGTATCAACCAAGCATTTGGAAAAGACACAATAAGTCGTCGCACAGCCTACGATTGGTTTAAGAAGTTTCAATATGGCCAATTCGATCACCAAGATCAGCCAAGCAGTGATCGACCCTCACTTATTGATAATCACCGTTTAGCGCCTGTGTCAAACCTGATCCACATTGACATCACGCCAGCTGTCTGAAAAGTTTAGCGTCAGTCATACAGCCATTTTTCATCATTCAGAGCAAATGGGCAAGTCAGCAAACTTAAACTGATCGATATCGACCGTCAGCAATAATCTATCGCCGCTCAATTATACGGTTAACAACTGCAAAATGTGGAAGATGCAATTGCGCAAACACGACCAGAATTGACTGATATCATGTTTCTTCAAGATAACGCCTGACAACACGTTGCAAATCATACCGGCGAAAAACTTCTGGAGCAGCCGCCAGACGTGGTGCCAACACACTACCATCTATTCCGAGCACTGCAGAACTTCTTGAATGGCAAAACTTTCGCAAATGATGAAGAACTGAAAACTGCAGATATATAATTCTTTGATAGCAAATCAGTTGAATTTTACAACAAAGACATCCATGATCTATCCCGTCGTTGGAAGCAGGTGCTCGAAAATAACGGTGATTACGTTGTTCATTGATGTTGCCCTCGCTTCATTGTTTCATTCTAAATCATTGTCAGTATAAGTTTTGCGAGAACTTTGTCTCCATCTTAATAAACTTCATTTTGAATCGATTCTCGTTAAGAGAAAAAAAGTGACTCGGATGGGAGATCGTTAATTCAGACGGCTTGCAATTTGCAAACCATCCTAAAACTTCGAATTAATTAAGCCTATTAGAGAATGAATCGATATGTTGATCCTTTATTTCCTTCGTTCTTTATTTTTTATTTTCTTTATTTATTTGTTATTTATTTCCTTTCCTATTTCTTTTTCTTATTTTTCCTTCATATCCTTTTTCCACCTCTTTTCTTGTCTTTTCTTTTTTTCATTCTTATTTTTTCCCTCCTATCTTTTTCTTCATTTCCTCATATGTATATATCCTTTCTTTTTCTTTCTTTCTTTTATCCTTTTTCTTTTTTCTCCTTTCTTTGTTTTCAATTTTGCTTTCTTCTTTTTTCTTCTTTGTTCCCTTATATTTTCATACCTTCTTTTTGATTTCTTTTATTCCCTTCTTTTTTTCCCCCTTTCTCTTTTTTTCGTTTATTTCCTTCATTCTTTATTTTATTTATTTTCTTATTTTTTGTTATATTCTTTTTCATATTTTGTCTTTCTTTTTCCTTTTTATTTCTTTATATTTTCCTTTCTCTCTTATTTTCATTTTTCTCCCTTTTTCTTTCCTTCTCTCTTCCTCCTATCCTGTTTTCGTTTTCACTTTACCTCTTTTCGTTTCCTTTTTCTTTTATTTCTTTCACATTCCTTCTTTTTCTTTCTTTCCTTCCTTTCCCATTTTTTCTTTTGTTTTCTTCTCTTCATTTTTATTTCGTCTTTTTTTACTTTTCTCCCATTCTTTTTGTTTCCTTCTTTTCCTTTTATTTATTTCTGTTTTGCCTACTTTTCTTTCGATCCTTCTTTTTCTTACTTTTTTTTATTATTTCTTTAACCTCTACTAGAGAGGTAGAAATCTGATATTAAAAGGTAAATTGCTCCCCCCCCCCTACATCCCTATGAATGTTCTGGAGAAAAAGAATTACATTAGAATATCAAAGATTAATTACGCCTATAATGTCCAAATGAAAAATTGACTGATCAAGTCAATAACAAATACTCGCTTAACAAAGGCCGCATTGCTTTCCACGTCGGCCGCCTCAAAAGGGGAGCTCCACTCAAAGTAGAATCTACTGACAGATGAGGACTTCCCTTTCAAAGGATTTGTAGATAATCGCCATTATTTATCCCCGTGTTCGATTCTTTTTCGGGGACAAAAAGGAGTCAAGGGGGGTAAATTATCCTCTTGTTACTGGGGATTTGTGTCATTACTGGGGGGGGGGGGGGTAATCTCGTCGATTTACACGCAACTGTGCATTATGTGCATGTACGAGTGTGTTCGTTCATAATCGTACGATTATATCGCACACGTAGACATGTGTTCCAGCATAGCGAATGGCATGATTTTCCAATGATTTTAACAAGTTCAGGTTGTGTTTTAGTCCATCGCGGCTTAGTGGTGATGTCCGCGCTTCTCAGCTGGCTGGTCTTGGGTTCGAATTCCGGTAAGGGCGAATTATATACTTAGATGTGTATGGGCATAGATGTATATGGTTTTATTTGTGTTCATGGCAATTTGAGGGGTGGAACATGGGATCCTTGGCAGCTGCCTGCACTCTGCCACTCAAGGAAACACGAAGATATAATTGGACACAATTGGAGTAATTATTGGGTGATATGAATGACCAAGGTGAATGATAAATGTGTTGATAGAGTGTATATGCATGGGAATGGATAAGTGGCTACGTGAAAGTGCGTAAAATACTATAATGAGACTGGATGAGTGCACATATGTTCATCCTACTAGAAACCTTCAAATTTACCTTATTAAGTGATGAAAATGTATGTCAGAGTAACAATTTATTTGGCCCTAATCGAAATATCTTTCATATTGCTTCCAGACCTTTCTTCTCCACTGTCCTTGCTTCAGTTACACCATAAATTAAGCCCCATTTTCTCTTAACTTCATTCTAACCCCCGCATAAACCTCCAGACTTCTATAGTCGTTGAGTGAATGAAAATCCTAACGATGTCAAGGTCTGCATCGCTGTTTGCCTTATTCATTCCCTCTGAACATTAAGAATAAAGAGAGGTCATTTTGTCGTGAGGTTTCACAAGGGAAGTTTTTAGGTTCCACTAATTTTGCCCCCATTCTTTTCATCAGCGAGTTTGTTAGTGTTTTGTTAGGGGAAAACTTTTTTACACCATTTCTATTTTCACCTCATAAACTTGCATGAAGGTGAGAGGGGAAAATGAAATTAGGTACTTCATGATTTACGTCATAATATACGTCACAATATACGTCATAAACACGTCATAATTTACTGAATCGAGGAAAAACGGGTACCATCCCATTTAGCGCATGAAGAGAAAGAGAGATAAAGATTGAATGAAAATGGGAATAAGAATGTATTTAATTATTAAGATGGAAAATGAGGGGATATAAATTAAGGGGGAGTTACTTTCAGGGGAGTACGAAATCATAACACTGGTCAACAAATTTTAACTTTTTTTTTCTGCTGACTTAACTTTGAGACCTATTCTTGGGAAATTCAGGGTCACTGAGTTTAAAAATGGCAATAGTTTTAATCGATCACGTCAAGTTTTTTTTTTATGGACTGGTCCAAATTGGTCCCAGTCATAGTAGCAGACTATCTTACGACCAAGTGAACGGAAGTGGAGGCGTTTGGTATTCTTCTTATTTTATTTTATCTATGTATTTAGACTTCTCTTTATGCACATCTAGATATATAAAGCAATTGTGTGTAATATAATTTTGCGTTTTTTCAGATTTGTTTTATGAAATAACATTCAGTAATATGACCTCATTACGAAGGAAATGTTTGAATTCCCCTGACTCGTTTTGCTTTATATGTGGTTGTTTTACTGCACCAACTCAAAGAATGAACATTAGTATCTCTGTGAAAATAGCATACTTGGATTACTTTAAGATTAAATTAGATGATCATGATAAACTGTGGGCACCGCACAAAGGGCACAAGGAAATAACTAGGATTTGGCATTCCTATGGTGTAGCGGGAGCCAAAAAAACATGTAAACGATTGCTACTTTTGTCTCACAAAGACTTCTGGTTATAGCAAGAAAACGCGACATAAAATAAGTTACCCAAATCTTGATTCAACAATTCGTCCAGTGCTTCATTCAGATGAAATTCCAGTATCTGTATTCAAGGAACTTCCGCCACTGGACGATGTAAGTAATATACGTGAATCTGATGTAAGCAATGAATTTGACAGTGATCTAGACTGTGTACATACATCGACCCAAGAACGTGAAAACTTCAGCCAATTAGAAGTGAATGATTTAGTTAGAGAACTAGGACTGTCAAAAGAGTTAGCAGAAGTGTTAGCTTCTAGACTTAAAAATAAGAATTTGTTGCAGGACAAAACAAATGTAACTTTTTATCGGAACAGGGGGAGAGATCTCTTGGCATTCTTTAAAACTGAAGAATATTTTGTTCACTGTTGTGACGTGGCGGGACCGTTAAACGCGATGAGTGTTTCAGAATATGATCCAAGTGAATGGAGACTTTTTATAGATAGTTCAAAGAAGAGTCTAAAATGTGTGTTACCCCAAAATGGAAGCTTGTTCGGTGCGATTCCTATTGGTCACTTTGTGCATTTAAAAGAGAAGCATTAATACATAAGATCTGTATTGGATTTACTCAAATATGATGAGCACAAATGGATCATATGTGTGATTTTTTTACTTAGCCAACAAGGGGGATAGACAAAATATCCATGTTTTCTGTGTTTATGGGTCAGCACAGCCAAGGGCAAGCATTTAGAACAGAAACTCTGGCCAGTTAGAGAAGGTTCGACTGTTGGGGAGAAGAATATTATACACCAACCCCTTGTTGAGCGAGAGAAAATCATCTTTCCACCCCTTCATATTAAACTAGGGCTGATGAAACAATTTGTGAAAGCTCTTAATGTGGAGGGTAACTGCTCCAAATCCATATGTACAATATTTCTGGGCTTAACTTATGATAGAACCAGGCAATGGCTTCGCAACTCCCCATTACGAGGGGAGCTTGCGCTTTGCTACTAAGATTAAAATTTAAAATCTAAAAAAAAGCAGCCATGGTTAAATTTTTATAAATTTTCTGAACTTCGCCAATTATGATAATTTTAAAAAGGAACTCTAAACTAAATTTCTCCCCTTTCAAAATATCCCGTTGCTAAAATATAGAGATATAGAAGAAGGAGATATATAAAAAAATAAATTTTCTGAACTTCACCATTTATTTGTAATTCTTTGGGTTTTAAAAAAATCACAAAATTTCGATACTTATATTTATTTCTCGACTTCACCATTTTGTTTTTTGATATTATAATAGAATTATTAGAAATAACTTTGATAAAAAAACATAAGTCATAACCAAACTAAGATGAAACTATTATTCAAATACTCAAAAAAATCCCCTTCTTAAATTATAGAGTTAGTGAAGTGATGATGATGATTTTAAAGGCTGGCATTTTTGATGGGCCACAAATCACAAAGTTAATGGTAAACCAAAACTTCTATAGTTCGATGACTGACAGAAAAGGAGCATGGGATTCATTTGTGGCTGTTGTGAAAGGATTTCTTAGAAAAAAAAGGCTGATAACTACAAGGATTTGGTACAGACATTACTTGATAGCTCTCATCGTTTAGGCTGCAACATGAGCATAAAGGTTCATTTCCTCATGAACCATCTTGATGAATTTCCTGCTAATCTTGGCAACGTGAGTGATGAACACGGAGAGCGTTTTCATCAAGATATCAAGATTATGGAGGAGAGATATCAAGGCCGATGAAACACAAACCTGATGGCAGACTACTTTTTGAGTATTCAACGAGACTGTAGACATCAAACACTCCAAACACTCTCGCAAGCGAAAGTTTCTTCCATGAATGTATAGGTATGTGTACGATTGCTTGTGTTTTCTCCATTATATTAGAAAAATAATCTGTATCTATTTAGTAATAGGTGATGTTATCTTTCAATACATTTATCCTTTCAAATTCTGTTGACATTTTAAGTTATGGTTTGAATCTATAACACTTAGGAAACTATCCTTACCTAGTAAATTCCTGCAGTACGTCGTAAAATAGGAATATGCTGTAGAATGGAAACCTGATGTGTTACAAAAAAATGGATGCCATATTTGAAATCAGCACATCAAAATTAGTTAAAAACAACCACAAAACATAAGTCAGCAAAACGTATGTTGACTAGTGTAATTAAACTTTTAAGCCTAGGAAGAGATACTAAAATAATGGAATCCGATGAAGGGTACATCAAATCTTGAACAACGAACATTTTTATTTCATTTTAAAAAGAAAGGAAGGGGTACAGGCAAAGGGGCATTTCATTCAGAGAAGAAATGAATCAAGACATTCTTTACAATTGTACCAGTTAAAGAAACGATTAATCCATCCATAACCCTATATTTTAAGAACGAGATTTTTTGAAGGTTTGAATAAGATTTTTTCTTTTAGTTCGGTTGTCACCTAAGTAGATTTAATTTTGTTATCAAAGTTATTTCTAATAATTCCTTTATAAAATAAAAAAATAAAATGGTAAAGTTCAGAAATAAATATAAGTATCAAATTTTTGTGACTTTTTTTAAACTAAAAGAATTACAAATGGTGAAGTTCAGAAAATTTATTAAAATTTTGGCATGGAAATTATTATAGCAAATTTAGATGGAGAAAAGAAAAAAGAATCATGATAGGCCGTAGGACACAGACCGAAGAAGAAGAAGAAGAAGAAGAAGAAGAAGAAGAAGAAGAAGAAGAAGAAGAAGAAGATGATGAAGATGAAGAAGAAGATGATGAAGATGAAGAAAAGAAGAAGATGAAGAAGAAGAAGAAGAAGAAGAAGAAAAGGGTGTTCAGGGTGTTAAAATAAAGAGTCTATAAAGGGGATTAAAAAAGGCGGTTAAGATTAGCAAATAAGGCCGTAGGCCACACCCCCGCAGGGGTGCCTGTGTAACCAAGCTCTTCCTGTTAAGGAAGAGAACAGCGGCTTGTATCATTATATAAGAAGCATACAAAAACAAAGATCTAGCACCACCTGATATAGCATGAGAAGCTATCAAGGAACTCATAATTATTGGCTGTATAAGAACCCCATTCAAATTCAATGGAAGAAAATATGATCATCGTGGGTTCACCCCTTGGATTAACCCATGAGGGCTTCTACATGGCGGAAATAGAAAATAAAGTAATATCAGAAAACAACAATTTTAACCCAGAATTTTTTAGGATGCCTCCGGATGACACGTTGAGATAATTCCAAGACCCTAAGCACATCTCCCTCTTCATCGATCGCGTGCAAAAACACCCTAATAAAATTTACATACGATAAACTAAAAAAACAAAACTTTCCACTTCTTAGACATTAAACTTTATATCGAAAATAACTGGGAAGTTAATACAGGAAGATTCACGAGAGAAACAAAGGACTTTACATTAACTTCAACTCCTACTCGTCAGGAAATGCAAACTATACATAATTCAAATATTAATTCACTGTGCATACAAAACCTGTTCAACCTAGGCTTTATTTGACTTAAAATTTAAAAAAATATAAAGGAACATAATATATTATTGAAACTATTAATTCATTATTTAAAAAGGCAAAAAAAAAACACCCTGCAACAAAAAGGAAACAAGGTCTGTTGACCAAAGTAACCTGTTCTCACTTATTCTGATTTATGACCTTACGACCTTCAAAACTTTTAATAATTCTCGGACTAACTTTAGGAGGACCTTAGCAATTATATCATTCAAAAGAGAAAGTAAAACAACATAAGGGTTTCAAATTTCGTTAGAATCGGCCGAAGAAGGTATGATGTTATTGCCAAAACCCCCCAAAAAGCAAAACGGACCGACCGACTAAAAATGAAGAATCATCACTAAAAAAAATAATAAAAACACATGAACGAGCTAAAGGCGATAATACATGAATTAAAATCGAGTGTTATTATTAAAAATTTAAAATTAGCAAGTAAATTTACAAGAAAAAAATGAGCCTTTAATTACCAGCCTTAACGCAATGTAAATGAATGTTTGATCTCGATGTCACAAGTGTCCTTTTCCTCGGTGTACTTTCTTTTAGGTCATATCATTTGATGTCAGGCAAAGAGAAAAAGAATAAATAAGTAAGCAGTCAAGGAGAGGAAAAATAGTTTTTATTTTAAACCAAACAAAATATTACCACGAAAAATTAAAGCTTTACATCAGAAAAAAATGATTAATTACAGCGCCAATATGGTAACAAACATTAAGAGCACTTCAATTGAACGTAACTAAACCTCACAAAACATAACACTCTAAAATTATATCATCCAATAATACAATTTGCCCATATCGTCCTCGAATATTGAAGCCTCGCTTTATAATTCAAGTTGTTTTGATCACTCTCTGAGCGATATTGCCGAATTGTTGTTTTCAAAATCTCACCCAGGATATCACCGCTAAATTTCAAGAATTCCACCACAATATGATTACGTCACGATGTCAGTGAAGATGGATGACCAAATATCTTGAGCTTGTTTATGGCATTTGGTAAAGGAATCAGCATTAGGGATAATTAAAGGAAGGGGATTCATCATCACCAGAGACATTTTTAGACAGGGGGCTCGGGTAGGCACGTAACAACACCTTTATGCGTCTCAAGTTACCCACCCACCCTTTTCTCGGCGCAATTGGCTCGCCATAGTGAAGGTGTCCTACGTGCTGTAGAATCCAATTATGGTTCATTTCCGGGCAGACGGGGCCATGAACGCCACACCACAATCGCCCTACATTCTCACACAACATGCACAATATCACCCACGTGTTCTTCAGTCAGCCTATTCTCTCCCAATACTCAGTAAAATACCATTTTACGCGGTCTCCCAACTCTTCGTAAGCCTTCTTTTACATTCTCTTGACAAGTCCATTTTTATCCATTCTTATTACCTGCCAATTCCGTCTCAGGACATTTTATATATTCCCATTTATTCCACATTCTATTTACTAATCTCGAGGTCGAAATTCCTATCCGATTGCCTATTGCAATGCTAGTAGTACTCTAGTTTTTTTTCTCTTGCTTTACCCTATTCTCACTCTCCCACGCTTTAGTTTGAAACAACATACACTTCTCTACCTTTCATCTACATTCGAAATTCAAAAACTTAGCATTCAGTATCATTCTCATTGTTCCTCAGACTTTTGAATCATTCATTTCCATGTACACGTACTCCTCAACCGTACCATTCTCATTTACGATACAGTTATTTAAAACATCGCACTTAACCAAGATATACACCGCATTAATACAGCCTACAGAGCCACTTCATCCCTTTAAATTCATCACATTACTCATTTATCCATTTACTTTTTGCCCACTGCTCACGCATGCCTTGTCAAACATTTCAACTAATATTCCCAAAATCCTTCCAAATTTCTGCCACTAAAACATGGTCATCTACATACATCAACATAAACAGCATCTACCATTCACTAATCTGACTTATTCCCTGTAGTTCCTGTATCTTCCTCCACCATCACAGCATTCTTCCACTTGTCAGGCGCAGTTACTCAGACCTGTTCCCAAACACAATCACTCATTTTCTTTTAGCATCCCAGCTACTACATATGTATATCACCCACTGCAAGTGCCTTTTCATTTTTAAGATCTTTCATAACACTAACGACCTCTTGTATAATTATCGGTTCCATACTCTGATATATCACCCAGTTTGCATCCCCGAAACCAATCACATTTGCTTCATCGTGCATATCCACACTATACAGATCAACGAAGACTCACACCATCAACTTTTAACCTCTTTACCATTTAAAAGTACCCTTCCATCATTACACTACACTAAGTAATCACGTCTCTTTTCGCCTGTTTGCTTACATTTATCCCCATCTATCTGGTATGTTCATAAGCAATATGAGGCGTCTTCAAGTATGCTTCCACCTTTCCAGACTACACTCCAACCTCTAGCATATCCACTATCACTTCCTTGAACTTTTCCACATTCGCTTTATCCTTATGTATAGCTCAATTCATTACCTATCTCCTGCGCTCAAGCATTCTCACATACGCTTCCTTTTTTTGCTGATTTAACAGCCGTTCAGTTTGATGTTTCCCTCCGTACTACTTTTCTCATGCATTTTCTTTCACACACTGGACGAATTCAACCTTGCACAACCATGGCAGCTAGGCTCATATTCTAACAGATTTTACATCATACAAAATCCTCATCATATTCTTTTTGACTAGTAGAACAGATCAATCATACTATTAATTCACCCTTTCTTCTTTACCGCTCATGCATACTTATGTGCTGAAATAACGTGGTTGTAACCAAGGAAAACATTTTTAGTACAAGTACTTAGTTGTGCATGACCTTTTGTTGAGGTGGAGGGAAGTTTTAAGAAAGACCTCCGCCCCATATAAAACCTTATAGGGGACAAGTTCCTCTACACGCAACGTAGCACCTCATGCGTACACATGTAATTGCACTTGCGATGTCAGGTTCCTCTACTCCACACGTGGTCCCTAATCTATGCGGTTCCAATCTGTAGCCCCTAAGCCGCCATGAGAATTAATTCACAGCCAGCCACCGGCAGCTGTAGCTTCCTTATTTCATCTTCCCCCGAATAAGGGAAGCCCCCAAAATACCCCATTTGGGGGAATGAGAAAAAATTGCACATCTCCACGACAGGATGAGTCGAGTTAAAGCAGACGAGCTAGCAAGACACCTCCTCCTTCCTCCTCGTTCTCACCATCTGAGGTTGAAGGCAAAACACTGCTTCCTCTCGGCACATTCCCGAACCACGGGAAGTTTAGCAAAACAGACGAAACCATCTCGATCCAAATTCCTCATTTCTCTTCTCCAAAGCTAGAATGTCACACCCTACCCCTTTATAGAGTCTAGCTCAACCCAAGGTAGGCTAGTGCTGCTTCCCACATTTGAACTCCAAAGAGCTAAGGTCGCATTTCTTCCTTCCCTGGCTTAGCGCATTCTCTAACTGCACCTTGCCTCGTTCATATGAGTGGGACCTCGCGCTTCGCCGCTCGCCTCGTTGCAAGTTTTACTGTAAAAACTAACTAAAATAGGTTGTTACCTAATAACGCAGTAAATAATAGCGCAATGAACAGTCATAGTTAAATCTTAGTGAACACGTGAATTTGAATAAATTTAGTCATTGGTATGTTCATTATTTTCCTCATTTGAGGCAACTTCGGCGTCTCTACAGCAGTATCTCGAATTTGAAGCGCAATAGCAATGATGTCGTATCACACAGAAAGAAAGTGAAAAAGTTTAAAAAGATGCACTTGCTCCAGAAAATATTCCTCAACCCTACCTAATACCACAAATCTTTGCCATACCTCATGAACTGTATATTGCTGGGTACCGAAATTTGGAGTTGTTGAGCTGTATATATTAACAGAAACACAAAACAGCATTTCACTAAGTTTGATAGACAAATTAAGGACTAAAAAACAATTTTACGAAAATTTGCAATTAAATGGATTCATGCCTATACAATTGATAACTAATAGTCATTATTATAACCTTATTGTTTATTACTTAAACGATTAGTATAGTTTTTGGCATGGTTCAAAGAAAATCAGGATGAAATTTTGAGTTTTTGAAAATTTCTCCAATTCTTCGATATTTTGGAGTTATCCTACATGGCGCGGACCTTCATTTCATGTCATAAATTTTCTATTAAGTTTGGGTTGGGTGACTGATGGGCATTCGAAAACGCTTATTTTAGCATCTTTCAACCTGAAAGAAACCAATTTCGATGTGTGTTTGAGTTAGTTGTTACGTTGAAAGACATGATTCGACGAAGTGTACTAACTTCTGTCACACATAACCTGATCCACCTTCATTTTTTACTATGGGAACTGTGATTTTTGGAAGCCTAGCCTCACCACTTTTACGTCAAACAAACTTGACAGCATTTGTACAGAACAACTCAACTTTCGTTTAATCTGCCCAGGGACAGATGGCTCCAAAAATTGGAATCTTTCTCCAAATGATCATTGGCGTGATTCAACCAGCCTTTCGAATTAATGTTTTATTCTAATGTGGGTGTCCTTACTATAGAATGTCCATACATTTCCGCTGCATCTAACATGTTGTACCTTGTGTTCAAGCTAACTTCGAGGCTTTCTTCTCCAAACTGATCTCCGTTTTAGTGACCTTTGGGTTATTTTCAACAGACCTAAGTATCCTCCGAAATATGTTGAGTAGAATTTAACAATATTTACCCGAACGAAGGAGATTTGCAGTTGACTCCAATTCCCTTAACTTTATTTTTACAAACTACAATGTAAATTTTGAGAAATTTAGCTCTTCGGAAACTTCTTGTAGCTCATTTTAGATTTGAATTCGATAATTATTCGCGATTTGATGTCAGTATACAGCTCACTATCTTTCTCCATGATGATCGCTTTTAGAGTACTGTATAATTTGCGATGATGAAGAAAGGGTTGTTAAAACGTTTTAGACTAGTCAAAATTATAAATAAATCCCAGAAACTACTTTGTGTGACTTGGAAACTGTGTCAAAATTTAAACCATATAAATTCAACCAATAGATGGAAAAATGATATCGTCTGACTACTTTTTGATTGTGAATTGTCTAAAAGTGTTATTAATCCTTTATTTGTCTATCCAATTTGGAATTTTGTGGGGGTCTCTATTAATACATTTGCTTCAATGCCCCTCAAAATTACGTTACCTTGCAATAAACGGTTCATGAACTATGGCTAAAAATTGTGGTATTATTTAGGGATAGAAATACTTTATGGTATAAGCGCATGTGTCCAATTCTAGACATCAAATGTGCCGGATTCTGAACCACATATGTCTCAAGTTCGGGGCAATAAATTTCTAGGCACCAATGACACTAAATTGTATGCTAGTGAGGCCTATTTGCTTTGGTTCCCCTCCGGCTTGGAGTGAATTGGAGGACTTTTATTATATACTCTTTTACTCTGGAAGGTTGCAAGGAAAGATATTTGATTTTGTGCTATATTGCAGAAAATAATTAATTAAAATATATTAATTAAATGTACGAAATATTTTAGTAACATAAAAGAATAAAATAAGAATTTACTTCATTGAGAATTGCTACTAAAAATGAAATCGATTTGAATGCACTGAATTTATTAACTTCACTTTAGACACTGTGAAAATACTGTAGTTATATGTGAATTCCTCGAATGAAATGTGACCTTTTCAAATTTGAGTGCACTATAGCACCCAGCTAGACCAGTAAGGTCAGAGCTATCATTCTACGCGGCTGCAATTGCATTATAATCAATGTCTGAAGGAGATCTTTAGCTCATCACCAACAACGTTGTCGTTCGCCATAACAGGGCGATAGTGGGTGAAAAATTGTGAGATATAATTCAACTGGTGACATTCAAGTTGGGAATGACGATATGGAGCTGTTTGAAACCGCATATAAGAATGTACGCTGCTCTATATATACGGTGAAAGTTCACCCTTCCAACAAGTAGTGAAAATGTTTCACTGCGAGAAATATAGCCAAGAACTTAGGTCCAAAGGCGATGTAACGTCTCTCAGCAAGCTTTAACATCTTAAAGAAGAATGCTATAGGACTCCATGCTCCTTCTTTGCTGAGATGCAAAACACCTTGCACCTCCTAAATGGATACGTCCATTGTGATGGAAAGCTCCCCCCCCCCAAGGTCCATATGGAGGAAACGCACATGGGAGGCTAAAACGCATTTGATCTCCGTGAAAGCATTGACTGCTTCATCACTAGGAGCCGGAAGCTCAGCCGAAAAGTTTCTTTGATCGCATTTGCATGCCCATACACGTAGATGCAATACGTGTGGTGAAACCGGGGGAGGCAGATATAAAGTCACAGATGCTCCTGCAGATATTGGTGCTGATAGTTCATAGTGCAGGTATTGGAAGGCGACAGAAAGTGAGACAAGCCTACAGATGTCACCTGACATTGCCGGTACGTATTTTACCATGTAAGAACAATATTTTGTTGCCTGTGGATTTTCTCCTCACCATTATTTCATTTATCTATCCTTCTTTCGTCTGTCTTCACTCTTTTTCTGTATTTATCAGGTGTATAAATGTATATCTTCAGTCTTGAATTTGTGGTAGGCATTTATGACTGTCTGAAGCTTTGTTCAACGACAGCGCTTAAATACACTTTGGAACATGTCTTACGCGGTTGGGTACCCTTGCCTAGATAGTGAGATGTGATTATAACTTTCCCTCCCTCTACACTGGGCTTGGGTAGACATTTTGGACGTTAAACATTTCCTAAATCGGAGAACAAAGTGATTCCATTTACGTCACACGCTCGTGTTTGGGTTGCACCCTCCTACACTCGGAGTAGAAAGGCTAGCATCGCTTTCAAAGCACCTTTTATTTTATTTTGCATTCTCACCTCACCTTTCTAACCAACTTTTACTCCCTTAAGTATATATTTTAATATTATGAATGTGTATGTATATTATCGATAATTAATTTAGGTTCTTACAAAAAATAGGTTAGTGTTTGGTTTCATTGTTTTGTCGTGGTGTATCAATTTATATTCAAATATTTTACGTTGCAGGAAACTATGGTTCTCTTGTACATAATTTCAAATCCTTCATATTCCTTTCAAACTGAAACGTGGAGACTCTTTTTCATATTCATTTTTTTTCTGAAACTTTTAAGAGCTTCATTTTCAGAGTCAATTAATCCCTTCCTACAACTAACCACCAATTAACGAAAGAATTAGAGACTCAAATTGTCTCAAATCATCTCTAGAGAAGGCATTGACTTTTTCCAAAACACTCAATCCGAATATTACCTACTCTAAAGCCTTTTTAATTAAGCCAGTACAGACTAGCACCTAACACCAGGGAGGCGTGATAGTAACACACACTTTATGCATTTTTAAAATTTTAATTTAAATTACTTTAATAGCTAATAATAGACGTTTGAGTTTTGACACCTCCCCTCATTTCTCATAATTTGAACGAAAACGAAGATGATCAGAGGCAAAAGGGCAAAGTTTTGAAGGCAACAAAGAATTTTGAATTTAATCGTGCCGCCCACGTGACCCAACTGTAGAAGAATGAGTAGAGACACGATGATGAAGGAAAACTGAAGATAAATATAACAGGCAGAGCAAAAAGGTTTAAAGATAAAGTAGAGATAAGGTACAATAACAAGCATGGTCAATTCAAGATTTTGCTCCAGAAAGCTTCTCATCAACCTATTAAATAAGAACGTGCACAGATAATTTGGAAAGCGTTGCAAAAAGTATTATAGTGAAGGGCAGTTTTAAATCGGGGAAAGTAGTTATTTCTGTACTTCCTTAATTAGAAAGAATATTTAAAAAAAAAGAAAATGAGCGAGCTTGGGGAGACTAAATTAATAGCAATGATCGGAAATGAAAGGAGTCTATATTCGGTCATAAGAAATCCAAAGACTCAAAACTGATTTCATTAAAGTCGAGGATTAAAGGATTAATTAACTCAAAGGTGTATTTAAAATTAGATATGCGATTCACCAATTTGGATTATAGAAATCCGTGTTTCCTTTACAACAAAGCAACACACAGGAATGGATTACTGTGTTGCAAGAGGGGTTTCTAATAATGAATGCGGTAATTACCTTTTGTCTAGTGTAATTAATGAATAGAAGATATTCCTCTTAGTATTATTAAGTTATTTCAATACTATTACAGGAGTGTATAGAGATTTGGTCCGGTGAATAAATGCAGTTATTCTTGTGACTATGATGACTCTATGGCTGCGGAAATTATGGTGACTTATTTAACGCTATGCCTAGACCAGGACGGGTAAACTTTCCCTGTGTTGAAGGCCGCATTAAGTTAGCTCTAGGCCCCAATCATAAATTTTTAATTGGATATACTTTAAGTTGCAAATAATTTTGTATATAAGTAACTACTACGACTATGTATCAGCTTAAAATTAAAAAAATGATCAATTCCAAAGATAACTGACCTTTTAATGACTGTTGCGAGCAACGTTGGTAGGAAAGGAATACAGTAATTTGATCTGCGAAATTTAAATTTATTTTGAAGGCCGCATTTAATAGCTATGAAGGCCACATGCTGTCTGAAGGTCGCATATCCCCTACCCTTGACCTAGGGCACAGGCGTGGGCAACCCCTGACATGCGTGCCAACGACTTCTTAGCGACACACGAAGCCAAATGTACACCTTAAAAAAATAAATAAATGTATCTCCGACTTCTTTTATATGGCAACCCCATTCTGTACATCCTTTTATATATTATCTGTCATCATTGATGATGCAGCAGAAGAAGTTTGATTGATGGGAAATAAATAAGAGGTATAAAATTGTCTTTTTTCTTGTTTGGATTTGTTGGTTTCTACTAAAAATGGAAAAGATTGACTTTTGTTTAATATAAAATATAGAATATCTTTAATTTGATAGCCTTTTATTGTGTTTTACTCAAGTTAAACGATTACGAGAGTGTGTCAGAGAGAAAAAGGTACACCCCTCCCCTAGGACTCAACGTCTACCTGTGGTGCCTGAGAAGATACACCTGTACGGCTAGATAGCCCCAAGGAAGACGCGAGATTTTCGTGTGACCGCGTAATCCGTTTAGGTTCCATTCCTCTCCGTTGCACCGTCTAATCGGCACCATACCCACGGGGCCAAGGACCTTTGCGCAAAGCGGTGAGGTCGCCGAGACTACCCCCCCCCACCCCTGGCGACCCAAGTCTAATGAGATCCCCGACACCCTTTTGGGGGGTTTCCGGCGACTCGCTTCCACCAAGGCAGAATAAATACTTCGAGAAAAGCTTTGAGAAATAAGTACCATACATCCCCGTCTTGGCAGCAGTCACGTACAGTCTTGTACGCTCTGCCCGGCCTCCCAACGGCTTCCAGCTTCGAACGCGACCCGTCATCTCTACCCGGCCTTGCTCGTACCTAAGGCCAGAGTTCCCGCCGACAGACGATAGACCCGGATAGGCATCTATCACTCGGTTATCGACTTTGTTCAACGACTGGAGTACTCCCTCGCTCATTTCTCAGGGAGGTTAAAGAAGAAGGAATCTTGCAAGTGGAACTTTGCAGCGCCCCGTTTACTCGCCGTATTCAAGCCTCAGTTAATTAGGCTTTACGTGAGTCTCCCCGGTAATTGCACTCTCCCATTTTCTCTGGAAGCAATCACCGTGCATCCTCTCTCAGATTCTCATACCCATCGAGTCATTTGTATCCCCCTCCCCATTTGGTACCTCGGTTCTCATTTTATTTATCATTTATTTACTTGTGCTATTAATATTTCTTTGTATATAGTAAAGTTATTTTTATACCATTAGTTTCTATAATCCTAGAACCTCTAAGAATTGATTATTTAGGCTAACCGCACTCGATTTTGTTTATTTAACCCTCGCACTGAGATCTGTATCCCGATTTTTCTGGCGTGCCCTCTTCATGGTCACCCTACGACATCTATATTATATTCTGGTGTCAAGGTTTTTTACGGGTCACCCGCGGTATCTGATCTCATTTCTTTTAACCTGTGACAGATTTTATTGGGTGTTATTCTTGTATATTAAAGGTTCTGCTTTTAGAAACTGTATAAAAGAATACCCATTTATCATTTTTTTCCTTTTGTGTGCATAATTTGTATTGAATTTTGTGACCGTGTGAAACTATAAGCCTTTCCAGGCCTCACAGAACGTCTGTCCTATTGTAAAGGAGTTAATCTTATTTCTTTTTTTAGGTATTGTGTTGTCGTTTTCTTCGTGCTTATTGGGCAACACAGGCTCTCGCTAAATTCGGGAGTGAATATTTCGAGTATAATTCAGAATTCGCGCCGTGCGAAATAATTATCCCTGTATTTTTTTTTTTAGTGAAGAATCGTAGGCCGCCAAAGCCTACCAGCACTTCCCCTGTGCGTCAAATAATTCCCCCATTTTTTTGCGGTGCTTTTCTTGAGAGCTGGTCGAACGCAATAAAATTTCCTCATTATTTCATATGTTTAAGTTGCAAGGAGAGTCGCTTGAGCTCAGCGGCAAGGACCTCTTAGCTTATATCCAACAGGAGGAAAGGACCGAACAAGAAGAGAGAAGACAAGAAGAAAGAGAACAGAAGGAAAGAGAAGAGAAGGAACGAGGAGAAGAAGAAAGAGAAAGAGAAGAACGAGAAAAAGAAAGAGAAGGAAAGAGAAGAAACAAGAGAAAGAAAAGAATGAGAAGAATGAGAAGAAAGAAGAGAAAGAGAAAAACGAGAGGAAAGAAGATAAAGAGAAGAAAGAAGAGAAGAACGGTAAGAAAAGGAAAGAATCTGCCTTCATGAACTTGAAATGAGTAAGACCAGGAACGAGACGCTGTACATCAGCTCGAGGTAGGAAGCTTCCCCTACCGCGTCTGTTAAACTTCCGGTTTTCAAGGAAGGCGAGGATTTCGGAGCCTTCTTACTCCACTTCGAGAAAATCTTCAAAATCAACAATGGGGACATCGAGGCAGATAGAGTCGCTCAATTGTTGCCCTTGCTAAATTCTCAACTTCGAGATATATTCATATCACTTCCATCGGAGGCAGCAATTGATTATTCGACCTTAAAATAGGAATTATTGGCGTCATATAACATGACCCCAGACTTTTACCGATCCAAATTCAGGCATGCCCGCCCTCAGCCAGGGTACACCCTTCAGTTTGCGTACACCTTCCAGCGTCACCTCAACTTTTGGTTGGATGCTTCTAAAATCCCGCATGACTGAGAGACTAGTTGTTGGCTGCACTTCCAGCTAAAGTCAGATCTTTCGTAAAAGACCGGCGGTGCCTCACATTCAAGGAGTACACAGAAGAGGCCAACATTTATTCAACAAGCCACAACCTTTATGCAAAAGAAGGGAAGAAAACGGCACCCCTTTCACCCAAACCTAAGTCAAACAAAGGTAAATTCATCCCACAATATGGAAACAAGTTTGCCAAGGTAACTGGCCTGTCGAAGTCAAAACTATCTTTTCGTCCGAACACCGGAATGTAAAACCGTTCTTTTCAGTCCCTCATACATCATATTTTCCTAGGAGACCCATCATTTGTTTTTCCTGTGGTGTGAAGGGTCACGTGAAAACGAACTGCCCCCACAACTCTCAGTTCAGGAATAACTCTTCTCACTAGGTACACCAGATCTGCGCCTCCGTCAACACCATCGGGATCTTCTTCTCCCAAGAGTACCTCAATCCCGTCGGCCACCAAGTTAACTGTTTGTTTAATAAGAATACCCCTGGGGGCCTTAAGTTCGATTCCGGAATGATTAATGGCTGCCGTGTCTCCACGCTTGTGAAAGATACCAGGTGCACCTGCATAGTGGTGTCGGACAAGCTGCTTCCCCCAGTATCCCCGAGCCATAATAAATTCGCCGTCGTGCACGACTACTTGGGGCGCGCCAATCGATTCCTCATCGTTAAGTGCTATATCGATTGTAAGTACTTTACTGGTTGGGCAGAAGTAGTAGCAGTCCCTATTAAATCCTGCTCCGTCCTCATTGGCCAGTGCCCACGGGTCTCTCCCAACTCCGTGGCACAACCCGTGGTTACTCGTTCGCAAGTGGTAAGAGATTCGAAGATGCCCTTACCCCTAGAAACTTACGTTCTTCAGAATTCAAGGAGGTCATGACTGGAGACTTCGCAAAGAACCAAAAGATTGCGATTCCCTTCGATCCCTGTGAGCTAAGACCTAGTCAAAAGAGCAAGAAGCCCCCCGAGGAGACAAGGTGATCTCCTACCAAGTTACGGACAGCTTACTTTACCGGGCGTGCTCAAAAAACGATAAACCCTCGACGCGAGTATTGTATGTCCCACGTTCTCACGTTGGGTACATTTTAACCACTGCCCATGACAGCCTATTTTCAGGCCATTTTAGCCAAACGAAGACCATCCAGAAGATCTTCAAATATTTTTATTGGCATGCGCCCGTGAAGAAATCCCTCGGTACTGCAGGTCTTGCTCGCACCATTGCAGAGAGGACCCCAAATCTCAGAGCTGTTTTTCCGTGTCGCAGTTGATCTCATCGGTCCGATACAACCTCCGTCGATTGAAGGTCACAGTGACGTGCTAACTTTATGGATTTTGCCACCCAGTTCTCCGAGGCCGGGCCATTGAAGAATATAGACAGTATCTCCTGCGCGGAAGCAGTAATCTCCAGCTTCTCCAGCGTTGATTACCCAAGGAAATCTTGTCTGATCGTGGCCACCAATTCACGTCGGAAAGCTCCTGAAGATAAATCCCCTTTTACCCAGCTGGTAACGAGATGTGTGAGAGGCTCAGTGGTACCCTAAAATCCGTCTTCAATAAACTAACTGTGCGCCGAACAACCCCGAGAATGGCACCATTTCTTGCCGGTAGCCCTTTTCGCATACCGGAAAATTCCCTATCGCACCTTAGGATTTTCCCCATTTGAGCTTCTGTATGGGCAATGTTAGAGGGGCCCTCAGCATTCTAAAGGAACTCTTCTCCAATTTGAAATTAGACCAGGAGATTCAATCCTCCTACGCTTACCTCCTAGATCTGATGCAGAGGTTAGAAAAGTGCGCAGAGATCACGCATCAGAACGCTGAGACAAATTTGGGCTAGAATAAACCTATTTCGACTGTAAGTCCCAAGAAAGAAAGTTTAAACTGGGT
Organism: Ceratothoa steindachneri; assembly: GCA_963969495.1. Classification (NCBI taxonomy): domain Eukaryota; kingdom Metazoa; phylum Arthropoda; class Malacostraca; order Isopoda; family Cymothoidae; genus Ceratothoa; species Ceratothoa steindachneri. The sequence continues at coordinate 131,906,224 of OZ018325.1, forward strand.
GGCAAAGTCCTTTTACTACTCCCCACGGAGAACAAGAAACATTTGAACCAATGGAAGGGATCCTTCCCAGTGATCAAGAGACGCGACCCTTTCGACTACTTAATCGAAACCGCGTCTGGCACTAAGATATTCCACGTGAACATGCTTAAAAAGTACCGTCGACGCGCTTGAGCCAATCCACTTGTAAACCCTGGACGAAGAATCCGCCTTGGATTCCAAGACGCGGAATATCCTCTTCACGTCTTGCCCGATTTCCTATCGACCAGGTTGAGCATAAACCCCTCAGCTTCCTATCTCCCAGAAGACCCAGTTACAAGCACTACTCACCCAACTGCCCTCGATTTGGTTTATTTAACCTTCGCACTGGGATCTGTATCCCAATTTTTATGGCATGCCCTCTTCAAGGTCACCCTACGACAGAGTGGTTATTGTGATTTATTGACATGCAAGTAAATTTTGTATCATACTTAAAAAAGTAGCCTACCGCTGGCCTAGGCTATGTAGTCTCCATGGTTACGAAATATGGCTGATTTATTAGACGCTCTGCGTAGAGTCGGTGCTGCATAGTTGGAGTTTCTACCGCCGAGGATTAGTTATGTCGAGTTTTCTTTAATAAATATTATTTAGCGGAACAAACAGAAAAAATAATACTATTCTTTAATATCTAATATTTCGGAATAATTCTCTTGAAGGTTCTCAAACTCATTTGTAGAGGTTATTATTGACAACCAGTTTGGGAAGATCATTGCAAAAGACAAGTCATGATCATTGTATAAGTGTGTAAAATTGATTGTTATTTATACCCTGTTAACCCTTCCATTATTGGTAGTGAGGAGACGGAGTGAGAACCAATTATTTATCTTAGACGACCATTAAATATATATATATATATATATATATATATATATATATATATATATATATATATATATATATATATATCGAACTTCACCGCAGGAAAAAAAAACCGGAATAATTTTCCTTCGGAAATAGTTATTTCTTACTTCAAAAAAATCCGAGCTGGGGTGGGATTCGAACCGTGCACATTGAGGCAGCGAGCAACCGCTTTGATCTCAATTAAAGCGCCCTTTAGTCTTCCGCCGTATCAGTAAAACCTCGTAATCTTCAACAGGTGAGGTATATTCCGGATTTACATCTGCCCGGCTAATTAATCCGTTTGGAATATATGGATTTATTTTAAGATTGCATCATTTTAATCCAAGATATGGTTTTTGGATGTCAGACCGATTCAGTGTGAATCCAATTTCAAACAGAACCCATAAGTTCTTGGTTTAAAACTCCTCAACTTCAAATTTTCGCTCTCCGAATTTTCAGGGTAGAAGCTTCATTATTCGACGTAGTTAGGTTCCTAAAACGAACCAACTTGAGTGTTTACTAGTCAAGTATTAGATTCCCCAACGGTCCTCACGCTCTTAGTTTACTAAAATTACAAGAATCAATTAATACTAAAACTCAACATTCCAATTTTACATTTTAAATTGACTCCCGTTTTTCTATTAAAGTAAACCATTACATTTCAATGCAGATTCCAATCTTGTACTCCATATTGCGTGATCCTTATTAAGTCTCATCGTAGTATTGCCATGTAGAATTTTCTTTCACCTCCTTCCGCCGCTTCTTCAAGCCCCTTCTAATCTGTGGATCCCATGTAAAGGAAGGACCCGAGAAGAATCCTTTGATGAGACAAGGACGGTGGTGGAAGACGAAGCTGAAGCCTCTCGCGTCAGAATGAAGCCGAAATATTTCAACCGAACATTTCAGATTGCAAATAGAAATCCAATCGTGTGTTTACATTCGTATTTCCTTTATTTAACTACATGGAGGGGCGGGGGGGAGAGGTTCCCGCGCGACCAAGCAGGGCCAGTGCCATCGTTATTCTCCTTTATTAAACGCCTTACAAACGTTTTTAGGGCAGTTTCATAATTCAGTTGTGAGTGTTCCCCTTCTTGACGGATGTTTTTTTTTCCCGCAGGTTGTTAATATAGATAAAAACCTACAAAGGATACAATCAGTCCAAAACGAGGCCCTCCACGTCGCAACTGGCTGCATCCCTCCCTCCTCCACTGCAATCCAACACATACACACTGGTGAATGGTAGCCCACCTAAACGATAGGCACGCAAATCCTCGAGCGAGCGGCGGTGCCCCCTCGCACCTTTTGCATTCTCATACTCACCACCAGAAACGTCTAAACTGGTTCACACTCACACTTCACGATTCACATTCACACTTTACACTTCACACTCATACTTCACACTTCACACTTTACACTCATACTTCACACTTCACGCTCACACTTCACACTCACACTTCACACTCACACCACACTCACACTTCACGCTCACACTTCACACTCATACTTTACACTTCACACTCATACTTCACACTTCACACTCACACTCACACTTCACACACTCACACTTCACACTCACACATGGACATAAAATAATAATATGGATTTCTTTTTTTAATTTTCTATGACGTTCACATATCGCTTAAGAGAAGGTCTGGGTCTTCAAGCCCCACTTGAAAGCCCCGAAGGGAGGGAGAGGAGCGGATCATAGTAGGCAGCTCATTCCAAATTCTCGGAGCAAATATATAGACCACACGATCATCCATGTGCCACAGACCACTAAATGGAACAATCATTAGGGAAGCAGTATCCAAACGCAGGGTTTTAGCAGGGCGGGGGCAGGGGCAGACAGAAGGGAACAGTGGTCTAAGCACTTATATCTAAGCAAGACCCTAAAGGTGTTCAGGTATCGAATAGGGGGCCAGTGTGCATCACGAAGGAAGGGGGTAGAGAGTTAGGGGGACTGTGGAAAGACCCCCCTGAACGCTGTTTTGGTATCCTCACATAATAATACTTCCTCGCACTTCTCCCCAAAAGAGGACTGGTCCCTGGTGCCCTCGGGCTCACCAGCGATTGTCATACTGACCTTAATGTCTATTTCATTATCCGGTCGGGATCCGCATGCATAAAGGCAGGGTGGCGCCCCCCACCACTATCACTACTATTACAACTAATACTATTACTACTACTATCATTATTGATACTATTATTACTACTAATATTATTACTACTGCTATTATTACTCTTACTATTATTACTACTACTATTATTTTTATTACTACTACTATCACTATTATTACTACTACTATTTTTATTATTACTACTACTAAGAAGAAGCAGGGAAAGTTCACGAGAGGAGCCCACCTGCGGGAAACAAAAGAGGAAGACAATTTTCAAGTATTATATTAATAAAGCGTAACAAAGTTGCTTTTGATCTTTTAAAAAAAAATCTATTTCATAATAAAGATCTTTATAAAGATAAAGACAGAAAATTCCCTTTGATGGAACAAAGGCGCAAAAGAGGACTAAAACTACCAAAATATTAAAAAAACAAAATAAAAGGTAAATGAAGATAATAAGATTTTCCCGTTTCGTTGTATTTATTAGCCTACCTTTTCCATAGATGAGTTCAATAAGGCCTACTTGCCCCTCGTGAGACTCATGCACGAGTTTTTTTTTTGTTTTGTTTTTTTAATTTTTTTTTAATTTACCCAGGACATTGCCGCCGAGTCATTATATAACCCTCTTCTTAGGTTATATTAAAACAATAACAACCAAAGGAAAGACAACACCAATAACTAATATAACAAAACCCCCCAAACACAAGAGGAAAATGAGGGCTCAGATCCCGGAAAGAAGACCGCGTAAAGGAGGAAGCTTCCGCACCCACGAGGTCCCTGGAGCAAATCCAGGGTGTGGGTGGCGGGTCATTTACATAAGTCTGAGGGAATAGATTGAGAATCGTGACAAAGGAAACTTAAACACGAAATCGCACACAGAAAAAAACAAAACAATGGTGGGTATCCCCAATAAGTATTGCCAGAATTCGCTGCTGAAGTTTGCCACACCCTTGCCATGTCGTCTTCTGGGTCGCTTTATGTATAAACGCGCCCTCTCTAGGATTTCTTATGTGAATCCTGTGGTATTTATTCTAGCAAGGTCTTGTGCTCATTTCCATGTTCAGAGGTTTTATTCGTTTTGCTCTATCTGTCACCCGTGTTTGTGTAGTTCTTTTATTGTCCCTGCGGGGCATTCCTAACGGGTCGTTCTGCTTATCTGAATTTTCCTCAGTTTCTGCGTCATTTTATATGTTCAGTGTCCAATTATATATCAGTGCCCTAAGTTAACATTGTTAGATGCAATGATTGCGTTTTAAGCAAAGTTGAATTCACCTTTACAAGATGTAGTAGCTAAGCTTTCCTACCGCTCGATCCATCCTCATTTTGCCCTATTAATTTCCTTTCCCATGCAACCATCAAGATTTCCTAAGTAGTCTTGTACCTGTTTGGAAATGGGACCATCAGTACTAATTGCGATATCCCCTATTAGGTCATCCAGAAAGTTCGTGTTAGGTTGGGGATAAAAAAGGTTAAGTAAATTTAATCATTTATATAGATACTGTTCTACAACATTTTCTCATCGTGAAACTAATTTCCTATATTCCTTCACGGTAGAAGTTTTATAGTCATCTTGTTGAAAAAAGTACTTAAATGATGCTTAAAGTCGTTAATATTATTGAAGCTTTTTTCTAGGGGATGAGTTTTAAGGTTTCTGATAAGGTCGAAACCCGAAAGTGTTAGGAACGAATTTTGACGGGAAGAACACGTTAAAACTTATATAGAACTTGTTAAATAGAGCAGTGGTCATTTAGTAAATAAAGCTTTTAAAAATATTTTTGTTTTTTCGCAAACGGCCTGAACTTTCCGGATGATCTATTATATAACTATCGATCACCATTTTCAAACCGTCCATGAGGCTGGTTCGGGATCACCTTGCCACCATTGACTCTAATTCTACTGGATTTAAGAGAATAAAAGGATGTCATCAGCAAAGAAAAGATGTTTTAAATATCCCTCATTTATTACCACTCAAAAGTCTTGAGAGTCTCTTCATGCAGTGTTATAATTAATTTGGGGAGACGGGATCCTCCACTGTCTTATTCCCTCTCCTTTTATTTATATTTTATTACTGGTTTGCTAACGTCGCGGTACCGGGTTCGATCCAGGCAAGAGCGGACACAAACTTCAGCGCACGGAGAGATCTGGCTACCAATTGGTGGACGCCCCTGTATTCGGGTGGGTAGATCTTACACTTCTCATCACATGCATAACCATTTGCAACACTGCTTTCTTTCCTTTCCCATCGTCGAAACACAACATACACACACTCTTTCAAAGAAATACTGCCGATGGGTATCTATATCCATATATCTTTGACGTGGAACAAGTCCCTCGGCCCCGGGGCGACGAAGGTTCCACCTGAACGCTGTTTGGTATCAAAACATAATACTTCCTCACACCTCTCCCCAAAGAAGACCGACCCCTGGTGCCGTCAGGCTCACCACCGTTTGTCATACTGACCTTTATGTCTATTTCATTACCCGGTCGGGATCTGCCTGGGTAAAGGTAGGTTGGCGAACCCCCACCACCACTTTTACTGCTACTACTGACCGAGTGCAGCATAAATGACGACGCTGCATCGTTCTATATGCAGAGAGTATGTTAATTCTTTGTTTCTCTAACGTTCTTAGTTTTGATAGTTGTTGAATGAATCAAATGCTTTCTCACAGTTTACTAATGTTATGTAGAAAGGCATTTTGTATTTAAACCTTCACAACCATAATTGATGAACAATCTGTATAAGGTCTGCTGTACTGTAATTTCACTTTTGCGGTATTCTGCCGAGCATGACTTTTTACTTTATTTTACACGTTGCTTATACGAGATCGATTGGCCTATAGTTCCTTAATTCTTATTCTCTCCTATTTTGAAAAGATGTGCAACTGATGCATTTGACCATAACAGTGGTATTATCTTTTCTTTTATTTATCCTGTGAACAAGGGGGCAAGTAATTTGAAAAGATGTTCCCCCCACCTCTTCCAATCTCGCGTCTAAGTAGGCTCTCTCTCCTCCACCTTCTGTCGTTTCTTCAAGCAATGTACCCCTTTCATCGCCACCTCAGTTGTATCCTCTCTTCTCCTTCAGACCTCGTTGAGTTGCTGATATTCCGATCTGTCTAATATGGATCACAAAGTTCTTCTTTCGTGTTTTTTTTTAAATTTTATGACTCCTGTTCTGTGTGTTGTTGTGGTGTGTGTTATGAATGATGTTGTTAGTGATAGTGTGTGTATGTGTGTTTTATAATGCTAGTGGTAGTTTGTATTTTTTTGTGGTGGTGTTGGTGGTGTGTGTCTTGTTATTGCGGTGGTGTGTGAATTGTTTTTGTAGTGGTCGTCCGTGTGTGCTTGTATGATGGTGGCGATTGTGTGTGTTGTTGTGGTAGTGACAGGGTGTGTTGTTGTGGTAGTGGTGGCGTGTGTTGTTATGATGGTGGTAGGGATGGTGTGTGTGTTTTATGGGTCTGGTGGTGGTGGTGTAAATGGTGTGCGTATTGTTGTTGCGGTAGTTTGTGTATTGGTGTTGTGATTGTGTTAGTGGTGTGCGTATTGGTGTTGCGGTGGTTTGTGTATTGTTTTGGCTGTGGTGGTGCATGTATGTTACGATGGCGGCGGTGGTGGTGATGATGTGTGTTTTGTTGTTATGGTAGTGGTGTGTGTGTGTACGAATATAATGCTAAGAAATTTGAAATCCAGTCAAACTACACCAAATAAGTTTCTATGCATTTTTCTCTTGTGCCCAGCAGCTTTCCACTATTTATTTAATTTCTTTACGATCGTCTTATTTTTTTGCCACACCCCGGCATTTCCTTTCTTAACACTATACTTTCCATTGTAAGAATTAGGTTTATGCCTTAATTCTCATTCCCACACGTGTACACACTCACACATTCATTCTGGTCTCAATTCCTACCTCTCGTGTCCCACAGAATTTTAGATCTGAGACGTCAACCTCTGATTTGCTGATTAGAAGACTTCGGAGGCGATAAACAAATAATACCATCTTAAATGGTCTGATTTCTGAGCCCGGGAATGTACTTTCAAAAAATAGAGTAATAATAACAGTATCATTCTATAATTTCATTTTTATCTTTTCGTTTTTTTTTTCTTAATTATACGCGTCATTCTTTTTTTATCGTCATATAATCTAGGCTTATACTTTTCGCTGTTTCTATCCACACTAACGGATGATTTTAATAATTAAAGAGAAACTTCTTCCTGTTGCTTTTCCTCAATTTTTCAAACCTGGTGTAGGTGGCTGAGGAGCGTGTATTACTTAGAAACAGCTTAGGCGTCTTTTCTCTATTTGGCCAACGCCTACTTACGTAGTGTTGGTCTAGAAATAATTAAAGAAGGGAAGGAAAAGTGAATCATATTAAAATAGAGGAGAGGAGTGATAGTTGGGAAAGTCAAGAGGGACAGGGACTGATCACAAAACTTGTCAACCTTAAACTCAAGGATATTTTTATTTTTATTTTAGGAGCCCATCTGGCAACGGCTTACCAGGATAAACGTCGTAGTAGAGTAGGGGTACTAGTGTTAATCTAGCGGCCAATTTATTCCTGGTTATTAAGGAATTACGAACCAGCAAAGACCGTAAGATCCACTCGAGACTAGTCATGAAAAAAAGGAAACCCAATGGGATACAAGGTATGCAAAACGAATGAATTAAAACAAGTCTTGTTTCTAAAAGTTATATTTTAAAGTAATATTTTGCAAGTCTATTCTCAAACATATTGACGGTAATATTTTGAAATAAATTCCAGGCTGAGTTATTCCATGTTTGTGTTAAAATAAATTTTTAGGATAATAGAGTATTATATATTTTGTTTACTAGCTGTATCCACTATTTCTAGTCGGTAGTCGGTTATCTAGTTTAATATTGAGTCATAGTTTGTATTAATTTTAAATACTTAAATAAGATGATTGCGTAGATACCGAGCTTTCAGTGACAGTAAATTGAGGTGTCTCTGTCGGTCTTCAGATGATCGATTTCCAAGTTCAGGAATTAATTTCATCGCTCGTCGCAAGGCTCGTGCCTTTAATGGAATGTCCTTTCGCATATATGGCGACCAAAATTGTACCACATGCTCACAATGAGGTCTTATAAGAAGGACCTTGTGTAAGGGAAAAACAATGTCGTCTGGTTTAAAAGTAAAATATCAAGCTATTTAACTATGAAAAACCTTTGCCCCTTGTTAAACTACCGACCATTTTTGGGAAAATTTCAGATCACTCGATAATACAGTAAATCCTTTCTTCATGCATTACCTTACACTTTTCCACGTTCAAAATTAGGCAGATTATCGCCTAATTTAAATAATGTAATGGTTTGATAAACTACTTTATGCACCTGGAACTGCACAAGCTATACTTGCAAAGAGGTAAGAGAAAAACTAGGCAAATAAATAAGTTTAGAACCAAAGAACATAAACATATAAAGGACAGATAAGTAAAAACAGTTCACGTGTAAAAATAACGATATAGGAGTTGTTCATTTTCAAATATGGTGGAGAAAAATAAAATATAAAAGAGATGAATGCCAAATACTTCAGTCACGCAGAGACAAACCTCTTTTACATAAAACACTTAATTTGCTCACAACAGGTTGTAGAGTATTAAACAGCTGCTCTCTCTATTTCTCTCCTTCCCCCTCTCTCTCTTCCCTCCCTCTCTCTTACCCTCTCTATATATCTTTCCCACTATCGACATATTTCTCACTCATATTATTCCCACGCTCCCTACCTTCAACTATCTTCCTTCCACCCTTTCCCCTTGTAGAAGAATAAGGTAGAAGGGCGACCTCGTGCCCTTCGGTACTCCTGTGGTCTCAAGATCGCCGCATGGAGCATGGGAAGCGAGGCTGATCTACAGCGAGGATGCGGTCCAAGCCGTTTTATTGCACCCCAGCTGCATTTACTTAGGGGCATATTTTCCTCGTCTTGCATGCCCTTACAGCCAGCCTCCTGCCCTCCGGCATAGATCGAAGCTCTTCGAACATTTTAAGCCAACATTATCTCGGTTCCCCGAAGGAATCGCTGCCTTTCCCCAATATCGCACGAGTCGTGGAGACTCTCACTCAGGCAATCCCCGCCACCAGCGGGGCGTCTATATAATCCCCCGACTCGGTTCAGCAGGCAGCACTGTAGAACGGTAGCATCAAAGCACAGCAGCCCGACTCAGCACTATTCCGCCTAACACCGCGTACGAGCAAAGACACCGATCGGAGATACTGGCGATTTCGATTCGAGGACGAAGGCTAAATCGACATCCGTGAAATCTGCTATAATCAATCGGCGAGTATCTGTCGAGAAACTCCATCACCGAAGGCCAAACTACGTGTGTTCTCTCATCCGTCCCGTGAGGTAACCCCGCTTCGTCATCGCAGTCATCGTATCCCGACAAGCCTTTCCCGACGCCTACAGATTATTCTACAATCTGGTCTACCCAAACCGTCACATCTTTTGTGTGAGCCCCAGGACTAAAATCCCCTTTTTAATCTCCGACCTGAATCCGACCACTAATCCCATATTTATCCCTACTGTGATTTGTCCCGTGCCGACATTTAATTTCACAAGTACGATCATTCCCTTTAAACTCTGTATCTGTATATATTTCATTTCTATTTATTTGTTAGTACAGGTATATTTTTGTTATCGTCTTTTTTTTGCAACCCTGAACGAGTACCAGCTACCTGTTAATCTTTGGCCAACTTGCACCCTGAATTATTTGTTTTGAAAGGACCCCGCAATTGATTGAAAAGTAAACCATTCCCACTCAATTCTTAACTATTACTCTTTCACGAACCGGCTAGGTCGACTCTCAAACAGACTTCGACCAAACGGAAGAAACTAGGCAAGGAACACAGTATATATAGGCTAAACCACATCCTAAACAAAATGAAACCGCAGGAAACAATCTGGCAAAAAACTCAAGTGTATCTGGGGTAAACGACAAACTAAACAAAATGAAATGAAACAGAAAACAATCTGGAAAGTTGCTAATCTCCGAGAACCAGTGCTTCCGGGGGATTATAAATACGTTTGGCGACTTTATTCGATATATATTTATTAAATTTGTATTTCCCTTCAGATAAATTGAAATTATTAACTTTGTTAATGATGATGGATTCCGCAATTCTCTTTTCAATATAATTGTTTGATTTCCAAATGATTTTTGCTTCGTAGGAATCAATTTTATGGTCGTGCTTTTGCATGTGCCTAAAGAGACTTGAAGAGTTCGTACACCTTCTGATATCGGCTTGATGTTCTTTCATCCTCTTATTAAAGTGGCCCGACTCTCTGATGTATGCCAAATTGCAATTATGTCATAGTATCCTGTATACTCCAGCATCGTGATTGATTGGATGCAGTCTACTTAAGGATTTTCGTATGGAATTAGAATATTTAAATGTAATATTTGTTATTTCCGTTCGCATATGATTCTAGGGGGGCCAGGGCTAGAGCATATGGGAAACTAATACATTTATAAAATTGTCCCTTCGCGGTGTCTTAGAAGTTTTTTCGTGCTTTCGAATAGTATCTATTTATGAGGTGAATTGGGTATTTTAGCTAAATGAAATTGCAGATAAGGTGGTTAATTTCATCTAGAAGAAAGATTGGGTTGCACGTTCTATAGGCTCGGAGAAATAGGGAAAAAAGAACAGATATTTTAATGGATTTGTCATGTAATGAGAAAAAATGTATGTAAGTATTTGAATTTGTAGGCTTTCGATAGACTGAGCACTAAATATGATTATTTATGCCTGAAGTAAATAAAATCTTGATTCAAATACTGTGGTTTATCATAATCTTTCATATATATATAAGGTCTTTCAATAAGGTGGCTCGATTTTTAAATGTAAATAAAACAAGTTGTGTGTGGAATATGATGTTCAAATGTCCGCCGCGGCTTCGCTTGGTGGAACGTATTCGGGAGGCCCAATTTTCGATGACTTTGTCGCATAAATCTGGCTGAATTTGCTGGATGGTGCTAGTTATGTTGACTTTGAGGACACCAACTGTTTGCGGATTATTTGCATAGACCTGCGATTTAAGGTAGCCCCAAAGAAAGTATTCTAATGGCGTTAAATCGCATGATCTCAGGGGCCAGTTGATGTCGCCGCCGCGCGAGATGACCTTGCCCTGAAATCGCTGGTGCAAAATGTCTATCGTGGCGTGCGCAGTGTGGCACGTAGCGCTGTCCTGTTGGAACCACATGCCGTCAGTATCCAGATCAGGCATATAATCCAGTTGAGGCCACAAGAAGTTGCTTATCATCGATCTGTAGGTCTCGCCGTTGACGGTTATGGCAATCCCATCTTCGTTCTCAAAAAAATAGGGACCGATGATTCCGTTAGACGAAAATCCGCACCAAACAGTGACTTTGTTGGGATGCAATTGGTGCTGGTGTAGCTCATGTGGTTTGTTTTCGTCCCAAATCCGACAATTTTGCTTGTTCATAAATCCATTCATCCAAAAATGGGCCTCGTCGCTGTGGCGAGGATATAAATCACGTAATGCTCAGAACGTTTGTCGAACGGAGCACTGATATTGATAATAACATTTGATGATTTGCACACGATATTCAACGCTATAACCTTCCATTGTGACTTGCCAAGTACTACTCAAACAGTTCATTGTGAGGTTGCCAGATGTCACTTTAATAACATGGCCACTATCGCCTGACAAAGCTCGAGCGTCCTTGTTGAAAGACGCTTTACATATAGTCCGGCTATTCCACGACACCCCTCTCTCTCCATCTCTCACTCTCACCAATTCCGTCTTCTCTATCTCACTCTCTATTCCTCCTCTCACTTCTTCTTGTTTCACCTCTCTCTCAGGTTGTCACTCTCTCTTTCTCTTACTCATCATCTCCCTCACTCTTTTCCGCACCCTCTCTCCTTCTCCCTCATCTCTCTACTGATATCACTTTTTACCCACTTATCTTCCCTTATCTCCCTCTCCCTCTCTCTATCCCCATTTGTCTCAATTTCTCTTTTCCTATCATTCTCCCTGCCTCTCTATCTCTCTCGCTCTCTATTTCTCTTCATCCGTTTCTCTCTTCCTCCCTGTCCCTCCTTCTCTTCCCCCTCCTTCCTCCATTCCACTCTCTATACTTCCCTTTCTCTCACTTCCCCTCTCTGTCTCCTTTCCTTCATTTGCCCCTCTCTGTCTCCCTCCCTCTCTCGCATTCTTTTTTTCTCACACTCGCTCACTCTCTCTCTCTCTCTCTTTATGTCTCTCCTGTCTCCCACACCCCTCTCTCTCCCCCTATATATATATATATATACGTATATATATATATATATATATATATATATATATATATATATATATATATATATATATTTTTCTCCCATTATCCCTTTATTCCCCCTCAAACTCTTCCTTCCCCTCTCTCTCCGTCTCCTCTTAAGCTCTTCCCAACATCACTCTCCCCACTCCGATATTTCCCTCACTATTTATACCCCTAATTATTTCCCTCGTTCCCCATCTCTCTTTTTCCTTATCTCTCCTCTCTCTCTCTCTCTCTCTCTCTCCCCCTCTCTCTCTCTCTCTCTCTCTCTCTCTCTCTCTCTCTCTCTATATATATATATATATATATATATATATATATATCCCTCTTTTCTCTATTCAAATCTCTCTTATCTTCCTATCTCCTTCTTACACTATCTCTGCTTCGGTCTTCCCTATCTCACTCTTCAACTTTCTTCCTTTCGCTCTTTCCCCTCTCTCCCATTTTATATTTAACCCCCCTCTCTCCACTAATATTTTTCTTCCTCACCCCCCCCTCTCTCATACTCTTCCCCTTTCTTCCTGTCCTTCTCTCTCTACCTCTTCATTTCTTCCTCCTTCTTTCCATGTTTCCCCATCCCTGCCCTTTCTCTCCCTCCATATGCCTCCATCTCTCTTAATCCATCGCTATGTCTCTGACTTCCCCCCCTCTCTCTCTTCTCTCCCTCGCTCTCGCCCGCTCTCGTTAGCTCCCCCTCTCTCCCAATACCTCTCATTCCCCCTTCCTCTCTCCCCTTCGCTCTCCATCTCTCACTAACCTTCTTTCTCTCTTCCCCTATTTTCCTCTTCTCTCCCTCTCTCTTTCCCTCGTCCCCTCTCCTTCTAACCATCTCTTCCTTTGTACATATATCCTCTTATCTCTTTCTCCCCTCTCCAACTTCTCTCTCTCTCTCCCCTCTCTAACATCTCTCTCTCTCTCCCTCCCACCTCCCTTCCCTCATCCAGCCCGTGTTCCACACGGACATATTACTCACTGTGAACTTTTTTTTGCTTCACTAAGCCCAGGATCTAACTAAATGGAGGCCATTGACAACTGTTTCCATGTTCAAAGAAATCCTTTCCCAAACTGGCTCAGGAGAGATGTGAGAGAGTTTGTAAAATTGTCCTCTTTTATAACAGGTTTTGTTTCTCTTTTCTGGAGCTATGTGTACTTTTCACAGACCGCTCTTTTCAGTCTTCATCCATTATATTTGGCAACTTTCGCGTGAATGCGCTGATTAGCGAACAGCTCCCCCCTACTCCTGTCTTCGGTGACTTATTTTATCCAGGGCACACCTCCTTCTATCACAGCTCGGGTGTGTGTAGGTGTGCGCGCGCGCGTGTGTGTGTGAGGAATTCACAAACGGGTGCACCTGGAAGATCCCGTCTCGGAATGGTTTGGGGGTCCCGCTGACCCCCAAATATCTACAATACTCGCTCAGACCTCCTGCCGTCAATCCACTTGGAGTAGATAGTTCTAACTCTCTCTGCCCCCTAACCCTCCCTTCTGTCTGCCGCAGTATAAAAGTTCTGTTTCCATTTCAAACTTATTTAATAGAATACTGTTTCGTAATTATCTCTGATTCAAATGTTAAAACACAATCCGAACTAATTCAATAATCAACAAAGAAACTCTTTCACTCTCTTCAAACCCTTATTTTTTTTCTCTCGTGATTTACTCAATGTAAATTAACGAATTGAACTCCAGAGCTAAAACTCTCTTTGGAGAAGATCTGAAGAGACAAATTAATTTTTGAATCCAGAAGTTAATTAACTGATTATCTTCTCCCTATTTTTTTTATGTCCAAAATCTTCATAATTTATTATTCGGTCTTTCAATTAATGGCGTAAGAACTAACAAGTCCATTGCCAAACAAAGTCCAAGTTGTTTTGTAGTTTCTATGCATTATATCACGGTCCCTAACTTTACCACTAGTGTTTTTTGCTTTTAAATTTGAATTAAAGCACTATACACTAATTCAATTCTTTTGTCCTGTTTCCAATTTCATTTATTCTATTTAAACGGATTTAATTATTTATTTTAAAAAGCGAAAACAAACGTGTGCATCCGTTAAAAAGTGATAAAAAATAGGTGAAGGGAAGAAAACTGTGAGGTCAGCGCTAACAACCGCGAAGAAACGTATCCTGGGGAGCTTTTTGCCTTTATCCGCTGATGTCTTTACCCAAATTTGCCTTTACACATGGTCGCTTTGCCCCGCAGTTGCCTTTTATGATTACCTCTACTCGTAGTTTCATTTACTCATAGTTGCCCTTATGCGCTGTCAACTTTACTGACGATTGTCTTCACTCACAGTTGCCTTTACCTGTGGTTTCCTTTGTCCATAGTTGCTTTTATGCCCTGTTACCATTGCCCATTATTGTGTTTACTCATGGTTGCCTTTACTCGCGGTCTCTCCTCAAATTGTTGCCTTGCCACCTGGTTGCAAATATTTAACATCACGATACACGGATATAACTCCTTCACGGTCCGAGCTATTTCCTTCGCTGGGAACGCAAGGGCTTCTCGACTTCTCTTGGTTCCCTCGCTGTTCTTAACTGCTTCCTCTTGATAAGAGAACCGACGGTTCTCTGTAGCCGAGTTTGTCTGATGTCAAGGAAATGCAATTCAAATTAGAGAGAGGAAGCGAAGACGCGGGTGCATAAATACAAGAAACAGCGGCTTGCGGGAGGATGAAACAGCGGCTTACAGGAAGAGTAAAGGAGAGGATTATAGAAAGATAAATGAGCGGCTGGCACGATGATGAAACGGCGGCTTACATGAAGAGTAAAGGAGAGGATTATAGAAAGATAAATGAGCGGCTTGCACGATGATGAAACAGCGGCTTACAGGAAGAGTAAAGGAGAGGATTATAGAAAGATAAATGAGCGGCTTGCACGATGATGAAACAGCGGCTTACAGGAAGAGTAAAGGAGGGGCTTATAGAAAGATAAAACAGCGGCTTACAAGAAGAGTATTGAGCGGCTTGCAGGAGGATGAAACAACGGCTTACAGGAAGAGTAAAGAGCGGCTTGCAGGAGGATGAAACAACGGCTTACAGGAAGAGTAAAGAGCGGCTTGCAGGAGGATGAAACAACGGCTTACAGGAAGAGTAAAGAGCGGCTTGCAGGAGGATGAAACAACGGCTTACAGGAAGAGTAAAGAGCGGCTTGCAGGAGGATGAAACAACGGCTTACAGGAAGAGTAAAGAGCGGCTTGCAGGAGGATGAAACAACGGCTTACAGGAAGAGTAAAGAGCGGCTTTCAGGAGGATGAAACAACGACTTCTAAGAGTACGCAACATCTTGAAGGATGAGGAAACAGCGATGTGCAGGAATGAAGTCGGGGCAGGTGCGCAGCCTCGGTGCCAACGCCTGACGGAAGCTCCATCTTCGCCCGATCTGAATTCCATTTTGTGGTCGAAAACGAAGGAAGAAATGATTCAAAGGAAGAATTTAATATTTCTATTTTCTATAAAAATATTAAAATGATGCAGCGGAATTAATATGTATTTAGTAGAAAAAAAGAAAAGAAATACAAATTAACGACGGAATCCCCGCCATGATTTGGAGAGTTAGGAAAAGGTTAGTGAAATTAGGAAGAATTAATAATTGCGAAGGTTATTTATACTTATCCAAGCGATAGGGTTTGGTGGGGGGTCGATAAGGCAGTCAACTCTCCCGAATAGTCTCATTTAATTGATTTATCGTCAAATAAAAAGAGGCCATCACTCACAAATACTCTTGTGGATTGATATTACACGAAAAATAAAAAAGAGGACGCCTTCGCTCGAATCTTTTTAAAAAAAAAATCAGACCTGGGGTAGATAGGTGAAGTGAAAATGTGTAGAAGGTCAACACCACCCTGCACAGAAGGGGGCATAACGCACAGCTTTTCTCCACCCGTTACTACCTTCGAGGTTAATTTTCCTGTCGACGAAATTGCGTAAAAAATACATAATTTCATGGCAAAATCTAGTCTCGAACTGTATGGCGTCTATATCAGTAGAGACCCAGTATTTAACGTAGCTTCGGCCATAAATATGTTCATGAAATACGTTTATTTATCAACAAATAATTAGGATACAAACCCCCGGTAGCAACATCAAGTATTTTATTAAGAAGGTGAAGTTAGGGGAAGTGAAAAGGGCTGAAAACAAGCAATGAATATGTAGAATCAAAAATTAAATGGGGTTTCTCTTAAGAATTAAGAACCAGTGTTTTTTTTTTAAACTGTAGTATCATGCAATTTATTTCCAATGGGCAAATTGTTTTTTATAAATTTATTTTTAGAGGTTATTTTTTCTTGAATTACAATACTACACGAAAAATACGACACTAATTTTCGGCATTTCTATTTATCTGGTAATTAAATTCTTTTTGTTATTATGTTGACAAAAAAATATTAACTCTTTTGAAAATGGAAAAGAAAACATTATTAAAGGTATTAAATAGAAACTGAATAAACGAAGGAGTTGCCATTATAATTACCTCCCAAGCCTTTTTGGCGACTATCGAGGGGCCACTTGCCTATTAACGTCGATCTCCTAACGCCTGACAAGGCAGTGGATGTCAGAGAGAAGGGCAATCATACCCCCCATCCCCCGCCCCATACCTCTTTCCATATACCACCATTAAATGGTGACATTATTACCGATGCTGCAATGATACAAATAAGTAATAATCGGATAATAGAATGATATTAAAGACAAAAGAACCCCCCTCCCCCCTCAACCAAGCTCACTCGTGCTACCCCAAGGTGACCTCTGTCATCAAGAAGATTTAAACTCGCCTAAGTTTCGTGAAAGCTGTTTAAAAGTAGGCGGATAAATGCCGAGGCTTTTTAAAGCTGTATAATGCCTGGGCAGTTTAAAACTAGTAATGACGAGGAAGCGTTTATAAAATGGTGTTAGGGCAGCGTATGAATTACTTTAAGGACAACGTTTACGACGTGCGAATATTGCTTCATCCCTTATGGGCTTAAAATGCCCGTGAGCGCCAAAATGAATGGCTTGATTGCAAACAAACCCCAAATCCTACTCCTAGACGTGATCTCCAACAGCAGATGGTTACCCTTTGCATTTGGTAGAATCTGAAGGTTATTAATTGTGAGCTCCTCAATAATAATAATAATAATAAAACACTTACTACACACCTTAATATTCAACAATTACAACCTTTAAATGAATCTTTTGAACAAAATCGTACTTCATTGCTCAACCGAAAGGGTGTCCTCCTTCATAACAATGCAGGTTCCACACGTAGCACGTTAGATCCCCACCACCCCAGCCCACTAAAAATTAGTGCGTGATGTTGGGAAGCTCTTTCTCACCCTCCTCCATATTCACAGCACCTTGTCCTACGTGGTTATCATTTATTTAAATCATTACAACATCACCTAAATGGCAAAGTTTACTCTGATATGAAGGAGGTGAATAAAAATATCAATCCTATATTTCATCATAACGGAATGAGAGAGGATTGTGGGAGAGTAGTGGCACAAATGAGTGCCACCACTACTGAAAACATTGTGGATAATGTGGAAACTGCTGAATAAATGTTATTTTCACCTTAAAATTGATTTGACTTTAAAAAAGGAGTGTTATCGGACCTCTCACTTCCCCAGGGGATAATAATAGAGACTCAAACAGCTGGGTACTGGGTTCATTTCCCGGTGAGATGAGAAACAAAAGAAATTCAGCACTCGCATGGGGGCAGCAGCCAACGAGGCGATGCATCGAGTCTGGGTATACGCTCAGACAAGATCTCCGATTGTACGTCATCGCACGTATAATATCTAATCACAATGCCACTGTGTCTCCCCCTCCCCCTCCTCCCTTCACACACACACGATAGATCACTCTTCCGACTTGTAACGTCTGAGCCTTCCTTGGGCCCGAAGGGTTCCATGCTCGCTTGAGGTGGAGTATCATAACCAAGTACTACCGTTATGCCTTTATCTCGCCGTCCAACTAGAACCGACTGCGGTGCTTGCAAGCAATTGTTAGTCTGATTTTTAGGTGAATTTCCTTATGTAGTCGTGTGACCTCACGATTTAAAAGGGGTTGGTGGTACAATTATAAAATTCTAGAATTTCTTTCTTCTTCATATTCAAAACGACGTTGATTTCCATCATAAAATATAAAAACCCAAATTAGTAATTAAAAGTTAATGAATTTCGGATTAATGATTACTGAAGAGAAAAACCCGTGTGACGTCATCTGAAAAACCCAGCTGCCCGCACGCTGGACAATTATTTTGGTACACAACATGAAAAATCCCAACTACAAAAGATGGAATAAAGAAAGAGAGAGAAAGGGCGAATGAAAGAAAGATCAGATCAGAGTGGAGAGAGAAAAGGGGAACGAAAGAAGGAATTAATGAAATTAAAGAGATAAAGGTCGAACGAAATAAGGAATAAATGAGATTGGATAGAGAAAGGGGGAACGATAGAAGAAATAAAAAGGTTGGAGAGAGTAAAGTAAACGAAAGAAGGAAGTAATGAAGTTAGAGAGAGAAAGGGTGAACGAAAGAAAGAATAAAAAAGTTGGAGATAGAAAAAGTGAAAGAAAGAATTAGTGAAATTAGAAAGAGAAAGAGTGAACGAAAGAAGGAATTAATGGAGTGAGAGAGAAAGAGAGAGGGAGAACAAAAGAAGGAATAAATGAGATTGGGTATAGAAAGGGCGAAACGAAATAATGAAAAATATGAGATTGGAGAAAGAAAAGGTTAAAGAAAGAAGTAATAAAGAACGTTAGGGAGAGAAAAGGTGAGCGAAACAAGGAATTAATGAAGTTAGCGAGAGAAAGAGTGAACGAAAGAAGAAATAAAGATTTAGAGAAAGTTAAAACCAAAGAAGGAATAAATGAGATTAAAGAGAGAAAATAGGAACGAAAGAAGAAATAGAGAAGGCTGGAGAGAAAAAAGGTGAACGCAAGAATGAAATGATGGAGTGAAAGAGAAATGGCGAACGAAAGAAGGAATAAAGAAGGTCGGAGAAAGAAAAGGTGAACTGTTGAGGTATGACATTACATTGTATCAATACTATATTATATCTATGAGGGAGGGACCAATAACTTGAAAGCGAACCGACAAAAGGGACGGAAAACCACGAGTTTAGACGGGCTGAGTAGCGAGAGAGTGCAACGAGGTCAGGTAAATTATGGACAATGGCAAAGCTCAAGGTTATTTAAAGAGGCATGTACCAAAAATATAATTTTATTTACACAAAAATACTGAGAGAATTGATAGGTAAAATTACCTCAGAGAATTAACGGGCAAAATCACATCAGTAAATGAAAGGGGGAATTGTAGTTAGAAATCAGGCTATGAAGTTAGAACTTAAGGTATTCCAGGAGGAGACTATTCAAATAGGGGGGAGTGAATGAACTCAATTGGGTTACTGAAGGAGGGGGGATAGGAGTTGGCTTACGGATGTCTTCTGTACGTGGGTTAAGGCCGCTCGGAACTTCTGAGCGGGAGGTTCAAGGGATGACGGTTCTCCAAAGACAGGGGGGAAGGGGGAACTTCCGGTCCAGGGGAGAGTATTTCCGCTACCCGAAATGAGGAGGGCTTCGACAAGAGTTGCTGAGAGAAGTCGGGAAAATCACTCGGTGGCGATCGTTAATGGAATCTATATCACTGCTGGGGCTAATTCCAAATACACAAAAATAGTTCAGCTGTCACTTTGCTTTGTTGTTAGCACTTGACTTGGAACCATGGGGAATCTTCTGGGGTCTGGGCGAGACTTCTCAACTCTGTGTCTCCTCATAGGAGTCAAACTCTATTTATGTTCAAGGCTCTCCCCGAGGGGGGTTAGCGGGAAACAGCTCTACTCTTGAATGGCCTCGAATCTTCTTGTAGAGGCTAGTCTTGTCCGCGTAAAGGTGAATCGTGGGGGACGCGGTTCGAGACCCCGCTTGTGGAAGTGTGTGTGTGGGGAAGGGGGGGGAGGTAGGCTTACCAATTTAGGCCTAACCAGGACGTCTGCAGCACATGGAAGTTCCGTCTGCTCAAGAGATTCCACGTGGGATTCCCTCACATGAACGAAAGATGGAATTAATGCAGTTTGAAAGAGAAAGGGAAAAGGAAAGAAAGAATAACAAAGATTGGGTAGAAAAAGGTGAAAGAAAGAACAAAGAAATTGATGAGGTTAGAGATAGAAAGTGTGAACGAAAGAAGGAATTAATGGAGTTTGAGGGAAAAAGGGAGAAGGAAAGAAAGAATAAAGAAGATTGGAGAGACAAAAGGTGAACGAAAGAAGGAAAAAAAAGTTGGAAAGAGAAAGAGCGAACGAAAGAAGGAATAAATAAGGTTGAAGAGAGAAAACGTGAACGAAAGAAAGAATAAATAATAAGAATAAAGAATAAAGGTTAGAGAGGGAAAAGGTTAAAAAGAGAAGGAATTGATGGAGTTGGAAAGAGAAAGGGAGAACGAAATAAGGAATAAATGAAATTGAAGAGAAAAGAGGTGAACGAAAGAAGGAATTAATAAAATTAGAGAGAAAGGGAGAACCAAATAAGGAATAAATGAGATTGGAGAGAGAAAGGGCGAACGAAAGGAGGAATTAATCAAGTTATAGAAAGAAAGGATGAACGGAAGAATGAATAAAGAAGGTTGGAGTGAGGCTGAGCAAATAGAACAAAGAAAAATGAAAGTTACTCGGGGCCGAAGCTCGCCATTTCTTTGTGAGGGAAGAATTAATTGGAGCCAAAATATGAAGCAACAAATGGCTAAAGGTTAGGATCCGATGACCAGCCGGTTTCTTTGTTTTCCAGTGGGGAAGGGACACTTGGGATTCATGAGGGCACCATAGAGAACCACTGAACCACAAGCGTCGGAATTTGGATATTTGTACTCCCTTCATTTATCCATCATCTTTAACCACTTTTCCGTAAGAGCCTGTTGGGGCACATAACCGCCAACACCGGCATATCTATTAATATTCTTATAGCTGATTTTTTTACCATTCACTGCCAGGGGGCGTATATTTTTACGCACCTTCCTGCCACAAAGTCGGCGTGCAGCTCTTCCCGTTGGAGTAGCCCAGCCTCACACGCTGTAGCAGCACGCCGTTCGCTCTGGGCTGCTGGAAGGATGCGTTCAGTGGGTGATAGGCTGTGGCTGCAACATACCACGCCGCTTGCCTCTTAGTTGCTACGCATTCTTGGTGCTGCTGGTGGGCGTTGTGGGCAGCCCTGCGTTTGGCCTGCACCTTGAGCTGCTGCAGGCTGGAGCGCACGGTCCAGGTGATAGTGGGGCCATGGGCGGCTCGCTTGGCAGCCTTGTCGGCAGCCTCGTTACTGCGCACGCCAACGTGGCTGGGAATCCAGTGGAGCCAGACACGCCTGCCCTGAGCTGCCAGGTCCTGCAGGGTGCACAGGATGGCTGTGGTGATGTGGATGTTGTCCCTGGTGTGGGCGTGGGCGTGCTGCAGCGCCTGCAGCCCCGACCGAGAGTCCGAGTGTATCACCACAGTCGCCTCCTGGCGGAGCAGAGCATGCTGGAGGGCGTGCAGGATTGCTACCAACTCCGTCTGGAGGGTGGAGCAGTGGTCTGATGTCCTCCACGCCTGCGTCAGGCCGCTCGTGACGAAGGTGGCGCTGGGCCTCTCGCTGTCGGAGTCGACGGAGCCGTCGGTGAAGTAGACTGCGCTGCCTGGCTCCGTGACCTCAGACATGGCTCTGAGGGCCTGCTGGCGCAGCTCCTCGGTGAGGCAATGCGCTTTGCTGGCGGGCAGCTGTGTGGCGGTGAAGTCGGCGGCGGGGGGCTTCCACGCTGGTGGTGGAACGTAGGCGGGGTTGGGGGTGTCGGGGTCGCGCCACAGCGAGTTTCCTGCCTGGTTGAGGGTGTTGGTTGCTAAGCTGACGTTTACGAGCCACCTGTTGTTATGCAGGCACTCGATGCCCTGCGCCACGGCCATTCGGAGTCTCCTCTGCGCAACACCATCCACGTCGCGCTGGAGCACTCTGGCCACCTGACAGGCCACAATGCAATCCACCCTGGCAGTGAGGGGCACCAGGCTGGCCTCGCTCTGCATGACACAGGCCCTGCACCACCTCGGTGCCCCCAACATGGTCCTCAAGGCAATTTTTGCACCACCTCCAGGCGTTGTTACTGCTGCAGGGGTAGCGCTACAAGGACCAGTGCACTGTAGTCCACTAGGAAGCGCACTGCTTGCAGGTAGTAGAGGCGGAGGACGGGGAAGGTTGTGCCAGCGCTCGGCCGCGTCATGGCACTCATCACATTCAGCCTGGCCTGCATCCGCTCCCTCAGGTGCGTGACATGCTGCGTGAAGGACAGCCGCCTGTCCACCCACACTCCGAGGTACTGGTATGACTCGGTCCAGGCCAGCCCGACTTCTTGGATGCGCAGCTGCTGGCCAGTAGGTGTGGAAGTCTTGATGGCCATGGCCTGGGACTTCTCTGCCGAGATCTTGAGCCCGAGCTCTTCGCACTTGGCAGTGATGAGGTGCAGCGCTTCTTGAGCCCGCGCGAGCTTGTTGCCGCGCCCGGTGACGACGAGGGCCAGGTCGTCGGCGTAGCTGAGGAGGATGGTTATTTCCCGATAGGAGAGCGACACCAGCTGCTCCATCAACACGTTGCAGAAAAACGGGCTGAGGATGCCGCCCTGGGGTGTCTCGTTATCGAAGGTAAGATAGGGAGACTTGTGACCCTGGAACTTCACACGGGCTCGGCGCTGGTGAAGGTAGTCCTGGAGCCAGCCCAGCAGTCTTCCTCAGATGCCCTTCCTCACAAGGGCGGCTAGTATGGCGCGGGGGCTAGCCAGCTCGAAAGCCTTCTCGAGGTCAAAGAAGACTACGATGGTGGGCTGGTTGTTGGCGTAAGCCAGGAGGGTGATGAGGCAATCCGCCCTACTCACCCCCCTGGTGTAGCCGAACACGTAGTGCTGAAGGCTCCCCATGCTCCACTGCAGGCGACTCAGCACCATCCTCTCCGCTGTTTTTCCAGTGCAGCTCAGGAGGAAGATTGGCCTGAAGGTGATGTGATCCTTCGGCTTGGGGATAGGCTGGATGTCGGCAGACGGCCTGCCAGCCCAGACGTGTTCAGAAGGGCTAGCAGCACGGCGTCCCTGGCGGGCCTAGCGTGCGCCAGCATGGAGTAACGCACCCCGTCGGCCCCCGACGCTGTGTCACGCCCACGCTTCGCCCTGGTCAGCTCCTTGAGCGTGAAAGGCTGGTGGCGGGTGTGGGGAGGGAGCTGCTCGCTGTGAAGCAGTTCGCCAGCCGATCTGTCTCTTGTGTGGGCGTGTCGGGGCAGCGCTTTGGCATTCCTGAAGCCCCCCTACAGCTGGCCGGGGGAGGTGTGTTGGCTGAAAGAGGCGCACCACTCCAGCCACTTTGCCTCCCTGGCGCTCAGGAACACCTGTCGCGCGCGGGCTACCACGTCCTGCAGGAGCTGCAGGTTGATGGCAGTCGGGAGCTTCTCGTACAGCCTCCTGTGGACATTGACGCGGTGATTGTGCTCCCGGAATTCCTCGTTATAAAACCACATGATTTTGTTGTTTAAGGGTTAGGGAATACTTTGATTTATATTTTATTAAAGATACTTATTATATAATATCATAAATTGTGATATATATTTTGCTGTTTTGCTTGACGACAAAAAGTCATTGGGGTATAATTTATAGAAAAGAAAATAGGTTTGTATGGATAACTAAAATAAACAAAACTAGCTACTTATTATTCATTCAATACTAGTATAATGAATGTGTTATTTAATATATGTATTTTTATATTTTAGAGAAGAATTTTCAACATCGGATCATGAATATAAACAGGAATGAAGGCCAACTCAATAGGCAAATTTTGACAAATAAGCCTAGTAATGCATCTGGGAGGTGAGCCTCATTTTTATGTAGTTATTGAACCCGTGCTTGGAAGGCATGCGTGCCCCGCGATCTCAGGCTCTACTGGTGGGTGTTCCCTTTGGTCACACCTGTTAAGGTCTCCTATGCTAGACAGGGCGAGACTAATTGGCACTTTTCATTCCTTGGCTGCTCAGCCTCTAACTTTTCTTTCACTACTTATGACTTCAAAGTTGGCCAATGTTCTTTGCTCTCAATAATGAAAAAAAATATATCTCATACACGCACACAATAGCATATATACCTTATATATATAGTACAAGAGAAAGATAAATTTTACGTGAATGAGCAATGAGGCAATAGCCGGAGATTTTAAAGGTAAGAGAAAGGGCCATTGTAAGAAGACCAAGATCTCTTCCAATGTCCCTTTCTCTTACATTTAAAAAACTCTTGTTATTGTCTCATTGGTCATTCCCGTCAAATTATCCTTTCTCTTGTACTATATTATGGTTGTATAGTCTGCAATAGAAGGTTTCTGCATCTTTCTTTCTGCCATTAAAGGGTTTTGAAATGCTGAAAATATAAATGGCGAAAGCCTTGTGGTCGTTGTTACCACCCGCAGAACTTGTATTGCTCTTTCTTTATATATATATATATATATATATATATATATATATATATATATATATATATATATATATATATATATATATATATATGTATATATATATATATATATATATATATATATATATATATATATTATATATATATTGTATATATCCCTTTTCATTCATTCATATATTTTCTAGTGATAAGAAGACTCTGCTTGCTAAAGATGAAATTTATGCTGCTTGAACAGGGAGGGCAAATAGACTGAAGAATGCCAACACTAAGCTAAAAAGCATCAGTGAAATGAAAAAGATGACCCGTGGAGCTCACTCATTAGTAACATCACAGGATAATATAACCAACTGCCGCTGGTTTCATAACTCAGCTGTTCATGTTGCATCTACCTTTGCAGGGGTAGAACCAATTGGAAGCACACTGCGATGGAGTAGAAAAGAAAAAAAAAATTGAAATTCCAATACCAGATGCTATAAAAATGTATAACCTTCACATGGGCGGAGTTGATTTAATGGATGCCTTAGTGGGGCTCTATCGCCATCAACAACGTCATAAAAGATGGTATCTAAGACTATTTTTCCACCTTCTAAATGTTACAGTTGTGAATTGCTGGATTCTTTGGAAAAATGATGACATGAATGAAAAACTAGATCTCTATAAATTTGAATCGTCTGTTGCTACTTCTCTCATACATGAAGAATCATTCAGGCGACAAAAAGGTCGACTATCAACAATTCCAACACCTCCTGTAAAAGTAAAAGTTCACCATAAAGCTCCAGCTGAGTTGCGAAAAGATGGGGGACCCCAATTCCCCCCAAAATCAGATGGTAAATATGCTTCTCGATGTCATTTATATACCTGCAAAAGGAAAACACGGTGCCAGTGTAAAAGGTGCAAAGAACCACTGTGCCCTGAATGTTTTGAAGCATTTCCTTTCTAATTAAATTAATTTCATAAAGAAAACACCAGCAGGTTTATTCACACATATGTTATGTCTATATAGTCACATGCGTATACATGTGTATTCTTGTACATAATTTTAAAAGTCATCATTAATTACTTTAAACACGTTTTCATTATAAATATTGTTGGTCTTATCTCTATTTTTTATTCTCCTAACTGCACTTGTCCTCATATGAGGACAATCAATGTTTGACTCTATTACTGGTATTTCTTCCCATTTGAGGGCGATTTGCAATTCACACACTAGGCAAGTTCCAAGATTTATGATGCCTTTTTCTGTGCTTTGGGATAATTTCTAGTGAGTTTACATGAAATTTTTTTTTAGGACCAATAGCAGGGAAATATGTTCGAAAGGGCTAAAAAAGAGAAAATCAACGAGTACATCACAGTGGTAAAGTTTGGAGAAGTGAAATTTTGTAGGGGGGGGGGGGGGTGGCATGGGGGGGAAATTTTGGGGGATTGGGCGGGTACGTAACTATACTGTTTATCTACCCCCTTTTCCCTTACCAGCATGTAGTGGCTTCATGCCCCGCAACTCTCCCAAATCTGCGCCCCCATACAGTGACGGGGGCATGGTCCACCGGGTATTGCAAGAAAGAAAGCGGGATCATGCACATATCTTATTATTTTATTATTATAATCACTGTTATTTTTATATTATTATTATCTTATTATTATCATCACATTATTATCGTTATTTTCTCAAGTCTAACAAATTGGACACCACAAATATAAGCCACATTAGCACTGGTGAATGGCTGGATGGAGTTCCCGATTCTGAGCTATTTCTCACTGGGCTTCCATAAACCAGAGATGCCATTGGTTCTGAACCTACGGTAATCAGTAGGTCCAGTCAGAAGAAATAAGAAGCCTCAGAACGAGTGCAGATCGGGGGTTAACCTCCTAACAATTTTATTATTATTATTGCACCCGTGTCTTCAAAAATATCAATTTTGTTTTATAAATGAGAAGATAAAAAAACATCGTAAAGTAAGTATTTATCTTCACTGTCTCGACATACAGGGTTCGTGAGGTATTTGAGGACAAATGTTAATTTAACTATAGCAGCATATTATTTGACTTTATATTTTTATATTTCAGAATTATCAATGGCAAACTCAATGCTTACAGAAGAAACGAAGAGGCACGCAGTTATCGTGGCTATAAAGGCTGAACATAGCACTTTAGAAATAGCACGATTTTTAGAAGTCGCTAGATCCTTCGGCTACAGAGTTTGCAATGAGTTAGAGAGCCAAAGATGGTTAAGCCATGGATCGACAATGTACGCAACGGAAGACCTTATGTGTTTCAACAAGACTGGCACCATCACACAAGGCTCAAGCAACACTGGAATGGATGGCCGAAAATTTTCAGGATCATATAACCCCTAACATTTAGCCTCCTAGCTTCCCAGATCTCAATCCATTGGACTACTATTTATGTAGCGTAGATGAGAAAGAGGTTAATGAGCACCCTCATAACACTAAAGAATCTCTAAAAGCATCCATAGTCAGAGTAATGTCCAATATGAACAAGAACCATTTGATCCTAGCATGAGGGCGATTCAGACATCGCATAGAAGCCGTTATCGAAACTGAAGGAGACTTTATTGAATGAAATTACAAAACAATGTTTATTCTTATCTTCACAACTTTTTCAGCGAAAAATACATTATTATCTGTTTCTAAGAGTCATTTTATGTAAGTATAAATCTGTCCTGAATTACCTTACGCACACTGTATTTTAAAAATTATTTTGGGCATGCAGACATACAGACGGACGGACTGACAGACAGACAAACGGCTATCTTATTATGGTAATGATTATTATTATTACAGGGGAGCATAAGAGCGGTCGCGCCTCGTTCTGGGCGCACTGTTTCGCTTTCCTATCGACACCGCCCAGAATATTCATTGAATCAGCCTCAATTACTCCTGAATCGCCACCGTCCCTCGAGAGAGTGGCGAAGGTGGGGGGGGGGGGCATGAAAGTATTAAAGGAAGGAGGTGGACCTCGGAAACCTTGTCATTTTGGCCTCATCCTCTAAATTGCTTTTCGGAGGGGAAAGGGGGGCGATTCCTTGTTTAGATTTAGTGAAATGCAAATTCGAAATCTCCGAAGGAGATTTGTTAATCCTTGATTCTTCGACCGATTGAGGGGACGCCACCGCATTTTAGGTGAAAACCAACGAGGTCACTCCACTCCCACCTCTAAGAAAGGTTGCGATGAGAGCTTTGTCACGAAAGTGACGATGTTGAGTGGAGTGAAAATGTATGGAAGATACATAACTCGAGTGTTCTACAGAGGGCCCTGGAAGGGCGCGTAATTCTCTCGAACCTGCAAAACCTACGCATTTAAAATCCACTTACGAGGATTTTTGCCGCTAAGGGACGCGCTTCTTCACAGGATCCAATCTCAGTTAAGAGGAAGGATGGCCTGAAGAAAGGCCAAAGTTACCTTAAATAGAGAAAATAATCTGGCGCAAAATACAAAGGAATTTTCACTGTTTGGAGGCAGAATGAGGAGAGGGGCAGAGAGGTGGAGTAAGGAAAGGAACGAAGAAGTTAGAAGAAAGAAGAAGGCAAGAAAAAGTAAGAAAAACAAAGGAACTTAGAAAAAGTAAAATTATGGAACCAAAAGAGTAAAGGAAAAATATAAAATATAACAAGGAGCCAAAAAGCCAATACAAAGGAAGAAAGAAAATGCAAGAAGAAACCAAAAAGGAAAAGGAAAGTAAAATAAAGATGCCAAAAGGGAGGAAGAAAAGGTTTTTCAGTTTCTCACTCCCCTTTGGCATCCTTATTTTACTTTCCTTTTCCTTTTTGGCTTCTTGCCTTTTCTTTCTGCCCTTTTGGCATCATATTTTTACTTGTGTTTCCTCTTTTCGTATTTTTGGTTTGAGAGACGATGAAAGTAAAAGAAGGATGACAAAAGTGGAGCGGGAAAGGGCAAGAAGAAGTCCAAAAGGATAGTAAAGTAAAACATGGATACTAAAATGTGAGCAAGAAAAGTCAATATTAAATCAAAAAGGAAAGTAGAGCGAGGATGTCAAAAGGGGAGCAAGAAAAGGCAAGAAGACGCCAAAAAGGAAAAGGAAATACAATTAAAAAAAGGTGCTGAAAGGGGATCAACAAAAGGCAAGAAGAAGCAAAAAAAGGAAAAGAAAAGAAAAGTAAATATTGGATGTCAACCAACACGAGAAAAGGCGAGAAGCCAAAAAGAAAAGTAAAATAAGACTGCCAAAAAGTGAACAATTAAAGGCAAGAAAAGGCCAAAAAATTTAATGAAAGTATAATAAGGATGCCAAAAAAGGTAGCAAGAAAAAGGAAGAATAAATCAAAAGGGAAAAGTAAAGGTAAGTATACAAGGTAACCGAACTTGGAGTCAGAAAAGGCAAGAATAAGCCAAAAAGAAATAAATGGAAAGACAAGTGAAACAAGGATGCAAAGGGACAGCAAGAACGGACAAGAAGAACACAAAAGGAAACTAAAATAATGATGCTAAAGGAAAAGCATGGAAAAGAAAGAAAAACCGCGAAAGGAAAAGAAAAGGCAAGTAGAACAAAGGATAGACAGAAAAGGCAAAAACCCAAACAGGAAAACAAAAGGAAAGTCAAATAATGATGTCAAAAGGGAACAAAAAACGCAAGAAAGAAGCCAAAAATGAAAAGAAGAGTAAATTAGAGATCTTAAAGGGAGTACAAGAAAAGGAAAGAAGACACCTAAAAGGAAAAGGAAAGGCAAATGAAACGAAATGTCGAAAAGGGAACAAGAAAAGGCCCCAAACGAAAAGGAAATACAAGCAAAACAACGATGACAAAAGGGGCGTAAGAAAAGGCAAGAAGTCCAAAAGAAAGCAACCCCTCCCCATTGCCTGACTACCAGAGAGACGATTAACTGGTTAGCGGCACCCCAACCAGGATTGCCTTCGAGCGACCTTCGAGGGGTTCAGAGGGTACCCCCCCTCCTTCTCCCCCATCTTCCGAGCAGCTCACTCGCCTTGGCAAGCCCCTTGCGCCCCGGTACTCCAGACTTACCCCAACGAAATTTCCAAAACGAGACAAAAACAAATTCCAATCTTTGTAGAATCTCGACAAAAGGAGTCAAAAACGAGAAATGACCCTAAAGAAATGAAAGAAACGATGGAGAAAGTATTAAAATAGAGGGTAAAAAGATAAAACAAGAAATTAAGGAGGGAAAATACAAATATAAGTACCACATACTGTAGTAATCCGTGATTTGGATCTCGTGTTAAACTGAAGTTCCTGTTGTAGTGATCAGTGCTTCGGAACCCAAGCTAGATTACAGGTTCTCCTGTAGTGTTCCGTTGTTCGGATCCTAAGTTAAACTACAAATACTGCTGTAGATACCCGTGCGTCGGCCCCAACGTTAAATTGTACTTCTCTTTTTAGTGTTCCTTGCTTCGGACCTCACGCTAGAATGCAGGCTCTTCCGTAGTGATCTGTGGTTCAGATCCCACGTTAATCTGTAGGTTCTGCTGTAGGCATCTTTCGCTCGCCTCCCAAGTTAAACTGTAGGTTTTTCTGTATTGATCCATGGTTCTGATCTTCCGATAAACTGTAGGTTTTTCTGTATTGATCCATGGTTTGGATCGCCCGTTACGTTCTAGGTTCTTCTGTATTGATCCATGGTTCGGATCTCCCGTTAAACTGTAGGCTCTTCTGTATTGATCCATGGTTTGGATTACCCGTTACGCTCTAGGTTCTTCTGTATTGATCCATAGTTCGGATCTCCCGTTAAACTGTAGGCTCTTCTGTATTGATCCATGGCTTCGATCTCCCGTTATATTGTATGTCCCCATTGAGATCCCCCCCTCCCCTATCAATGCAAATCTGTAGTCAAACGAAGCCAACGTTGTAAGTGGGCAAAAATAACGACGTTTTCTTGGAATAACCACCATGCAATGTATTCGCCCCGTTCTTTGTTCCTCTCTTTATCTCATTCTCTGACCCTTTTCTTGTTTTCCCAATACCCTGATCCAATTCAAATTTCATAGTTCATTACTTTGCTAATAAACTTTGGAAATTTGGAAATGTGATGGTTGTTTCGAAGTTACCCTCGCGTAAATTTCTCCTGTTTACACCCAAAAATGTTTTGACCAAACCACGACACCGAAAGATTTTACATAAATTTTTCGCGTGGTTTATTTGGGTTTGGAAGGTTATAGAAGTCGGGGTGGGGGAGAGTTTAGTTCTTTAAAAATGTCAAATACGAGGTTATACAGGGTGTTCCAAAAGTCACCTGGGTATTTAAAAAAGTCATAACATATAAGATATTTCTTACTTTTTATTTTTTAAGAACATACTCGTATATTAACGTAAGGAAATTACCCATGGCAAAATTCACGATTGATCAAAGATACAAAATCGTGGAATTTTATTTATGATTTAACCATTCCATCATTCGCACTCCAAGAGTATATTATTGACACTTTAGTTTTAAGAAATCTCCATCGGATTTCATGATTCAACGCTTGATTCAACTTTTTAGGCTAGATGGTTCAGTAAGTGACTTGCAACGATGTGGTAGACCATGTATAGTCCGTTCGCAAATGATCGTATACGTGTTCGAGGCAGTGTTAAACAATAACTATGAACGTTGATTCGCAGACGCTATGACCAGTTAAGGATGTCTCGAACGTCCTTGCATCGCATACTACCCGACGAGGTAATTGGTACAGAAGTTGCAACCGCCAGATCATCAACGACGCCTTAAATTATTCAGTACAGATTCAGAGGCTGGCTACTGATGATGACGAACTTGTCCATTAGCTGATTAATTATGAGTGACGAAGCTCATTTCCATTTGAACGGTTTTGTTAATAAGCAGTATTGTCGGATCTGGGGGTTAGAGAATCATAGGAATCGTCACCAACACGAGTTGCATCCTCTCAATTACACAATCTGTTGTGGTGTAACGTCAGAAAGGATCAATGAACTTTATTAAAAAAAAATGACAATGCAATGGCGAGTGATATCGGTTCATGATCAAGACTTTCTTTCCATCCATTAGTACAGAAAAAATCTGAGGTGCTCACAGGTCAGGGCACCGATGGAGCTTCTAAGGCAAACTTTTGGTCTGCGAATAATTTCGGGAAATTCCGAAATTTCTTGGCCACCCCGTTCCCTTGACCTGACGCCTCATGATTATTCTCTTTGGGTACCTTAAGGAGTCTGTATCCATCAATAGACTCTAGATAATTCAGCAACTCAAGGATAATATCTGTGCTGAAATTCTAGGGCTGTAAGAAAAAATTATCAACCACTGTTATGGTGAATGCTATCGAAAGTGTGTGTTTGTATGAAGTCGAAAATGGAGGACATTTACTTTGTAATATTTTTCATAATTAAATGGAAATATATTTCCAATGATTGGATTTTGATAATGTATAAAACTATTTTGAAATAATAAAAAGAGAGGTAGAAATTATAATATTTTTAAATCCGTAGGTAACTTTTGGAACAACTCTTCTATTTATAAGGTCATAACTTAAGTAATGTGGCACTTTTTTCATGTTTATAACTATTTTATGAATAGAAATAATCGAAAGGTTTGTTTTTATGCTACCATTATAAGTAGGGTTGTTACAGGAGACAAAGAGTTGGTTATGTACAATAATATTAAATGTTCTTTCTACACGATGGATTAGGTCTGGGTGAAAAACAATACCCCATTCGAGACAGGGGTTTCAGCCTTAGAAGATTCTCTTTTGCGTTTGGTGGGATTTTGAACTTCTTAACCCAAATAAGACATCTCCAAAGAGGTTTATTGTGCCCAGTTAGATTGATTACACCCAAATCAGACATCCTTAAAGAGGTTTATTGTGCTCAGTTAGACTGATTACACCCAAATCAGACATATCCAAAGAGGTTTATTGTGCTCAGTTGGACTGATTACACCCAAATCAGACATATCCAAGGATGTTTATTGTGCTCAGTTGGACTGATTACACCTAAATTAGACATCTCCAAAGAGGTTTATTATGCCCAGTTGGACTGATTACAATCAAATTGAACATATTCAAGGAGGTTTATTGTGCTCATTTGGACTGATTACACCCAAATCAGACATCTCTAAAGAGGTTTATTGTGCTCAGTTGGAATAATTACACCCAAATCAGACATCACCAAAGAGGTTTATTGTGCTCGTTCGGAATGATTACACCCAAATCAGACATATCCAAGGATGTTTATTGTGCTCAGTTGGACTGATTACACCCAAATTAGACATCTCCAAAGAGGTTTAATATGCCCAGTTAGACTGATTACAATCAAATCAAACATATTCAAGGAGGTTTATTGTGCTCATTTGGACTGATTACACTCAAATCAGACATCTCCAAATAGGTTTATCGTGCTCAGATAGATTGATTACACCCAAATCAGACATCTCCAAAGAAGTTTATTGTGCTCAGTTGGACTGATTACACCCCAATCAAACATATTTAAGGAGGTTTATTGTGCTTAGTTGGACTGATTACACCCAAATCAGACATCTCCCAAGAAGTTTATTGTGCTCAGTTGGATTGATTACACCCAAATCAGACATATCCAAGGAGGTTTATTGTGCTCAGTTGGACTGATTACACAAAAACCAGACATCTCTAAAGAGGTTTATTGTGCTCAGTTGGATTGATTACACCCAAATCAGACATATCCAAGGAGGTTTATTTTGCTCAGTTGGACTGATTACACCAAAACCAGACATCTCTAAAGAGGTTTATTGTGCTCAGTTGGACTGATTACACCCAAATCAGACATCTCCAAAGAAGTTTATTTTGCTCAGTTGGACTGATTACACCCAAATCAGACATCTCTAAAGAGGTTTATTGTGCTTAGTTGGACTGATTACACCCAAATCAGACATCTCCCAAGAGGTTTATTTTGCTCAGTTGGACTGATTACACCCAAATCAGACATCTCTAAAGAGGTTTATTGTGCTCAGTTGGACTGATTACACCCAAACCAGACATCTCCAAAGAGATTTATTTTGCTAAGTTGGACTGGTTACACCCAAATCAGACATCTCCAAAGAAGTTTATTGTGCTCAGTTGGATTGATTACACCCAAACCAGACATCTCCAAAGAGATTTATTGTGCTCAGTTGGACTGATTACACCCAAATCAGACATCTCCAAGGAGGTTTATTGTGCTCAGTTGGACTGATTACATGTAGCACTTGCAGACCCCCCACCCACCCCCACCACGATTAATCAATCATATCTCCGCTTTCTCTGTAATCTCAATCATATCCGATTCCACTTTGACCGAAACCGTTTCGGGATGGCCATCCTTACCCTGGTTACCTCTCACCATTATTACTGTAACTCTCTTCTCACTGGGACCTCCCAACACTACAATTTCTCCCCTTCAACCTGTCCATAACTTTTTGGGGCTCGAGTTTTCTTCCATCGAAGACGGTTTCCTCGTGCCACACCCCTGCTCCACGAACCGCACTGGCTGGCAACTAAATTTGGAATGACATTTAAAGACCTCATTTCCACATTTAAAATCCATAAACACCGCAACTCACCCTCACCTGCCCTCCTGCTTTCGGTTTCTCGTACTCGTCTCTGCTGCAGGGGCGATCCTGCCTTCTCTGTAGTTGCCCCTAAGCCGTGGAATGATCTGCCTCCTGCCATGCGCTCATTTTCCTCGCCTGGCGGTTTCAAGCGGGCTATGAAAACCCCGCCTCTTCTGGCAGGCCTATTCCTAGTCGATAGACAGGCTCTCTGCGAAACCTTAGAGGTCTTGAAGGGCCCTATATAAACTTCTATTAATATTATTAGTAGTAGTATATATGGCAACTGTTCTTTCTCCAGGACAACACGGGAACTCATATCAGAAGAGATACGACAAAAAAAGGTTAATTTCGATTGGGAATTAATGAGTCATTCTCCAACCTCACCCGATTAAGCCTCATCAGATTAATATCTTTTTAGCGAATCACCTGAAGAGAATGAAGAGGTCGAAACGATCTTAAAGAACTTTTGTAAATGAAAGTGAAACAAATTTTTGCAAACATGCTATTGAAAAATTAGTAGAAAGTTAGAGAATAGTGGTAGAAACTAGTGGAAATTATATTGCATATTGAATTAATAAGTAAATACTTATTTAAATATAAATCACTTCAAAGAGTTTGATTTTTATCCATAAAATTAGCATAAAGATAAAACAAGGCCGCATTACCTATGAGATAACCTTAGAGTAAAAAGATTAAAGGTTCTGAGGTAGAAATTGACACACTGCTGGAAGAAATGACACAAAATGGGCAAAATAAATACTATCTTAGACACCTCTAAACATAAAAGTACCCAGAAGATGACCAGAAGGTGGGCTAGAGAAATTCTCCCCTTGCTGGGAGAAACGTGACAAAATTGAGAGCCAAACTCGATTGAAACTTCCCGGGGAAATTTTTGATCTGTTTTTGGATGAAATGGCGGACATGATAATATAAGATAAGGTAAGATAAGACAAGATAAGATACGATATGATAAGACTAGATTATATAAGGTGAGATGAGATAAGATAAAATACGGTAGGGTGAGATAAAATGTGATAAGGTAAGATAAGCGTCTTGTCTCGGTTCGATCAGACGCTTCTTATGCAAGCGTACGGAAATTATTCACTAGTTTCCAGAGTTTAACGAAGGTAAAAAGGTTTGCGCCTAAACATCACTTATGGAAAGAACAATTAAAAAGAGCCAAAGATGGCCTACGGACATTACTATTAAAAGGAGCCTAGAAATGGCTTAAGAAAGGACAATTAAAAAGAGCCTAAAGAGGGCTTACGGAAAGGACAAAGGTAAAGGACAACTAAAAAGAGCTTAAAGAGGGCTTACGGAAAGGACAATTAAAAAAAGGCAAAGATGGCCCACGGAGATAACTATTAAAAAGAGCCTAAAGATGGCCTAGGAACATTGCTCTAAAAAAAAACGCCCCAAATTTTCTATGTTCGGTCATAGTTTTCTCCTACACGTGATTGCGTGGGCAGATCAAGGGAAGACGATTCAGGTTCCAATTTACACATGTAAATTTATTCATAAAAATGGAATCCTTGTTATTCCGAATTTTTTTATTACATTATTTGCATTTAGAACATTGTTCGGATCATATAGGGGTAAGGGAGGGAGGGAAAGACGTCTAAAGACATCGGGCCATTAATTTCCGAGAGCATTGGAGGAGGGTTTTTGATATCTCCCTAAGCGAAAACGAGGGTTTTGACGGCGACCACGAAGCAAGAGTGGTAGAAGACTTGGAGAAAAACAGCCAAGAAATAGTCTCCAACATAGCTGCTTCACTAACACTACTAATAGAGGAAGGGTTCGAACCGACCACCCTGCAAGAAATACAAAGAACGCTCAAGGATACTAAACAGAAGGCACCTGGTTCGTCGGGGATAACAAAAGAAAACCTCATATCGGGCCATTAATTCCTGGGAGCATTGGAGGAGGGTTTTTGATATCTCCCTAAACGAAAACGAGGGTTTTGACCGCAACCACGAAGCAAGAGTGGTAGAAGACTTGGAGCAAAACAGCCAAGAAATAATCTCCAACATAGCTGCTTCACCAACACTACTAATAGAGGAAGGGTTCGAACCGACCACCCTGCAATAAATACAAAGAACGCTCAATGCTACTAAACAGAAGGCACCTGGTTCATCGGGGATAACAAAAGAAAACCTAATACGCACACCAGTCACCTTTTTGTCACAAATAACAGCAGTATTTAACCCCTCTCTAAGCGCAGAATACTTCCCAGATGCTCTAAAAAGGGAGAAGATTATCTTTCTACCAAAACCTGGGAAGCCACCAAATAACCCAGGAAACTTCAGGCTAATCACACTACTGAAGACAGTGGCAAAATTAATGGAGAGAGCCATAAACGATAGATTAGTCAAGTACCTGGAAGTGATAACACTGATTCCAAACCATCAGCACGGATTCAGAAAGAACAAAAATACTGAGACAGCCCTGGCCATTCTAGTCGAATTAATTGCAAAGGCCAAATACAATAAAAACTATACATATATCATACTCAGAGACGTCCAAAAGGCGTTTGATAAAGTTTGCGGATCTTCCACTTTCTTTCGTACTCATTTAGGTTGCTGATGTCATTTGCAGTGTTGAGAGCCTGAGCCCTGGGATTCCTCTATGTACCAGGGATCACCTGGGTTATATCATCCGCAAACTGGAGATATAATGAGTCTACCTTTACTGGAGTTGGTAAATTTATTGTGTAGATTAGATAAAGGAGGGTGCTCAGACAACTTCTCTGCGGGACTCCGGCCCCGAGGAGGAACTCTGGTCCTTGGTGACCCTCAATCATGATTCGGACGCGCTGTTCCATGACGAAGTCGCAGGCAATTCGTTCCAGAATCGAGTCTAGCTGAAGGTTCAGGGTTTTATGTTGTAGGCCCCACAGCTAGACCTTGTTGAAGGCCTTTGGCACGTCTCTTAGTACGATGTCGATGTACTCGTACTTTCCATCCGCTCGTCACTTGGCGATTTTCTCGGTTAAGATCGCGAGTGCAGTATCCGTTCCACGCTTCTTCTGGAACCCATGTTGTTGTGGGATGTGGGCCCCCTTCTCATCAAGTTGTTTCTGAAGCCTATTGGCTAGGATCTTTTCCAGAATCTTGCCGATGATTTCAAAGAAGGAGATGGGCCTGTAGTCCATCGGCTGTTCTGGCACCTTTTTTTCCTTTGGTATAAAGATGACTTTTGCCACCTTGTATCCGTCAGCGAAAGAAAACTATTTTTAAGGGATATTTATTCCGCCTAATTTGAGCATAACGTTAGAGGAAATGGGCCAGTCCAGTGAGTGGAATTTTAGAATAATTTTAATGTGCGATTCCAGCTTGTCGCTTGACTGTTGCTGGCCGGCTTATCTTCGTTTAGTAAGATAGCTTTTAAGATGTTCAACCTAGCTTTATTAACCTCTTTTTCTTTTAATAAAGTTGTTATCAACTAGCATATCTCTCGTTAGGTTAATGTTATGAACACTCTCCATATGATTTTTAGGCCCTCCGCTTTGTAGATGAATAGTTAAACGTCTAGAAAGTGTAGTAGTTGTTATGTCAATATATTTTGAGTTGTTATAAAGCTTACATTCTTTATCGGGGCAGATGAACTCGTGAACTATGTTGGTTGACTTGAGATTCGAGGAGTTTAGGAAGCTGTTGTTTTTCACCAGGAGATTGAGGCTTTTTTTTGTTTTATAATAGAAGATGAGTTGGGTTTTATCCATTTGATTTTTAACCATGATGTTACGGTTAATAATCTCCTTGATGTTTATTTTCATCTATTTTATAGGCCGTGGACATCTGGTTTCTGTAATACACTTTGATGTTGTTGACTTCTCCCTGATTACTTTCAGTTTTATCCGTATATTTGCAATGATTATTTAAAAATGATTGGAGTTGTTTGTTTTACTCGTTCAATCTCTTGGTAGAAAAGTTCCCCTGTATAGCAGCATTTATATGCTCAGCGGATGCATGAGCCGATTTCGGTTATTTTATACCTTTCTGGGCATTCACTCTCCACATTGAGGCATCTTCACATGTCCGTACCTTTTCTATGTACTTTAGTGATGTAGCTACCATTGATGTTTCAAACCGTAACGTCCAAGAACGAGAGTCTATTGCCCGTGCTTAATTCATAAATGAATTTTAACACGGAGTTCTCTTTAAATTGCTGCTTGATATTTATCAGATGTTCTTTGTTTTGGACGTTGATGTAGATGTCGTCTACGTGTCGGCAATATGTGTGTGGCTTATTTTCCATGATGTCCATTAATCTCTCTTCAAGTTGACCCATATAATAGTTGGCAAAATTCGGCCCTAAGGGTGACCCCATAGCTACTTGATCCACTTGCGTGTATAGATTACAGTCAGGTGTCCTGAACAGCGCCTCTGATGTGCATGAACGTAACATGCTCCTTAAGATGTTTTGGTCAAGACTTGGAGACATTGTAGGATGGTGGTCCACGTTTATTATAATGATGTCGATGGTCTGAGCGATAGGCACGTTTATAAACAGCAACTCCTCGGGAATCTTATTCTTAGCAGGAAAATGAAAACGTACGCGATGGTAGAGATCATGATTTACGAGTATTATACCAGACGTTTCGGAACAAACCTGTTCCATCTTCAGTGACTACATAGAATAAATAAAATATTATAACAAGTGTATCAAACAAAATTCAACAACCTCTCAGCCAGAAAAAGAGTTAAATTGAAATAGTAAATTACTCAAATAAAAGAATATGACTAAAAGTGAACAAATAATAATAAAGCTTAAACCAAAGGACACAAACAAATTTAAATTACAATGATAAGATATTAAAACTAGACTAAAATAGATAATAGGTGGAAATAGAACATTGTTTGACTAACGAATTGAAAAGGGGAAATAGTGAACCAGCATAGTAAAAAAAAAAATACTCAAATGATTACACATATAAATAAAATGAGCTCTTTTTCCGGCTGAGAGGTTGTTTAATATTGTTTGATACACTTCTTATAATATTTTATTTATTCTCTGTAGTCACTGAAGATGGAACAGGGTTTGTTTAGAAACGTCTGGTATAATAGATACCGAAACGTTTGGTGTAATAGATAGGTTTATATACAATGGGACAGTTATTGAGCCAAAATTGTTCATAATGGCATAAGAAGATGTTCGCGAACGTTGGCCCAAGTGGTAGGCCCATCTCCACTAATTTAAGACAGCCAATTTTTGTAATACCTATTACTTTTTGACAAGAATTAAAAAGATGGTTTGTACAAATTTGAAATGTTTCATTTAGCGGAATATTTGTGAATGAGTTTTGACGTCATAACCCACCATTATGACGTCAGCAGCGTCCGAACAGGTACAATCCAAATTTGTACAAACTCTCTTTTTAATTCTTGTCAAAAAGTAATAGGTATTACAAAAAACCTATTTAAGTCATTTTTGGAATTGGCTGTCTTAAATTCGTATTTTATATTTAAGAAATAATTTTACGTCCATTAAAAAAGAAGGAATGGGGATGGGCTACCACTTGGGCCAATTTTCGCGACTAAGGAAAAAAACCATTCATTAATTTTTCACCCATCTTCAAAAGTCTCGTTATACAATTATAGAGTTAGTGAAGGGATGATATATATAGAAGACCAAAAGTCCGTTGCCGGAGCCTGATAGCCGTAGGCCATAGGCCGAATGTCTGCCTGCGAAGCGCAAGTTACTACTAGTGGCGAAACCGCTCCTCTCATATATATATATATATATGTATATATATATATATATATATATATATATATATAGAGAGAGAGAGAGAGAGAGAGAGATATTCGTTACAAAAACAGTCAAATTTACTTTGAAGTCTTTGGTTTTGCCAGTTCAACCTTGCGACCTAGAAAGGTATACCTTAAATTGTGCTTTCCAAAATAGAGGGGATATACAGGAAACTTAAATTCCGACCCTACTCACTTTCAAACAATACATTAGCTCTCTGTATATAAGCCTGGCATCTCCAAATTGTGTGAGTGCACACTCGAAACACTATCTCCAGAAGGTTTGATCGTTATTATATTTGTAAGAAAATAATCATAACTCAGTTAAACGCAATAGTGATGGTATTGCAGTCTCAAACGATGTCTGGATGTGGAGCAAAATTGAGTCTAGCGACAATTACGCAAAGAATTTTAGCTCATAATTGCATCTGGAAGTTGTTTGGCAGCGAGTAAAATCTAAAAAGATGAGAAAGGGGATTAATAAAATGGTTTCATTGTATCATTGGCGAGGGAAAATATATATATATATATATATATATATATATATATATATATATATATATATATATATATATATATATATCTATATATATATATATCTATATATATATCTATATATATATATATATATATATATATATATATATATATATATATATATATATATATTTTATTTACTCTTATTTTATATATACGCTTATAACTGAAAATTTTAGGAGCTCTCGTTTAGTAGAAATGGCGTCGGATTTCTGACGTCAAGGCAGCGGCGTCATTAGTTTGGGAGTCCATTGGACGGATACGCCGATAGTCGTCTCCGCGGGGCTAATGAATTCCAAATGCATCATTACGTACACAGCGAATTACAACACCTCTCTCATTTCCCTACCGGCATAATATACCCATCATTCCCTTTATTGCGGAGCCTTACCGATGGAGGTACTCTTACCCACGTACCCCTGTCGCGGGATGGGGTCAGCCGAGGTATTGGGTTCGCTATTCTTGGCATCATCTAAAAATGCTCACATACACAAAGAAGTTAGGTCAGAATAAGCAATCATACGAATAAGATATACTGCTATATTCACCAATTAATCAACCAACTAACAAATATTATTTATATGATACAAGCCATGTTTTGGGTAGCGTTAAATCTACAATTTTAACTTTGATCTCAAGTTTTCTGACCTTTTATTAAGCATGGCACAAAAATACAGTTTTATGTTTGCAGTTAGTCGCATAAAAGTGTATATTAACAAATTGAAAAACGGCAACAAATATTAATCAAACAATTTATCCCTAACATGAATTTCCTTAAACGCGGACACGAAATCAAATGAATAACCACATCTGGCAAACCCTCCATAAATTACTCGTAAGTGGGTACGAGAACCAGGTCCATTTTCTATGGAATAAATCTCTGAGATTTACAATTCGCTTTCAGCATTGCTCATAAAGGGACTAAATATGAATCCAGGCTTTAAAGGAGGTCAACGAAGTATTAATGTCATTACCATAAACCATGATTCCGAAGCGTATATCTTCTATTTAGTGAAAATAAAGCGAAGCGGATCCTCTCCGAGTTTTAGGCCCGCGAAAAAGTGTTTACAAATTCCCGTCGAATGTTAAGACTGATCCTTAATTAAGGATAAATGAAAGCTTTAATAAAAAGGCAATTGGAATTTGAGGAAGAGGGTAAAAAGAAGAGGGAGGAATCTGGGAATCAAAAATAAATAATAGGCATTAGGGAGGGGGGGGGGGGATTTAGGCGGAGACAGGAGGAGAAAGTAAAATGTGAATGGTAAATATTCGAATTAGTCAATGGTGGAAATTGCAACCATTTTAACGGATGAGTCACTTCATATATTGAGAGCCGTTTATGCGTAGCCTCATTAAATTACTGGTCTGAGTAAGGATTTTACTTTCTCTATGAGAAGGGAACTGTTCCTGTTGGAGTTAGCGTTAAACAATAAATAATAAAGAAACTGCATTGTGATTATCCACTTGGAATCATGCCTTTCTTTTTCCTGCAGTAATCTTCAACAAACTAAAGATTTATACATTCAAGGTTTGGGGGTTAGGTGCGGGAGGAGAGTATTTGGTAGTAACTTTATGTATGGGGGGCTCTGTGCCCTCCCAGCCCCAATGCCGGCGGGGGGATCTGCGGCTATATACCCCCCGCACATTTTAACTTTCTCATCTTCGTCACTTTCTTTACAAAAACTCTCCTTACAAACATCCTGCGTGATACGCCCTTGTTGCTTCTGCGCATTCAGCGGTAAAATTAGTATATCTGAGATAGAGTGTGGGAGAAGAGGTGATGAGTAAGATCATTGAGTTGGAAGAAATTAGATTGATAAGAGATAATAAAATTATTAATAGGAGTATTTTGAAAGATTGCCAGTAATCGAACACAGTGTTAGTATCGGCCTCCACCGAGGGAAGGGGGGGCTAGTCTTTACTAGTTGCTAAATGGTTTAAGGGTAGGCGATAAACTC
Organism: Ceratothoa steindachneri; assembly: GCA_963969495.1. Taxonomy (NCBI): domain Eukaryota; kingdom Metazoa; phylum Arthropoda; class Malacostraca; order Isopoda; family Cymothoidae; genus Ceratothoa; species Ceratothoa steindachneri. The sequence goes on from OZ018325.1 coordinate 131,948,693, forward strand.
CGATTGATAGATTTGGAAAAGTTAAATGCCGTCCTAGAGATGCTTTGAGACGAGATGGCTCTCAAATTCTCTCATTAGTTAGTAGTTAGTTGTAGAATGGGATGTAAGATGAATTGAATATTTGAAAATAAAATGTTAAAGTTAATATAAAGAGTGAATTTGAAAAGAGGGTGCACGTTGCAGTCTGAAGGTGATTTATGTTCAGTGCCTTAACAAAGAAAGTAACTATAGAATAGTTTGATGAAACGGGAAGCCCACCTTTTAACTTCATACTTAGGGAAAAAATACATTTGCACATAAAGAGATAGAAAGATAGATCGTTAGATAATTGATAGACGGATACAAATTAAACGCCTAGTTGTTCACAAAGTCTACATTTTGTTTTCAAAGCTCAGCTCTTCTCCCACTGTTATTCCACTTATCATATGTGCCAAGCCTTTGTAATTGATTTTTCGACCGTAAATGATAAAACTGGAAAATTCGCCCCTTTAAGCATACAAAACCAAAACACTGCTAAAAAGCTCAGATGTTCTATATATCAAATTCTCTCAGGTTATAAATTTTTTAATTAATTTTTTCACCTCGATAATATTGCTGCAAAATTCTGCCCTGTAAGCAAACCAAACCAAAAGACTGCTGAGAAAATAATTGCTTAGGAATATGTTATACGAAAAGAAAAAAAAAATCCTTTTCTGTTCGCCGGTTAGGAAAAAATGTATGCCCACCCACTGGTCGTAAAAGTAGCAAATAAACAGGCAGTGTTGGAGGTGACCTGCCCTTCTTAGGTTAGTATTGGTATGCACACTTAAAAAAAACTATGAAAACAACTCCCACGTAATATCGGATTGGGAGACTTCCATTAAGTTAGTCAATAGCTCCTAAGTAGTGTCCTATTGGTAAACCCCTTTGGAGATGAGCCCTGCCTACTTTATGTAAACCTTATTTAAAACCATTGTAACCTCTAGTTCAACAGGCATTCTGAGCAAATCTTGTAGTTCTAATGAAGCTAAAGCCATACAGCTCTTTTTTATCTCCGCTACTGCGTCACACCAGGTTTCGAAGACGGTCAAGCAAAAAACTCGAAGTGCTGTCGTCACTCAGGGCAACACAAAGAAGCATTACGTTGAATTGTTGTGGCCGCTTAGGCTCACGCGCCCTTCTTCTACGATTTAATCCCTTACAAGATCATCATTCAACGTCAGATTGCACCGTGTACCAAACTCCCCGGCAGTCCTTTCTCACAAAGAAGGATTCCGTTGCGCCGACTGCCTGATCAACTTGACTTTGTGCTCCATCTACCGACTGAGGGTCATTGTCGCCATAGCCATAGTTACAAGGTCAGAAGGGAGCACACATAGAACATTCGATTAATTTGACAATACGTGCAACGTAACCAAAGTTTCCTGCCACGTAAATTATTTCAGAGTACAAGATTACACCATTACAAAATAATGAAGCTAAGCACTTACCTTATTCCGGTAAAGAGCCTAAATTAACTTACCCTTAATTAACCAACAGTTTATAAATTTTATACTTACGAAGATTGAAGTTAATTTGAAAGGTGAAATGAGATGCTAAAGGAAATGGACGTCTCGATTCCTTTCTTTTCTGCTTGAATAATGGATAGAGACCAAACACGCGTGTGCCATCCTAATCTTGGTTTTTAACACTGCTTTTGAAAATGTGTAAATCCTGAGCCTCTGCTTTTTGAAAATTTGTAACTGACCCCACCAGGATGTGGAGGCATTATTGAGAAAACACCCCTCCTGATCCCACGCTTTTAAAATGTGCTCCCCTCCCCCCCCGAAACCCAACTTAAAAAAAATAGTGCGAGCGCGCCGACGCTCTCCGCCGACCACCTAACTATCGCAGAAAAGGGATACCCAGAGAGGGTAAAAACAGGTGGACGAAAAGTAGGAGACAAGGAACGACGGCAAGGTAGACGAAAAGGAAAGTGAGATTTACTCGTCAGGATATTTTTAAAACCAGAAAATTGCCCCCTCCCAGGTTGTATTATAAACTTATAGTGCACTGGAAGAACGAGGGTTTGGGGGCAGATACAAAAATATGGATCGTGTATGATAAATGTACTTAGAGAACATCAGGGAGCCTACTTAGAGTCCTATGATTCTAAAGATTCACCCCTGACGCGGTGACCCACCTAAATCTTCGTTACCCTAACAACGAAGCCCGAGTGAAAACTGTCTTGCTCGGATTGGTGTCTGTAACAGCCGCATAAGGAAGGAAAAAAAAGAAGCTTCCTAATTCTCCCGGTGATATGAAGATAATGGTAAATAAATTTATTCTTGAATATTTTTTATGATTTTAATGGCCGTACTGGTGGTAATTAAGTCTGATTAATTCGTCGTATCATGATCTAGTTATATGAATAACTAGGTGTTCCAAATTTGCCGCAGGCTATATAACTAGAGTAATACTTAGGATTTTTTAATTAAGCTGTAGTAATTAATGCTCAGGCCTTTTCTGCACTACCAATTCCTAGGCCACTTTTTTGCTACAAAAATGTTGTTTGAGTACCACATAAAGTGTCTGTAGGACAACGTTCACAACGTGCGAATATTGTTTCATCTCAAAATGTTACTGGGGATGAAAAACGCAAAAATCAATGGGTTGAGTGCAACCAAACGTCCATTCTTACTGCAAGGCGCGGTCTCCAACAGCGAGAAGGCATTGCTTTGCAACCATTACATTTAGTTCTTGAACAAAAACGTTCTTCAATGGTCGACTGAAAGGGCGTCTTCCTTTATCACAATGAATGCCCACACGTGGCACGTTTGACCACCCTCTCCAATAAATTAGTGCCATATGCAACGGAGCTCGTACCATGGGATTACCATTTAATTTAATCATTACAACATCACCTTAATGTAAAACTTCACTCTCATATCGAGGTGGATAAGGATGTCAATCCTATATTTCATTCCAAAGCAAATGAATTCTTCTGGAAACTATCTACTTTGTGGAATAAATGTATTTATTTTCTATATTAAAAATGATTTTACTTTCCTTTGAAACCCTCATTAATTTCTCGACAACCCAATAATTCATTAATTAAGGATGTTTATTTAGCTTGAAAAAATATTGCATCCATGAAGAAAATGCTGCCATCAAAGCAGAGATTCTCTTGCCATTGGAACACGTCCATTTAGCTCAAGAAATGCGGGAAAAATCTGCGGTGATCAGCGTTCTGCCAGAGAGCTTGCAATTATAAATCGGGCGATTGGATGATAATAGTAAAAGGAGCGCCGAGAGGATGGGCGTGGCATGTAGGTAGGAACGAGGATTCGTCAATCTTGGAAAAACAGTTTTTAGAGCGGCTTTCATGCATTTGCCCGCCTGGGAATCGACCGGGCTTCAAAAGGCGCGAAAACCGATTTTTTGGGGGGCGGATAAACCTAATTACTCTTATCACAGAATATCACGGAATTTCGAGTTGTCAAATTTGAGTAGAGGAAAACGAGGTTTGTGATGCCCGGGAGAAATAGGAGACAAATGCATATTGAAACAGAATACTTGCAAAATGTTCTAATTAATTTGATTTTCTTAAAAACAAAGCAAACGAGGGCATCTTTACCTGATTTTCAAAAGCGTTTAATAAAGAAAAGAGATGTGTGGGATGCGCATGTAACCAAGGTCACCAAAAGAGGAAATCCTAAATGTTCACACGAACATTAGGGCACTTAACTCTCCCGAATTATCCACCGTTAGGCAATGTGGACAGGTCACTTTAGGGGGCATCAACAAGATATATAATCCAACAGTGGATAGCTCATTCATTTTTAGGAATAAATAGGATAAAACATAGAAAGAAAATAGAAACAAGAGTGGGGGGGGGGAGAAATAGAGGATGTATAGATTGATTAACATTTATCAACCCCTAAAGCTGGGTTCCTTGGGGATATTAGAAAGCATAAATGTACAATAGTACATTGCTACGAAAGAGTAAAATAGCGTAAAAAGAGTAGACAAATTATAATATTACCAATGTACAAAAATACATGACAAGCGTAAACAAATACAATAGTACAAAGTGTACAAAATTGTACATAAGCAACACAATCACAAAACCTGGAAATATTATTTTCTTATCGAGATTTCTCTTTCGGAGTCCTTGAAGTTCTCTGCTGTAGAAACTTTTTTTGTCTGGGAGCTTATGACACCCCCAAGTGGGGAAAATCGGTGGTAAAAATCTATTTCTAAACAATAACAGTTTTAAAAAACGTTGCCACAACAACTGAAAACTAGAGGTATTAAAACCGGTATCGAAAGCAAATGCGAATCAGTGGTAAATTATGTATGTAAAAATACGAAATTGTGGTAAACCATGACCCTAATCAAATGCATTACGTTGATAAAAATGACACCCCCAAACAAATTCAAATTCGTTAAAACCGGTATATCCAACAAAAGAAAATTAGAGGTAAAACTGGTACCCCAAACAAGGGTCAGTCGATGGTAAGACTGGTGTCCCCAAATAAATATAAATCTGTGGTAAAAACGGACAGTACCCCGAGCAGGAACAAATGGGTGGGAAAACTGATAATCTAAACAAATTGATAGTAAAACTGGAAAGTTATCTTAGGTCCCTTCTTTTCATGCGTGAGACAAAAATTATCTATCTATCAGCAATCCCCCGGCACAATGATCTATCTATCGACAATCCCCCCTGCACAATGATCTATCTATCGACAATGCTCTTTGCGCAATGATCTATCTGTCGAAAATCCTCCCTGCACAATGATCTATCTATTGACAATGCTCTTTGCCCAATAATCTATCTATCGACAATCCCCCGTGCACAATGATCTATCTATCGGCAATCCCCTCTACACAATTTGGGTTTTCAATTAAATAAAAAAATTACGTCAACATCTCAGCTCTCCATTAAATCTAAGACTAAAAAAAAAAAAAAAAATCAATACATTTTACTGATTTAACATTTCATTAAAAATACATTTATCACCGAAAAGAGGAAGATTCTGTTTTATGCGATTTATGTTTATGCTGCAACATGAATTGATGAAGCTTAATGAAGATGAATTGCGCAATGCATTTAAAGATCGATTGACATAGGACGTTTTATTTGATACGAGGCCAAGCTTACGAGAATACATGTAAGTTTTACGGGCAGTTAGTGGTAATTTTTAAAAAATATGGATAATGATCATACTAGATCATTCAAACCTAGAGGTATTTTATTTCTAATGATATATGCATTTTTACACTACAATTGAATCTTTACAATTTGTTCAGGTATTTACAAGTCTTGTATTAAATAAACACCGTGAATGTCTCAGGCGTCAAAATGAATGTTCTCTTTGATTCTTTTAGTCCTCTGACTCAGATCCTCTCGCGAATGTGAAATTGGCAAATTCCTTATAAATAAAAGGGTAAGGCGTCTTCGCCAATTAAAATAACCTATTGATCAATTATTGTATAAACGGGTAAACAGATTAATTTTTCGGTTTGACGATAAAAGGGTAAACGTCTTCCCCAAGTAAAATGCACCTATTAATTAGCAGATTAATTAAACAGTTTTTATATAAAGATGGGAGAATGGATACGGGTGAGGGATGGGTACTCAGAGATCCTCTTTTCCTGCAGGAGTCTCTTTAGGAGGACGTCGTCTTTTCCTTCGTTGTTTTCCCTATCTCTTTGCTATCTTTGCCTAGCGGGGATGGAGTTCGAACGACTCTTCCAAAGGGTCAAAATTGATAAGGAGTGAGTGTAGTAATTTGCGACATTATGATTTTATTTCCGCGGTGGATTAAAGTTCAAATTAGCCTCTGTACAAACGCATATCTCAGTGATGTCAGATAATGTTGCCAAAGAGCTCTAAATTCCACTTTATTAACGGCCTTATTGATCCAGATTCACATCCAACTACTAATCAAACCCACTGGTAGGATCTATTTGACAAGATTTAAACAGATTCTCAGGTCATAGCAAATATTGACCACCGGATAATTAAATTTACATAAAGATTAGAATGACGATGACTTGCAATTACGAGAGCATCCGTGGCCTAGTTTGGTAGATATTGGGGGTGGTAGTGTTGTGTGCTGCTACCAAACATTTACCGTATGTGGTCTCTACCCACGGGAGAGCCGCTCCTTCCATCTCAGAAGAATGTTGCTATAAAAAAATGAGTGATGTGTTGTTTGTGCAAATGAAGGGATATTCGAAACAGGGGTGTTGTGATTGGTAATGTATGTAATGGAGCTGCCTGCATACACGCACCATCACTCAAACACTAGCTCTCTACAACTACCGAAATCTTTGTGTCCGCTCTCGCTAGGAATCGAACCCGGTACGAATGCAGAAATCTACCGCCTCATCCACTAGGCTAGCGAGAGCTTACTGATTCTGGTTCTCACTTTATTCAAACTGATTATATTTTTTATGTAGATACAACCCCTTGCCTCCTTTATCTCCGAATCTAAATATAACGCGAAAATGACATTATTAATTGTAGGCCTCAGGTTTTCTGGGTCATATCCCTGTCTATCACGTACTATAAACCCATTGAGTGATACAGAATATCTCCAATTTTCTCCCCTCTTCTTGCTATCTTCGTGATACAGGACAATGGCGAGCCCTCCAGTATCTATCGCATCCTTCACTGTCAACCACACGCTAAAAAATCAATAGTAAGACTGCTTAGTCACAACTTCAACTCTTCAATCGTGCAATCTGATAACTGCGATCAACCTTAGATTTACGCCAAATCCACTAAATCAGTGGCGTTAAGAACGCTCAGCGAATCCATTTTGTCCTTTTTTTCATAATTAAACTGGGTTGCGACAATAGGATCTGGGATTTATGGTTGGGTGATGGTTGGACTGGGTTTGGTGGATGACCTTCATGTTTTTTTTATTCCCTACAAATTATGTTATATTGACATACCTCATACCAATGAGATGTTGAGTTAATATTATCATGGCGTGGTATAACGCTCCTGTTCCTCTGAGCGGATTAAGAATTACACTGTCAAGGTCTTTTTAATGAAGAATATGATCATGTTGATAATCAGCGAAAGGGTCGAGAACTTTGGTGATGGGTGCTTCATACCACAATAAATGTAAGTTCGTACTTCTAACAGCGCTTTCTCTTTTTACGAACGTGGTGCTTCAGGGGGGGGTTGATTTGAACTTGGTTTATTTTACCTATTTTCTACGAGGCTCTGACGCAAGGTCTCCAGGGAGAGTAAGGCTCATCTCAACTATGTACCGAATTATTGATATATGAATTATAATAATCAGTTGTTAGTGCTTTCAAACTGACAGTCTCGGTGATGGACAAAGAACGGTGTGAGAGTTGTATAAGCGGAAACAGCTAAAGAGAAGTGATGATAGTCTCGAGTCTTGTAGCTATTAAGTGGCACTGACCATCAGAGGAGTCGTCAGTTATCGCAGTGATGACTCGAGTCAGTAGGACTCGCATTAGCATTTCCCAAAACTGGAATAGTGGTCAAGGCTTGGATCTAGTCAACAAATGTTGCTGAACGTCTAAAGTTTGTTTTAAATTGATCACTGAAATGATCCTATCTGTAAAAGAATTATATGTATTTGAAATAAGTAAATCCGCCTTCGAGGTTCAATGCTAAACTGAGAGGAATTTATGTGTTAGGCAAAATAATTAAATTAAATGGTGCTACACAGCTTTACACCGCTATACTCATACAAGGGGTCCTGCAAGGAAAAACCACACACCAAACTGGTGCAATCTAGCAAGGTTAAGCCCACTCAATGATTACGGATGGAAGCATGACCAGATAAAAAGAAAAAGAAAAACTAATAAAGTATATCGATAATAAACGGAGTAGAAGATAACCGAAGATAACCACCCGCTCAAAATACCATTTTCGGTTAAATGACCTTTCAAGGAACAGGTGTAGACCTCAAAGTGGATAGGACCGAAATACAGAACAAGAGAATTAGGGGAAAATGAATTCAGGTAGAAGCAGAGATTAAGAGCACTAAGAAGGATTTGGACCAAGTGGCAATAATCAAGTGGTGGCGTAATCCGTTCCTACATTGCAACGCTGGCCTTAGCGCTAGCGAGAGGGACTTAGCTGCTAAGAGACGAAATTCCCTCCTCTGAACGTCATTGTACAACAAAGAAGCTAATTTTGTTTCGTTCTTGATTTTTTTTTAGCTTTCTTACTGAGACGGACTTGATTGACGTACCTAAATGCGAAATCCGTCTTTTTGATTGTCATTGCCTAACAAAGCAGCCGATTTTGTTCCCTTCTTGATTTTTTGTTTTAGCTTTCTTACTGAGATGGATTTGATTCTTCGTACCTAAATGCAAAATCCTTCTTTTTGATTGTCATTCCCTAACAAAGCAGCCGATTTTGTTCCCTTCTTGATTTTTTGTTTTAGCTTTCTTACTGAGATGGACTTGATTGTTTGTACCTAAATGCAAAATCCTTCTTTTTGATTGTCATTCCCTAACAAAGCAGCCGATTTTGTTCCGTTTTTGATTTTTTTTAACTTTCTTACTGAGACGGACTTGATTGACGTACCTAAATGCGAAATCCGTCTTTTTTATTGTCATTGCCTAACAAAGCAGCCAATTTTGTTCTGTTCTTGATTTTTTCAGCTTTCTTACTGAGAGGGATTTGATTGTTCGTACCTAAATGCGAAATCCTTCTTTTTGATTGTCATTGCCTAACGAAGCAGCCGATTTTGTTCCGTTCTTGATTTTTTGTAGCTTTCTTACTGAGACGGACTTGATTGTTTGTACCTAATTGCTAAATCCTTCTTTTTGATTACACTGGTCTGCGTCAAAAATGTACCTTAGGTTTTCTATAGTGTTTCTTAATGAAATTGACCTCCTAAATCCGAATCTGTCATCCGTTTTTCTCTATCACCTCCAGTTTTTGCGATACAGGGGGTGATAATAATTTTATAGTTTATACATCTCCTATATTACATCAAATTTCAATAGTTTTTGCACTGCTCTATTCGCAGTAAATTTTGTGTACATTTTAAGTAATTATGCAAATTGGTTTATATTTTGCAGGTTAAAAATTGCTTAGCATTATAATAATAAGAAGAATAATAATTATGGTTGAGTTAAAAATGAACAGAAAATGTAAGAATAGCTCCGACAGATTTTGCTATGTTTGCGGCAAAGTGACTTTTCCCGAGCAGCAAAGTACAATCCCTCCTGTAATTAAATCTTTGTATCATGCATATTTTGGAGTAAGGCTAAGAGATCAAGATAAAAGTTTTGCACCACATATCTGCTGCAAGGGATGCTACATAAGTTTAAGACACTGGAGTCAGGGCGAACAGAAGTCCCTCTCTTTTGGTGTTCCCATGGTGTGGAGAGATGGCAAGGACCACACTACGGACTGCTATTTTTGCATGACAAATCTTAAAGGTGAGCATTGTATCAAGTATTTAAGCTTTCTGTATTATACTGGCTCATGAAAATGTCATTATTATGCAAAGACTTAGCATAAAATTAAAAACTAACATAGTTCACTTCAGCATGAACATATCCTTTATTAAACATTTATGTACTATCTGCAACTCCAAATCAATTCCTTTATGAAATATGCAATTATATTTTCCACAGGTATAAATAAGAAGAATAAACATAGTGTGGCATATTCGGATGTTCCTTCTGCCATCAAACCCCTGCCCCATGGCCCAGAAATTCCTATACCTTCTCCCCCTGAACATATAGAGGTACATGAAGAGATTAATATGGAAGTTGACCAAGATTATGTCACATCTGAGTCTTATCAGGTTTCCACACATGATATGGTCGCAAGACCATTCACTCAAGTTCAGTTAAATGACCTGACCAGGGATCTGGGGGTTTCAAAGGCGAATACACAACTTCTTGGCTCTCGACTTCGTGAAAGTAATCTTCTCGCTTAAGAAACAACATTTAGGGGGGTACAGAAATAGAGAACAAGAGTTTCGAAGCTATTTTAAACAGCATTCTTCCAGCTCTTTAGTATACTGCTCCAATATTAAAGGACTTGTTGAGGCCCTTGGAATTCCATACAACCCATTAGAATGGAGACTTCATAGATTCCTCCAGTAGAAGTTTAAAAGCTGTGTTACTGAATATTGGTAAGAAGATAGCTTCCGTTCTTATAGGCCATTCAATCCAACTTACTGAAAGTTATGAAAATATGAAAAAATTGCTGGATGCAATAAATTACTCTAACTATAAGTGGAGGATATGTGGTGACTTAAAGGTAAGATCATTTTACACTTGGCATTTCTTAGCTTTTTGATATTGACATTTTTATTTTTAATTGTTGAATACTTGTATACACCTTTTGGTCAACTTACATTTTAGAAGAATGCAAATCTGGAAATCATGAGTCATTTTTGAGTTATATTTTTTGTTGAAGTGTGTCCCTATAGGTTAATGCATCCTATTGGGTTAATGGGGAACTTATCCTAATTGAGAAGGTATACAACACGACTCAATAAACTTAAAATAAGATGTACATATATCCAATTAGTTCCAATACGATGATGTAATGCATCGGCATACAGGATTTTTCAGTACATATTCATATTCTTATTGTTTTAAGAAATATTACTTTGAATTTGTTTTTAGAAATATTACACTGAATTTACATAACGTGCTAAATCTTTTTCAGGTAGTGTCTCTTACGCTTGGGACGCAAACAGGCTACACGAAGCATCCCTGTTTCCTATGTTTATGGGACAGTCGTGCAGATAGTATGCACTATGAGAAGAAGGTTTGGCCTCCACGAGAAGCATTTAGAATTAGATCAAACAATGTGATAGCTGAACCTTTAGTGCCTTCTCAAAAAATACTCCTCTCTCCACTGCATATACAGCTTGGCATTATAAAAAATTATGTCAAAACCCTTAATAAAGTAGGCCAAGCTTTTAAATTTCTTCTTCAAAAATTTCCAAAAATCAGTGACGCTAAGCTCCATGGGGGAATTTTTGATGGACTTCAAATCAGGAACTTGATCAGCAATTTGATGCATCAATGAAGGACATAGAAAAAGATGCCTGGAAAGCTTTCAAAGCTCTATTTAACAATTTTCTAGGCAATAAAAGAAGCCTAGAAGAATATGTTGCCCTGGTCAATCAGCTCTTAACAAGTCTCAAACATTTGGGAGCTCGAATGTCTATAAAGATACACTTTTTACAGTCCCATCTGGATTATTTTCCAGACAACTGCGGGGATTATAGTAAAGAACAGGGGCAAAGATTCCACCAGGACATAAAAACAATGGAATCCAGGTACCAGTGTAAATGGAACGGAAACATGCTTGCTGACTACTGTTGGTGTTCGAAGCGTGATGCACCAGATGACAGGCACAAACGAAAATCGTCAAGGGCGTCTGTTCTTCGAAATTATAATTATTTTCTTTATGTTGCATTCTTTTATTTTTTGTTTATTAAAAGAATTATAGTTTACATACGTGTATTCCTGTTTATATGATATAACAGTAATAATGCATTATTAGATAGAGAAAGATTTTTTTTTTTAAAAATTCAGAAAAAATGAGGTAATCTCAATGAAAATAGTGTATGCTGTACTGAGAAAATCTGACCTGATTGAACAAATATACATTCATTTTTGAGCTCAGGAGGTTGGATTCATTAAGAAACCTCAAAAAAATCCTGGGCAACATAATTTTTTTTTTCAAACGCAGGCCTGTGTTATCATTGCCTAACAGAGCAACTGATTTTGTTCCGTTTTTGATTTTTTAAAAACTTTCTTACTGAGACGGACTTGATTGACGTACCTAAATGCAAAATCCTTCTTTTTGATTGTTATTGCCTAGCAAAGCAGCCGATTTTGTTCCGTTTTTGATTTTTTTAAACTTTCTTACTGAGACGAACTTGATTGTTCGTACCTAAATGCGAAATCCGTCTTTTTGATTGTCATTGCCTAACAAAGCAGCCTATTTTGTTCCGTTCTTGATTTTTTTAGCTTTCTTATTGAAACGGACTTGATTGTTTGTACCTAAATGCGAAATTCGTCTTTTTGATTGTCATTGCCTAACGAAGCAGCCAATTTTGTTCCGTTCTTGATTTTTTTCAGCTTTCTTACTGAGACAGACTCGATTGTTCGTACCTAAATGCAAAATCCGTCATTTTGATTGTTATTGCCGAACAAAGCAGCCGATCTTTTTCTGTTATTGTATTTTTGGAAAATGAAACGGAACGCTTGCAGTTTATTCAAATAGGCATTTGTCTAGGGAGAAAAATAAAAAAAGAAGGTAAAATAATAATTCTAGTGATAAAGCAGAGTTAACAGGGGTTAACACAGTATACGCGGGGAATCTAATAGTTGTCAGTAGCGTAATACATTTCAAGTAACCATGGAAAATGTGTGAACAAATGAATGTACACTAACGCCATAAAAATCGGCCACTGATTCTTATTCTCTTATAAATACAAATGTTGTGAAATTATCGCTACCTATGAAGGAGACATAAAAATAAAAGAGTGATTAAATAATTAGATAAATAAAAGAATTGTGCTGGAGGTAGAAACAATACAAACAAATCTCTATAATTAGCTCGCAAAGCAATCATAAGATCTCGACAGACTTTAGGAGACAAAGAAGCATTGAGAGCCCTTCTGTATGCAGGTTTGTTTTGCACTGAGGTGAGTACAATACAGCTAATTAATTTCCACATAACCTTTTTGCCAAGTGTTCTATCACAATCTTTAAATATAAAAGATAGGCCAGAAGTAAGTAGACAACATTTTAATTTTATTTCTTTGCTATTTTTTGTACAATAAAAATAAAAAATAAAAAAAATACTGTATAACTGCGTTTGCCCCACGTTGTATATCCAATTCTCTGCTCTTCCTGCCTCTTTTCCCGATGACAAAGGCCGAGATCAGGGCGTTATTTTATTCTATTTTTTAACTTTGAGAGCCTATCTGGCGACTGCCTACCAGGGTCAAAGTCACCGTACTCACAACAAAGCCTACTACTAGGCTAGATAAAAAATACAAATAACAATGTGTAGATAACAAATAACAAAGATAAAAATAAAGAAAAAGGCTAGTCATAGGCTAAAAAACAACAACAACAACAAGTAAAAAAGGAAAATAAAGCGAAAAGGCAACAAACAGGAATGAAGCGCGCTCTGGCGTCGGGGGTAGGCCCGCCTCCCCCCGGTGCAAGAACATGCGGATCAGTACTTTAAGGAAGGAGAAGCGGTGGAGGAGATGGGTGTGAGGGTGTGATTAGGTCTGTGTGCTAAGAGAGTTCGATGCCGGGAAGAAACTGGCACCAATCACAACTGGGCACCGAATCTCACAATTGCGCAAAGGCAGTTTCATCTGCATACGTCATCGCGCGCGTAGTCAATCACAAAACCACTCCCTTTCACTTTTTCCCTTTACACACACAACACATCACTCTTCTGCCTACGGAACCTACCAAAAGGAGCTTCAATTTACACTACCCTGATGCTGAGTGGACGACATAACTATTTTAAATACTTGCTGGCTTGTGGCAAAAGACTATGAACTACCGCATCCAACGAGGACCGGGTCCCAGTTATCTGGAACTTGCCAGTGATTATCAATCTTATCTTTATGTTGAATTCATTATTCGGTGGGGAGGAACTCACAAAATTTACGCATGTCATTAATAAAGTGGGTGATAAGTATGAAGAATGATTGAACTTGGTGGTTAAGTGGTAAATAAATATGTCATCGAGTCCATTTCTCCCCAACTTTCACATATAGTTTCGTTCGGAGGAAAAAAAGGGCCGTGGAAGGTGTCCACTCAACTGCTCTTCGGCCGCGACTTCCGAGATGAGAAGTTGCCGTGAGTCGCATCTTTCTGCCACAAGAACTTTTTTTATTTATATTAACTTAAAATAAGACATAAACATCAACAAACTTATGCCCTCGTTTGTTTTTGACTGATTTTTAAAAATTAAATAACAACAAACACTGAGTTCAACTTATGGCGGGAGGAAATGGAGGCATTTTTTTAACATGTTGGACGGAGTGGAGAAGTAAAACTGGGAGGAGAGCTATCACAAACAGGGTTATACCCGCTAGAGTCCTTGGAAAGGGTCAGTAAAGGAAGTGGTGAAATAAGGGATGGTAAAGTATGTGTACGATACATAGCTTTTGAGGTTACAAAAGACATTGGGGACCGGTCCGGCGCACAACGCCTGCATCTTCTCCCGATTCATAAGAGTAGTTTTTTTTAGAGATGCTCTTTTATAAAAAAAAACAACAACCCCAGAACAACGGAGGTGGTAAAGTTAGGGTAGGCAAAAATGAGAAACATGCGCAACCCGAGTAGCCAACTTATAGTGCTAGAGATAGAGTACGCAACTCTCCTAAACCTCCCCTTGTATATTTTTTTACACCCCCCCCAAAAAAAAAACTATCGCCAAATACGATTAAACCATTATTAGAATATAAAATAACCAGGGCTCCGAAAGAGCGCCTACGGTATCCTGATCTTGGCTAACAGAACTTCGGTATTTTATCAAAACATTAAAATTATCTAAAAATACCCAAGAATTCCACCCCCAAAATTACGAAACCCAACCGATCTACAAAAATGGGCTTGGAAAAAAAAAATCCGGTAATATAGAACAACTAAGGCCCCAAGAAAATGCCTAAAGGGTTCCGATCTCGGCTAACATCACAACCATTACGGAGGAAAACCGAATACAGCGGTGGCAGTTTTCCTTATTACTCCGACGAAAGAAACAAACCTCTCTCCTCCATTAGCGTCTCCGTTACCTGAGGCGATGTCGCGGAGCAGTCGCCATGGCGGTGGAGGACGACTTAAATTATTTAAAAGATATACCGTTGCTGCCTCGGGTCACGTGGCAAACGCTATGGAACGGCAAGAGTATCATTATTTTTCAGGCGACTATTTGGAATATGTTTTTCCTGAAGAATAAAAGGAGCAGGGAGGGGAAGGATATTTGCTTGGAGTTTAACTTATTATGGTCCGAATTTAAAACAATATATATATATTTTGGTCAAAATTATCCGCCATTTTAAGAAGAAAATAAAATTAAAATGATTTGATATATGAATTTTCTAAAAAACTCTTGAATAATATGAAAAAAATAGTCTTAAAAATAGGACACTATGCAGATGTGGGTGAAATTATACACATTCAGTTCTGTTTAAATGTCTTATTTCCTGGACGTTGGGGTTAATGGGTTAAGATTAAAAACATATTTGGCAATGTGGAGAAGGAAGGCTTTGGTGAGGGGTTGTGTTTTTTTTTATTAATATTTTGAAATGCATTCCGTATAAAAAATGGTGGAGTTATAAGAAGTGAAAATGTGTGAATGTTAAACCAATTAAATTTCAATGCTAGGAAGGGACTGAGTGACACAGCAACTGTGCTGAACCTATCCACACCCTACAATGAAGGCATTTCTTTTGGGGGTATGTGGTATGTGTTTGCGTAAACACCCACGCCCATGAACATGTGTGTGCATATGTAGGAAAAAAGGAATCGTTAAAAAGATATTATTAATAACACTGGGGAACAATGGATTTAGTGAATTGACAAAAGTACATTTTCCTACCTAATTAGAGCATACTGAATTCAAATATGAAATCATATTCTCTCTAAATGCTACAGATTTTTGTAACATCAATAACTAACATTATACAATAATTTTCATTTTATCACGCCTATCATCATGCCCTGAAGTAATTTTGAATCATCCTTTTGCGTTATTTATAGTAAAGCAGTTTTTTTTGCACAAACATTTTATTGCATATGAGAAGAAACTTGAATTACACATTAGGATTATAAATACTGTAATCAAATAGAGGCTAATTTATTAATGACTGTACATCAGGCTGGAGGACCTCTTCTTGATTTTAATCAGGCAAAAATTTGCGTTTGTAATTCTTTCTCTTGTAAGTCTTCTCTGGCTGATCTCTTCTAATCATCCAGCAGTAGTCCGCTATCATGTGTCTATCCCAGTTACCTTGGTAGCGCTCTTCCGTCGTCATCAAATCCTGATGGGAGCGTTGCCCTTTTTCGTCACTCATGGCTCCCAGATTCTCTGGGAATCGGTCGAGGTGACTGTCACGGTATGACATTATATTAAATTAATACCATATTATATCTATGGGAAAGGGACCAAAAACTTAAAGGCGAGCCGACAAAGGGACGGAACACCACGAGTTTCGACGGGTGGAGGGCGAGATAAGAGTGCAACGAGGTCAGATATAATATGGGCAATGGCAACGCTCAAGGTTACTTATAGAGGCATGTACAAAAATATAATTTTATTTACATAAAAATAATGAGAGAATTGAAGGGTAAAAATACATCAGAGAATTATTGGGCAAAATTGCATCAGATGAACGAGGGGGGGGGGGAGGATTGTAGTTATGAATCAGACCATGAAGTTAAAATTTATGATATTACAGGAGGAGACTATTCAAATTGGAAAGGATTAACTCAAATGGGTTACTGAAGGGGAAGAGGGGTTGGCTTACGGAGGATTCCAGGTGAGACGTCGGGGTAAGGCTTCACGGATGTCTTCTGCACGTGAGGCGAGGCCGCTTGGAGCTTTTGAGCGGGAATTTAAAGTGATGAAGGTTCTCCAAAAAGGGGAGGGTTGTTAACGTCCGGTCCAGGGAAGAGTATTTAGGCCACCCGAAAATGAGGAGCGAACGAGAAGGGCTTCGAGAGGAGTTGATGGGTGAAGTCGGAAAAATCGCTCGGTAGCGATCGTTAAATGGAATTACCTCACTGGCTGGGGCTAATTCCAATACACAACTAGTTCAGCCGTCACTTTGCTTTGTTGTTAGCACCTGACTTGGAACTAGGGGAATCTTCCTGGGCCCGGGCGAAACTTCTCAACTCTGTTTCTGTATCATGGGAAACGAGCACTATATATGTAAGAGGGGAGGGGGGAAGGGTAGTGGGGAACAGCTCTACTCTCAAATGGCCTCGAATCTTCTTGCCGAGGCTATTCTAACCCGTGTAAAGATGGACCGTGGTGGACGCGGTTCGAGGCTACCGCTTGCGGAAGGGAGGGAGTGGGGGTGTAGGCTTACCAATTTATGCCTAACAAAACCTTCTACAGCGAATGGAAGTTCCGTGCTGGACAAGAAATTCCACTTGGGATTCCCCCCCAGTGACTATTTAGGAAATGCCGCTTCACACTTATGTTGCATCCCAGATCACGATATGCTAAAAGCATATTAGTAACAAGATCCTCGTAGTTATGCGTTTTTTTGTGTCCCACGAAGTTACGAACAACGGAAGAAAATGAGAGCCAGACTGCCTTCTCTTTTCACTCATGGTGTTCACGAATCTAGAATCACTCAGAAGTCTTCATATTTGGGGACCATCAAATACTCCTGCTTTAATTTTTCATATGTCAAAGCAGGAAACGCAGATACTATGTACTGAAGACAATTATTGTCAGTGCTCAACGCCTTGACATACTGCCTTATCAACCCCAGTTTTTGATGAAGTGGAGGGAAAACGATCTTCTCTCGACTTACGATTGGCTCAGTAACAATGTTTGGCATTCCTGCTTCCAAAGTTTCCCGAACCGGCCAATCTTTTTGGGACCAGTGTTTGTCACGGGTTCGACTGTCCCACATACAGATATAGCATGGAAACTTTGTCTATCCCTTCTGCTGGCCAAGGAGGAAGTTGACCATCTTAAGGTCTACACATATGATCCAATTGTGTTCATGGTACTTAAGTAAATCCATGACCATTCTTATGTCATCGTGAGTTTCTCGCAGATGGACAGCGTGACCGAGAGGAACTTCATCACTGCATCAAAGTCATTGCCATTATGCAAAAGGACACACTTGTTGAGGCTACGGTTGGAGCTATCCAAAAAGTGTCTCTGTCCGTCCCGAGGGCAGTTTTCGGGGAAACGAGAAAATAGAAATTACAGAGTAACTATAACATGAAGGTAAAAATGGATTATATATTTGAAATCAGCATGAAAAAAAGAATTAAAATTAGCAGATAAATCTAAGTCAAGAGAAAATGTGATTAAAATTGTTCTACTGTGTAATGATTAAGACATGAGTTGGATTAAGTCAGTTAATTAGATGCGCTGCCAAGTTAATTGCTAGGCTCAACCTTAACCTTCAGACTTAGTTTAAATTTCAGGACCGAAGATACTGCCACCTTTTTTACTCCACTTTCCGAGACCCCCTCCCTCCTGAATTTATTTATTTCACAATGCCGATGACGGCACCACGCTAATATGTTTAACAAAAATGGTAAAGTTAGGATAAGTAGATATGTATGTGTTAAAGGTACATAGCCCGAGTTGCTCAATGAGGACTATGTGCTTGGGATAACGAGGGTGGCGTGAATCATCTCTAACCACTTCCGTCCTGCAGAAAACAAAAGAACCTTGCGAATTCCGTCTTGATCAATAGTGCCACTTCTTCCTGGCCTTAGATACCATGATCTACATGGCTTTTGACTTGGAAGGGCGCAGAATCTGGCATTCGTGGTATTTCTACGGCTTTTGAAATTAAAATCAATAAAAATTTCTATCCAAGGCAATAAATAATCTGCTTTTGAGTTCCCAATCTGAAAATATCATTACCGAAGCGATCTGTTGGAAACTCAACCTTACACGCACCCGGTCCTTTCGCCAATATCCTTTAAATATACTTCTGCCACACAATATATCCTTCATTCGTGTGCCACATATCAAGAATTCAATCAGCTTGTGTATGCATAAATTTGTCGTACCTGGAATTACCTTCTATTGGACGTGTCACCACTACTGTGAAGGATCCAATGCGGTGCAAGGATCATTTCGAGTAACTCAGGTTTATGGCTCGGGAATAATGGACGGGACGGCGGATTGTGTTATTTGTTTGAGTGGAGAAATAGTTGTAGGTTTGACCATGGGAACGGTAGAGGAACGACAGGGGAATTGGAGTAAAGTAACGTGAGTTCGAATGAGTAAATGAAGTGGGAGTGAAGAAATGGGAGTAAATGAAGAAAGAGGTGGGAGTGGGGTACCTAACGTGGAAAAGGAAAGAGTTCTGAGGATCAAGCGGAATTAGCCCTTTGAGGAAAAATGGAGAAAAGGAGACATTGCAAGAAAGAAACGAGAAAGGGACCTAAGCTGATATTTACACAGCCAAATTAACCTTGAATAGTGTGATCAGATCGATTGATTTTATGTAAAAAAACAAGCTCTGCTGGCCAAAGGATCGCGTGATCTCCCTTATTCTGATTTATGACCTTACGACCTTCAAAACTTTCAATAATTCCCGAACTAACCTTGTGAGGACCTTGGCAATTCTAGCACTCGAAGGAGAATGCAAAACATCATAAGGGTTTAAAATTTCGTCAGAATCGGCCCTATAATTATGATTTTATTGCCAAAACAAAATAATTCCCGGGCAAACCTTGGGAGGACTTTGGCAATTATATCATTCGCAAGAAAGTGTAATAAGGGTTTCAATTTTGTTAGAATCGGCCAAATAGTTATAATATTATTACAAAAAAAAACTATTTGAATGAGGAAATCTCCTCTACATAAACTGGAGTGTGTAGAAAGAGAGGCAGCAATGCACGAACTATTAACTGAAACTTAAAAAAGATGAGCATTGAAGAAACCAAATTCCCCGACCTGGACTTCTGAGTGGAGGGGATACACTGCGATGCTTTCACGAATAGGTTCGTACTCAAGAACAAGACCTAAATGTAGGAACTTACAGACTCCGGCGGGAAAATATGGGACTTGAAGGGAGAACTTTATAAAACACCATAGTGGGATCTTCCTAGATTTTCCTTTTTGGACTAGAAATGCACTCTCTCAGAACCCTTTGTGTAGGTGAAAGCAGTAAGGATGTGACAGATAGGAGACGGATCTCATGTGGCTAATCCACAACATAAAATCAGAAGGCTCGATTGAAGTCGAATGGGCTAACCTAACCTAACCTAACGTAAACTAATCTAAATTAACCTAACCCAACCTATCCTAACCTAACTTAAATTAGCCTGCCTAACCTAGACTAATCTCCTCTAATTTAGTAAAAAAGAAGAGAATACTGGGGATGGGGAGCAAAGAGAGTATGTGTGAAACCCTGATCAAAGGTCAACAAAGAAGAAAAATAACAAAAAAGGACATTTCTAGATTCACTGAAGGTTAAAAAAGGGGAATTTTGACACCCATATTATCTATATATTCCGAACCCTTCCTACTTTTGCGCAAGGACGGTTGAATTTGTACTTTTTTGTAAAAGTCAATTTTCTTCTCTATATTCAGTTTTGCTTCTAAAATTTTAAGCATCAAGTGGTCACTTATAGCAAACATTTTATCAGTGTCACTTTCTTATCTTCTTTAGTCTATCTTCTATATTTTTAAATAAATATTAATGGGATCTCCTATCAAAATTTTGCAGTCAAGTTTATTTTCTGTTATTTTCTTTTATAATTTTAAGAATCGTGTGAGCACTTATACAAAACTTTCTGCCAAGAAACAAATAAGTGATCATATTTTCTTATATTGTTATTACTCAATCCCAAATGTTTACACTCATGTTGATTTGCAGTTAAAATCATTGACCCTAACGTAATTGTTTCTAGCTATGCTACTGAGCTTACGTTAATATAACTCAGTCAGGAGCTTTAAAATGCGAAAGAAGACGCAGTTTTACGGAGTTTGTATAAATTATATAATATATATTATTCTTTACTTAGGAGACAGGTTTCGGAAATGACTGGCTTTTATCATAAGGAATATGTCAACGACTAAAAAATATAGCGGTCCTTCGTATTTATAATATATTGGCTAACAATTTTAATTTATTAATACCTGAAATTTAATTCTTTAGTTTCCAGTCCCGGATTAATATTCCTTTACCACCTCTTCGAAAGTTCTTGTCTCTATTGTAAACTCAGACCATTCATATTCGCCCTTAAAAATTAAATGTGAAAAATCTATCTAAATTTCACTAATTGCAATAATATGGTAATTATATGGAACCAGCCTCACTTTACATTTACTAATCTTATATATGTACTCGTATGTCTTATGAGCTAACATTTAATAATTTTACTTCTAAATCCCCTAGAGATAGGGTCCATCTTTGTTCCTGTTTGTGTGAAAAAATAATGAAGTATTTATAAATCCTCTTTCTTTGTTGCTCCAACTTCACTATTAAATTGTATGACTGTCCCACTGTTAAAATAATTCCAGGAATTGGCAAGTCCCATGTTTTCTTGCCTACAAAGACAATCTGAAGAATTACTACTATAAGATACTTAGCTATAAAACTCATTTCGCGCCCGATTTCAAGATAAAATACCTGTGTATCCACACACTTATTCACTTAATGCTCTGCACATGACCTCTTCAGCCTAAAAGTACCTGAATCCAGAAAACTAACATAAGTACCTTTCTATTTGCACAGGTTAACCAGACACTATCTCGACCAATAGAGAAGATATACAAAAAAAGAGTGGATCTTAAATGCCACATCGAGTAACAAAATTCAGATAAACAGCGGCAAACCCTCACTTAAATTTTCCATAAGAATGAAATTGCAAAACGACGTTCACTTGATGTATGTATCAATTTCATCTCAAACAACCTAACAACAGGAGCACAGAACTATCGATTTAAGCCAGGTAAAATCAATGAATACATAAAAACTATTCCCGGAATAACCAGAATAACGAACATCTCAGAAAACATCAAGTCCTCTTGTAATCCTCTTGTAAATACACCATAGGTATCGTTCAATTTAGCAGTTTGTAATGCATTTCTCATCATAATATTGCATGCTTGCAAAATGGTTTATAAACAGACGAGGTGCCTGATAAAAAGGTTAATTAAATGGAGTGAGAAATTGGGCATGAAGGTTAATATTTCAAAATAGGGCATTTTAACTTCGGAAAAAATAAGAGAGGTACGAGGGGTGGTCAATAAGTTTTGCAATTCGGATATAAAGAAACGAGATATGAGGAAAAGGGTTTTATTATTTTTCAAGATGGCTACCCTTGACTTCAATGCACTTGCGACACTTGTCCTTGAGGATTCGAATTCCCGACAACCAGAAATCTCCCGACTGCTCTTCAAGTCACTCCTGGACGGCGAGCTGGACATCTTCATCGTCCCCAAACCGGCGTCCACGCAGTGCAGCCTTGAGCTGGCGGAATAAAAAGTAGTCGCTAGGGGCCAGATCTAGACTGTAGGGGATATGGTTGAGCTCCTCGAATCCGCACTTGCGCAGGGCAGCTTGTGCAACTCTGGCCTTGTGGACTTTGACGGCGTTGAAGTCGATCATGGGGTGTGAGGTTTATAGGGACCCAACGGGCAGAGACCTTGGTCATGGTCAAATTGTCGTGAATGATGTTGATAACACTTCCATATGATATTCCAAGTTCTCGCTCGATTTCTTCGACCTTCACCCATCGATTTTCGAGGATCATCCTCTCCACACGGGCCACATTGTCCTCGTTGGTCACGTCTGACGGGAATCCTGGACGAGGCTCACCTTCAAGGGACTCACGACCATGGCGGAACTCCCTATTCCAGCGAGCAATGGTTGCATAGGAAGGGGCGGTGTCGGTGTACACTGAAACCATGCGTTCATGGATCTCTTTTGCAGTTCTACCTTCCTTTATCCAAAATTTGATCACTGCGCGGTGCTCAACCTTCTCCATTGTTGAAAGATTTGTGACTGACGATCTGCGATCAGTTCTGGTTCTTAAATAGACGAGGCAGGAGCGTGCGGCTGCAGGTCATGACTTGCCATAACTTGTCCTAACACCCCCACAAACAGCCATCCCCCTTCCTCTGTTTTGACCTACCGATTCGCAAAACTTACTGACCGCCCCTCGTAACATCGAACGAGACAAGGACCTATTCTTCTCATTACTTCTCTTTTACGTCTATATCACTAGACCTAGATAGGAAAACTGCTTTTCTAGTCATAAAGAATGACCAAAGATTATTTGAGAATAAGAGGTTCGCAGACAAAAGGTATGTCCACCCACTTGACTTATGCCATGACTCAACTTTTTTCTCCTCCAACAACAGTATCTACCGAAAGGAGAAGAGGACCATTGCTTAATCGTGATTCAGCGATTTGAGTCGCGAGATCGCTCTGGACCTGACACGCTCACATTGTAGGTGAGTACATTGAAAATGCTTTTGTTATTTTGTACAGAGATTCTTCTCGACTTTCACACACCCACATCAAAAATGTCTCCCTGGAAATACATTTCAGAATGGAACAGGAAGAAAATTCATCTCTGCTTTCTAAACTTCTTAGTTCCGCGAGGTGCTTTAGGTAGTCTCTTAACAACGGTTTACAGGAAGCAGACTCATAAAGAACGCGTTCTGGACTTCGAGAGCCTTCATCCACTGAACCCAAAACGGAGCACGGTCACGACACTTTTCAAGATAACCAAAACTCACTGCAGCAATGCACAGCTGCTTTTGAATGAAGAGAAGCGTCTCGAGTCAACGAGGAGGGACATCCATTGTTGAGACCGATTTGGCACCTCTCGAGGATCAGCCACCCCGACGACTTGACATTGGAGCAGACCTAAGGAGAGTCACTTTTTCCTAATGTGACTAAAACCGTTGAGATCACGTCATGGGTTCTCCGCCCTCTCAGCATTGAGGTTGCGCACAAACATACCTTACTGTTCTCGTCTCCGGTCTTGTCTCGGGTCAGGCACATACACAATCGCGCAGCGGGCACAGATGATACTAGACGATAAGACAGAGTAGAAGGATAAGTGGCTCATAGCCACGAATCCTCTGAATACAAAGGCGACATTCTACGGCGCGCGAGATCACTGCATGTACAATATACAAATCTACACACACCAAATCTAAACTACACATCCCCCACAAGACTTACATACAAACATCACACTAAGATACTCGGGGACACAGTCGACAAATACCAACGCTTCCACCTACACCAAAAAATCACACAGATAAAAACAAAACACACAAACAAATTGGTACGCAGGCTCTAGCCTTCCATCCGCAAACTACAACTACGAGTATACCTATATAAAACACTAGTTCGACCGCTCCTAACATATCCACCCATTACACTCAGAGACGCGAGTAACATATGGAAAAGTAAAACACAGAAAATTCAGAACTGGACGAAAACAACAAACTCATACCACTCAATACATATACCCACACCCGCTTAACACGACAGTTAGGGAAACTTGAAAGAGATCCCACATTAACTCAAATACACGCCAGACAACACGCTGCGTTGGCGTTTAGATACCCAAAACCCCTTAATTACCAATAGCCAACACCTATCATATATATACAGAGGCTAGCTGCACCATGAACATCGCGTTTCTTTTATTAGAGCCTTCCCCTCCTCCCTGCCGCCGAAGTCTAATACCACTAAATACCATACAAAACACGACGCATCGGTGTCCTAGCACGGACCTTTAACTATTCCTATCCCCTCTTGAGTTTTTTTCGCACCAATTTTCTCTCTTACTACCCGAGCTCTCTGGATCACGACAGTAACCCCTCTGCTTTTCTTTCTATTCACATCCTATCCAATCCAGTTGAACCACTCCCAATCCACCACCACCACCACTCATGATTCATCATATCGGTAGGCTCTAATTTTTGTGTTGACTTGCGCAGTAAAGGTGATTAGTGAAGATGGACTCGCACAGAAGTGCGCAGTGTTTGGAGGAGTGGACGCACACAGGTTGTCCCCCATTCACGAACTTAACGAGCCCGCTAATGGGAAGATGATTCCTTGCAAAACCAAGAGGGCTCCCTTCCCTTCCATACTGGGGAAACAAAACCAGAAAGAACGACAGTGCCAAGGACAGTCAACGGCATTCTCAATGTGGCCTTAATAAGACCCCCTCAAAAACTCCTCTGGCTTCATCACGAGCTGCCATATCACGGGGGACATGAAGATCATGCTTGTGGAGAGGGCGAACGAAGCGTTCAACAATATCAGCTTGGAAGTCAACATTCCTCACAAAGTCATGGTCCAACTTATGGTCATTTTTCGAAGACTAGACCCAGTTTTTACCTGCGGCAATGCACCAGGTCTAGGCATCGTTTTTTTAAACGGAGTAAAGTTCAATTGTACCCATTTATAGCCATGAAATGACCCATATGACCATGGGACATATGATTATTCACCCTGGAGATTTCAACCATGAGAAACCATCAAAACAATAACTAACATCTTATGACAAAATGGCGCAGGTCATTGGAGGGACTTTCCCTCTTGTTTTTCTGAGAATACCTTCGAGAAAATACTGCAGGAACTCTAAGTGAAACAGTCGTAGGAAAAAATAAGTAAGGTGGAAAAGTTTGGAAAATACAATAGCATCGTGGAAATATTCCTCAAGGAGACCAACATGGCCAGGAAAGCCAAAGCCCAGGGACTCTTTGAATTCTACCTAAGAGTGGCACCTGACCAAATTGAAGGAGAAGAGTATATCCCTCTGGATATTTGCTACATATGCTATGCGGTAAAGAACCACCCCACCGGAGAGTGTCCGACAGCGTAACAAGTGCGTTTGAACTTCGCCAGCGTCGGTTACGAATGGAAAAGTTGCGGAAGAAGAACCCAAACGTGTGCCAACTGTAGAGGGGGCCATAGGACCTTGTCTATGAAGTACTTCAACTGCAGGGGAGCAATACGACACAAAAGGAACAAAATAGAGAAACAAAACAAGAAGCGCACGCGGAAGCAGCAGCTACGTCGAAAAGCACCGTACGTTCTGGTAAAGCTACTCACTCGTAAAGGAGGCGAGGAATAATAAAAGTCAGGTGAAAAAGTCATTTTTCACGGGAAGCCACTTTTCTTCGTCAACAACACAAACGATACTTATTTCGGCAATCAAAAAAGGCAGAAGCGAGCAGAAGAATAAGAAGATATACGAGTATATGCGCTCACTGGATTGATTGGAGATTCATCCAATGACATTTGAACGAGGTAGCTCACCAAAGAGGGGCTGCTTAGGCCTACATCTGTCTCTCCCTCTTTTTAATTTATGTTTACCCTCAACTTCCTTCAAACTTGCACTACATAACTTGGTCACCGGCAAGGTCTGAGTTACAGTTGATACAGGGGTATATAAAGCCCTGCAGGAAACCCCGTTAGGGGGTCAGAAAAGCGGGTCCGTTATCGGCCAAGAGCCAGAGCCCAATTGTGGACTGCTTATAGAGCTAGGTCTCTAACTAGGTAGGTTACCAAGGAGAGTGAGAACTCCGGAAGGTAGGCGAGATAATTATAGGATATATAGGAGGGTTCTTCCCCTTGAGAAGCAGGGTAATATTTTCTTTTTCAGACGTCACTAACTAGGAGCCCCACACGAAGTGAGGTACACTAGAACACTACTAAAGGAAACGTGGATCCCAGGATGAACTAAAACGACTGCCCCTCCGGTTAAAAACAAATGAAAAGGAACGGACTTTCTCAGCAAGTTACACAAACGATCTCCTCGGACCTCGACTTCCAAACTCTTGAAGAACTAAATGACTCTTATATCGCTGTAGAAATAAAAATGGAGATAAAAATATAATAACTACAGGATATCAATCGCCAAGGAAAAATCACTTCCAAATTAAAAACTTTATCAATATCTTGAATAATAGAAACCCGGTGATATTCATGCAGGTCTTAAATGCCCATTATCATGCGAATGGATATAGAAATAAAAAACAGCAGAAGTCACCTGGAAGCAATGTTCGCAAGAGGTATCTGCCATTGACTAGAACCTAATTACCCAACTTACGTAACAGGTACCACTGCTTTAAAACAGAGCATTTGTCGAGGCAATAATTATTTTCCCAACAACTAATATATGGTAGCCGGAAGACATACCGTACACAGATCACACAACGACTCTTCTCACAATCAACCAAAGACCTATACAGGTCCCTGCGAAGGCAAGCAAAGCACACCTCATAGTGGACTAGGAGTAATACAGAAGTGAACTGAGTACTTATATACCAAAAATACTAGAAGGAGCAACGCTAGAAGAAATAGATACAGAATTAGAAAAGGTAAAGAACTAGATTCAAGCGACAGACGAAATAGCAATACCCAAAAGCGGCTACAAGACGATTAAGAACTTTACCTAGACGCCCAAAATAATTGAAAAGAACAGAAAATTAAGTGAAATATCGAAATAATTAAGAAGGAACGGCAGAATGTGAGAGCTACAATCCGAAATGATAAGAAAAAAACCCCGACAACTGATTATGGAAAAATCAGAAAAACAAAGTGAAGATTGGAACGAAATAATGCGAAGAAATAACGATGATGCACCTGTAAAGAAATTTTGGAGAAGAGTGAATCAAATAAAAGGCAAAGCAAGAAATAGAAAAATGAAAATAAAAGAAAATCAAGAAGACAACATAGAAGACTAAGATATGATTGAATTGATATTCAATGAACATTTGAAGAGGATATTCGATATAAGCGCAGAGGAAAATGAAGAATTTGACATTGATTTCAAACATAATATCATAGACTCGCTTAACGAGGAAATCAATGGAACACATCTCCACTACTTCGTCGATACAAGGAGAGACATATACTGCGGGATAAACGCAAATATCACCAAGTAAGAAGTGAAGACAATAATATCACTCTTTCAGCAGAAAGCACCAGGAAGATTAGGACTCACCAAAATGAATCATAAGGAAGCGTCCGACAACATAATAAAGGGAATAGCAACTGTACTAAATGCTTGTCTTAAAAAGGCTACTTCCCAGATGAACAAAAGGTCGCGAAAATGATCTTTACACCCAAACCAAGAAAGTCACCTACTCGAGTTGAAGGCTACATGCCTTTATCTCTACATGACTTAATCAGGAAGGTATTAGAAAAAATAATCAGCCACCGACTGTGTGAGCACTTGGAGGCAAATGAACTCCGAAAAAAGTACCAATTTGGATTCATGAAGAGAAGAAGCACATAGATGGCCTTCACGGTCATCACTGAGAAAATCGATAAAGCAAAAAAAGTTTGGGACAAAGAGATTGCAAATATAAAATCCTAAAACTAGGAATGAACAACAAGATAGAAAGACTGCTCTGCGAGAAACTTTAAATTTAAGGATTGCCTTCCGCAAGGAGGGTTTAGATTCCCTCTTATACTCAGTGCATACATCTACTTTGACGATGACGTCAAGCAAATCGTCGTATGCCATTACATGAATGGCATACGAATATGATAGAAAATGGAAAAATCAGTGCGAATAGGAAAATGTTTAAGAGCATTCCGATTTTCAGGAAAAAAACTCTGGAGATATCTATATTGAAGAAAAAAAATACAAATGTGCTAACGAGACCAAAGTACTAGGATTAGTGGTTATCTAAACCGGATACCGCAAGCACGTAATGGGACGAGTCAACATATAAAAATGAGGTTTGAAACTACTCAACAGGCTTAGATCACTCAACCTGAAAATAAAAAAGAAGATATATCAAACTATTATTCAGTCAACGATGGTGTATCCAGTTATCCTTATGTACACCATCTCGAAAACAAACATTATCAAACTGTAAAAAAATTAAAAACAAGGCAACATTACAGGGGTGACACCCCCAAAACGGGCCCCAAATTTCGATAGGCCTCATTTCTTAATTTTATGCAAGGATTGAATGAAACTTTGGTGATGACTAATTTATTGTGTTTAAAAACCTCATGTCAAAACACGAGAGTCTTTGGACTTTTTTTCTTTATTCTAAAGCACGTGTTGGAGATGACCTAAATTTAGCTGTGTGTATTTCTTGAGGCGCAGCACAAAGTTGTCCATGACGTCTTTACAAACCGACCGACTAATGGCTCTGATCTCCTCCCTGATGGCTTCCTTAAGTTCCGTGATGGTCTTGGGGCTAAGGTCTGGGCTGTGAGGTGCCCACTCAAAATCAGTCTTGAGACTGATCACACGGCCACCAAAGTTCTCTTTCAGCCAATCTCGGGACAGGTTTGAGGTGTGAGAACTTGCTCCATCTTGCTGGAACCAGAACTTCCCCATAAGCGAAGGTAACAGGGTCTGCAGCTGCCTCTTGAAGGTTTTGAGGACCTCAACATACCGCTCCTTGGTGACTGTCACTGTCGCGCCAGATTCCTCGAAGAAGAATGGTCCAATGATGCCTCTGGCTGATATTGCAGTCCATACCGTGCACTTAGGGGAGTGTAGGAGCTTGGTGGCACCCTCATTCCGTCTGGAGGTCCCCCAGAAGACATTTTTTTTCGATTTTACCTTTCTATCAAGTTGGAAGTGAGCTTCATATGAGGTCCAAAGGAGGTTAAGGAAAGTTGGGGTCTCCTGAATCTTCTCCACTATCTTGACTGCCATAGCCTTTCTCTGCTCCTTGAATGAGGTTGTAAGGGTCTGTTTTGTCTGTATTCTGTATGGGCAGGCCTTTACATCCATTACTATGACTATCCTGCAAGTCTCACGTGATATACCGAGGGACAGTCTTCGCTTGCGCACAGAGCGTTTTGGACTCTGCTGAACTGACTCTCTCACACTCTCGACCAGCCCAGCTGTACGCTTCCTGGGGAATCCTGAATGGCATTGACGGTTTTCAGTGGCTGCATTGAGGTTCTTCACTGTCCCATATTTCTCAAAGTCGTCCACCCAGTCCTGAATTCTGCTCTTGGAGGGGGCTTTTTCACATTCGAACTGATGCCCGAAAGTGTCCTGCACTTTCTTGAACAAGTTTGTCTTGTAGTAATGTTTGACAGAGTATATTCTTTGCTGGAGCTCTCATTGAGATCTAGTTGTGTTCACAGGCATTAATTCTGTCATGTCTTGCAAAGTAAGAGTGATTAGTGAATGAATGAAGGATATATCACAAAAAGTGTGTGCAGGCCCGTTTTGGGGGGTCACCCTGTAATTATCATAAAAAACAAGAAGAAGAGAAATGAGAAGACAATGCGACATTCACAGAGATACTGAATAGCTGAACAAAATAATTAAGGAAAAAGCAATGAAATTAATATACAAAAACTAATAGAAAATAAGAGATGAAATCATAACATTGCTAACCCACAGGGAGGAGGGGGAGATCACACTGCCTCTTCCTAACCTATACATCAAATATCGAACAGGAAGTCGAAGAAATCTACACATGGAAAGTTTTGAAAAGTTAAAAAGAGAAGCGTAAGTTAACATAACCAATTTTAGCAGCTACTTAAATATGTACAATGCATAACATTGTTACCAAAATAGACTAGGAAAAACGATTTAGGAGAAAGCTAAACCACCAGTATAAATTATTTAAATAACGGTTTGAACGCCTATAAACAACATATATAATACAAACAAGAAAGAACGAAGAAGGATAGCTTGATACTCAGGCAACAACTCATTAAACTATCTATTTACAAACTATACTATACTACAAAACGGAAAGAGATTAGCATTATTTTCTTCCCACATTACGGGCTTACACTTTATACGTAGGACAGGGACACTATAGTAAATAATGAATGAGCAATGATATAATACACACTGTAGTTCGGAACCCACTTAAAGTTGTAGATCCACCCTCTACCTAGGTTACCTGTCAAATCTCTTCGAATATTTCCAGCTTTAATATCTCTATCTACTATTTACTCTTTCTCACCCTCTTTGTCCCCCTAGCCTGCTCGCCACTGCCTCTGAAGCCCGTTTAGAGCCCTGGAGGGAGTGGAGAGGAGGTTGTGGCGGGTCGCCCGCCACTCCCCCTTTTCCTTTCATTTATTCATCCAAGCGGCGACTGCGACCCAACTTTCGCTGATTATATAATTCACACACCCAAGCTACTAATTCCACGTGAAAACAAGGAATCAATGACAATTATATCAAACGCGTAAATGGCAAACTTGGCATATTCGGGACAGTTCAATGAAATCAAGAACAAACTACAGAAAAACTGGTTCAAAAAGAATCTTTGGTTTCCCTCAAACCCACCATCCGAGGAAATAATGAAAATTTTTCTTGATTGACGAGTCATAGGACGAAGAAGAGGGAACGGAAGAAAAGGATTAACAACAGCGAAAAATCAAGGAAGCAAGAGAAATCGCAGAGAAAATCTCCAGGAAAAAAGAACAACGAAGGACGTTAAAAGAAGAAAAATACACAACCCCAGACATAACGGGAAACAAACTTCCCCCCAAAAGAACACGAAGAATCACGAAGTCCCAATAACACTGGAACCGGGCATCTTAAGGAGAAGATATGGGCCTCAAACTCTTCGTGTCCCCGTTGTGAAGACTTCCATCGGAAAGGAATGACAAAAAAGTAATACATGTACGTGTGAGGGTAAGTACCCCAGGGCGGAAATCCGGCGAACGTGGGGCCATCCGATATCACCCCGTAAAGAGTCAAGATGATTCGGAAACAATTTTCTGCGAATTTCGAATGAACGTTGAGACGTAGGCGATGTGGCACCATCTTGCTGGAACCAAACATCTTCCGGATCGATGAGTAACTCGTTGACTTTTGGATGGAGCAGATTCTCGATCAGTTTACAAGATCAATCTGACATTACCGTCACCGTCACACCGTCCTCTTCAAAATAGAAGGAACCCACGCTCCGAAATCACACCAGGCAGTTAGGTTCCGGACTGTAGCGGGGTTGCCGATGGAGTTCCCGAGGGTTAGTGTTAGACCAGTACTTAAAGTATTTAGGACCAGAAGATGAGCTCCTAAACCATGTTTTCTGGACTTCTAGTGATAAACTTCTTAGTGATGTTAAAACCGAGGTGCCTGCGTTTGAATATATATATATATATATATATATATATATATATATATATATATATATATATATATATATATATATATATATATATATATATATATATATATATAAATTCTGCTGAAAACCATGGTATATTTCGCCTTGATAAATTTCCTTTGGCAACTTTCTATTCTTCTTACCGTCTTTTGTCCATCTTGTAGATGGTAGATCACTTGTCCTATATTCATCTCTCTCTTTAATAAATGTGTTTGGTAAAAATCGAAAGCTCAGCAATTTAGTTCAGTTTTTACCAAACTCCTTTATTAAAAAGAGAGATGAATATAAGACAAGTGATCTACCATCTACAAGATGGACAAAAGACGGTAAGAAGAATAGAAAGTTGCCAGAGGAAATTGATCAAGGCGAAATATACCATGGTCTTCAACAAAATTTGCATTCAAGAAGGACTGCTACCCATCTACACTAATATATATATATATATATATATATATATATATATATATATATATATATATATATATATATATATATATATATATATTATTT
This sequence comes from Ceratothoa steindachneri, assembly GCA_963969495.1. Lineage (NCBI taxonomy): Eukaryota > Metazoa > Arthropoda > Malacostraca > Isopoda > Cymothoidae > Ceratothoa > Ceratothoa steindachneri. The sequence continues at coordinate 131,980,986 of OZ018325.1, forward strand.
GAGGACGATTTTGGTATGTTAATAAAACAATTATTTTTCCGACAAAATAAATATATTTGAATGAGCATTTGTGCAATTAGTCTTGATAATGATGGTTAATCAAATTTTTCAATAAAACCACCTTCGGCTTCGATGACTGCTTCAATGGGGGACCGAAACCGTTGACACTACATGGTACCTATTCATTTCTGATATCACCTGGACAATGGTTGCCTTCAGTGAAGCTATGGTATTATGAGGATGTCGATGATTAGTCTCCCATTCAACAGAGCTCCACATGTAATAGTCTATGGGGGATTCAAATCTGGTGGGTTTAGAGGCCACATATTGGGTGTTACATGAATGGTTGTCTCACAACCATGCTTCAGTTACTAGTGCTTTGTGAGAAGGTGCCGAGTCTCGCTGAAACGCGTATGGACTTCCATTGAGTACTACATCTATCCAGGGCCTCAGCACCTCAATGTATCCAGCAGTATTAATTCTACGACCCCGTGGAAAAAAAAGTGAGGGGGCGTGATATGACCTTCGCTATTCACTACTCTTAAAACCATCACAGTTGCTGGAAATTTGGTGAGCATCACTCTGGAAACTCCAGAAGGATCTCTGCATAACCACTTGTCATTTCTTCCGTTACGTTTTTGATCCTGGTCAAAGTTCTTTTTTCGTCAGAGAAAAACCAAAGCATCCTAAATCACTACGCTTTGCATGTGTAGCAACTATGACTGCATGTCTTTTTATTTTTTGAGTTATGATGTTTTTTTTTAAATGGTTTTCTGTAAAATAAATATTTTAATTAATTTGATAGTGCAATAAACTGAAAACGAAATATCTTCATATACTCCTCGCATCCTATGTATATACAGTGGGGTGAAATAAGTATTCGTACACCTTCAAAATTTAATTTCAATAGATTTCGAACCCATAAAACTTTATGAAATTTACATAATAGATTAATATTAAGTGAAGTTTAAAGTTCTGTACACAAAAAGGCCTGAAATGGAATTGATATTCAGTAAAATTGAAATTAATGAAACCACGGGTGAAAAAAGTATTCCTACAAAAAAATAAACCTAACGAAATACATTTTTAAAAGCACATGAGAGACACACTATTAGAGTGACGATGTAAAAAAGCTTCTAGAGGGTTCCAATAATATATACCATAGCCAACAAGAGCTCAGAAAAGATTGGAATGCCATTCTCGTTCCTGCAGTAAAGACGTTATCATGGCAAAGAAAAAAGAACTTTCCAATAACCAGAAAAAAAAAACGATTCTGAAGCTCCATACTGATGGGCTGAGCTACCAGAAGATATCCAAGCAGTTGAAAATACCTTTCACCACCATTGGCTCTGTCATTCTGAAGTAGAAAAAAGTGGAAACCATTGAAAACCTTTAACATTAAGGGGCTCCTCGGAAGATTCACCCCTAAACTTCTTGTGTAATACTTAGGAATGTTAGAGCTGCCCATATGACGACCCTTAAGGAAATTCAAGATGACCTACTGGCGACATGAACGTCGGTCACAAAGCCAACCATTAGTAATGAACTGAACCGGCATAATTTTAAGTCTCTCAGGCCAAGGAAAACACCTCTGCTGCTGAACAGACACAAAGCTGCAAGGTTGAAGTTCGCACGTGAGCATTTGGAGAAACCTGCTGAGTTCTGGCATAATGTCCTGTGGTAAGAGGAGACAGAAATAGAATTGCTTGGCTGTAACGATGGGCGTCCTGTCTTGAGGAAAGTCGGCAGTGCTTACGGCCCTAAGAACACCGTCATGGTGTGAGGGGTGTTTCTCATTTAAGGAAAGCGCCAATATCCACATCATACTCATAGATGGGACTATGATTTCGGCAATCCACATAAACATTTTAGAAGAAGATGCGTTCGTTTCTGTAGAGGAGCTTAGACTTGGAGAGGGATCTATCTTTGAACACGATATTGATCCAAAGCATACTGCAAAACTACTCGCGAATGATTCCGTGAGAGACAATGTAAACGTTCTACAGAGGCCTACACAGCCGCCAGATTGGAATCCAATAGAGAACTTGTGGCAAACATTGAAGAACAAGATTCATTTGAGGGGTCCCAAGAACATAAAAAAAATGAAGGCAATTCGCAAAGAAGAATGGGCCGAAATACCAAAGGAGTGTTGCAGGCACTAGTGAAGAACTACAGGAAACGATTGATATCGGTGAAAGCCAACGATGGCTCCTCAATTAAGTATTAATCAGCCAATATCGATTTGTAGGAATACTTTTTTCACCCCTGTTTTCATTAATTTCAAATTTACTGAACATCAATTTTGTTTTATGCCTTTTTGTGCACATAACTTGTAACTTTACCTTAATAATAATCTATTGTGTAAATTTCATGAAGTTTGATTGGTTGAAAGGATATTAAAATTTAATTTTGATGGTGTACGAATACTTATTTCACCCCACTGTATATCCGTCGAGATTTCTAAAGGTGGTTACAATATATATCTCCTTAGAGTGTGAGTTAAGGAAATGACTTATGTCGTTAATGTAGAAGGCTCCGATGATTTGAAATCGCTGTAGGTCGTTCTCAATTTGCAAGATGGAGCTATCCCTGACGATCGATTCTCTTGTAAGGCAAACGCTATGAGCCTCTTCCGCGTGGTTCTTTGCGGCAACATTGGTACGTGATGTGCCAGACGTCTCGATAGTTTCGTTGTGGTCATCCAGATATATGTAGAGAGTAGGGTTGCCCGGCTCCCTAGGTTGCAAATATATCCATACACCAGGTGACTTTCTTGTTTTGGTAGAATATGGTGAGATCTATATGGGCGTCTTTATCGATGGTTTTACTGTTCGTCCTGTTTATTCTGGGTACTCATAAAAGACCGGTAGAACAGACGAATTCGCTGTCGCGTTATGGTTGTGGGAGATTCACCCAGGTTATACCATCTGTCTATGGGTCGGTTGATGGCTTTTGATACTTTAGTGTTGGTACATACATTGTTTATTGGAACCGACGTGGCTCTTTCGAGCTCTCCCACTCGGGCATAGTTGGTTGGTTTGCGGTACACTACAGTAGCGAGCGCCCGGTGTCTTGACTGACCAGGAGAGTTGCGTGTCCCCCTTGTATTTAGCACTCCAATTAATTGCCTCGTTTGGATCTCCTTTAAATGATTCCTTCCACGAAATTCACCTCCCATAACTTCAACACTTTCGTTGCAGGTCACTTTTCGTGCAATGCCCACGTTAGTCACACCTTATTTATAAATAAATAATAAAAGCGAATTATGGCGTTCACATGTACGAGAAGGACCAGTTTTTGACTACACACTCATATACACATATACATTTTTTTAAAAGCGAAAATGATGAGGGCATCAACCGGGGAAAGTAAATAAGGAGAGATCACTAAAAGAGGTGGTGAAGATGGGAGATGTTAAAATGGGAGGAAGATATATAGCTGCAACTCAACCTGAACCTGAAGCCATTGAGATGGTGGAGATAACACAATCCTCCAGATGTCATCTGCAGCATCGTTAACCATGCTATAAGTGAGACCCCATGGAGGCGCACATTATATATATATATATATATATATATGTGTGTGTGTGTGTGTGTGAAACAGAAGAGCAATGCCCCGCCCATGTACAAAGAAAGGGCCAAAAATAGAAAAATAATATAAAAAACGAATGTGAAGTATAAAACCGAATAGATACGCGTTAGGTCAACTTCTGGAAAATTACAACCTATGCGAAAAGGATGTAGACATTTATGTGACTAAACTAAGTACAAACATACCCGATTGTGAATACATAAAAATAGACAAGAGAGACATTACTAAATTAATAAATCAAAGGGCTAAGATTTAAAATGGATAATTTCGTTATAAATAAGCCTTTTAATAACAGTCTCTAGTTTAAAAAGACCAGAGGATATGCTTAAAATTAGGCGAGGAATTAATGAATCAGCATTCAACAATATTCCTCGCCTAATTTTAATATATAAATATATATATATATATATATATATATATATATATATATATATATATATATATATATATATATATATATATATATATATATATATATATATATAGAAGAAGGAGCAAATGCAAGTTCTGCGGGTGATAACAACCACCACAGGGCTTTCGCCATATTTATTTTCTGCCTTTCAAAACAATTTTGAAGACAGAAAGAAAGGTGCAGAAACCTTGCATTGCAGACTATATTACAATATAGTACAAGAGGAAGAGAAATTGGACGCGAATAAGCAATGAGACAAGAAACAGGAGCTTTTTAAAGGTAAGAGAAGAAAGGGACATTAGAAGAAGACTAGAATCAAAGAGAGCAGAGGGCGTCACAATAAAGGCAATCATTTACCGAGAAGACAGAAATAACGCCAGGGGAAAAACGTTTGAAATTCCTTTCCCGGCCAGGAATTTCAAACTTTTTTCCCCGGGCGTTATTTTTGTCTTCTCGGTAAAGGGCTGCCTTCATTGTGCCGCCCTCTGCTCTCTATGATTCTAGTCTTCTTCTAATGTCCCTTTCTCTTACCTCTAAAAAAACTCCTGTTTCTTGTCTCATTGCTCATTCGCTTCAAATTACTTTTTCTCTCTCTCTTATATATATATATATATATATATATATATATATATATATATATATATATATATATATATATATATATATATATATATATGCCTCTAAATACTAAATATGAGTAAGTACAAGATACTTAATGATGCAAACCCAAAACTATAACATTCTACGACAAGAAACTAATTAAATTAATGATGAAATCTTGTTAGGGTAATAGTGCCCTCATTAAGGAGAGTGCAATGGATATATGCAATGAAGACCCATAAATAATACCCTAAAACTCCTTTACATTATCTCTGAAAACCTCTTAGAAGACCACCCCGGAAGATATTTACAGACAAATCTTATATGGGCCTCTCGTGTATCGCCCAAATTAGATTATTAATATAATTCTTAAGTAATAAATTATTATTACTATTAATAGCAATGATTGGTTGTAGAAGATAAAGAAGATGGAGAGGAAGATTATTTCTATTAAAAAAAATGAACATATAAGAGAGTTACTTTGCCAAACGGCTTATGAAAGAATTTGGAACTGGCAGTACTCTCCGGGTTGGCTAACAAAATATTATTGGTTGAATACTTTTGTCAATTGCTAAATTTTCTATATTAAGAGGGGAAAACGGTAGAATCAGTATTAAGACGGGTTTAGCTGCTTTATGAACAGTTATTCCAGGATTCGAACGGAGGTAGAATCTTTAGAATGTCCTAAAATTCCAAATTTTAGGTAGGAAATATTTAACTTACATTAAACAGAATGATCTCGGATGGGGTACTTCTCTTTATTAGCGAGAATGGAGACAGTGCGCGGACTTATGCATAGGTGGGAACAGACTCTCGCCTTCAACGAGCGGACGGTGCTTCCAATATAGGTTCTCTGGTGCCGACTGGGGCAAATAAATTTATATACAACCGAGCAACTCATCTTAGAGGGAAGTCTCTCCTTACATCGAAAAAAGTATCCTAAATGAAAATTAATTTGAAGTTAGTGTGTGTAAAATATCTTTTTAGGAGATTATTAAGTTTGAGGCGCAAGTGAGAGTTAAGGGACAATATCTGGGAGACAATAGTGAAGCTCCTTGCAAACAATCACAATCGGTTGAGATGGATTGTGTATTTTGTCTCAAAACTGACGAATTCCGTTTTGGATAAGTGATAATTGAAACCATTTCTCTCAGAAATAACTCTTGAGGAATTCAAAACCTTTGTGTACAAGAAAATAATTAGATGATAGTTAACGATTAAATGAGAACGGTTGGCTGTCTCATTCTCGGCTTCATCCTTAATATATCTCTCACTCTCTGTCTCTGTCTCTGTCTGTCTCTCTCTCTGTCTCTCTCTGTCTCTCTCTGTCTCTCTCTCTCTCTCTCTCTCTCTCTCTCTCTCTCTCTCTCTATATATATATATATATATATATATATATATATATATATATATGTATATATCAGAGGCGAATCCAGGCCATTAGTGCCACTCGGTCTCATCACAGATTTAGCATGACACATGTGTACAAGAAGGTAAAAGACGTAATGCACACCGCAGACTTAAATATATGTGCACTGATATTTTAACAATAAGACAGAAATATAGTTTTAATATAAAAGTACTCACTTCATTTATACATGGACTCCAGTCGTCTTGGTTTGATGGCGAACTCATATAATATCTTGTCGTGCAACTCCTTCTACTTGTCCAAGTCGAAGATTTTCACGTTTTTCTGTAATATTTTTAGCCCCAAATAGCTTTTTTTTTATATCTATCACTATGTCTTTCTCCATTTCTAAGTTAAGGTTAAAAATAAAGCAACTCTTTAGAATGGAATTCAAATCCTACTCTCTATAGAAATTTATTATTTCAAGAAAACATTGAATTTTAAATACTTTAAATTCTTACGATAATATATAACAACTTGGGCTGTAACATCTAAGCCCGAGTCAAGCGCGTGTGAACGATGTCGAGAGAACGTCTGCTACGAAGGTTATTTTTTGACACAGGGCACCTCCAAGAAGACGGCCAGACGCTGAACGAAAATATATGACCTGCGACCAGGCTCAATAAAAGGAGCCCGAGTTATTGGCTGCAATTACTTACTTGAAGTCAGTGGTGGCAGAAATTAAATCAGCTTGCAAATACACGTTCACTTTATTAAATTTATACTCGAGCTAAGCCCGAACAGCCCGAGTACAGTAGTCGCCACTGATATATATATATATATATATATATATATATATATATATATATATATATATATATATATATATATATATGTATGTATATATATATATATATATATATATATATATATATATATATATATATATATATATATATATATATATATATATACATATATATATATATATATATATATATATATATATATATATATATATATATATATATATATATATATATATATATATATATCAGTGTGCATATATATATTGAGTGTGCATTTGTACACTTAAAATTTCAATATTTCGTGCTTTCCTCTTGATATAAAACTAAGAGGAAACTCAGTAAACATATGTTTAAGTGACAAGAAAGATTTTCTTTGTATATAACAAAAATTGCTAATAAACAAAATTTAGCAGGTGACAAAAGTATTCAAGAAATAATAATTTCAGTAAATTAATAAATCCTGCTATGACCTTTGTTTGCAATAACAGCATGAAGACAAGTCTTAAAGGTTGATATTACCTTTTCACAATCATTTCTTCATAATTTGGTCCCCTCTTCTACGCAAATTTCCCTCAAATAGACAAGGATCTGTAAGTCTCTCTTTCGGATTGCAGACTTCAGTATTTACCACAGATGTTCACTAAGAGTGAATTCTTGCAATTTACTTGGCAATGGAAGGAAGCTTATTTTTATCTTCTTAAACCATTCCTGAGCTAATTTGGCCATGCTTAGGATCGTTGTCCTGCTGAAATATCCGTTGATGTCGGCCATATAATTTGTTCGTACATGGATGCGTGCAGCTTTTCCTCCATTATCTTTCGAATCATGCACCATACATTTTCTCAACAATTATGTGGAGTACTCTTATGCCATATACAATAAAGCAGCCCCGATCCATGAGAATGCCTCCTCCATGTTTCATGGTTTGGATGGTGTGCCTAGGATTATAGAATCACATCGTAAGATGGAAAAATAAGTATTTTGAAGTTTTTATGAAATCTTATAATGAGTACATGTTGAACCAAAATAACATTTGATTTAATGGAATCCGAATGGATGATTACTCTGAAAAGGGCACTGTTCCTGCATAGTAATTCCTCTCCTTTGGGAAAAGTCCGAATGGATAGTAGTCCAATAACCGGGCTTTTTTTGTGTTCCCTAAACTCATGAGATATGTTTCAATCAGTGCAATACTACAGTTAATAAATTTACAAAAGTAAAAAGATATAACGAGCGCCTAAAATTACTGCCAGACCCATTAAGGAAATGAGGAAAGCTCGTGCTGAATACTTAGCAACAATAAACTCTGAAACTAAGACCATCGTTCTCCTAAATTTCAACTTTCTGCTCCAAAAGTAATTATAAATTTCGTAACAGTAAATACCGTCGGCATTATAATATATACATCTCCTAACGTTAAAAGAATAAACAGATTATCACGTTCTTCAAAATTACTGTCATTTTCGTAAGCAGTTCCATAGTTGTACACCTAACTGAATCATTCTTTTCTTTCCGTAACTCGAGGAACTTTATTACCGTTTTAAAAAGAAACAAAAGACAGGAATATAATATTTTCGGTTAAATAAATATAAAAATCTGTGTAAAAGACTGTAGGTAATAATTACAATTGAATAGCTTTTATATATTTAATTTACATTAAATTAATTGGGATTTAAAAGAAAATTTATTTATTTGAGCACAAATTAAGAGATATGTTAGAATTTGATAACTATTGAAGGGATGGTTCTCAGCCGTCACCATGTCCGCTAATTAAATATTGAAACTTAGCCCTTAAATGATTTTAATCTTATAAAAAAACAACAAATATAATGATTTTGTTTTATTTCTGTTAAAAATCATATATCTTAAATTAAAAACAAACCACATACAATAAACAAAAATCCCTAAAACTTCTTTTTGAATCTATTAACGTTCTAAGTATGAACCCATATTATCGACGAATTATTAAAGAAAACTATCTTATCAATTAATGATGTATAATTAAGTAACAATTGTAAGAATCTATATTAAATTAAAACGTCAAATAAATGAATGCAACTATAATGTACAAATTTAATCTTATTTTGAACTCATATCGAATGCATAAAAGTTAATTCCATTTGTAATCTGTTAAATACTGCTGTGAATGCGGACGGTTTACATAAAAGGGAAATTGGAAAGTGGCTCATGAGGAAGAAAAATACATATTAAGAAACTCACATATAAAGAGAGATACCTCTGGAGCCTTTAAAAGTTCCTGCCAAATTTAGAATACTGAATCCAGCTCCGATTTTATTTTTACCCTCAAAGAAATCCCTGATCACCTTTACCCCACTTGTAATTATGAAAGGCAACATTCAATCAAGAAATGAGATAATTCTACCCTTTGGAATCAATAGCTTACGTAAAAGGCACTCACGAAAGAATCGATTCGTTAGGCACCGAGCCGAACTAAGAAATTTATCTCGCTACCCAGGAGGGGTACAAAATTCAGTGAAAAATCAACCTTGGTAACCAAACCACTCACAATAGGTTACACACCCTTATGATTATAGGCAGTTAGTTCATTCTTCCCTCCTAACCTAACGAGCATCATTTTTAGCCCAAAGTTCTATTTTAGTCTCATCTGACCATGTATAATTGCCCCAAGATTCATTTTCATTTTCAAGATGCTCTCTGGCACACCTTAAACGGTACGTTACATGTTCTTTTTATTAAGAAGTGGTGTTTTTCGGGGAGTAAAAGAATACAGATCATTACGATGGAGCTCTCTAATAATAGTTCCTTTCCTCAATATAGTCCCTGACAATTTCAGATCGGCTTGTAGATCATTTATAGTAATCATTGGATTATTCTGTAGCTTTTGAATCAGGTAACGCCGAGACCGATCGTTAATTTTGAGAGCTCACCGGCTCTTGGTAAGTTGGAGGTGATTCCATACTCGTGATGTTTTCGAATTATAGAACCCATAGTTGCATTAAGCATTTCAACTTGCTCAGAAATAGTTCTAAAAGATAACACTGGCCTATGTTTCAAAAGTTTTTCTCAAAGGTCATAGGTTTTCCAACTGATTTAAAATCATTTTTGTATGCTGAATTTAAGAATATAATTACTTTTCTTTGGTCAGGTCTGGTTTCTAAGATATGTTAGATTTAAATTAGAACATATATTCCAAAGAAGCGCTATCATCCAACCGTTTATTACTTCTGTTTTGTCACATCTAGTGATGAGTAACTATACATTGAAACTAGAGGACCAATATAAGCCATTTGCTCCCCATATTTGCTGTAAAACATGTGTGTAAAATTTACAGGATTGAAGTAATAAGCAAAGGAAGAATATGCCATTTGGTGCCCCAATGGTATGGAGGGAAGGTAAAGATCACGTCACCGGCTGATACTTATGCATGGCATATTTGAAAGACATCAATCTCAAGAACAAGCACCATGTTCAATACCCTAATGCTCATTCTGCTATAAAACCAGTTTTACATGGTCTCGATCTTCCTGTTCCTGAACTTGATTTTACCATGAATTCTAGCTCTGATTCCGAGGCTAGTGTCATACCGATACAGCTGAGTTTGATACATAAAAGTCAGAAGAGGGCGCCTAACTTGTACCATTTGCGCAAGACGAACTCAACGACCTAACACGAGACTTGAACCGTTCCAAGTAATCTGCTCAGCTATTGGGTTCGCGTTTCAAGAGAAATGTATGCTGGTACCAAGGATAACATTCTATTGGTATCAGGCCTGTGAGGAAGAATTTAGGAAATTTTTACTGGTCTACTGTAACAACATTTCTGACCTGCTCAACTTAATGGGCCTGAAGTATGATGGTATGGAATGGAGACTTTTCATTGACTCATTTAACAAGAGTCTCAAGGCGATTCTTCTTAATAACAGCAATAAGTTTTCATCGATCCCTGTTGGACACTCAGCTGCAATAAAAGAAACCTGCCACAGCATGGAATGTCTGTTGTTTGATCTCAACTATCAGGGACACAAATGGTTGATATGTCGAGATCTTGAAGCTGTTGGACTCATCCTAGGCATTCAAGGCGGGTAACACAAAGTGTCCATGCTTTATGTGCTTGTGGGACAGTCAGTCTGACGACCAGCATTTTGTCAGACAAGACTGACAGCCAAGAAAAGGATTAGAACCCGGTTTACACAACGTTCTGTCCAATCTTCTGGTTGAACCGAGCAAAATATTACTTCTCCCCCTGCATATCAAACTCGTTTTGATAAAGAACATTTTTAAGGCAATGGACAGGGATGGTAGAGTATTTGCTTTCTTCCTTCAGAAGTTTCCACGAGTCAGCATGGAAAAACTGGAGACAGGTGTATTTGATGGTCTTCAAATAAGAGACCTCATCAAGGAGACCAGTTTTAATGAATCACTGAATCCTGCTAAACTCTCTGCCGGGTTGTCCCTTAAGTCAGTCATTGCAAGCTTCATTAGCAAACACAGAAGTTCTCAGTATGAGAAGGCGGTGATGAGTTAATGCGGAGTTTCTACGAACGTGGTGCGCGCATGTCAGTGAAAATGCACTTCCTTCGGTTCCACCTGGGCTATTTTCCCCGAGAATTGTGGAGATTTTAGTGAAAAAGATGGTAAGCGCTTTCACCAAGATACCCGTGTGATGGAGGAAAGCTACAAAGGGCGTTGGGATGTCAACTTTCTGGCTGACTGCTGTTGTTGCCTGAAAAGGGATTTCGTGCTGCTAGGCACAATTGAAAGTTCTTGAAGAGACCAATTATCCATGAATAGCTTTTCTGTAAACCTTCTGTGCATAAATCAGTTCAAAATTTACTATTGTGTGTATTTTCGCCTACAAATAGATCGAAATATAGGAATTTCTGGCATGTGCTTATATCAAAAACTTTATCGATTAGATATAATGAGCATGATTTTCGAATTCAGCGCGAAACCAGTGTAATTAATACATCTGGATGAAGTTTAATTATTTGATGTCGAATAGCAAGAGGAACTTCTTTGACCTTCGGCATTGCTCAGAGCAAACATCCTTCTTCTATAAATTCTTTATCAATGATTGACAGTGCTAATATTCTCCAGTTTATATCAGTTTCGTTTCTAGAAATTTATCAAATCTTCAATCTTACTCTTTTCATCGAATTTAAAAGATTGATTTTTTTAATAACAATATTCTCGCATGTTATCAGTTGAATACTTTTATCATCTGCTAAATTTTGTTTAGAAGTAATTATTGTGTAACACAAAAAATATATCCTGTGCATTCCTTCTGTTAAATTTATGTTTACTAAATTTCCTGTTAGTTTTATAACCAGAGGAAAGTACGAAAGATTTCGGAAATATGGAAAATTTAAGAATGGAAATACTTGTTACCTCATCATATATATATATATATATATATATATATATATATATATATATATATATATATATATGGTATTGGGCAGGGGAAAACTAACATACCTCCCAATACCACTGCATATGATGTGTCAATCAAGGGAATAAGATATGCAAAGAGTAGAGAATAAGGCCCTAAGTGTGATTATTAACGAACACCAAGAAGAGAGAAATGAGAATAATGAGCGACCTACAAGGGAGATAAATTTACTACCAATAAATAAAGTCTTCAGGAAAAGGACAAGAGAAGAAAATCAATAATCTCTGACAAGGATTTGCAGAATATATCTCTATCCTGAACGATCAACGCGCTCAACTTCATTTCCGAAGCTCAAGACATCAGCGGAGGAGAGAAGAAGACCTCATAGATATGTGATGCATTCAGGAAGAGTAGCAAACGGAACATAAAAATTCACTGAAGAGAAAAATAAAGGAATACCGAAAACACAAAAAAATACCGGATAGAGGCGAATAATCCGACAGGAATAATCAATGAATAAGGAGAACCGAATTTAAGATAACCAAACTATGAGAACTGAACTATGGGAACCGAATATGAACTATATACGAATAAGACAACTGCGACAGAAAATGACAAACAAACTACTGATGAAGGAATAAACACAAAAGAAGTATAAAACAAAACACGATACACAAATCATATAAAACGCATCCAAAGGCATGAATGCCATTACACACAGATTATAACAAAAACACATTAAAAATAAATAGGAGCTAGCTACTAGAGAATAATCGGATCTCACAATAACTATAAACCAGAGTAACTTAGAGACTCTGAGTGTGAAAAAGGAAGAATGATAAATAAATGCATAATGGTGGTTCTAAATCCACATTAATCAGCAGGTCCCCCTTGTCCTTTAGACATGGGGATTCCTTTTTAACCTAATACTACCGAGGTTGCTCATTCTTCCTCTACAAAACTTTGTTCCGGACTTCCTAACCGATCGTAGGTGGGAGCAGAGGGGAGGAGGACCTGCTTGCTGTCCCTCCTTAAAAATAGTTTGAATCATTCTTGCCTCTAAAATCGAAATATCGACATCTCTGAGGGAGGAACTTTGCTTAAGTCAATGCCGTTAGGCCATGGTAATTGTAAGAATTCACTAATCCGCTAGAAAGTCTTCTGAATTTCCTTTATCCTCTTCAGGAGCGTCACCCATACGACTGGGCAACTATCCATTTCTCTAAAAAGAGAAATTTAAGAAGGTTTTTTAAGAGATAGCGTTTACTTTAACAGAAAACGAGGACGAGAATGTTCCCGCGATTCTTCACCCATCTAATTTTTGGATAATGGAACAATAACAATCAAGTCAATGTGGTTAGGTAATGGTAATAGCAAAATTTTTTTGATCCGCTAGAAAAGTATTTTAGACTTCCTCAACCCTCTTCAGGAGTGCCACCTATACGACTGAGCAACTATCCATTCTTTTCCAAAGAGAAATTTTAAGAAGCCTTTTGTATAACATAGCGTTTAAAGAATTCTTACTATTACCCTTACCTAACCGTATATATATATATATATATATATATATATATATATATATATATATATATATATATATATATATATATATATATATATATATATATATGGTTGTACTACGTAGGGAAAAAGAAAGGTTGATTGGAGCTAGTACTTTCGTTATCTTAATAACATTTTCCAACTCACAATGGTTTATGAAATCTAGAGACACCTTATTTATACAGAGCAATGTTTTCCCTATAATGTCAGATTGTCAGCTTTTTTTTATGACCTCTGATAAGTTTGTTTTGAGGAAGAAAGATAAGACTGGAACTAAAGAAAACAAACCAGGGCTAACATTTACATTTCTCTCCTTTGTGCTGGAGATTAGGAACGACTCAAAGATATTTCTGCTAATAAAATCATTTATAAGCATTTTGGTATCTGCTTTTGCCCAGTTAATCTGGTGACCCATCTTAAGCCTGTGGATGGCCAAAGTATTTTGATGTTGCCTAATTCTTACAGAGATATTTTTAGAAGTTTGACCTACATAGAATTTATTACAATCTAAACAAGGTATACTATTTATTACATTATTATTGTCTATTGGTATGTAGGTCAAACTTCTAAAAATATCTCCTTAAGAATTAAGTAACATCAAAATGCAGTATCTAAGGGATATACAAATATGTATATATATATATATATATATATATATATATATATATATATATATATATATATATATATATATTAAGAAAAATTATTGCAGTAACGCAATTAATTATGCGGTTAAAAGGCTATTTTGGGCAAACCAGTATTTGAATAATAATTTCATCTTAGTTTGGTTATGACTTGTTTTTTTATCAAAGTTATTTCCAATAATTCTTTTATAATATCAAAAAAAAAAAATGGTGAAGTTCAGAAATAAATATAGGTATCGAAATTTTGTGAAATTTTTAAAACCCAACGAATTACAAATGGTGAAGTTCAGAAAATTTATTTTTATATATCTTCTATAACTCTATATTTTAGCAACAGGATATTTTGAAAGGGGGAAAATTTAGTTTAGAGTTCCTTTTTAAATTATTAGAATTGGCAAAGTTCATAAAATTTATAAAAATTTAACCATGGCTGCTTTTTTTAGATTTTAAATTTTAATTTTAGTAGGGAAGCGCAAGCTCCCCCATAGGGGGAAGTGGCGAAGCCATTGCCTGGTATATATATATATATATATATATATATATATATATATATATATATATATATATATATATATGAATCACTTTATGTGAAGGGGTAGGTGAAATACCATTTAGCGAGGCTCAGGGTCAGGGGAAATACAATATCAACAAACTCGTCGGAGAAAATCAGAAAAAAATAGGGTAGTTATGAGACGATAGATTGGAGCCTCACAGTGGAAAAGAGGCTCGTATGAAGCTTGAATGTTGTCTGTAAAATATTTTTGTTATGAGAAAGGATACAGCGAGCTACGTGGGCAGACTTTATAAGGATATAAGGGTGAAGCCGAGGTAGGCAGCAGGTGTATTGGTACAATGAGTAAAAACAACCCTAACACGCATCATACAGGTTTGCCTATTCTGCTTACTAATCCGAATAGCATTTGAGACAAAGGACATCATAGCCGAGTAAAATAATCAGGGAATGAGACCAAAACGACTCATTAATGTCAATTTTAGAAGTAGTATCTAGTAGAGGAACAAGATAAGCAAGATCCAGGTCCATTTGTTCAAGATTGAAGGTGGAAAGATGGCAATAATGAAACAAGGTAGCAATGGGGTAAGCAAAGATGCGGTGCAGAGGGAAAGAAAAAAAATAGAACTGGGCGAAGAAGTGTTGAGATATTAGCGTCTAGGGGGTCAGTTTTAGCGAGGCTATTAATTGGAAATGAGGAGCCAACAAGATCAATAAATTTCCATGTATTTAGGTAGGTAAAGAGACAAGTTTTAATTGGAGTAAAGCTCGAATATGTGTAGGAGTAGGAGATACGGAGGACTTTGAAGTCACCAAAGATAAGTAAAGTTGAGGTAGAGGAAAAGAAGAGGCATGGTTTAGAAATTCATCCAAGTGGTGAAAGATGTCTTGTCGGTAACCCCCCCCCCCCTCCGCATCCGCAATTTTGAGGCCAAGAAGGCAAGAAGAATCTTAAAGGTGTTAAGATACATAGTTGAATTAAATGAAAGACTAGGACAGATTGAAAGCTGTGATTTAACCAACGTCACCACCTCCTATTGAATTCTCAGAATGTGGAAGAACGTGTACACATCGAGGCAAGTAGCCGCGGAAATAGGATTTAGGTAATCAAAGATTCAGGTCTGTCACACCGACACACCATATTTATTGGAAAAGATAAAGTCACAAACGAAATCAGCCTTATTTATAGATACGAGCGACAGCCTAAAAAGCGAAGAGAGAAGGAGCAGCGGGAAGTGGAGGTAGGGTCAATAGGTGGGGAAGAGAAAAAGTGTTTATTGCGGGTCTGCCGCGAAAGACTGCTTACAGTAAGCGCGAGAAAGAAACTCCTACGTATTCGAGTAGAGCTTCTTAATAAACCAAAAGACTTGAATGAGGACGGAGAGAGTTTCATAGATTTTGTGAGAGAAAGAGCTTAGGGGCTTAGCTTCCCAGGAGATTAAAGCATAGCCATCTGAGTGGGGGAGCTAAGTTAGTAAGGGTGTGGGATGGTGAGCTAGAATGAACTTACGGGGGAAAAAGGAATTTAAACTGAGGAAAAATGTAGAAGAATAAGGTCGACGAGCGACTACGTGCCCTTCTGTACCCACATGTTCTTGAGATCACCGCATGAAGCTTTGAAAGCGCGGCTGATCTGCAGCGAGGAGGCGGTCCACGCCATTTTGTTGCACTCTAGCTGTATTTGCTTAGGGACACATTTTCTTCGTCTCACATGGCATTCCAGCCAGCCTTCCTGCCTTCCTGTATAGATCAACGTTTTTCAAACATTTTATGCCAATTTTATCTCGGTTTTCCCGAAGGAGTTGCTGCCTTTTTCCTAAGATCGCACGAATTGTAGAAGCTCCCACCAAGCCATTAAAGCCACCCCGCAGACCGTCTATATAACCCCCCAATTCGGTTTAGCGTGTAGCACTTCAAGACTTTCTGCCTAATACGGCGTACGAGCTAAAAAAACACTCGCCCGTCCAAATCAGAGACAACGACGACTTCAATTCGAGGACGAAGGCTAAATTGACATCCGTGAACTCTGCCTGTCGAGGAATTCTCTCCCTACTTTTGTCAGACAATTATTCTTCATCTGTTGGCCATTTAACATTTACTCCGATACAATACCTCTTTTTCAAGTATTTATATATTTAATGACTTTAGCGAGCCAGTCTGACAACATTTAGGAAGGGAAATAATTACTCTATTGGCTGAGTGGACTCCAGATTCGTCTAAAGGAGTCTAAATACTGAATTAGGAGAGTACCACAGCGTTTAATCAGTTTTAAGGAAAGAGCCGGTTGACACGTAAGGATCCAGTAAAACATTAAGAATTAACCAAAAATATATATCTTTTAATTTAATAATTAACTCAAATATTTACACTAAATTCTCTAAGTTTATATGGCCTTCGATCACACGATGCGAATATTGGCTGTGATAGAACGGTCTGAGGCCACTTAAATTCAGCCGCTATCACATGCTTAGAAACACATGGCTACCCACGTGCATCTGCGAGAGGAAGCAGAGCGCGTTATCGCCCACCTTAGCCAATATTTAATCAAGGAGGTTCATTCCCCCGTTTCGCCTCCATACGTCGATCTCGCCAGATTGAGTTAGGTTTATGGGCAGATAAGGTATTTTCCCAGGCGCGACCGGGGCATTCCCCCGAAGCCCCCAACTCAATTGTCCCCTACGCCAAGGGGATGGCTTCGACTATTTATACATAGCTTTCCCAGATTGAAGCAGATCAGATCCAGATTATCTCCGCGAGGCATCACGCCGATCCGGTCTCCCTTGAGCACAATAGGAACTCTCTACCTCGAGAACCACCTTATTTGTCCAGAAGAGGACACTATCACTTGAGTGTCAAGGTTCGTGCCTTCCAGACGCCAAGTCAACAAGGCCCCCCTGTTGTTCAGAAAGAGAACAACGTTAGAACAGCCATTGTTCTTTGAGCCCGTTGACAAGAGACGGTTCTCACCCCCACTGTTGTTCAGAAAGAGAGCAACGTTAGAACAGCCATTGTTCTTCAAGCTCGTTTGTCAAGAAACGGTTCTCATTCCCAAGACATCACGTCAGGATAATTTAATTCCCCCCTTTTTAACGTTTTTCAAGAGAACAATTGGTTTCAACGATATCCTCCATTGTTCATCTAGAACATCCCCGATTTGCGGTCACAAAGATCGCTCGTACCTCAGAGCCCCACTTCGCTTTTACTCTTCGAAGACAGTCCTTCCCCTTCGCTAAGGACAACCCCCCGAAGAACCCTTCTGCTGGTAATCACCAGTGTACCGAAGATTCCTTCGCATCGTCTTCCTCTGCACAACAACTTTGTAATTACGTAAGCTGAGCATTACCTTTAATTATCTAACCTTTTTATCAACGCTACCCTGTGCTTTAAATGGTTTCGCGACCCCCCCCCCTTTAATTTTGATTTGTTTACCTTTTTAAATCTCTCCAAATCTTAAACCTCAGATTAGTCAGATATTCCCACGACCCTTTCCATTCTCCGTTTATGTAAACATTTTCTTTTTGTGTGTTGTTGATAGTTTAATTAATAAAACTCTATTTTATTAATGATAGCCATATTATTATCCTTGAGCTCAGTTCCACTTCATAAGCATATTGAAGATAAATAACCTCGGTCAATCAGATTACCACGCACTCAAAATATTAGAATAATTCCCTCAACGAATAGTTATATATGGTATATCGTCGAGAGCCTATTCTACGACATTGGCCTACTCCTGGCGAGAACTCTGATCAAAACAAAGTAGGCTTCACGTAAACAAACCAATTTCCAGATAGCTAATTTCTGGAGGCCTCTAAGTTACAAAGTTAAGCCACCATTTACTTTCCCTAATCTAACTAAAGATGACAGAAGTCACGAAATCCTCTATCTCCTTTAGTTAGCTTGGGACAGTTTTAAAAATCCTAATTAATCAAAACACACACACTCACACACACACACACACACATATATATATATATATATATATATATATATATATATATATATATATATATATATATATATATTCATTCGGACTTACATGACCTTGATCGGAACAGGAGTTGACGGATGTCGCTATACTGGATTTTTCACGAGTCTTGGCGTTGAAGGGGAATGAAGGTAGTTGTCACGGTGACAGTAGAAACCGATGTCGATCTCTTCTTATGACTTTATCGATCCAGTTATAAGTTTAAAAGACGGAGAGAGGAGTTGTGCTCTCTGGCTCAAAGGGTACTCTTCTTTCTAGCTCTTGATTTCTTCTTGTACCCTCGTCTAATTTGCAGGGTTACCAAGCTGGGTTTTGGTATATGGGGTGATCCCGAAAGTAATTAAAGGGAACTTACTTGGAAATTAATTCTTCTTCTTTCAAAATTAAGGAGATTTAGATTTGAGAGACCCTCAAGGGTGAGCGGATCTTCTTTTATCTTGATCCCGAAATTCCTGTTTGGCACTTAGGAATTTTGATCCAGCCAGACCTCTTGCTAAGTCTGTGAAGGATAAATCGGTATAGCACCGATAAGAAAACAAGACGAACTTCTAAATCTTAGAAGTCGAGTCCGGAACAGGGCGAAGGACTGATCACAAAAATCTAGTCCTCTATCGTCTCTAACAGAATAATCTCTTTCTTTCCTTACGGGGCTTATTTATAGCCCGGGGACCGCCCCAACTAATGGGAACGGGATAAGGCCACTGAGGGAAATGCGAAGGGGGAGGGGGTGACACCGCGGAGCCCAGGTCTGCTTCTTAATGAGAGGCACCGACAACCGTCCTACTATTTCTCCTCGGTGGTCTTGTGATTTTACGCCGCTTTTTGGCGCTCTAACCGCGTGCCTCCTGACCTCGTAGGTAATCGGATCTTATGAGTTCGGTAATTAACTGGGTGTTTTGCCTAGCGAGTGTTCAAGCCGTCAGTTAGATGGATTTCTTCCTCAATTTCTCTGGGGCCAGTTTCTTATTAGAGCTGCTTAATGGCCTTTTGCAGCTTCCTTGCGACGTGCAGCTCGAGTCGACTACCCACTCGGCGGTGAGATCAGAGCCCTTCGGCAGTTTGCCTGTTAGTCAGACGACTACCGTTCTTACCCACCTTAATTTCTTGTTCTTTTCTCTCGCTCTCACCGAAGAGGGATTTTAATATATATGTCTGCTTGGCCCTCTGGGTGGCGTTACGTTTTAATTCCTCTACACTGCCATAGTCAATCGGCGAGTATCTGACGAGGATTTCCATCTCCGAAGGCCAATTTACGTGTGTTCCCTCATCCGCCCCGTGAGGTAACTCATCTTCCCCATTGCAGTCATCGTATCCAGACTGGCCCTTCCTTTCAATGAATACGTAAGCAGTGTAACCGTTGACGCCTACAGATTATTCTATAATCTGATCTACCCAAATCGTCCCATTTTTTGTGTGCGAGCCCTGGTTTAAAATCCATTTTAATCACCAACCTGAACCCGACCACTAATCCTATAATTATCCCTCGTGTGTCTCGTGCCGACATTTAATTTCGCCTGTGCGATCATTGCCTCTAAGCCCTATATCTGTGTATATTCAAATTTTATTACTTTTGTTGTTAGTAAAGGTATATTTTCGTAATTGTCTTTCTCTTGCCATCTTAAACGTGTACCAGCTACCTGTTAATATTTGGCCAACTTGCACTTTGAATTATTTGTTTTAAAAGGACCCCGCAAATTTAAAAGTAAACCATCCCCCACTGAATTCATAACTATTACCCGTCATGAACCGGCCAGGTCGAACCTTAAGCCAACTTCGACCCCAAAACTCAAAAAAGGCATATATATATATATATATATATATATATATATATATATATATATATATATATATATATATATATATATACTTTGAATTAGCATAGCTCAAAAGCTATTGGAGACTTTGGGGTCCTGTAAAAGGTGTTTAATTTACCAACTATTTATCTGTCGATTCTGGAAATTACATTAAATTCCCTTCTATGATATTGATACACTAATTGGTTTAGTGGAGGCTATCAAAAATATGTTTGCGCAAGGAAGTAAAATAATGAAACGAAGCCTAGGAAGGCTAGGCCACCGTGCACTTTCAAGAGAAGCGTAGGAAGCCTAGGTAGCCTACGTCACTGTGCGATTCTTCAAGCAGAGCCTAGGCCATTTTAGAGTGTTTTTTCAGCCTCGCTGTGGTATGGTCTCGTCATTATTGCTTACTAAGCAAATCAAAGCGTTTCTGTGTAAATGTTTACTTCCATAGAACCTTTTTAATCATGCAGTTAACAAAAGATCAACGCGTATTTGTAGTCACAAACTTGATTAAGACTGGCTTTATTAAACAAGTACAAGATTCACTTGAACAACGTTTTCCAGGTAGGCACCCACCAAGCAAGCCAACAATTTGGAAAAATGTTCG
The DNA here is from genome assembly GCA_963969495.1 of Ceratothoa steindachneri. NCBI lineage: Eukaryota > Metazoa > Arthropoda > Malacostraca > Isopoda > Cymothoidae > Ceratothoa > Ceratothoa steindachneri. The sequence continues at coordinate 132,002,228 of OZ018325.1, forward strand.
CAAATATCAACGTGAAGGAATATGCTTAAATCTAAATAAAGGTCATTCGGGTCGTATGAGAACCATAAGAACAACAGAAAATATCGAAAATGTTCAGATGACACTTCTTCAAAATCCACATGTATCAGTCAGAAAGAATGGGTTACAATTGTCAAAGTCATCATTTAACCGCATTATTAAACAAGACTTAAAATGGCATCTCTATAAAATGCATGCAAGACACCAGCTTCTTGAAACTGATTTTCTTCGTCGTAGGCAATTTGTCGAATGGCTTCTCCATAAACCTGCTCGTTTCTTGGAAAACATTGTGATTAGTGACGAGGCAGCCTTTTTCATGAATGGAAAGGTAAATAGACATAACATTCGGCAGTATGCGCCGCTGACCCCCCATCCCCCAGCATTCAACTTTGACACACGTATTTGGCAGCAGAAAGTGTCTCTGTGGATCGGAATATGCGAGAATGGCTACCTTGTCGGCCCATTGTTTTACGAGAATAACTTGAATGGTGCTGCCTACCTGAACATGATCCACGAAAGGATCTTCCCGGAACTCCGCCAGATTTACGGCAATCAATTCAATAGACTTTGGTGGATTCAGGACGGCGCACCAGCTCATATGCAGCTTGCTGTAAGAACAAAACCAAGAGAAACGTTTGACAACCCCATGCAATTGAATGTCCCTCAATGATTCCCTGACTTAACACCGTGCGATTATTTATTATGGCGATATCTAAAGAATTAAGTGTATTCTACTGCACCACAAAGCATCAACCAGTTAAGAGATAGTATCACACGTGAAGTCAATAGACTTAAGGAAAATCACAAGTTAATCAAATAAGTTGTTCAATCAATGCGATCAAAGGCGCAACTGTGCTTGGAAAGAAATGGAGGACATGTGGAAGGAAACGGTGCTTAGAAAATTAAAAAATGAATTTTTAGTACCCATATGAAGAGGTGTTTTTGTTAAAAATGGAATTAAATATATTTGTTTATTTTAAACTTCTAAGTTTTATTATTTTACTTCCTTGCGCAAACATAATTTTGATAACCTCCATTAAACTCATTAGTGTATCAATATCGTAAAAGGGAATTTAATGAAATTTCCAGAATCGACAGATAAATAGTTGTTAAATTTGATTTGTTTTGCAAGACTCAAAAACCTTTAATAGGTTTTGAGTTATACTAATTAAAAGTACGGTTAACTTTTTTCTGGGACACCTTATATATATATATATATATATATATATATATATATATATATATATATATATATATATATATTGACTATTTTTTTCCCTTTGGGAAGCTGCTCAGCGAATTAAAAGACTTGCCCATCACCGGCAAATTTAAGGATTTTCGCTTAACACTGTCATATTTCGCGCAGGAATTTCGCCATCTCTCGCGCAAACTCAAGTTCTCTTCGCTTTTTCTGCGCCCAAATCAAATCGATACACTCAAAGGTTTAGGACAAAGAAATGAGATAGTCATCACCAAACCTGATAAGGATAGACGTGTCGTTCTTCTTAACAAATCAGATTACATAAAAAAAATGAATGTTGTTTTGTCCGATAACTCTAAGTTCTAAAAGATCTCTGAACCTCCTTAATATTTGTCCATCAAGTTAGAAGACAGAATAAACCGCCTTTTGCTCAAGTTTAAAAACCTAAATATTTTGGATTCACTTATTTGCAACCGCCGCACGTTTCAGGTTCCTACCTAGGCTCTCTATACGGACTTCCCAAATGTCACAAGGACTGTATCCCCCTCCGCCCCATTTTAGCATCTTTAATCTCCCCTCTTATAACTTAGCTAAATTCTTGGCTCCTTTAATAACCCCTCTTTCCTCAAACCAGTTTCAAATTCAAAATAGCTTCACCTTTGTTACAGAATTACAAAATTTTAAGCTCTATTATCCCTCTTTTATGAGTAGTTTCGATGTTTCATCTCTCTTTACTAATGTTCCTCTTGACCAAACCATTGACATAATTGTCCGACGTGCATTTTCCCTTAACAACTCCAATTTTCATGGATTTACCCCTCCACTATTAAAAGAAACGCTGAAACTAGCCGTTAAGGACAATTACTTTACTTTTTACAACGAAACCTACTGCCAAATAGATCGGGTGGGCATGGGCAGTCCTTTGGGCCCTGTCTTCGCAGATATCTTCATGTCCTGGTTCGAGGAACAATTATTCAGCCTGGAACTTGGAAGCAGTAAACCCTTACTTTACCGCCGCCCTGTCGATGATACATACATTCTGTTGAATAAAGAGGAATGCCAATCATATACATCCTAATATTAAATTTACATGCGAAAAGGAGCTCAATTCCTCCATCTCATTTTTGGATATCCACATTTTCCGTGTCCCAACTGGATTTGTAACCAAAGTTTTTCGTAAGCCAACCTTTTCTGGTCAAGGCCAAAACTTTTTCAGTTTTTGTTACCTTTCTTTCAAAATAAGTGCCAACAAAACACTAATATTCAGAGCTTTTAATATTTGTTCATCCTAATCTGGATTTCACCAAGAAGTCGTATTTCTGACTAATCATTTCAAACAAAACGGCTTTCCTGTGTTTCTGACTGAAAAAATTACTGCCCAATTTTTAAACAATATTTTCCAGCCCAAATTTAAATTCCCTACTGTTTGCAAAGACATCCGTTACATAATCTTTCCGGATCTGGGTTTTTTAAACAAATTTTTTTTAAAAGAAATTACATCTCTATTAAATAAATTCATTTTACATACCAATTTTAAGTTAATTTTCATAAATAGACACCACATAGGATTATACTTCAATTGTAAGGACAGAATCCCGCCTGAAGCGAAGTGCTCCGTTGTGTATGAGTTTACTCGCCCCAATTGCAAACTGGGGAGATACATAGGTAGTACGGTGCACTCGCTGAGGGCGAGGTTCTGTTCACATTTGGGTGTTAGCCACAGGACAGGAAAGGTTCTCTCTACGAAAGAATTCTCACCTGTTAGGCTTCACTCTATTAATTGTAAAACTTAAATCACAACGGACGATTTTAAAATCTTGAAAACCATCCCTGATCCCATATCATTAAGGATTCTTGAATCCATATATATTAAATACCTGTCTCCTTCCTTAAATTCCGATTCTTCTTCTCACCCACTACTTCTACTCTAAACAAATATATTACCGACCTCCTAACCTTCTCTTTCTTCTTACGCTCCTCGCCCTTTCTCCCCAGTTATCCTATAAAGGCTGATTGTTTAAGGTTGGTTTATCCTGATGTGTTTCATGTGTTTTCCCAATCGTTAATTTTTAACTCTTAACATAATAAATAATCCAGAAATTATCAATTGCCTATAAATTTATCGCTATTTCCCTCCTTAATTAACATTAAATACGTTCCATAAATTCGTCATTTTTATTATCTGTTTGGTTCTTAACTTAAATTATTTTCCACAAATTGTATTTCCAGTACCCGAAGATGGATGAAAAGTTCATCCGAAACGTTGTAACAAGAAAATGAAATGAATTTCCCTCTATACGTCCTTTCGTTCATCCTTCAAATTATATATATATATATATATATATATATATATATATATATATATATATATATATATATGTAGAGAGAGAGAGAGTAACAAGGAGTAACAAGGAAAAGAGGTACCCTAGTAGACCTTACGACCCATTCAAAGAGGGTACCTTTGAGTGAACGCTTGAACCAGCGCAGTCCTCTAAAGGGTCAGATTGACGCTCTAGAAGAGCACTCGCGGCATGCTTCAAGTCTCCAAACGGCTATTTTTTAAGACTTTGTCTAGTCTCGACTTGAATTGTTCAACAGAATTGCTGTTGACAACTTCCACTGGAAGTGCGTTCCAAGTGCCACCGATGCTACGAGTATATGTGAAAGATTTCCCACACAGATCACGCTGGTAACGCTTCAGTTCAAGTTTGTAGCCGTGATTTCGTGTTCTGCTCTGGCTAAGCTTTAAAATATCCCTGTAGTCTACAATATCGATAAGCTGACCACGCAGTCTCCGGGTATCCAGCGATAACAAGTCTAATTCCCGTAATCTATCTTCGTAACTCTTGTGTCTGATAGAGGGAATCAGTTTGGTTGCTCTGGCTTGCACACGTTCTAATCTTACGATATCCTTTCGAGGCGAAGGACTCCAAAATTGTCCGGCATACTCCGGGTGCGGTCGGATAAGGGAGTTATAAAAACACAGTACTATATTCTTGTTTCGATATCCAAACTGTCGTTTTATATAACCTAACACCCTTTGGGCTTTCTTCTCCGCCTCAATACACTGCCTCGAGAACTTGAGATCACTAGTGATAGTTACACCCAACTCCTTCTCATTGTCAGTGGATTCAAGAACAGTGGCCTTAAGGATATACTAAAATTGAGGGTTTCGGTGGCCGATATGCACCGCTTTACATTTGTTCACGTTAAAAGGCATTTGCCACGCGTCCGACCACTCGCTAATCTTCTGAAGATCATCTTGAAGGCGGGCAGTATTTCCTTCCTTTGCGACGTTCATACCAAGCTTGGTATCATCGGCAAAGTTAGAAATCTTCGCAACCATGTCACTGTCCATGTCGTTGACGTAGATGATGAGGAACACCGCTAGTAACAGGCACCCACTCAGAAGCCTGTCCATTCAACACCACCCGTTGAGGTCTGCCACTTAGCCAGTTCTTTATCCAACTTGCTACATTTCCGTCTCAGCTCAGCACACGCACCTTCCTGAGAAGGCAGTGGTGTGGTATCTTATCAAAGGCTTTTTGAAAGTCTAAGTAGATAACATCCACTGCCTTATCCCGGTCGTGATCACTGAAAACGAAGTGAAAGAATTCACAAGATTCGTTAAGCATGACCGTTGCCTTCGGAACCCGTGCTGGGAACTCCTAAATCGGAAGTTGGACTCTAAATATTACGTCATTTTGTCCACCATCATGCTTTCCATGAGCTTACCGACTATTGAGGTTAAGCTAATAGGGCGATAGTTCGATGTCTGGCTAGGGTCTCCTTTCTTGAAGATAAAAGTCAGCTCCTCTTCACGCCAGTCTCTAGGAACGCATTCGGTCCGGATTGACATGTTGAAGATTGTGCTCAGATGTCGTGACACTTCATCGTGCACTTCTTTCGACACTTAAGGTAGAAACTAGTCCGAGCCAGCAGACTTATTCGAGAGAGAGAGAGAGAGAGAGAGAGAGAGAGAGCCTGGCCATTCCACGACACAAAACAATGCCAAGGCAATGGAGCGCGGTCAGTGGGTAGGGATAGCAATAGATTAGGATTGAGATGTAGAGAATTAATAGCTGCTTAGGTAAAAATAGGTTCAAACCTAAAACAACGACGCTTATGATTGAAATAGGTAGCTCAAAGAAACATGAAGACAAAGGAGCGCAATGACCAAGAAACGTGTCGAGAAGATATATAAGTCAGATCCATAAAAACAAAGCATTGTGACAAAGTACTAGGTAGCATTTTAGACACCAGGATATTATATCCCCCTTAAAAAAGAAAGAAAAGAAAACCACGATGATAAATAATTATCTATGATACAGAGTAGAACACTAAGAGACAACAAAAACAAAACATGAGGCACTTGGCGAAACCACACTATTAAGGGAAAATTTACAAAGGCCATTAAGACTATCAGTCATATACACTGTATACACACCGTAGTGGGACGTGGAGACAGCTAGTAACCGAGTGCTTGCTTTGAGTGGTGTGTGGGTGTTAGAATGTTGGGTAGTGATACCGGGGATTCAGCTTCCAGGCCCCGAAGCAGAAGTTTATCCCATTGGGAGGGTGGGGGGGGGAGGTGTTATGTGTAGCTGGTGTTGGTGTGTTGTGAACGTCACATAATTAGATTAACAAAGATCCCTTTCCCCTTAGACAAAATCCCAACAGTCCTTGGTGTTAGTCTAGATCAGTGATTCCCAAACTGGGGGTATGACTCACTGGAGGGCCATACAACAAAATTTGGAGGGCCATAAACTGAGGCTATTTGCTTTGACTGAAACAAAGCCATGAATTGTGATGGTGGTTGATGACCTTTAACATCACCCTTCACATTGGGGTTTGGAGGAAACGAACTTTCACATTGAAGGTTCTTTCTGGGAGAAGAGAAAGCGATGGTTTCCACTGTAGGTCTTGGTTTTTATGACTCCAGAATGATTAAATTTGTCAGTAAAAAAAAATATAAGATTGCTTTTGATTTTATGTGCATCGAATTACTTCTTTATTACCATTTTAACGTTTATTTGAGATTTGGCAAAAAGTAAATTGCAAGTTTCCATAACTTAGTATTTTGAGAAAAGAAAAATATGAGATGGAATGAATAAAATTGCAGGTATTGCCTGAGTTTTTTCATAGTGGATCTCTAAGTAAATGTAGGACTACAAACACTCGCTGTAGTCACGAGATGTAGATTGTCGGGGAGAGGGTGGGCTATGGATGAGGATCATAATTGAAAAGTGGGTAAAGATCAGAAAAAGTATGAGAACCGCTGGTCTAGATAAAGAAAAAAATATAAGACACAAAAACGACAAAAAGGAACATTCATATGGACGTCATTCGGGTATTCCGCGCCGAGATACACATCCATCGTATATTTTCCTAGGTCGCTCTGGCTTGAACATCTGATCTTGCACACCTAAATGTAACTTTTTGAAAACTTTCTCAACTAATTTGCCTATTCATCTTGGAAAGATTTGTTGTAATCTAAATACTTTTAAAGCGTTGCTTAATTATACAACTCCATAATTGTTTCGTTTCAGCACGCCTGATTACATCTTTCAGTTAAGCCTCGAAATCGATACGGTGGGATACGCCGCTCTTGAAACTATGACATGATGCCTCATCAGCGGAAGATGAAAAAGAGATGATTATGGTTGTTTAAAACCACGGAACGAAAAGGAATGAAGGCATCGCTTCCAAAGAGTTTCAAAGGGAAGATTTGTATGGAAAGTAAAGATGGAAAAAGTATAAAGAGGGGGGAGATATTAGGTTTTAAAGAAAGTAATGTCGTTTTTAGAAGCTATTTTAAATGTTTCTTAGAGTCATTTAGCTTGTTCCATATTCGCTGCAAGATGTTTAAAGATAACTTTAGTATTACCGGGTTTTTCAAAAGTTCTATTACACTTGATTTTTAGTCGAGTGGACGTGACTCTATAAGTTACTATGTCGGTCGGTCAGATGGTAACCATTTTACTTTTCAATGCGTGTTTGAAAGTTTTAAAGGGCGTAAGCTCAGATGATATGTTTGTTAATTGATAATACGTTTGTTAATATTTTTTTTTCAAAATTATTGAAATAATTGAGAGCACGCGACTTAGGTCTGTTGACCTTGTTTGGTCATTCGAGAAGTTTACGTATGTGCTAGAAAATTCTCTGCCAAACAAACCTAAAGTTCTACTTTTCTAGCAAATGTCATTAAAACGACTTTTCGATTGTGTTCAGTTGTGTCGAGATGGAAGTGAAAATAATCGAGATCTTTGCTCTCCTGAGCGCGGGCCACAACAAGTCCGACACCCCCAAGCGACTCAACGTCAGCCGGATGACCATCCACAGAGTCGCGGAGAGGCTCAAGAACGGCAAAGACCTCAAAGATCGACCTCGTTCAGGCGGACCTCTAGTTGTCAACAGTTTGGCTGTGAGAAAGGCCCTCGAAAGTTCTCCGAACCTCAAAATGACAGCACTCGCGAAGAAGAAGAACATCTTGGTGTCTAAGACCGTCAAGGAGGAGGGCGGAAAGATCTTAAGGCGAGTGGAAATGCTTCTGCTCACCGAGCGTATGCCAGAACGACGTCGGGAACGCTGCTGTCGACTTCTAAACGACTTCTATGAGTTATGGCAATCGAAATCTCATTTTTTTATTATGAAAAAGCCTTCACGGTCAATCCAGTCATTAAGTAGCAGAACGACCGTGTGGTAAGCTTCGGCCAGGACGTCTCCAAGGTCCGCTACGTGTCCACCAGTAAGCACTCGGCCTCCCTGATAATGCTCGGCGTCGTGGCTTTGAATGGCCAGAAGATGTCGCCCGTGTGGCTCGCGGCCGGTTACAGGGACAGCTTGGCCACGAAAGTCTTGTTTTGGGTGAGAGAGATCACGAAAAGGGCGGACTACGTCATTAAGCAGGACTGTTCCCCGACCCACACGGCCAAGACCGTCCGTGCAAGAGTGGTTGGGGTCAAACATGAACTTCTGGCCGAATGACTTTTAGCCTTCGCAGTCACCAGACCTCAATCCCCCTCGACTACAGCGTGTGTGCGCATGTCGAGGGAAAGTCCTGCAAGGTCCGCCATAGCAACGTGGACGAGCTGAAGTCCTCCATCAACCGCGTAAGGCCAGCACGAGCAAGAACGAGCGGCCTTCAGGTTTTGGCTCTAGCGCGTACTCGCGGCCGAGGCCGGCTACATTCATTAATATTACAGTTTAAACAAATATTTATTTGTTAAATCAACATCTCTAACTGCATCATAACTATCGTTGTATCCTTTGTTGAGATCGTCGTAACGACTGTAACATGACTTTTGCAATACCCTGTAGATAGTCCTTTTAAGCGTTTCTAAGGTTCAAATTGGTGTTTGAATGCCATAAGAACCGTCTGATGGACAACGTTTACATCGTGTTAATATTGCTTCAATCTCTAAGGGGTTGAATTATTACCTAAGAGGAAAAATGGTTTATTTACTGCAAGATTAAGCGCAAAATTCAATGGCTGGATCGCAAACAATAAAACCATTCCTACTCCTAGACGTGATCTTCAAAAGAAGAAGGATATGCTTTGCACTTTGGTGGGCTGTGGAATGAGCTATTCCTTATGAACCTCTCAATTTTAAGCAAACCATTACTACATACCTATAATATGTTCAACAAGTTCAACGTTTAAATAACTCTCTTGAACAAAAATGTCCTTCATTCCTCAACCGAAAGGGCGTCGTCTTTCTCCTGCCGAACAATTGTCACTGAAGAGTGCCATCACTAGTGAGAGCATTGTCAACCATAAATGCGACAACACTTGAGACCATTGGCATCAATCAATACCACCACCTGTGAGAAGATTGTCACTAAAGAGTGGCATCACTAGTGAGAACATTGTCAACCATTAGTGCCACCACTACTGAGATCATTTGTAATAAATATATCTTTTGTTTATTAAAATTAATTTACTTTCCATAAAAACGACATTATTTTCTTGAGAACCCAATAAGTATCCGGAGATTCCCTTGTAGCTTAGAAGGGGAATGGGCCATAGCTTGGTAACGGGGAGAGGTGGGTGGCCGCAGAAGTTCCCAAAGCTCGTGAAACCTCCATTTTTAAGTCAGATCACCCTAAGAACGTTGGGGCACGGAGGTCACGCTATCCTCAAAATATCCTACAAATGGCTGCCCTCACGTACCATTAAAATTTTGCTTGAATAAATTCGCCAAAAAAGCGGAGAAGTTAGGTGAAGTGAAAAGGAGAAGATATCCCGCCTGTCCGAAGTTTAGCTCGTTCGAATCGAAGCCAGGATCATTCGTATGTACCTATGCATGCATTAACGCATGTGCGTATGTATACATACAAACATGAATGCGCTTCCATGTATATATTCATGAATATGTATTATGTACGTGTGCATGTAGATGTTTTATGAATATGTATTATGTACGTGTGTGTACGTATGTATATTGCGTCTGTATTTACAATAGCTTCCAAAACTAGAGAACAAAATACCACAAAATGCACATTTTCTTTAAAATATAATTTTAATGAAAATTGGAAAGAAGATTCTTTGATAATTTGCTCTCATAATCTTCGCGTTTCATTTGATTTTGATTCAATTTGTATTTAAATATGATACGTTATAAATTTCAGTTTACAATAATATATATATATATATATATATATATATATATATATATATATATATATATATATATATATATATTTTTAATTGATTTGTTCCTTGGGAATATGATATGTATGTACGAGTACCAGGAATATGAAGACCCAGGTGATTACACTAATCATTTATTGGCCGGACATTTCGGACCGGCACTAGGACCATCTTCAGCGACTGTGTCGACTAATGAGAAGGGGAAGGAATATTAACGATTGCAGTTAAAAGAATGCATTAAATAATGGCTAAAAAAGCGGATGAAGACAAGTTAAAATAATAAAATTGACAATTATTAAAATTAAAGTAAAAACACAAATAACAATATATAGAATTAATTAATACTATCCAGTGTTATTTAAAAAAAAACAAAAACAAAACATAAACTGACTTGAATAAAAAAATATTAAAGGTAACTGGAGTAAACAATAAAATAACCTATTATATTAAATTATAAAAAACAACAAAAAACCCGAAAACAAATTAGAATGAATTAAACAGAGTGACTGACCTTTATCGTGGGAGTTGAGAAATCAACTAACTAAAGATATAAAAACTACTAACGAGATTTGTTCGGTTGGTCGGTTGGCTAGTTAATGTATTGAAGTGTTGGTTGGTTATATAGTGAATAGTTTAATTGAGGAGGAGTAATTATTTAGGTTTGATTTATTTTATTGATGTACAGTGACTAAGATTTTCAAATCGAGAGAAGTTAAAGCTGAAGATAATATGGTAAATGAATCAGAATTAAGAGGATGATGGTGAAGAGGCTTCAGGTTTAGAAATGGGAATACCAGTCATATATATATATATATATATATATATATATATATATATATATATATATATATATATATATATATATATATATATATAACACAACATTGTCCTACGTATATTGATGGGATTACTTATCAGGATGGCGAGAATAGTTAAGGTAGACAAATCTTCAGAGAGCAGGTTTTCCTGTGGGAGAGTGAAGAAAGGACACTATCTGATAGTTCGAGGAATTGTAATATGTTAAAAAGTGTGATCAACTCTATAATAAACTGCACGAGGACACCGGCGTGATGTGAGCCGACGAAGAAAGCCTTAGGTGTGGCTGTTTCCGCGCGCATTTTGGGGGGCTTTTGTTGGATAGCGAGTCTTCTGGAGGCGATTCTAACGAAGGAGTTGAGGGAGAAACACCATCCCCCGCAGACGAAGGAGAAGGGAAAACCCCCTCTCCCCTAGAAGACTCTAGAGGCGGCCACTGCACAAGAGTAGAGGTGGAGCTACCCGAGGGCGGCTCGGAAGATAAAAAGGTGGGAACCTCTCTATCGACGTGCAATAACTCCATGTACCAGTTGTAGTGGACTAGACAGGGTACTTACTGCCTAAGGGGCTTTAATCCTACAGGTATTTGTAATACTGGCGACTACCATCACAAGAATTGTAAATAGGGGATACAGGTTGGGCAAATTGGGTGCCAGAAGGGAAAAGAGCGAATGCATCAACTTCCCCAGGCGTCGTCAAAGAGTTCAAGTCAACCCAGTGACGGGGACTTCCGTATTCGCAGTCGTGGTAGGAGTACGTGCTGCGCATCCAGGTACCAGGTGTCACAGTCTACACAAGGTTCCCCTCTGCGGGGGTAAGTTTTCCCTCGAAAAGCCACTCCCAGGGAAGCTCACGCGATGCAATGGATGTCAATGAAGGACCGATTTGACGCAGAAGCCGGTATTAAATATTAAGTTGCGGAGCACTTGAAAGTGAATGTGTGTTAACAGTGTTTTACGTTCTTTCGGAGAGGTGCAACTCATAACACTGCGTTGCTTAGAAACAATTTAAAAGTGAAAAGCATAAACGGGCTAGGTTGGCCTTCGCTACTGAGCTATGCCCTTTGGAATGCTGAAAAATATAAGGGTTTTCACTGACGAAGTCAAATTTAATTTCTTCGGGGAGGATGGAAAACATGTAAGGCGTCGTGCAGGTGAAAGGTTGAATCCCATTTGTATTATAAGTACGCTTAAATTTGTAGGTGGCAGCGTTATGCTGATGGGAGGTGTTTTCAATTAAAGGCTCAGGTATACATGAATTTGCTTCAGGAACATCGGATCCTCTCTTCTAACATCAATAATGTGTGACTTTTTTTTAATGCAAGACAAGACAATGTTCCCTGCCACACAGCAGAGACATTATTGGATGAGGAAAATATCGATGAACTAGGCCTCGGAGATCTCTGATTTAAACCCGATAGAAACCATATGGAAGGTACTTGGTGAGAGAGCTAGGGCTCGGGAACCGACGAATGCTGAAGATTTATGGCAAAGACTCGAAAAAGAATGGAATAAAATCACATACGAATAATGCGGTAAATTGGCGAAGTCCTGTGGGCGAACATGTACTCTAGTCATTTTGAACAAAGGATGTTATTTTCTGTTTATGGTTACATTTATACTTATTGTTCTCTAGTTTTGGACGCATCTTTTCTTACAATACACATTGATTTTCTCATCACTTTTTTATTCTGTTGTTCTATGAAGTTTACCACTTTTACAAGAACATTTATAAGAATATTCTGTGTCATTTTCATGGAAATTACACGAGCATTTTCAAGAAAATGGAGATTTTTGGCATTTATTTCTCTTTTTTTGGACGGTGCCTATATATGTGTGGTCAATGGAGATGCATTTCAGTGTTCCTACAGGGGGTGTTAAACTCGCCCAAAGGTAGTGGGCATCTATAACATGCCAATGAGAGAGGCGAGGCATAATATTAATTTATTCCGCACCTCGATTACAAATATATATTTATCCAATGACATTTATTAAATAATAAAATTGCAATGACTAAAAAAAATATTCTTAAAGAATATTGTTTCTATGTTAGACGATGTGAGTTTGGATTAATTGCGGTGTAGTGCAACATGCCGTGAATAAGCGTGGCAGCATGGGATTATGGTGGATTTGCTTCGGCGAAGACGTTGATTTAATGCGAGAAGTTGTGGCAGTATCGTCTCTGCTATCATTGGATTTGTTGGAGAAAATGAGATGTAGGTTTTAGAAGGAAAAAGCGAAGAAGAAAGGGAAAGAGTGACATAAACCAGGAGAGTGAGAATAAAAAAAGAGGGCTGAGACAAATGATAAGAATTAGGGAAGGAAAACAAAAATAACAGAGAGAATGGAAGGCAAAAATTATTATAAAAAAATTCGCAGGGTAAGCTAATTAAAACGGGTAATTAAATTTGCCATTGAAATGCTCATCTAGAGACGTCTAGCGGAAGCTGCCATATTAACGCGAAGTTCGAAGTTTACAGTCGCTCCTTTCGATTACCTCCTTTCTTATCGCTCGTTTGCATCATTCTCTCATGGGCAGAGTTCGACACCAAGAGCCATTCGAAAGTGTGTAACTTCACACGGAAATGTCATACAGCATACGTACAAATGGAACCTCTCTGACAAAGTTAGTTTAATGTCACGCGTCGATAAATGTCCAATTTGAATCATTTTACTGTAGATATGAAAACAGCGAAAATGTCAAGTTTGGGAGGAAAGGAATCTTAAGACTTTCATCTGATGTTTCATAAAAAAATGGCCTTTCTGTCACGTATTCAAAAGAGTTATTTTGCCTCAGAGAAGGTCAGAGCTTTGTAAAAATACTGTTTATTCAAATTCGAGGCGAAAAAAAGAAATGGCGAAAATATTCTTTTCACAAGGTGGCTAAATTAATGGAAATTTGACCTCGTGCTAAAGAGATTGGTGGTGTTACACCTATAGTTCAATGCTTTATTGAAGCGAATAGAGATATTCATGTAAACTGAAAAGAATAATTCAACTAAAGAAATCGATCTGAATTTTTAGTGAACTATTTTGACAAAATGTTGGTGATTTAGAAAGATGAGGTGAAAAATATAGGCCGCTTTTGAAAAATAGAGAAATGTTTGTACATTTAATCAATTATATAGTTACCATTTTGTTTTAGAAGCTTTGCTTTTTTATTTTCCCCGACGACAAATGAGGATGAGGCTGGCCTAGTTAGCCTATACACTAAGACTGGGCTAAACTATCACCGTAAATAAATAAGCGAATTTAAATTTCGACAGGAGACGAGAGGGACAGTCCCGCCAAAGACCTGCGGCGTTTTGTGATAAAATGATAAATGGTTATTGCATTGATGGTTTCCCATGGTTCAAATCACTCACAAGTGCCTTCGAATGGCTAAATGAGGCTTCTGCCACTAGATGGCGCCACTCAGCACCAAATCTAAGGCAGGTTTGAGGTATTCGAGACAACACGCTTAAAATCACTTCCTATTTACGATATATGAGACGATATGTTTAAAATAAGTGCCCATTTACTGTTTACAAGACTTTTGGCTTAAGATGAGTGACAATGTACAGTATAAGTGACGATACTGGTAAATGAGTGCCAATTTACAATATACGAGGCAATACACTATGCAGTATTCAGACGATACGTTTAAAATAAGCGCACATCTACGGTATACGAGACGATACTTATAAATTAAATGCCATTTATAGTATTCGGGACGATACGCTTAAAATGAGTGCCCATTTACAGTATTCGAGATGATACGCTCAAAACAATTGTCTATTTACGATAGACGAGACACGCTTAAAATGCTTCCCCATTTACGATATACAATAAGATATGCTGAAAATAAGTGCTCATTTAAGGTTTATGAGACTATTGACTTAAAATCAGTGCCAATTTACAGTATAAGCGACTATACTGTTAAAATGAATGCAAATTTACAATATACAATAAGATATGCTGAAAATAAGTGCTCATTTAAGGTTTATGAGACTATTGACTTAAAAGCAATGCCAATTTACAGTATAAGCGACTATACTGTTAAAATGAATGCAAATTTACGATATACAATAAGATATGCTGAAAATAAGGGCTCATTTAAGGTTTATGAGACTATTGACTTAAAATCAATGCCAATTTACAGTATAAGCGACTATACTGTTAAAATGAATGTAAATTTACAGTATACGAGGCAATACTCTTAAAAAAATGACCATTTATAGTATTCAGACGATACGCTTAAAATGAGTGTCAATTTAAGGTATACGAGACCATACTTTTAAAATAAGTGCCCATTTACTGTATTTAGAACGATACGCTTAAAATGAGTGTTCATTTACAGTATAGGAAGCGATACTCTTAAAATGAGTGCCACTTACAGTATTCAAGACGATGCACTTAAAATGAGTGCATATTTACAGTATTCGAGGCTATATTCTTAAAGTGAGTGCATATTTACAATATACGAGACGATACTCGTAAAATGAGTGACCATTTACATTATTCGAGATGATACGCTTAAAACAATGGCCATTTATAGTACACCAGACGATAATCCTAAAATAGGTGCCCATTTACAGTACATAAGACCATACGCTTAAACATGAGTGCCCATTTACAGTATACGAGACGATATTCTTAAAATTAGTGCCTATTTACAGTTTTAAAGACCTAACGCTTAAAATGAGTGCCTGGATATTGTAAGTTTACAAACGTTAATGACGAGTGTCTGCCCAGGAGTAGAGAATCTTTAACATTAGTTATTCTCTTTTACCTCTTACCAAGCTACTTTCACTCAATATTTTAATTCCCTCATCTATTCGACCTAGTTTGACTCATTTTTATCTTCTCTTTCTTTTTAGATTGTTGCTTTTATCGGTAACGTATTAATTGTATTAGTGTGCCCCCCACACATGATCTTTCGTATCAGCCAGATTTCAAAGCATTAACTGAAAGTATGAATACATAAAGTTTCATTCGGTGAAAGTCAAACTTTTAAAGAAATTTGGTTCTTTTTATTTAAATAAAAGCGCGCCTCAAACATATGGAAAGTGTGGTTGAATGTAGCGCTTCGAGTTAGGGAATTCGGCCACCCCTGAACTATAAGTAAGTGAAAGGTCCTCAAAGATGACCTGTAACAGTGGTCTACCACTGCCGAAGTGTTTAATGGCGGTCTTAATTAACATTTATTTCTTAGGGGCATCTCTAGTGGAACTCTGATTGCCTGATATTTCTTTGATGCTAGGAACGATTTCATTTCTGAAGATAGCTTTTGCTTTCTCTTTCTGAGCTTCAAGTACTCTAAACCTACCTTTAGCATTTGATCATGGTCCTTGAAACATCAATTTGTAGATCAAATAACTCTGCTTTACAGGCTCTAAAAGACTGTATCTGAGAATTTAGCGATGATAAATGCCAAATTCCACGATATATGACAGCCCATATGGTAAGTGAAGATGCTGCCAGTAAATAGTCTGATTACACTGTACAAGAATGAAAACTAAAAAACTGAAATCAGAATAACCTTTTATAGGTTATTCTACCCTCCAGTTTCTCGTAAATTATCATCTTACGTTAAATACACTGATGGTTGCGTAGGGATTGAATGCAAACAGTATTAGGCCGATACTGACAACTCTAAAAGTTATAAACAGATTTTGATATAATTTTAATGGGGTGTTCCTAAGGTATTTTCAACCTAACCCATGAAATTTATGAAAGTATACTCAATATTCTTTTAGTTATATGGATCCAAATCCGTGGTAACTCTTACGTAACGCTTGATAATTTTGTAACTTATTATAAATACTTCCTATTTTTACTTTTTATTTAATATTTGTTGCTGCTACTATTTATATTATTTTTCACAAATCACAGTGCTTTTTTCTTTACAGGAGACAGCTAAAATGCCCTGAGAATGCAAAAATTCCCCAGATAGTTTCTGTATATATGTGGATCAGTTACAGTAAGACAATACAATACAACGCGATGTATTTTATTAATTGGCCAAAATCAAAGCTGGTAATTGGAGTTTCTTAGAGTGAGCAAAGAAATAACTTTAATTATCAGAATGACTGCAAAAGTAATGAGTTTGCAATTGAAAATATGTTCAAAGGTAGCTCTTATAATAAAGGAAGCGAAAAAAAACAGCAAAGGTTAGCACTGACTGAGCTGCACTAGAATTATAGAAATCGCAGCGTAGGCAAAAACATCTTCAAGGTGGGGAAACTGCTCTAGCTTGCGCTCGTCCTCTCAAGATGCCTATGACACCCTCCCAACATCAAAACATTGAAGTAGCAATATAATGCTATGGGGGCGTCTCTCTTCCTGCGATACAGGGCGATTTAATTTAATCGAAAGGAGGAAAGAGCCTGATGTATTTGCCTAAAACTTCACCCTGTCAGGATGACTCGAAGCTTGTCATTTAAGCAAGAAAACAAACTATTAAAATGGCCCAGCCGGTATCCTGACCTCAACCTGATGGAAAATTCATGACGTGAATTAAAGATTTTTATATAGGGATTGGGCAAATTAATGAAAACGTTGTTAAATGCAAGTTTTCTTATATAAGATGGAGTTGGTGTACCTTTGGCAGCATTATTTGCTTAGGTGTGTCGACAAATTGAGTTATATTTTTTTGACCGTGGTTTCGGAATTTTGAGCCACTCGTGAAGCGAAACCTGTTCCAGTTCCGTTAGCGACATTAACGGGGAAAAGCGGTATATCAGATGTTCTCATACAAACCATAGATGTTCACTAATGTTGATATCCGGCAGTTGTAGAGTACAATTAATGTTATATTTCCCTATCATTCTCTCTGGGACAGTTTTTAAAAAATTAAGTGGTTTGGGTCGATGCATTATCATCTCGGAAGACCTCGCCACTAGTGGAGGGAACAATGTTCGTTCTGCAAGTTGGCTCTGATCACTTAAAGCTGACAAATTTCCTGAGTGTTTTAACCTTACATACTATGTCCTACAACAGCATGACTAAGAAAATTATATGATATATCTACTCAAATCGTCACAGTCGGGATTAAAGCTTCTTTGGGCTTGCCCCATAGGTAATCGCCTCCTGAGGATAGAAAACGCGCGAAGAATGATTCGACAGACCGAATGACATTCCCTTGTCATTTGATTGTCCAGTTTTGATTATATCAGTTTGATAATAATTTCAGAAAGGAGAGGCTTAAAGATTGCAGCCCTTCCATGATATCCAGGTGCATGAAACTCTTGACGAACTGTTTTGGGTGGCATTGAGTTGGCAAGCTGTAGGTTTAGTTCTGCAGTCACTTTTACAGCTGTGGTTTGGCTCTGATATCTGGATCACTAAACTTGGTTTCTGGCCAGAGGTACGCCTATCAGTGCTCGATTTTTCTTGATTTTGCTATGGCAACGTTATTCCAGACAGTTCTTTAATAATTTACTCTTTTTGAAAACCTGACATCAGGGATGAGGTGTTTGCAGTATAAGTAAACACAATTTGTTGACAAATGAAGTTTTTATTTCGGTGTAAACACTCATAGAAGTACGGCAGTTGAAACAACTGGTGATTCCAATATTTTGCCACACTTTACGCCTTATTTCGTTACGAGTGGCAATTTTATATATTATTTCAGTGAATGGCAATTTTATATATTATTATTTGATGAGAGATGGAGTGGTTGTTGCATATCTAACGTAAATTAACTAGATAAGACATTTACTAATAAAATAAATTTAATTTAGTGAATTGTTTACGTTATCGCGGTATTTCAAGCAGTGCTATCGAAACATTTGGAAACGGTTTTGTTCCAAAACAGGGTTGCCAAATCCTCACAATTTTTCATTTTTCCAGCTTAATTAACTTTATATATTTATTTAATTTTCAATCATTGTCATCGCAAAAAATATTCGAATTATCATTTGGGCATTTTTTTTTAGCCCTATAATTAAATTTCCAAACTGTGTTATGAAAATATTATTACTTGGCAACACAGCCCAGCAAAGCGTAGCGGCAGTCATCCAAAACTATTCGAAAATTTATACAACATATAAACAATTTTATATCATAGTTAACTTAGCTTTGTCCAAAACATTTTGAAAAATGTGACATAGCTAACTTGGGCAAGCGTACAAACTCCTCAACCCATTAATGTGAATGAACTGAAGAAGATCTGCGATGAAGAGTGGCCTAAAGTCCTGGCAGAAGAGGTTGTTATTGCTAGCAAAGTCTATTACACTAAGAAGTATTAAATCAAATTTGTTACGGGTATCGAATACTTTTTGCCTTCTTGTCAGTTTATTGCTCTATATTTTTATATACAACTATGATCGTTTATGTTTTGTTGGCAATTATTATTACTAGGATGTGGGTCACGTAGGGGGCAAAAATGGAGTACTACTAGTAGTAGTTGCTTGACAACCTGCCTTTATCCCAGCGGATCCCGATTAGGTAATGAAATCTACATAAAGGTTAGTATGACAATGGCTGGTGAGCCCGAAGGCACCAGGGGCAGGTCCTTTTTGCGGAGAGGTGCGGGGAAGAATTTTTGACACCAAACAGCGTTCAGGTGGAACCTTTGCCGCCCCGGGGCAGAGACACCTGTTCCGCGTCATAGGTATGTGGATATAGATACCCATCGGCAGGATTCCTTGGAACAGAGAGAGAGAGTGTGTGTGTTTTTGTATGTTGTGTTGCGAAGACGGAAAAAGGAAAGAAAGCAGTGTTGTAATTGGGTATGTGTGTGATGAGAAGTGTAAGATCTACCCACTCGAATACAGGGCTGAGCACTGCGCCGCCAACAAATGGTAGCCAGATCTTGGGTTCACTCATGCCGCGAATCGAACCGCGACGTTAGCGGACCAACACCGTATCCACTCAGATAGCAAGATTCTCTGTAAATACGGAGTATATATATAATATTGATATTGTTTAAATACGGAGCCCTATTGTGGATTGAATGTGGCGTGAGTGAGCATTGTGGCGACAATGTCCAAAGGAGGACTACTAGCATATTAGTATAGAATAGGACTGGCCTTTGAGTGGACTAAGGTGTCCTTGCTGGTTCCCTGTAACTATGTAACTATAAAGCACATCCAATTAACGCATTTACCCAATGAGTAAAAGCTAGCTTTGGAGCTGCATGCGATCCCTAAGACTTTAAATGCGGCTCCTGAGATAATATTGGTTGCCAAGCTTCAATAAACAAGGAAAAACTGACTTCCCTCTATAAGTAATTTAGAAAGATATTATTTTGTAGCAGTGCCCTTCGCTCGAAGGGGGGTGAATAGGGCCAACCAGGTCGATGGCCACTCTGGAGAAGGGTTCAGTTATGACTGGTTCCCTTTGTAAGGGAGCAGGTTTGACCCGCCCCTTAGCGGACGTCTTCTGACATACATCGTACGATCGACAATGCTTTAAGATGTCAGCTGCAGCACCCGGCCAATAAAAATATTTTAAAATGCGCTGACCCGTTTTAGTATGACTAAAATGACCGGAAAAAATGCTGTCATGAGCTATTTTGAGCACTATAGAGACATGGGATCGTGGAAGGCATAGGACAGTTGTAACAGCGTTATTACTGTCCTCGGCGGATCGATAAAGTAAGCCACCTTGCTCCAGGTACCTGGTGACTTTGGGTACACGGACAGTCTCCGTGTCCTTGTTTTGGGCCTTATCCCATAAGGGTGTTAGTGCTTCACACTCCTCTTGTGCCGTCCTAAAGTCCTGGTTAAGGATCTCCGAGAATTCGGACGGTATCGGGGTTCTGAGGGGGACGGACTCCTGGGCTTCCTCCTTAGCTTGACATCGAGTAAGGGTGGCCTGGGACACAGGGTTGGAGCTTATTTGAGGGCTCTGTCCTATAAGTACGGAACAGAATTTTATGGGTGCTGAAATGACTTCAGCCCAGCCATCATAATACTGACACTGCAGGTAACATCTAACGACGGGGAATCGGTTTGCCTGCCCAAGGTAGTCATGTACCACCACAATTTTTTCGTGGTTAGGGTCCACTGGGGGAAGGAGCTCGTCGGACACGATGAAACACGTGCACCCTGTGTCCTTGACGAGAGTCGATACACGGCAGCCGTTCACGCTGCCCTCCTCAAATTTCAAAGTTCCCAGTGAACTTCTGTCAAAAATAAAATTTACCTGGAGGGGGAGAAGTTGCTGCTTGGGTCTGCACCACCGGGAAGGCGGGGTAACATTAATCTGGTGAACTTGGTGGGCTGGTCCGCTTTTAAGTCTAGAATTTTGGGGGCAATTCCAGCTCATGGGGTTTTCTACACCGCAGGTGAAGCATATGATTGGTCGCTTCGGAAAGAGTGATGGAGGAGAGATCTTAACGGTAGGTTTGGTGTCCCGTTGTTGGTTTGGGGGGAAGAAGTTTTGGGGTTTTACGGGGCCCGGAAACTTCGTCAGATTTCCTGGGAAGGGGCGCGAATCCTTCCTTCTTTCCTGGTTGAGGGGTTGGTGAGAAGTTCGATTCTCCATGGGGTAAAAACGATGGATTGCGGCATAGACATCCGCTTCTTCGGTACACTCTTTAAAGGTATGGCACCGACGATCATGACGAACGCGCGGATCTCCGTCGGGAGAGACGCCAAAAATTGATCCCGCAACACGAAGTCTGTTAAGGACTCGTAGTTCGGATCAACCTTTGAGGATTCTAACTAGACTTTAAAATTCCTCTGAAGAATGTATCCGAATTGACGGAACGTCTGTCCGGGTTTAATACGACCTCCTCGAAATTCTTGGCGGTAGAAATCGAGAGTCATATTATGAGCGGCCAATAACTCAGCTTTTAAGGTGCTGTAGTTAATTGTACATTCAGATGGTAAAGATATGAAAATCTCGCGAAATTTACAATTTAACAAGGGAAGTAATCTTGCTACACCTTCAGCCTCCAGATCCATGTTATTGATCTCCAGGATCTTTTCGAAGCTGGCTAAAAATGGTCCGAAATCCTCTCCATCCCTGAAATTGAGGAGCTTAAGTGGAAGATTGGGCGGGGCTTCTGAACGTGAACTGGTTGATTGTATTTCAGCTTCTACACGAGCCATTTCAATCTGATGGTGAAGCTCAGCTTGTCTTTTCCGTTCCTCTCTTTCTTCTCGTTGGATTTCTCTTTCTATTTCTTTTCGTTGCTCCTCTTGAACGTACTCAATCAATTCTCTTCCGGAAAGTCCCAAGGATTCTCCTTGCGCTTTGAAGATTTCGAACTGATTCATATTTGCACTTGGGGGCGCAATAGTCAACCAACTAAATTCCTTGCAATAAGAATTATGCCTTCTAGAGAATTAGCCTACCTAAAATATGGGCACTGACCTATTCGTAATTGGTTTCTCGATCTAGATAACCAATAACTAAAATCACACAAAAAAACACACAACAAATCATTATAACAGTTCCTTGAGCTACTCCAGCTTCTTAAGTTTCAAAAAAGGGGAATGCAATCGTTAAAACAAAAGGGAACTACTATACTCTATTCTTATAACGAATAACACTATGCTTTACTCGACTGAGACCAGTGTTTGCAAAGATATAGCGTTAAACTCCACACCTGACACCAAATTTAAATAGTATATATATATATATGTATATATATATATATATATATATATATATATATATATATATATGTCGTAGAATGGACTCTCGACGATATACCATATATAACTATTCGTTGTGGGAATGATTCAATTATATTTCGAGTGCGTGGTTATCTGGTTGACCGATGTTATTTATTTTCAATATGCTTAAGAAGTGGAACTGAGCTTAAGGATAATAATATGGCTATCTTTAATAAAATAGAGTTTTATTAAATAAACTATCAACAACACACAAAACGGAAAATGTTTACATAAACAGAGAATGGAAAGGGTCGTGGGAATATCTGGCTAATCCGAGGATTAAGATTTGGGAGAGATTTAAAAAGGTAAAACAAATAAAAATTAAAAGGATGGGAAGGATCGCTAAACCATTTAAAGCACAGGGTAGGGTTGACGAAAGGTTAAATACTCAAAGGTAATGCTCAGCTTACGTAATTACAAGTTGTTGTGCAGAGGAAGGCGACGCGAAGGAATCTTCGGTCCGCTGGCGAGTTCCAGCCGAAGGGGGGGGGGGAGGATTAAATTATCCTGACGTGACGTCTTGGGAATGAGAACCGTTTCTTGACGAACGGGCTTGAAGAACAATGGCTGTTCTAACGTTGTTCTCTTCTGAACAACAGGGGGGGGGGTGAGAACCGTCTCTTGTCTGCGGGCTCAAGGAACAATGGCTGTTCTAACGTTGTTCTCTTTCTGAACAACAGGGGGGGGGGGTGAGAACCGTCTCTTGTCAACGGGTTCAAAGAACAATAGCTGTTCTAACGTTGTTCTCTTTCTGAACAACAAGGGGGGCCTTGTGGACTTAGCGTCTTGAAGGCTCAAACCTTGGCACTCAAGGGATATTGTCCTCTTCTGGGCAAAATAGTGGATCTCGAGGTAGAGGGCCCGTGGTGCACAAGGTGAGACCGGATCGGCGTGATGTCTCGCGTAGATAATCTGGATCTGATCTGATCTAATCGGTAAAGTTTCCATATAAATAGTCGGAGCCATCCCCTTGGCGTAGGGGACAATGGAGTGGGGGCTTCGAGGGACTGCCCCAGCCACGCCTTGGAACATACCTTATCTGCCC
This sequence comes from Ceratothoa steindachneri, assembly GCA_963969495.1. NCBI lineage: Eukaryota > Metazoa > Arthropoda > Malacostraca > Isopoda > Cymothoidae > Ceratothoa > Ceratothoa steindachneri. The sequence continues at coordinate 132,025,572 of OZ018325.1, forward strand.
ATAAGCCTAACTCAATCTGGCGAGATCGACGTATGGGGTGAAACGACGGGGGGGGGGATGAAACTCCTTGGTTAAATATTGACTCAGGTGGCGATAAGGCGCCCTGCTTCGACGCGAAGATGCACATGGGTAGCAACGTGTTTCTAAACAACATGTGATAGCGGTTGAAATTAAGCAGCCTCAGACCGTTCTATCACTCACATCTATCATACACAATTTTATCCACTTCCTTTTCGGTCAGCTCTTTCTCTCTCAAACACTTACTTCCATAATTAACCAACCTTTTACGTCGTCTTGTATATTCTCATTACAAGTCTATTTCCATTCCTTCTTATATGATACGACCTCAACAATTCCAGTCACAACCACATTCACACCCTTCTTCAAGCCATAAACATCTCTTTCTCAGTCGTTTTTTACTTTATCTACCTTTGGTACACCAAACATTCCTGACGAGTTGTCCGAAGAACCTGTAGGATCGTTTTGGACTAAGGAAACTAACAGTGGTTCATAACTGATTTTTCTGCACCAGAAATATGTTTTATGGCGTTTGTGAATTAACTGATAAGTTCCAGACCACAAACTTATCTTAGGGAGTGCTTTGTCAAATGAAAGCTGAACGCTCTAAGAATCAGCTTGCAATTTGCAACGTTATGAACTCGTGTACCTTCGAGCATGCGCCAAAAGCGCTTTATAGACAGGTAAATACTAAATAATACATTGCTAAATTTTGAATAATTGACCTCATGGCCTTTGAAAGCCTGGCTGAAATGCTAAATCGTTTCCCACTCCTCGGTTGCATATTGCTCAAGGATTGCACCTGACCCTATATTTGAAGCATCCATCAACAAATGGAGGAGATAATCCTTCCCTTGATGTAGGAGAATGAACGAGGGTAGCAGTCGATTTTTTAAAAGCCTCCTGAGGAAATTCACTACGTCAAAGGTTCGTTGAAGTTCCTGCAGTGTTTTGGGATTTGAGAACGCTGTAATTGCCGCAACCTCACTGTCACCGGGGCTGATAGCGAATAAATTGATTTTTTAAGCCCTAAAACTGATTGACTCTGCAACGCATACAGTTTAAATCAAAATGATGTTCTATATGCAACATGTGGTTCTTTCGTTTTTTCTCGCAATCAGCGTGTCGTGGGTTACCCGAGATTATATATATATATATATATATATATATATATATATATATATATATATATATTTATTTGTTTTATTATTGTTAATGAACCAAATAAACTGACTTGAGGCGTAGATTCGTGCCTCGGTGATCGCTTGAGAATCGTTCTCTAAGAGTGCTAAACTTTATTTTATTCTATGGAATGAATAAAAGGGGTTTCTTTCTTGACTTTATCAAATATTGCCACTTTAACTCGTTCGAGGATAATTAAAACAGTGATTTTACTAAAAAAATAGACTTTAATGAACATAAACCCTCTCACTAAATAACATTAAAACATACATATCTAATACACGTATTAATAGAAAATGGGATTACTTGGCGAGCTCTCGAGGTTCGATTCTCGATAGAATTTTACGGGCGAACAATTTTAAGTTAATATCTTTGTCATTAGCCAGACATCCAATAAACTAATTTTTATGCAAGGGGACATAAACAACAGGATTATTCTTTACTTACATATTAATACCCGATTCCAGTTAGAATATCTTCGGAGATTTTGTTGCTGAGAGGCGTAGCTCGAGTAGTTTGCTGGCTGCCGCAAGATGGCGTTACTTCGAATGAAAGGTGGGAGAGTGACGTTACACGGAATTTCGAGTTAGTGTAAGAGAATCAAAACAAAGACACCGATGAGGCGGTTGGGTTGTCGGACATTTATGACCTTGAAAAGGTTTCCTTCAGAAGAGGTTGGAATATGTTTAAATTCTTTTCTAGCGATTTTGGTCTCGCTTATATAATTTCGATCTTGGATGAGAAATCTATCTAGTTTGGAGTTGTCAAACTCAGATAGAGTAAGACTTGGAGTCCTCAAGCTGTATAGATTAATACTCACTAATCTTGGGGCTCGAACGGCGCCGAGCTTTCCTGGTACAATCTGATATTGTACAAGGACTGCAAGTTCTCCTCAACTTGCAATAACTTTGTACCGGTGATTTTTGAGTTTTCTTGTCGAACTCGAAAATCTTCTGTCAACCGGTGACTTTCTTGTCTCTTCGGTGTGAACGAACAAAAAGCCTCGTTTCCTCGTGTCAACCTATTTTATACCTCAATTAACCACACGGGGTAAATGGGGTGTAGGGTACTCACAGAGGGGACGTCGCTGGAGTTTCCCTTCTTGTGTCTGTTATTTGTCTATTCGGGATTTTGAACTTAGGAGAGCACGTATTACGAAATCGGCAAGTTTGCACTTATGAAAGGATTGTTTCTAAGTTTTTGCTAAACTCTTATACCTTTACACAGCGGAACACCAACTTATGCAAAGATCTAATAAATACCCCTTCCCCCGCCCGAAGACATATCTTATGTAAAGTTTAAAGAATTGAGATCTATTACATAATCCTTGGGGCATCATGACTCGACTCACTCAAACGAAATCAGTGGAGGAGAGACCATAACAATATTCTCAACTTAATTTGCTTCATGGTAAGCTTATAATTTAGCTGGAAAGTAATTGAGGAATGCTACATTATTGAATTAAATTTTTTAATCAGTTCAATAGGACTATCATAAGATTTTTTGGATAAATTTTTACTTCAGATAGCAATGTTTGACTTATGCGTTTAGCAACTTTCAGTAATTTAGGTGAGAGGCGTTTTGGGAAATTAACACCTGGGGGCAGTGGGTCAATATTTGATGGCAGTATGATTGGGGAAAACTATGAGTTTCCACCTTTTTGTCATCACAATAGGCGACTAACGGAGAATCCCAATTTATTAAAAAGATCGGACAAGCATAAAAAGACTTGGACGTATTTTCCCTTCGGATAATAATGCTTGACTTATGGGTTTAGCAGCTTTCAGCAATTTAGGCAAGAGTTGTTTGAGTAAATTGGCAACAGGGGGCAATTTGATGCTTGGTCGAGTTGATGCTGGACTACAAATGCTTGCAGATCTTGTGAAGAGGGTACCTTGTGACGGTGGTGACTTATTTTTTAGAACCTCTCAATGCTACGGATCCCTGATTTCCAAGGCTTGCTGAATGTGGAAAGAAAGTCTCCGGTTGAATTATTTCTGCGGGAAAATGTTTTTTTCTTTCTGATGCTGCCCAAAGTGTCTCGAAAACTGCGAAGGAGGTCAATGAGATGAAGGTAGGATAGCTCGTCTGAGCTTCATCTTCTTGACAAGAACAGCTGTAGTGAAGATTGGAGAAATGATATCTACCACCAAACAAGGAAGGGATCGAGGCGAAAAAGTAGCTCAACTTGGATGAATCATGAGGTTAGAGATGTAGACTGAAATTCAAAGAGGGTGCTGGCATACACAGAGTGACTTACTGGATGATGGATGCGGTTTCCTGTATATCTTGTGGTTCTTGTTGTGCCATCTTTATTTCTGTTTGGTTTATTTCCTAGCATCAGATAGTTGCGTGGTTTAATTATCATGCGTTGTTTTCAAACAAGAATCCTTGCCACGAGGGTGTGTGTGTGTGTGTGTGCTCACAATCCAGCAATGCAAATCCCGCTTAAAGTTATTCCAGGTCGGGGACAACAGAATGTGGGCTCTAAGAGTTTATTTCCCCCCATTACGGGAACTTTTCGTAATCATTTTTTAGTCTTCTGACTTTAATATGGATCTTCATTATAAAAATAGCAATCTTCTTTCCTTGGCAAAGAGAGTTGTGACAAGTTGGACATGATCTATGTTGATATAGAAACAGAGTAAATTTGCATGCAATCGATGATGGTGACCAGGGATGCACAAAATAAAATAAGAGGCATAATTAGATGCGAGTGAGACTAGGTTCGTCGCGATTACAATTCCAGAAATTCTTTGTTGTACATAATTCGTTTCATTATACCCTGGTATTCAATGGTTGCCTAATGTATCAAAGTTACAATAGGGAAGAAGATGACTTTGGATATCCATTAGAAGACCAAAAGTAATCGTGTGTCTCGTTGGCGTGGGTATGGCTTGTATATAGCTTCACACGCGATTGGTTGATTCTATGAAGGAGCGGAGCTTCGGGCGTTTTGGGTATGTTTGTCGGTGTATATGTGAAGTTATCTCTGATTGTTATAGAGACGCTGAAGGGGATTAGCATGTGAGGTTCATGGCGCCAGTCTGTTTTTAGTTACGTGAGAAAGGTTTATTTGGGTGTAGAATAGAGAAAAGATATTTAGCCATAAAGGTTTGAAACATATATGAAAGGCCCTATCAATAGAATTTACTTTAAAGATAAATTATTTAATATTATTTCATATTTCTAACAAATTTCAATTGTGTTCTCATGATTTCATTTCTTTTGTGAAATTTATTACTGAAAAATCCAGACTAAAGGGGAAATCTAATCCTTTGTTTCAAATATCATTGAATAGTATATTTTTCGAGTATTCTTTTGTGTATTCAATAATATTTTAAAATATTTTTGCACTTTTTATTCTCTTTAAGCAGAGAGAAGAGAGGGTATTCATTGTCAGAAATTTAATGTACAACTATCTAGTTTATCCGCCCAAGAGAAATTAGTTTGAATTAATGCGAAACACCTTTGTGTTAATTATTTAAATCGTCCTTCCATTTCTTTCTCTAAAACTGTTCAAACGGCAAAAATTTACATTCACACACAATACGTTGCCATTACAAAAAATAGTTTGGAAGAAATATAAAAAGAATTCTCCTGTAAAGGAAAAAAAAATGATGGGATAGCGAATATTTATTATATTTAAGCTCAATGGACAAGTTACTTACTCTTCCTTTAAGAGGTAAAAGTTCAGCGCCAACGGAAGAGACGGACGAGTGACGCTGGCATCCAGAGGGGGGATAATCTACTAGAGGACCAGTAAGTCTCCAAAAGTATGGTGATGCTGTATGTAGTTATCTCTCTAAATCCTAGTTTAAGAGATACGCCAGTGTCGTTGTATTTAATCGATTTGTCAGACAACGTCCAGGAAGTGAGGGAACTCGTTGAGAGTGTCATAGCGAGTATCCAATAACTCCTCCATACCTAGTGTACATCGAAGTCTTCTTTAAAACACCAGACATAATTTGCCTTGAAAAATTGTGTTTGTGGTGCTCATTACCAGGGACCCGCATAGCGACAGACAAGAATGTCTTCACACAATCATTTCAAGTCAAGACTTGATTCCATTGACACTAGAGCAAAAAGGTTCGCTGTGACAGCATTTATGAGAATGTGTGAATCATACGGAAATTCACTTTTTCTTGTTCCTGGGTTAAAAGTGTTATTTTTAACTTATTCGTAAACGTTTGGAAGTAGGGCACTGAATTTCTAATCTTGCCATTTGAAAAATATTGCTAGGGTATTATTAATTTCGGAAAAAATTGAGAATATATAAAAGGCTATAGGATTTAATGTTTTTAAAAGCATGATGAGGTCTTTCCTAGAATTTTGAAAGAATGTAAGGATGTGTTAAGTGAGCCCCTAGCATGCATTTTTAGAAAATCATTGGAGAGTGGCATTGTGCCAGTGGCATGGAAGAAAGCCAATGTGATACCTATATTTAAGAAAGGGGATAAAACAAATATGTCTAATTACAGACCAGTAAGTTTGACATCAGTGGTAGGGAAAATGATGGAATCTATTATAGCAAGGAATATTAGAGATCACTTGGATAAGCATAAGTTGATAAAAGAATCACAGGATGGCTTAGTAAGGGTAAATCCTGTCTGACTAATTTTCTGTCTTTTTATAGTAAGGTGTATGAAGCAGCAGATAATGATGAAAACTATGATATTTTATATTTGGACTTTAGTAGGGCTTTTGATCGAGTGCCACACTTACGGCTTCTGAGCAAAGTTAAAGCACACGGGATCGATGGCAGTATATTTAGGTGGATTCAGTCATGGCTTGGTGACAGACAGCAAAGAGTTAGTATAGATGGAGTTAAATCTGAGTGGGGGTGTGTTAGCCGTGGAGTTCCGCAAGGATCTGTTTTGGGTACCTTGCTATTCTTGATTTATATTAATAATCTTGACATAGGTATAAGTAGTGACCTGAGTAAATTTGCTGATGATACTAAGCTAGGTAGGGCCATTAGGGCTGATTCTGATGCTGTTGTAATGCAGGAGGAATTGACCATTCTGTCCAATTGGGCCGAGAAATGGCAAATGAAGTTTAACATAGACAAATGTAGTGTACTTAGTATAGGTCGAAATAATCCATTGAATAGTTATAAATTAAATGGGAGAATTTTATGGAGGACTGATTGTGAGAGGGACTTGGGTATTTTGGTAAGTTCAGACCTTTGTCCTAGAAAGCAATGCCTAAATACTAAGAATACAGCTAATAGGATATTGGGATTCATTAGGAGGAGTGTAAGCAATAAGAGTGCTGAAGTCATTCTAAAACTGTATCTGGTGCTAGTTAGGCCTCATCTAGACTATGCAGTACAATTTTGGTCACCATATTATAGGAAGGATATTGATTTGCTTGAGTCTGTGCAGAGAAGGATGACAAAGATGATTGGTGGGCTAAGGAACTTACCTTATGGTGAAAGGCTCAGGAAACTTAATCTACATACATTGGAAAGGAGAAGAGTCAGAGGGGAATTGATTAAAGTCTTCAAATGGGTAAAAGAATATAATAAAGGAGATCTGGGTAAGGTTCTTATACTTAGCGAACATGACAGGACACGTAGCAATGGATTTAAGCTTGATAAGTATAGGTTTAGGAAGGAAATTGGGAGGAATTGGTTTACAAATCGTGTGGTAGATGAATGGAATAGGCTCACTAGACATGTGATAGAAGCCTCCTCTCTGGGTAGTTTTAAGAATAGATTAGATAAATATATGGATGAAGCTGCTAGATGGGACTGACTTTTTTATGTACATATGTATATATTTTTCTACGGAGTGGGGAGATTATATTTTGCGGTTGCATGAATGGACATAATCCTCTGGATGCAGATTAGATCTGACGAACTCCTGTAAAGGGTGACAATGTTGATGACTTTTCTCTGGTAAGAAATCTTTTGTGTGTTGACTGGAACAGGAGCTGCCAAGTGTAGGCCATGAATGGCCTTTTGCAGTCTCCTTCTTTTCTTATGTTCTTATAACAAGAGCCATAGATAACGAATACTTGATTGGTAGCTTCCGCAAATTCCGGAGTCAGCTGCTTCCATAGTTGGGCGACTGTCTGCGCGGGTGCTTGCCGCTATGCCCGCTATGCAGCGATCCCAGTCATTGTTACGACTTAGTCTGGGTGAGATGCTGCCGCAATCTTGGAAAATTTTGAAATCATAAGTTAATTGTATTTATTTGCCGTTATAGGCCTGTTAGCTATAGTACATGTAGGTAGTGAACATGTGGTCACCTACTATTTAAGTGAATAAGTTATAATGTGTGTTAAATAAGGGAAGCCAGCATATGATACCTATATGTTGCTTGGGGAGGGACGCTGCCGCCCACGGTAATTGCACTTAAATACTTCCCGTTTTAGGCCTGTTAGCGTGAGCACTTATACCAAAACGTTGTGTTTAAGTATCCAGGAGTGGTTTAAAGTTAAAATACCCTGTGAAATATGAATGAACAATCATAATATATGGTGTGACACAAGCCTATAAATTATGTGATATATTTTTACTATACACTATCTATGGTAGGGTTGTACCGATAATATCAGAAATTTATTGGTATCGCCCATATCGCCAACTTTGCCGATATATGAGTATCGGTCGTATCTTGCCGATATATTATAGGCTTGCTTATCGGCTAATCCTATAAGTATTCCAATATGAGCTTATACAGCACATTCTTCTCTAATGGTGTCTCAGTACCATTACTTTGTTGTTCCTTTCACTTTTACGAATATTGTATTAATACTACAAAGTTAAACTTCAAAACTTCTTAAAATTTATTCAGAAAAATGTATAAATAATTACAATGGTTGATAACTTGATATATAACTTATAAGAATATAACTTATAATAACGCCAAATTATGTTAAACCCAAATTGAAAAGACCTAGCCTGCCTTAGCCCAGGAGTACACAAGCGACTTTGTGGCGCCACAGCGTCGCTCATGTACTCCAGTCCTAGGGTGTCTCATAGCCGCGCCCCTCTGTGGCGGGGATCAGCGACAGCTCGCCACAGACGCTGCTGTGTGCGGCGTGGCTTCTAAACAACGGTAACCTATGGGAATTCACATTCCCGCTACGAACCGACGCCACGCTGTAGCGCCACAACGTCTCTCATGTACTCCCGGCCTGAAGCTCTTTTTTGTTATCACTATAAGCCTGTTTTAATTACGCATTTCATTTGTTCATTATTTCAACACAAAGCTATAATGATCTAGAAATTGCCAAATTAGCCTTAAACCTCACAATGCACGCGTTAATTTCTAAAATAACTTAAAAGTTATAGCAATAAATACGTAAATAATACACTAATTTAAATTAATAGTGCATTTACTCTGCAATAAATTTAACTATTATCGAATGATTTTATTATTCACAGTATTGTACACGTTTGTAAACAAACGAGAACGATTAGGCTTAACAAGATTGCGATCGTTTAAAATTGTCAGAAATGACGTCCTTGAACGCATTTTTTTTATTCGGCAAAAATATTCTCAAATATATATTTTTTTATTTTGATTTCGTTAACCTTGTATCGGCGCCGATATATCGGTATCGGCCGATATGAGTTGGCCGATATATCGGTTTCGGCTAATTTGCATATCGGTGCAACCCTAATCTATGGTTGATGGAACCTCAAAAGGCGTTGTTTCCTTCATTGTATTTAAAACTAGGTTTAATGAAGCAGTTTGTTAGAACTCTTAACAGAAGGTCTGCAGCCTTCAAGTACCTTCAAAATTTCTTTCCCAAACTCTCTAAGGAAAATATGAAAGCTGATATCTTCGTTGGACCAAAAATCGGGAAAATCAAAGTGTTTAAAATGCCTTGAAAAGTTTACTAAAAAGGAAAAAGAAGCCTGAAAGAGTTTTGTTTCGGTGTGTCAGTGATTTTGGGGCAACCACAAGGTTAACAATTATGTAGAACTGGGTGAGACCTTAGTGAAAATCTAGGGCCGAGTTTGGCTGCAGGGTATTCCTGAAGGTGAACATCCTCGATGCCTATCTTGACAAGTTCAAAGAGAATATGAGAGCATACTGAGAGGAGCAAGAGGAGCTCTTTCATCAAGATATGCTGAACTTTGAACATAGGTACCAATGAGTATACAAAGAAAACATGATGGGGCACTATATTTGGGGGCTTGTACGGCAAATGATTTACATTACAAACGTAAGTCGATGAAAACTGTTCACTTTCTCACTTTTCTTTTACTTTTTATTCTATATTTATTGTGAAAGTTTCAATAAAATTGTATAAATTTAACTCTGTGTTTTTATTTTTAACCTTGCAATGGATGAAAAATCGAAAAGTTGCCTATTTTTAGTAAATATTTCCTGATATTAGCTATAAAAGCAAAGTTTAAAACAAATAATGGCTATTTTCTCTACCATATGCAATGTAGGAAAACACAAAAGTACCCCAACCATTTTGGAATATATTTTTGACTAGAGCTTTGTGATTCCACAACTAAAACATTACATTCAAGTTCATTCAGTTCTTAAATTCGTTCATGGACACAATCTTCCATAGATTTACTTCAAAAAAGAATAAGTCTGAAGATCTATTATCTTATCTGTCCGCTTCTCTTTTATTTCTTCTCGTGATGATACTTATTGTTTTCTTTTAAATGGTTCTTCGAAATAGATGTATTCTATCAAAGTAATAAGCTGTCTTTAACTTCAAGTGATACATTATTTAGTCTTCGAAATATATTTTTTTTGCTCATCAAATTAACAACTAAATCTGAGCCTCTTTCAAGATTAACTTATTCCTGTTAATGCATTTATCGAAAATAGTAATTTATTTTCCACCTAGACGTGCGACATGACGGGCAGACTATATAAACGGAATTGTATAGTATTTCGAGAATAGAGGCTCCTTGCGGCCCATCGAAACCATGAGGCCAGGCTCGAGGTCAGTCCACGTGAACGAGGAGCGTGAGAACAGTTAGAATATTGAACTGCTTTCTGCGATAATCGAGGGATTGGAATCTCAAACGTGCGCTTCTGTCGTCTCCCAGGGTCTTATCAAGAACTCCCCGTGAGAATGTCTCCCATTCCCAAAGTGCCGTGTTGGTTCGTGGAGAGATCCCCCCACCCCTTGGCGGAGGCAATAACGGATCTGGCTGTTTCCTATATATTGTTGGTCCCAATAGGGCATCGACAGTATATGCCTGCCTCTTACAACGAAACACGTCATTCTCGATCACGCTCCATTCTTTTCGACGAGCGGAACGCTAGAATAATACTGGAAGATCTGAGCCCCAGTCAATTGGCCCATTCTTCGTTTCGGTACATTTCGTTTGGCATGAATACTCCCTCCAGTTAGTGTTACTACTAGAAGTTAAACTCCATGTGGTTAAAGCCCCTTGAATAACTATCCGACCCCCCGTTTCATCTTTTAAAGCCTCGAACCCAAGCCAGGCTGAGACGAATAATCTGTGGCTATTCCGGCCAGTCCTCCCTGTGTATGTTTGTACAGAGGCTCGTATTCGCTTCTCCTTCCCCCTCCCTCCGTAGAGCTCGCTCTGAGTAACGCTGATACGTTCGGTTTTGGATACTTAGAATATCTATTGCCATTATTTCATTTAATCTATTTATTGTGTAGAACTGTGTATATATTAAAGTTTATTTTTCATACCTACTTTTTCATATGCCTCAAAGTCGGAGCCATCATAAGTTAATATCGGCCAGCTGCACTCAATCTTTTGAATTTATAATCCCTCGCACTCGTACCCCCTCCTTCCTCACTTCTATCCCCCATCTCTGTCGTGACCAGAGTAGAATCAAGCTCACGCGCTGATCTTGAGCGATCTCGCCTATTGGGTAGAAGTGACGTATATGTCAGGGTCATTCTACGACATAGTACATAACATCTAAATTATTTTGCACTTCTTGTTTGAATATTCTTTGAACGTATTTATTTACTAGTTTCAAATGTTTCTACATGCTTAAAAAGCATGCAATTTTAATTGATACAGTGCAGGTTTATATCACTGCCTTTTTAAAATTTCTAACTTTAACAATGAATGATTTCGTTCTTAATAATAGTGTTAAACTACATCTAAGCATATCTAAACAACTATTTCCTTTAATAATAGTAAGCAAAGGATTCGTTTGCAACTAGTACTGACCTAGAGGTCTAGCAGATGGGAAAAGATAAAGAAGTTTGATGAACCGTAGCAGCAAATGGACTAACATAAACTTCACGCATCGGTATCACTAACATTTGCCTTCGCTCTTACAATAAAAATGAAACTATTATAGATAATTATGATAAATTGCTAAAAGTTCTACCGATCTTTTAACTCCCTTCTCTTCCGCCTATCGAAGAGATCATTTATCATTAGATTGTACGGCAGTCTTTAGCTGACTTAAAACCACCTTTCTGCATTCAAACATTTGCACTTTTATCCCACGTTTTTTTCATCAATCATATCTTTGCTTCATTTACCATCCATGAACCCATGGAATTATCAGGTGTTTCATTCTTTGATTTTATTTTCTGGTAAATGGCATGAGCGTCTACCGCTCGTTATTTTAGTTTATTTGGTTTAGCCAAAATCACATAAGTCTATTTCGATCTATTACAGTTTATTACACAGGTTCCTTTCCCAGGTATCTTTGTAGGTAATGGGAACATATGAAGAAAGCATCATCATCGCTTTGCATTCAATGCACGAGGCAACATTTTTTCATTGTTCGAAGCTTCTTCCTTTATTGTAAAAGACGTGATCGCCAGTTGCTTCCCCGTTCACGGACACTTTTGACGGTGTCATCTTTACGAACAACCAAACCTGCATTTTGTCCTACTTTTGTGAGAAAGGATCTTAAAATAAACATCTACTACCGTTTTATAACTACAGCAATGCTTTCATGTACGTACATCCCTCAAACGTGCATATGAGTTTCTTATATACACAAATATACGAAAGTATGTTTAAGGTTAAAGAAATTATTCATATCCGTATTTGTCCAATTATTTGTTAATTTCTGTATCCGAAGCATTCAAGTTGTACTCTGTTTGTAATGAATTGTTTATTCTTTTTAACCAATATTGCTCCGTTCGTTGTTATCATCGTCAGGTCTTTGTTGTGATTCCTGTATTCCAAAGTCATTAGATGTTCTGTTATTTCCATTATGTGTGTATACGTCTTCCTCTCATTCCTTGTAATTTTATGTTAAGTCCCATCACTTCTCTATTCAGATGCTTATTGGTTCCTTGTTACACGGTTTAAGGGTCTGGGAAACTCATCGCCAAGTGACCATAAGCTAACCCTCTTGCCACCGAGTCAAAAAGGGTCACTCATAGGAAAGGTCATGAAGAAATTAGACTTTTCCCACCATGCATTTTGAATGCAAACAATATCCAGCCATGCTTGAAAGAGCGTCCTTTTAAGGAGATGAAATAGAATACTCAGTCTCGCCCTCCTGGAAATCTAAAAGATTGTAAACAAATATTTTGGGGTGAATACACATAGATTTACTTGTTATCTCTATGGCTACGAAAAGTCGGTTGGTTTATATAACGCTATGCGTAGGCTAGATGGTCTCTTTATGGCTAAAAAAGATTCGAGTGATTTAAACCGCTATGCGCAGGGTTTGTGTTCTCTATAGCTACGAAAGATATGAAACCATTCATAGGGTATATTTGGTCTTTATGGCTATGGAAATTCGGTTAATTTATTTAATATAAATAAAACAATATGTGTAGATGAGGCAGTGAATAGTTTCTTCTCTCCTTCGTTCAATCTTTGGTTCGGGGTAGGAAGTTCTCATCAGTGGAAGATAACCACGCTGTTCTACAGTATACTCCAAAAAGATCAGAACATCTGTATTTCTATTACAACATTTGCCATAAATTTTGCCAGAGAAAATACAAGATTTCCAAAATTGGTGTACAAAGACCTGCAGGTATGAGCTACGTATGGGTAAAAGTTATACCAATTTGGACAAATAAAACGAAAGTTATCAGCAGATAAGCAATTTACAATTGGCGTCCAAATTGATCCGAATAAGAGGAAAAACAAATTTATATCGAGATATTACGAATGAATTATCAGTGGAAAATATGTATACAAGTTATTTGTATTTAGGGTGGAAACCTTAATTCTCGATGATGCTTTGATACCTCTTGCCACAGGAAAGAGCCAATTGTTGACACTCGTTCGCCGGAATCTTGCTCCATTCATCTTGAAGACTTTCCCACAACTCTTTAACTGTTTTCGGATTTATTGCTTTAGACCTCTCTCTCACCGTCTTCCGAACATTTCCAATGGGATTCACGTCTTTAGTCTGTGCAGGCCAGTTCCTAACAATGATGTGCTTGCTCGTCGTCCAGGTAGGTCATCACCGAACTGGTCGTGTGACAGGGAGTGTTCCACTGCGCAGAAATTGCAAGGTGGACTTCGGTGGCTGGCTGATGGAGCAAAGCATGCTGTAGAAGCAATTCATTGTATACTTGTGCATTCAATGTGCCCTGTAAGCTTACAAGCAGCCCAATGCCTTCTACCGAAATCATGCCCAAGACCATGACACTTCATCTGCAAAACCTCACACTCTTTTTGCTGCAATTGATAGACAACTTTTCGTATTCTGTGCGTTAAATAAACCTTCTGCTATCTCATCCGAACAAATTTAACTTATATTTAAAACTAAGTGCACAAGATTCCATTGATCATCTGCCCATGTAACGTGTTCAGTGACGAATTCCAAACGAACTTTCTTTTTCTTCGGACTGATGATTGGCTTAATAACGGGTGTACGAGGTTGAATATTGTCTCCGACGTGAAACAGTCTGCCTGGAAACATTGATAGCCAAAATATCATTGATCTCTCGAGAAACTGCTGCAACAGTCTTGAAACAGTCCTTCTTTACAATTTGGGTAATCGCCCTGTCTTCCCTCCTTGTCTTCATTGGATTACTAGTTGATCTATCAACCTTACATAAATCTCTTTTGCTGTAGGTTGACAGACTATTATGAACTACAATTTTAGAGAATTTGACAGTCTCTGCAATGGCTCCAATTGAAAGACCATCTTGGTGGGGCAGCTTTACGAGCAGCTCGCGGACAGATTTCTTAAGCTTGTTGCCTGTAGGGCAGATGGCAACAAAATGACCTAACGTACACGAGATCTAACCTCAGTTGTCATGAAAGCAATGTTGGTTCTGTCTACAAAAGAGATCTAATCATTCGGATCCCTTTGGACACTTCAATTTTTTATAGTAAAATGCTTGTCTGCTGATAACTCATTTTTTAAATCCAAATTTGCATAACCTTTATCCCTACGTAGCTATCGTAACTAATTTTGGAAACCTTGGATTTTTTCTAGCAAAAATTGTGGAAGAAGTTGTGATAGAAATACAGACGTTCTGACCTTTTTGAATGTTACTGTAGATGCATAGATTACCACTAATTTTCCGAGTTTCTTTGCCAATGGTATTAGGAAATTGCCGAGATGGCAAAAATGTATTGCGAATAAAAGCGATTAATTGAATATATTTCTATCCCTGAAGATTAATTATATTTAGTTTGAGAAGGGGTAATAAATGTTATTTATCGGACAATACTCTGTATACAATCTTGTATTTTAAAACAATAGACAACTTAAGTAATAGACTGCATGGTGTGTAGGGGTAGTCTGTTTTTCCCTATATCCTAGTAAAATCCTCAGCAAACGATGCATGACGATTTGCTTCCATTTCTCTACCATCACATTTTGTTGTTTGTACAAAGTCAAAATAAATATAACACCTCGGAGTCTATCCATAACATTACCACAGAGCCATGAAAGACTGTAGTGAACTGGTAACTTTCCTACTTCTCACAGGGGAGGTGAGTGAATGAATCCCTGCAGAATATCAAGACAGTCAGACCGAACGAGCAATAAGGTGGTTTGTGAAGGGATATAATTAACCTTGATCCCTCTAATGGGGGAAAAAAGAATGGAGGAGGAGCTTCTTCCGCTCTGGCTTTAACACTTCTAAAATGTCGTCAAAACAGATGACAAAAACCAAATGAGGGCATTTAGCATTATCCAATTTACCCCCTGAACGGAAATTCGAATGGAGAGGTAGCATTAATTTGTTACAAGTAGAATTATCTTTAATTTTTTTTAAGGTAGAATAACTGCTTAAACGATGAAACAGAACCCGACGCTAAATAGTAGTTCCAGTAAAATATAAGTAGGATATAAACAATTAACTACGAAATTATAATAATAACCTCTGGCTACCATTATCGGAGCGGAACTGCAGCCACGGTATAGGGGATTCCGCATGTTGGGGCCCCTTTTATTTCTCTATCCTATGGCAATTGGGCATGCCACTACCCATTTCCTGGGCATGTTGATAATAATGATGAAGTTCCAAATCCGAATTCAATTCTGAATCGTTGTAAGTTTCTTTTCAACGGGATCCGTATGTCCATAAGTCGGAGTGTCTGCCCTCGTTGACGCGAACGTGTTATTGGGTAGTTACACTACCCCGTCGCTCCCTCCCTAGAGGGGTTGTAATTTTTAAGGGAAATTGTATTTATTTTTGTTAACAAAAGACCAACGAGGGTCCCCCTGTCATTAAGTTTGTAAGGAGAGAACGCTAAATGAAGTGATGGAAATGGGGGAAACGAAAGTATGTGAAAGATATATTAACACAGATACTCCTGAAAGCATTGGGGCATGACAGGCACGCGATCTTCAAATGTCATATGCAACATGTTGGTCCATGATACACTTTACACCCACTTGTAAGTAATTTTTATTAAGGAAATCAAGTCAAAAACACACGAGGCCATCAAGGCACATGTTTTGAAAGATTCATAAATGAGATGTTGAAGTTAGAGGAAGTAAAAACGTGTGTGATGATGATAACTCGAGTAACCAAAAGAGGAGACTACAAATGGCTCGCAATTTTTTTATTTTCTTTTCCTTCAATTAAACTTTCTTCTTATTCCTAACTTTTTCTTTTCCATTCACCATTTACTTATACATGGTTTAGCGCTAATTCCTTATGAAATAATGTACACGTAAGGATGTATAGTTGCCACAATTAGTCATGTCACTCGCTAGGTTGTTCTTCGTTCCGACAATTTAATGTTATTATTATTTGATGGGAGAAGGAATGTTTAGTTGTATATTTAATTATAAATATACTAGATAGGCCGTTTATCAATAAAATATATTATATTTAGTGAAACTTTAATGAATATTGCTATATTTCAAGCCAAGTTTAGACGAAACATTTTGAAACAGGTTTGTTTCAAGACAAGGGTACCAAATTTCCAACAATTTTCCCTTTCCACAGATTAATTGACTATATATATTTATTCAATTTTTAATCGTCGACATCAAAAATATATATGCATTACATTCAGTTATTTTATTTTAATCCTATAATTAATTTTCCAATCTAACGTGTTATGAAAAATATTACTTGACAACACAGCACAGCTAACTCTAGCGGAATTCGTCCAAAATAATTTGAAGATTTATTATATCATACTGAACGTACTTTTGTCCGAAACATTTTGAAAATTGTGATATGACTAATTTGGGCAACTGTATATTATAGAAATGCACAATACAGTTCCATATTTTATGATGGTAGGGGATGGGGGGGCTACACGAGTAGAAACACTATTTCTCGTCATATGCGAAGATATGCCAATTGTGTATCGCTACTTACTGGCTGGGCTCCCTATTGAGGCTTAATTTCCAGTGATTGCAATGCACTGCAGTGAACCGTGGTTAGGATCCCATGTTAAGTTGTAAACCACCACCGAGATATGAAGCAAGCAGACTGGGCCACTCCAGAGCAACGAAATCAAGTCCTGAACTTAGAAATAAATCAAATGAAGTCATTAAATATTCACAGTTGAAAAGAGCCACACATCAAAGGACATCAGAATCAATATCCTCACCCCAACATCCGGCCATAAACTACATCCAAAGGATAGTGTCCATCGCATCGCCTTGAAGTTGTCACCATTCAAGGCTCATCGAAAGCTCTTCTACCATGAAACTACAATTCAGAAATCTTAGTTTGCTTTCACTTGAAAGTCGTCGTTTGCGCGGCCAACTTTACCTCTATAAAGTATTGGTTGCTATTTGAGTTATATAACCGATCTGGCACTGTCTTAAAAATGCTTAAAGGTTTTACCACTATAAAACATTAATTACAATTTGAGTTACGAGTACATAACCGATCTACCACTGTCTTAAAAATACTAAAAGGTCTTATCACACTAAAATATTGGTTGCTCTTTGAGTTACATAACCGATCGGCCACTATATAAATAACGTCTTCATGCTGATTGCCAGAAGAGTAAACACTGCGAGAGCACGACAAAGCTTTTTCTTGTCCAAATTTCCTGAAAAATGAAATAATTTCCCCTCGCAAGGCGTGGCCAGCACCTCACTCGCCATGTGTAAGAGTACAATTCATAATTATTACAAAGAAATATTATTTCCACTATAGAACATGACTAAAAACAGGTAACATTGCTTATATATAATTTATATCTCCTTTCCCTCGTCTAATTCTCTTTTCTCTGCCCCATTTTTATCCTCTCTTGGTCTGACCTCGAGGGGAATCCTTAGAACCGTGACGGTCTGTACAGTTTTCGCTTCTGGCTGCACCTTGACCACGATTGCATTTCCCTAACTTGACCACTTCCCTGTGAATTCGAGGCGTTTCTTGCCTCGAATTTAAAGCGCAATAGCAAAAAGGCCATTTTAGTGAAGAGAGTTTGAAATGACAGTTGTGTAAAGAGAGTGGCGAAGAAAGAGGACCTCCTACAGGCATTGGGGCCGGGAGGGAAGGCATCTCCCGGTGTTAGGGAAGGAGGGGACACACACCTCCAGATGTCCCCTGAATTCCCCTTGTGGGTGCTTAATAGGATAAATAAGGAAAAGATGGATGTTGGAGAAGGAGAAAAGTAAGGAAAGAATGCAAATGTGTTGAAACCCACTACCCCACCCAGAGCAAAGCGGGAGGGGTGAACCAGCCCTCCACACCCTCATCCTGGCCCCACCGGGGATGAATGGACGAAGGCTGGTTGGCGACTAGCCTGCAAAAATTTTCGTTGGTCAATAAAATCTGTATCTCTAAGACGCTCGATCTGTTTCTGTGGCTGTAACGTTGTTCGCTCATAAGTAACAGTTATTATATAACGGTTATTATATAATATGTGATATTACATGATACGATATGGTATTATACGATATTATATGTTATTATATGATATATGATAGTGAGAGTGCTCAACTCTCATGAATCTGCCTTCAGCCCACAACTAATAATGATAATGAGTAAGTAAAGATATTTTTGTGCCACGATTTAAGAATCTCAATATGCATCTGTATTTATTTGCGACACGCCTTTTTTTTATCTCGGACAACCCCTGGTATTTATGCTAGTAGGTGATAAGAGGCTTGACAAAAAGCGGCGAAAAAGGGTTAAAATGGAATTGCATAGAAAGAATAAATCCTAGGTAGTCTCAATGTAGTCTGAGACTACCACGATCACTGGGGCCGAGGGGGAGTGCCGCTGCCACCAGATGTAACAGTCTACCCAGGTCACGCCCTCGCGGGGAACTAACAGGCGAAGATCTCCTCGTTTTTCCGTTGCTTTCAAAAACTAAAAACAACAAAATCATTTAACAAAATCTCATACGAGGGTGTGTGGCAGAAGCATGAAGAACACCTCAGTTCGTACAAACATCGAATAATTTCAGGTGTTCAAAAATAACAGGAGGAGAGGTTCGATTTTGGCATGGCATCCAGGGCGGCAGGTTCTGGACTTATTAGAAGGTCCACATACCAGTATTCTAGAGTTTTTCCTGGGTTCTCACAACTTACTAAACATGACGTTATGTTCTGAATAACCACAGCTTACTAATCATTTGCTGCGGTTCTCCTGTTCGCCCACATACCAATAAACATATGAGTTCCTTCTGAATGCCACGTATTTATCCTGAACTTCCACTGCCCAGTAACTTAGGCATTTTTCCAGGACCATTACAACTCATTAAAGAGACCACGGAAATCTACAGAATTCCCACAGTTTAATAAACGTATCTTGGATTTTTGCCGAATTACCTCAATAAACGTATTTATGGATTTTTCTTGGACGACTAAGACCATTAAACATATCATGAGATATTCTTGAACGCTCACAACCTATTAAATGTAGTCTGCATGTCTCTTTGACGCTTAAAGCCCATTAAACATACCCCCAAATTCTACATTAAAAGTTTCTCGAGTCTTACCTGAGCGCCCACAGCCCATTAAACATATTACTACTTTCCCAGAACCTCTTAGAGCCCAGTAAAATACTAGTTTTCCTTGACACCTTCACAACCAAGATATCACTAGGGTTTCCTGAACATCTTCATTTTTTCAATATAAATTTTCGAGCAAAGAAGAGCCAGGTTCTTACCAGACGCTGACGAAGGTAACTTGAAACTTCGAGATTCGTCAGTCTGAAAGGGAGAAAAAAGACTTAAAAGGACTGACAATGTTACCCGGTGACGGAGTGTATTGGAGACATGGTGTAATATACTAAGAGAGGAGTGCAACCTTATGTAAATGGAATCTATAGGTCATCATAAGGCGGATGATTTCGCCTTAATCCTTTTGTACATTTTTATTATGGCCTAATACGTTAATGAAAATGTGATATAAAACAATTAGTTAATCGGGACTAGTACGAGACTGCACCAGTTCTATTCAGCTTTAATTTTATTTTTATAGTTTTATGAATTTTACTATCGATTCGCTCTTGTATTACTACCAATTTCCATTTGTTTACCAGCTCTCCAGTGTTTTACCACCGATTCACACGTATTTTACGAGTTTCCCTACTTGTAGTACCACGGACTTATACGTGTCTTACTAGCCAATTTCACTTGTTTTTACTATGGATTTACACGTGTTTTATTACCAACTTTCACTCGTTTACTACCAATTCGCAGTGTTTTGCCACAAATTCACGTGTTTAACTACCATTTTAAACTTATTTTACCACCGATTTACACGAGATTTACTACCGATTTATACTTGTTTATCACCGATTTGCACTGTTTTACCACTGATTCTCACTTGCTTTGCCACTGATACACAAGTGTTTTATAACCAATTCCCACTTATTTTTTCACTGATTGCCATCTAATTTACCACCAAATTCCATTCAATTTTCAAACGATTTGTACGTGTTTTACTACTGATTTAGAGTTATTTTGCAAAAGATTCACATATTGTACAACTTTTTGATATTTAAACTTGTTTTGCAACCGATTTATATGTTTTAACACATGGTTTTACTACCGATTTACACATGTTTTACCACCGAATTATGGATGTTTTACGAGTACCTAAGTGCTCAAGTTTTTCTGCTGATTTATAACTGTCTTACTACCAAATTATGGGTGTTTTACAAGTACCGAAGTACCCGTGTTTTAATGCCAATTTACACTTGTTTTACCACCGAATTATGGGTATTTTACGAGTAACGAAATGCTCGTATTTTATTGCCGATTGACATCTATCTTACCACCAAATTACTGGTGTTTTACGAGTACCGAAGTGCTCGTGTTTTACTGCCAATTTACTCATGTTATACCACCTATGGATTGAGGGAGAACTGGAATATACAGATCATTAGGAAGGAGAACATCAACTTTCACGATACCGAAATATGTCTTATTCATACCCTCGGTGAATTATTGAATAGACGGAATTTTTCGCACAGATACGCAACGCCGTGGTGATCCTACGTCATCTGGATTGTTTTTCATGCAGTACGGATATAAGGAGCAAAAATCGACATAATGGATTTTCACACCTTCGGTTGGTGGGTAGTATAATATAATGGGTTACATCTGCTACCAAAAAGTGCACTCCCCACATTCAATACACCTTTCACTACATCTGCGGAGATTCTATTAAGTCTTACGTCGTCCTGGAATGGTTTGCATCATGGTTTCAAACTCAGACTCCCCCAAAATCATAAACTTGTATTTGCTACCGAGAATTCGATCACTCTCTATTGCGTGGTAGTAGCGGTCCAACGATCCACGTCCACCAATGGAAACATCTTGCTTGAGACTACACACCTCTTTCTGACTCTTTGGGGAAAGTACGCTCAAAGGACGCGCAGTATGAAAACGGTCATCTGTGGTTCGGACCATGATGTAATAAACCTCATCAAAAACGACGATTTCATTGTGAACTCTTTGGATATAGTGGGCAATGCATACATTGCGAAAGTGGAGAATGCTGAACATGAAGAAGTTGACTCCCACGTAACGAATCTTCCAATTGCAGCATTCAGAACCGCCTATGCTCGAATCAAGTTCTATGGCCTCTTAGACTCGTTAGGTGAACGGTTGTTTTACTGTGACACAGACAGTGCCATCTTCATTGCTAGGAAAGATGACCCACAACCTCGACTTGAAGAATTCCCTAGGTGATCTCATCAATGAGATCAAAGATGTGTACGTTGCCGATGCATATGGATATTCATTTTGCTCTACGGGTCCCAAATCCTATTCAGTACGTATCCAAACGACGAGTGAGGTGAAGTATATACTTCATGCTGAAAGATTAACTATTAAAATTCAGACGAATGATATAATAACCTACGAGACTATGAAATGCTTAGTTGGAGCCGATGATGATAGAGAGAATACTGATAGTCATATTCCTCTACCATGTATGGCTTTTAGAGCAGAGGTACACGGTGGAATGAAAGAGGTTAGAGGGGAAAAGATTTTGAGACATTTTGTAAACGAGTTGAACTCCCAGTGAGTTATCGAATGATACCTTTCAGTTTCAAAGGGATCTTACATGACATTTAAAAAAAAGGTTACTATACATTGAATCCCTGTCAGCTATTATGAACTCTTTATGTATATATATATTTTTTAATCATTTATAATATTCTATGATTAATATGAATAAAATAAAGATAAAATAATACGCGTTATACTACCAATGTTTTAATGTGTCTACAAAATAACTCATCACATTCTCTTGATCTTGCGAGAAGAATTCTTTCATCCTTGCCTGTTCAATCTTGGTTTTCATCATATCAGTGAGCTGATGGGGAATAGATGGGAATACCATGAGAGAAAGCGAAATAACAGGGTTTTTGTGTAAATATAGCGATGTTCACTACTTTCTCACCATCATTCACCATGTTAGAATATAATATGCACAAAAACCTATCCCCCCATGTACTGTGTAGATCGGACAGACCCCCTACAAAGAAAAACTGATCCATAAGCTCGTTTTTGAAATTTTCCCTGATGATTAAATCTTCTAAATCCATAAACTGGAGATATTCAAGTACTTCTTTTCCGTTATTGTAGTTGAGAGGTGGTAAGGTGGTGGACTGACCCCCTTTACAGAAATTCAATCCGATCAATTGTGTGTTCAGGAATAAGTCGACGGAGATGATCGAAGAAATCAACCATAGATGAATAATCTGGGCTAAATTTATAAGCTGATCCACACACATCTTCGGTTACAAAATATTTACTAAGTCTGAGCGTGATACGGTGTGGATGGAGGATCATCTTAGAACGTGTGACCCACAGAGAGGTTTAATGACAAATGATTTAAAAGAGGGCAACTAGACGGACCAATTAAATGATTGTAAAAAGTTAATTGTCAACTCCACTGTTATGCTAATACGAGAAAATACATGAAAAATTAAACTGCGTCGAAGAAACGCTACCGATTTACTAAAAAAAGGTCACTAAGCTAGGGGGGTGGGGGTGGGGACGGGGCTGGGAAAATTTTGGTGACAAACCAGTAAGGGGAGGGTAGATTCGCGGTGCAAGGTGATGCACGTGTGTGTACGTGTTTGAATGTGCTCATTAGTGTGTGCATGTGTGTCGAATCGGACTCCACCTTTCAGTACTACAAGGTGACCCACCCAAAACGGGCCCCAACTTTTGATAGGCCTTATTTCATAATTTTCTACAAGGATTGAATGAAACTTTGGTGATAACTAGTTTATTGTGTTTAAAAACATCATATGAAAACATGAGAGGCTTTGGACTTTTCTTCTTTATTCTCAAAATCAATCTTGAGACTGATCACACAGCCACCAAAGTTGTCTTTCAGCCAATCTCGGGACAGGTTTGAGGTGTGAGAGCTTGCTCCATCTCGCTGGAACCAGAACTTCCTCATAGGCGACGGAAACAGGGTCTGAAGCTACCGCTTGAAGATTTTGAGGACCTCAACATACCGCTCCTTGGTGACTCTCACTGTCGCGCCTGATTCCTCAAAGAAAAATAGGCCGATGATGCCTCTGGCTGAGATTGCAGTCTATACTGTGCACTTAGGGGAGTGTAGGAGCTTGGTGGTTATCTCATTTGGTCTGGACGTCTCCCAGAAGACATTTTTCCTCAGGTTTACCTTTCCTTCAAGATGGAAGTGAGTTTCATTTGATGTCCAAAGGAGGTTAAGGAAAGTTTGGGTCTCCTGAATCTTCTCCAGTATCTTGACTGCCATAGCCTTTCTCTGCTCCTTGTCTGAGGTTGTAAGGGTCTGCTTCGTCTGTATTATGTATGGGTAGGCCTTTACATCCATTACTATGACTCTCCTGCAAGTCTCACGGGATATACTGAGGGACTGACTTCCCTTGCGCACAGAGCGTTTTGGACTCTGCTAAACTGACTCTCTTACGCTCTCTACCAGCTCAGCTGTACGCTTCCTGGAGTGTCCTGAATGGCTTAGACAGTTGTCACTGGCTGCATTGAGGTCTTTCACTGTCCCATAGTTCTCGAAGTGGTCTACCCAGTCCTGAATTCTGCTCTTGGAGGGGGCTTTATCACGTTCGAACTGATGGACGAAAGTGTCCTGCACTTTCTTGAACGAGTCTGTCTTGTAGTAATGTTTGATACAGTATATTCTTTGCTGGAGCTCCCATTGAGATCTAGTTGTGTTCACAGGCGTTGCTTCTGTCATGTCATACAAAGAAGAGTGATTAGTGAATGAATGAAGGATGTATCACAAAAAGTGTGTGCAGGTCCGTTTAGTTGGGGGTCACGTATATTACCATCGAATTACGGGTGTTTTACGAGTAACGAAGTGCTCGTGTTTTACTGCCGATTTACGCCTGTCTTACCACCAAATTATTTGTGTTTTACGAGTACCGAAGTGCCTGTGTTTTATTGCCAATTAACACGTGTCCTGCCATCAAATTGTGGGTTTTCAAAAAGAACGAAGTGGTCGTGTTTTACTGCCAATTTGCACCTATCCTACCACCGAATTATGGGTGTTTTACGAGTACCGAAGTGCTCGCTTTTTACTGCCGATATACTCGAGGAAACCACTCCATTGACTACACTTTGCTGTTTTTAACTGCGGCGAAGCAGGTCAATTGGTTATGCAAATCTCGTGTTGTGTTCATCTTCTGTCGGCAACGAGTCGCTGGCTAAATGTAGCCAGCTAAAACCAATGCTACCAAAGGTGATTGAGGTCACTAAGTTCAAATATGATATAAGTTGACTGCTAGGTGGCGCCACATAAGGGTTAGAGGTTGATTGTCGCCGCAGTTCCACTAGATCATGTCCCTCTAGTTACATCTGTTCTTGTTTTTTTTGTGATTTTTTCCCTGTTCGAAGAATCTGAGCTTGATTTGGGCATCTTTGCCCCTCTCAGTCTCTCCAATATTACCGCCCCCTCCAGATGCCAGCTACAGCATGCTTCCCAATGCTACAGCTGACAACTGCGTGCGAGGTACACACTTGGCCAGGGAGGGGGTGCGAACCATCCAGGTTTCTTCCACAGTGGGTAATGCTCTTTCAAGAGGAGGGAGGATGTCAGTCAGAGGAAAAACCGAAATAAATCTTAATAAAGATCAGTAATTATAAGAGAAATGTAATCCAATGAAGGAATTGTTTTCTCTGGTGGGAGAGGAAGAGAATAGTCAGTATGAAATCTAGGAAACACACGCGTTGGAGGTAGTACACTACATGTCATCACTGTAGGAGAAAGTTCGCACAAGGAACACATGTACTTAGAAACACGTGCAAAAATGATAATAACAGAATACAAAACTGAAGACTCGGGAAATGCGTTATTTCTCTTACTATATTGCCCCAAGTAGTTTTCCCTTTAGAAAACTCAAGTTATGTGCCTTCCACACTTTTTCACGTATCCTAAATTCATCAATTTTAAGTCACTCTTAACCTACATTTTGCCTGATGCTCTCGTTGGTTTCTTTTGCGAGACCTCTGGAAATGCGTTCCCTCCTTTAAACTATCGTGCCAAGTAGTCCCTTCTTTTGAAAACTCAAGTTATGTACCTTCCATGCTTTTTCACGTATCATAACTTCACCAATTCAAAATCACTTTTGACAGACATGTTGGCGTAATGCCTTCGTTGTTTTTTTTTGTGACTTACTTTCAAGTAAATAGCAACCCCAGCACTCACATCTTCCTAACTACACTTCCTTACGAGCCTCTACCTACGAACTTTTTAGCGGAGATGACTTGGTTGGTAATGGCTTTTAATGTTCTGTAAACAACAGCCTCAATGCCTCTGAACAGATTTAGAGACCTCTTGCGGTCGAGGCCACCCAAGTGGTAATCCTCAACTAAACAAACTGTAAAAATCACAAAAAAATTATCTCAGATACGACACAATTTACCCAGTGCACTCGGAGTGTCCCATCATGAAACTATAATTAGCATAACAAGAATGAACTAATTATAATAACAAGGGGGAGCTAATTAGCTGCATGAAATCACAGACCGTAGGACAAGAGTTGAGTTATAAATCGGGTTTTTACAATTGCGGGTTTACTTGAGTGCAAAAAATTGAGGGATTTATTTTTGAGGTGTCTTAGGTTTTCTTTAAGTTATCTTAAGTTTTCTGTCAGTTGTCTTAGGTTTTCTTTAAATTATCAAGTTTTCTTTGTTGTCTTAGGTTTTCTTTAAGTTATCAAGTTTTCTTTGTTGTCTTAAGATTTCTTAGTTTTATGTTTTCTTTAAGTTATCTTAAGTTTTTTTAAGTTGTCTTAAGTTTTATTTAAGTTGTCTTAGGGTATCGTTGCCTATGTGTATGTGTAAGAGAGGGGGGGGGGGAGTTATGAATCTCCATACCATCCTCAGCGCGTGTCGTAAAAGGTGACTAAGATCAGATAGAAGGTCACTGGCTTTGCAAGACGTCCCCCCAAACGCTTTATACTACGAGCGCGACACAGAATGGCGGAAATCGGGTGGAGGGTAGGGGTTGGGGACCACATCGTCTCAGACCGATTAATCCGAGTCAATGTGTGAATCGAGGGGTGTATCGAGTGTGAGGTGATATATCGGGTGCTCCCCCCCCCAATGACGTATTTAAAAAAATAATATCTAAGTAACCTCCTTCCTATTCATGACAATTTTCATATCTTATTCTGTCACAACATACTCGTCCATTCATATCTCCTACAACCACCAATCCATCCTCATTCGCACTTTCATGCAAGGAACACATGGGAAAGGGGGGGATAACTCAAGCATTTACTACACCGAGAGGGGTAATGGTGGTAGGGCTCTGTGTTGGAAGAGACTTATCGGCAGCAAACACATTCTTTTAGCACAATTATGTGCATAAATACAAATTGGTTAGGCCAAAGGAGAATTTAAGAGTATGATTGGTCTATGCCCTGAGAGAAAGAATGTGCTGCAGGGTGTGTGTTGTGGAAGCTGTAAGAGGTATGAGTATGGGAGTATGTGATCACATAATGGTGATGTTTAAGGTTAAATGTGTTGTTTGATGGACGAGAAGATGTGAAGAAGGTAGAAATAGAGTCAGAACCAAAAGTGAAAGATGATTGAATCAGAGAGAAAAGGGAGAGTATGTGAGAATGCTTGGGAGTATAAGAGAGGATAAAATATGTGCGAGCGGGAAGAGAGAGCAAATATGGAACAAATTTATGTATGTAGTAGTAGGTAGTGCAAAGGTTGTGTGGGGGTGGGCCAGAACCGGAAAGAGGAAGCAAAATGTTGAATGGTAAAATGCCGCTATGAAGGGTGTAGTGGAAATCAAAACGGAGGTGTATAAGTAAATGCTTACTAGTACATATGGGAATGATGTGGAGATGTGATTTAAAACCTACATGCAGATATAAAGGAAAGTGAAACAAAACAGGAAAGCATCAAACCGGAACGCAGAAACCTGCTTTCAAGTCCCCAAGACACAGGGTAGCGACCCCTCACCCAGTATATGTGCCGCAAGCGAAATTTCCTCACACACACACACACACACACACACATTCAACCAAAACAGACGCACTGTCTGAGGGACCCCCAAAACCGCCAGAGAAGGGTGGCACTTCATCCGAGAGCGTGCCTTTCTGGAGTGTGTCTAATCTACAGGCGATGCAGAGGATGTGAAGTCGTTGAGGCATTGGGCACAAATCTACGCGGATAATTGAGCCGTGAGGGCATGCAACCCCATGCCCACTGCGGCTGTTTAGCATCGTTGCCATGTAGCTAGTAATCAGATATCCGCCATTATAGTCTAAAGAACAGCAAAACGTCACTCTAGTGGCACAGTCTATGCACACCTACTTATCCAGGGATCGAACTTAACACAAACCCCACCATCTAGAACCATAAAATGGTTTTAGCCCAGTACTCACAGTGAGTACTGGGCACATAAGCTACCAGTAACACAAGCTCTAATTTCTTTCTGTCAAACCTTCAAAATACCTAAATTTCGAAATTTCGCAAAGATTGAATTTAAATTTACGATTGCTGCTAAGCCCCCCACCGTCTTCCTTTTCAACCAACCCTAGAACATGCATGGAACTTGGGAGTTTGGGGTGGGGGTTCTAACCCATCATTAAAGCCCACAAGTATATAAAAATGATCACTAATTATCAAGCGTAGATCCAGTTTCGAGGAGAATGAAGTTGGGTACTAATCACTATAAACCTTCTCCACTTGGGTAAGAATGCAAACACGGGTGATGGATATTGGAAAGAGAATCTCAGTTCCGAAATGGAAATGGAGAAAGAAGAAACGAAAAAAGATGGACAAAATAAATCCTCAACCTCAACACTGAACCAGAATTAATGAAATCTTCCTGAGGAGGAGGGGGGGGGGGGCAATACTAGGATCAGATAGTTTGAAGATGATGAGGTTAGGATCATTAAAAAACCCCTTAAAATCATGAAATTCATTCTCAATCTATTTCCTAGAGTGACACCCCTCACAAAACCACTACAGTTTTAGACTACCCGACTCACAAAAACACTAGTTTTAGACTACCCAACTCACATAACCACTACAGTTTTAGACTACCCAACTCACAAAACCACTCCAGTTTTAGACTACCCGACTCACATTACCACTATAGTGTTTGACTACATAACTACAGGCGTACTCACCACAGCTTCTGATCGTTATCCAGGTATAAAATAGCATAAATAAAATATTTGCCTCCTTCCCTTATATACATAGCTTGGAAGGCAATATTCTCCAAATAAATCAGTAATTACGACCCAATAACTAGTACCAACTCAGCAACTATAAATGAACCCACAGTGACCCGTCTCTTCTCCACTTACCGCGCCCGAGATATGTGTAAAGCCCCATCTCGAAGAGACGAATGGCCACCATTAGCGATAAAACTCGCAATTCCAGCCCAAATTAAATTGCCTTCTACACTTTAGTGGGGGCGAAGGCAACAAATTGGGGTGCTTTTAAAAGCCAACAAGGACAATCCTCAGAAAACAAGAAAAAACAACAGCTAAAGGAGTAGAAGTGGGAAATGAGGGGGGAGTTTCTTTTTTTGTCCCTTCAGGCATAAGTAGCAAACTTACCGAGATTAGATGTTAAAAGCCCTATTAAAGGTACAAGTCTTTAGTGAAGAGAATTATCAATTGTACGGAGGACATAGCGAGTGGGGTTCACGAGTAGCTAAGGGTTCGAACTGCATCGCTTAACTTTCGATTGTGTAGTACTTTAAGCTCGCAAATTGGAGATTCTTGGTTATTTTATACATGCTGGTTCATGAAGTGGTTTGCATACTTTCTATCACAACAGTTTACGCATACAACCACTTCTTAATAGATCTTGTCATCCAAGACTTCAATTATTGATTTCTTTTCATTTTAATGTCTTCATTTTTCTCCACTTTTACAACCCTATAGAGCCTGGCCGAATACCTTTCATCTCTCAAATTCACTTCACCTCCAATTTATGTTATTAAAGACGAAAACAAATATGAAAATCTCAACTAAGCCGAATATTAAGAAAAAAAAAACACACTAAACAATAAATGTATAACAAAAAATGAAGAAAGAAGAGGTAGCATTGGCCAAAAGGGGTAATATCCCTCCTTTCGCAAGCGATTCAGTAAAGTGAGAGTTGCGAAAGAAGGCAACATGAGCATTGAATAGTTAATTCCATGTGAAAAGTTCTTTTTTTGTGGAATGTAAATAAGAGGATGCTCCGAAGAAATCAGCGCCACAATTTATAGCAAAATCTCGTAAATTGTAGGAATATTTCCGCCAGAATTACAATGCATAAACATCCGAGAAAAGACGAAAAATCTGCCAAAATTTGAATTACAAATGTTGCCACATTCCTCGGTTGAGAAAATATTTCCATCCCAATGCCATGCCAATAATAGTAATAATAAAATAATAGTAAAATAATTTAAATAATAAGATAAGATAATAATTCGGGGTTATAGGTTACACCTTAAATATAAGACTTTGGGATAGTGCTAGTTTAGAGACGCCCAGAGAGAAAATATCATAAGGTACCATAACACTAGTTAACAGGATTGTATTTTTTTTGTGTTCTAGGGTAAAAAGTGTTATTTTTTAGTTGCTCATAACTAAAGTAAATGGAAAAAAGTCTATTTTGATTTCCAAACTTTGCTTTTGTAGGTAGGGTACTGAATTTTTAACTTTGCCCATTTGGAAAATAATGCTAGGGTATTTATTAATTTCTAAAAAAAATTGAGAATATATAAAAGGCTGTAGTCTTTGATTTTATCAAAGCATTGTAGAAAATTGTAAATCTTATTTTTAAAAAAACATTGGAATATTATAGAAAAATATTTCTTTTAAGAAAACTTTCCCCCAAATTTTAGATTTAATGATTTTTTTTAGAACTTAGTAGAATTTTATGAAGTTTCAAGAGTCTTCCAGAATTTGTTAAAATCCAGCCTGGAAACTTCCGAAACCTTCTGGAGTATTACTTCAAAAATATTTATACAGGGATTCCCATATCTGCTACTTCTGCAAACGTCGAAGTGGTAAAAAATGCACTTGCTATTTCCTATCTCGATCTTCCCTCCTCTTCCTCACCAGTACCACAGATTGCTAATCTCTCTGTACCTACACCTCCAGAAAGGAATAAGCTACCCTCATACAAAAGCAACAATTCAGAAGCTGAAAAGATCAGTGAAGATGTAGCCTACAGTGTCAGTGATCTAGTGGTTAAAACGAATCCATCCTATCCAAACTAGAGACCTCAATGACCTTGTCAGCCATCTTACTTGTCAAATTCAAATGCTGAACTTTTGATTTCCAGGCTCAAAGAGTGAAATTTTCTGGATGAAAATGTGAAAGTGACAATACAAAAGAAACGTTATAAACATTTCTCAAGATTCTCTACTTATCAAGCTGAGATATCCTACTGCAATGATGTATCTGGTCTGTTTGATGCAATTGGAATTACGTGTAATCTAGATGAATGGAGGCTCTTCAATGACAGCTCCTCAAGAAGCATTAATCATGTACATCTATTAATTAGAATATGCATCCATCCCTTCCCTTGGCTCATTTAGTATATCACAAGCAGGACAGCAACGTTGTCAAGCTCCTGCTACAAGCTTTGAATTACAAGGAGTATGGCTGGGAGTATGGCTGGTTTGCACCCGGTTCCATGGAATCCAACCGAAAACCGTTAAAAATTTACCGTTTCCTAAAAGATAAAATAATTTTTAATTAAACGCAAAAATCTAGAATACTTCAATGCGACACAAAGGCAAAAGCCACAAACCCTTGTTTTGAACATGTTTCTTGCACTTGTAGACAGCAGCACGAAAGGTGAAAACTAATTACTTATTGCCAAATGCCAAGTTAGTTATAATTATTTGAATATAGATTAAGATAATTTTTGGCATCTTGGTTAGAAAAGGATCTAAATATGAAAATTAAATTTTTAACAGGAATAAATGAAATGCAAATATTTTTTCTTTGAAAAAAAAAAGATGTGCTCTGCTGCAAAACGGCAACCAGTTTGCCTTTGTACCCCTCGTTTACTCGACTATACTGAAGAAGTATGAAGCGTTGAAGTAGATGCTGGAGAGTGGTTGATGTGTGTTGACCTAAAGATGGTAAGCCTTTTGTTGGAACAATAGTCCGGGTTCACCAGGTACCCGTGCTTTCTGTGCATGTGGGATAGTAGGTACCAAACTCACCATTACAAGAAGAAGGACTGACCCGTATTGGAGGAATTAGTGCCTTGCAGAGCAAGGAACGTCATAAACAATCTTCTGCTGGACAGCGACAAGATACTCTTCCCACCACTTACCAAAAGGATGGTGGCTGCTTCACTTACTTGTGCCACGCTTTTCCCGGATTGACCTTTGCATGGAGAAGTTGAAAGGTAGCATCTTTAAAGGTCCTCAACTCCGTCAGCTCATCAGAGATCCAGAGTTTGAAAACTCAATGAACGAAATGGAACTGGAAGCGTGGTGCTTTTTTTTTGGTTATGAAAGAACTTCCTTGGCAACAAGAAGGCCAGGAACTACATATAACTTATTATCAATATGCTGACTGCTTTCAGAAACCTCGGATGCAACATGAGCATCAAAATGCATTACATATTTTCACCTATGGATCGGTTTCCTGAGAATCTGGGATCAATGAGCGACGAGCAGGGAGCAGAGATTCCAGCAGGATACAACAGAGATTGGAGCAGGTATCAGGGACACTGGAATGCAATCATGATGGCTGATTACTGGTGGACTCTGAAGAGAGACATCCCGACCGCTAAGCATTTTAGGAGTTCAAGGAAACAGAAGTTGATGCCATGAATTCTGAACAATGATGATCTAATAACCAGTTTACCTGTATTATTTAATGTACACAAATCAAATTTTGCATCATTTAATTAATAAATTGTGTTAGAAAAGGATGTTTTTATCTTCAAAACTTACTTCAGATGAGATATATTAACAAAATTCAACCGAAAATGTCCCCAAAATATAATCGATTAAGTTATAAAATCGGATTTTAAAAAACCGAGTTAGCATCAAAACCTGACCTGATTCGGGAAAACGGGTGTCACCTCCGGATTCAGCGGTGAAAATTCGTCATCAATCAGTTAAAAATAAAACTTAGACGACTTAAAAAGAATCTTTTGTAACAGTGTAATGATTGCATAGCTCTCTTTAAGGCAAACGGCCTTCAGAGAGCGACTGTCTATCAACTAAGAAAAGACTTGAGTAAAGAGGTTAGTCTTTGAGTCATGCTTGAAGGCACTCAGGGAGCGGAAAGAGGTTATAAAGGCCGGCAGTTCATTCCACATCCTAGGAGCAAATATGGAGAAAGCACGATTACCGATGCAGCTCAGACGAATACGAGGAACAGGAACTAAAGTGTCAGGGCTGGATGTAGATACCTCCTTGTCTGGGATAAGTTAAGAAAATAGGACAGTTAAAAGGGTGAGTGGCATTGTCGATCTTTCAGGTTAAGGGGGAGCTTGAAGGTGATGAAGGATCGGATGTGTACCCAGAGCAGTTCCTGCAGTAGAGTTGCATGGAAGGAATAGCGGAGAAGACCTGGGGCTGCAAAGTTTTGAACGAGTATAAATTGTGTATCACGTTTTATTGCAGGTCAAATTTTTGGCTGATATTTTGAATATTAAACATTGTACAAATGTGAAATTTGGTCCACTGAAATATCCTAGGTAGGTACGTGCGCAGTTAACATTTCAATAGTATTGATAAGATACATGCAAAGTTATGTTGAGTTATGTATTTTGATGTGCTTTCAACTGTGTCGCTCTTTATTGCAGGTGTACGAAAATGCCCCTGAAACGACGTCTGACAGCTACAGAGAAGACGCGGATTGTTGCAGGTCTCGTTGAAGGCTTATCTGTTGGAAAATTAGCCCAAGACATTGGTCGGAATACAAGAATATTGAAGGCGTATGTGGAAAACCTCAAGATGTCCTCTTCACAGATAAGGCTAGAGCTACTCTGGATGGCCCCGACGGATGGGCCAAAGTTTGGGTACCTCTTGGAGCCTCTCGCCCGCATCGCATTCGGCGTCAACACGGAGGTGGTGGTGTGATGTTTTGGGAGGAAATCATAGGAAATGAACTTGTCGGGCCTTTTCGAGTTCCAGAAGGTGTCAAACTCACCAGCAACTCCTACACCGCATTTCTGGAGGAACATTTTACAGCATGGTTATATGATCTGCCACTCTCACGTCGACGACGATTCATTTTTATGCATGATAATGCTCCTCCGCATTCAGCCAAGGCTACAATTTCGTACCTCGCAACTTTGGGAATCACAGGCCAATCACTTATGACCTGGCCTCCCTGTTTTCCTGACCTAAACCTTATCGAACAGTTCTGGTCGATCATGAAGAGGAAAGTGTATGAAGGAGGTATCCAGTTTTTATCGAAGGTTGCCCTGTGGGCAAAGATAAAAACAGATGCTGGTACCATAACATCTTCCCAGATTAGTCGGCTAACAGCTCTTGTTGCCAAAAGACTGTTTGATGTCATTTCTAAACGAGCAAGTTACGTAGGCAAATAAAGTACAGCACCAGCAATTTAATTGTGTTTGTTTCATATCTTTTGCTTCTATTCTTCGGTAGCGTGTTTTATTATTACAATAAAATGGTAATATAACGATAATAATTTGTTTCATTACCTTAAATTGGCATTTTCGTACACCAGCAATGAAGCACGACACAGTTGAAAGCACATCAAAATACATAACTTAACATAACTTTGCATGTATCTTATCAATACTATTGAAATGTTAACTGCGCACGGACCTACCTAGGATATTTCAGTGGACCAAGTTTCACGTTTTTACAATGTTTAATATTCAAAATATCAGTAGAATTTGACCCGCAATAAAACGTGATACGCAGTTTATGGTTCCAAATAATGAAGACGAGGGATTTATTAAAGTCCAGGCCGGAGGTAAGGAAAACGTAGATGACGCTCTCGAAGCTGCGAAGTATTAGCGAGAGAAGCTTCGAGAGAGAATTGACTTGTGGAGGTGATACCCATTTTTTATTATGTTCCGAAAAGGGGGATCTCGTAGCAATGCCACCGAAATTAAGAAAATAAATATATTTGACATCGAGCCACATCCGAAAGAGTGGCCAGAAGTGAGTTTCAGAAAGTTGTCCCAGAAACATTCAGTGTCACGTGCAAATAAAAGATTACTAATATGAAAACAATCAACCTTGTTTATAGAAAGGGGGCGGCAGTTTAGAAAGCCCGCAGAGAATGAGCCAAGGGAAGAGTGATGCGGGATCCCGGGGTGTGTGATGCGGGTCTCCGTGAAAAAAAATGGAAGAGAGAAGCTCCTTAATTCTAACACAATTGTATACTAAGCCATTAAACTAAGGGACTTATTTTGTTGATTCCGAGTTTCAGTGGGATGATTAGATGATTTAAGAGAGGAAGAACGTAGTGGTTTAAACATACCAAACGGTGTGGAGGAGGTGGGGGGTCGACAAATGAAAGTTGACAGAAAATTTAAACGGAGATTTAACATCAAGACAAAAAAGTGCAGTCAGTCGGGCTAGAGGGAAAAAAGGGAGGGCTGAAATGGTGTGGTGAGAGGTAACATCGTAACTATTCGGCCGATTCTAACGAAATTTGAAAGACTTATGTCGCTTTACATTCTCATTCGAATGATAGAATTGCCAAGGTCCTTCCAAGGTTATTCTGGGAATTATTGAAAGTTTTGAAGGTCGTAAGGTTACAAATCAGACAAGTGAGGGCACGCGACTTTTTGGTCAACAGACCTTGTTAAGGATACACATGGATAATGGAGCTATAAAAATGACCAAAGAATACAGAAAAACATAAAAATTGGAAACTCCTGATTTATACTGATTATGAAACAAAGCCTGTAGCAACGGCATCAAAGAAATTTCACTTTTAAGTTATTTTTTATACTTTGCTTGACTAATGCTAGAGCTAATATTTGTCATTATTTTATTAGCCTCTATATTTAACCGTTTTATTAACTGTTTTTGTCATTCAAAAAAGGGATGGGACACTCGTTTGGGGCCCCTCTTCAATGGGGGCCAGGGCTAACTTTTAAATTTGTGCCCCCTCGCCCGCTCCCCTTAGCTACGCCACTGACCACTAAATAACTTTATGAAACCAGATAATGAAAAGAAATGGCGAATGAAAGGGTCTGAAATTCTGAATAGGCATATCGCCTCATTACTGGCCTAACACTAAAGGGGACTTTATGTAACTAACACTAGGAACCCCGTTATGGTAGAACCAAAGAAAATTGTGCCGAGAACCTAATAAAGAAGTGAGAGTTGGCTACAATCATCTGTCCATATAAGCAATTTGCGAGAAGGCCCTCCAAATCCCACCGAAAGAGGGAGGTCGACTTCCCGACTACCGGCAATGAAAACTGCCATCGGTGGCCGGCGTCCGGTGGCTTGTTCGGGCTCGTTTATTTCTGGGTCTTGAATGACGGAGCCGATTCGTGTTGGGAAATGATTTCTGGCTTTCGATCTGAGCCTTCCTTTTCTGTTAAATCTCGACCACAGTATTGATTGCGTCCGCGCTGTGGATTCCTTTGTGACTAAAGACTGACCGAAAGATCCAATGGAACCATCACTCATGCAGGAACAATCGAGGAATTATTGGCTAAACATCAAAGGAACTATCCCATCTATTGTACATGCCAGTTCTACTCCCATTCCATCATTTATTTTTTTCACTCTCCCTTCGTACTTCCCCGCTATGGATAGCAATGTCCTTTGAGGTGCTCCTAATCCTTGTGAGTCTTTGTAACCCCTTAATATTTGAAAGTACTTTTTATTCCATCTGAACTCACCAAATTCATGTAGGCTTTTATTATTATAATTTTCTCTCTATGCTCAGATTAACGATTTCGTACACTTAAAAGAAGTAATTGGGAGTTGTCAACCGTAATTTGTTTTAAAAAATCTTTGCACAACGAGTAATTACAAACTGTATAAAATTAGGAGTAGTGATGGAACAGTAAAGGGCTAACACACACACACACACACATATATATATATATATATATATATATATATATATATATATATATATATATATACATACCAAATATTCGGTTTGGTAAACACTAACGCACTTTCTGCAACCAGGACGGCGGAAGTATGACTTAGACACTGACAAAGAACTTGACTTATTGGAAATCTTTACTGACAACACCCAAATTCATGGTTTATGGAAGAAACAAAGACGGGAGATTGAATAGATTATGCAATATGGACCTAATCTTCCCTCGCAACCTCGTACACAAATAAGGATTGATACAACGAGAAAAATATAAATAAAGAAAACATAATGATACTCTCGAGAAAAATGAAGAGCACTAGACATTATCAAGGCGGGCGGGGCACAAGGAGACCCCCCAAACCCTTCACACGTGTCCCTCTCCCCCCTGAGTTTTTGCGTTTCCATGGTGATGGATCGAAACTAATTATAGTTTGGGTTTATGGAATCAATAACGGCGTATCACGCAAATTGTTTGCCGGGAGGGGATAAAAACTACCAGATGTCAGCTGCAGCAAGGTTACGTAAAAGGAGAGAAAAGTAAAAAAAAAAATAGGGAAGGGGGCATTAGAAGGATAAATGAGCTAGAGGAGTGCCATCCCAAACAGACCCAAGAGGGAAAGGTGACCTCTTCTCGGCCCCCACTAGAGATGAATGGACAAAAACTGATCGACGACTAGCTTGCAAAGATCGCTGCCGACCAACAGAGAATAGACTAAGCAAAAAAAGTTAGAAAAAGAGGATAGCATGGAAATGTCTAGAATAAATAAAGCCCAGGTGATCTCAAGCTAGTTCAGACTGCCCGGGTCACTGGACGCGGTGTAGGGTAGTGAAGAATAAAGATGATTGAAGCAGAATTGAGAAGATTAAAGAAATCTGAATCAGAATAAAGATGATTGAAGAAGAATTGAAAAGACTAAAGAAATTTGAAGATGAATGAAGAAGAATTTGAAGGAATGAAGAAGAATGAAAAAGACTGAAGAGGATTAAACAATAATGCAAAGCTATGACCCCGAGTGAACAAATATGAAAAGCGATAAAGAAGAATGAAACATTATATAGAGGAACGATGAGGACTGAAAATAAATGAAGAAAAATCAATAAATATGAAAAGGGATGAAGATAAATAAAGTGAAAAAGAGGAATTGAGAAGAATAAAGAGTAACAACAAGGAGTAACAACAAGGAAAAAAGGTACCCTAGGAGACCTTACGGTCTATTCAAAGAGAGTACCTTTGGACTAGCAATCGAGCGGGCACAAGGCTGCTCAATTGTTTTGCGTCCCTAAACGGCCACTTTTCAAGACCTTGTCTAGTCTTGACTTGAACTGGTCAACAGATTCACTGTTGACAACTTCCACTGGAAGTGCGTTCCACATACCGCAGATACTGTAAGTGAAAAAATTTCCACACAGATTGCGGTTGTAACGCTTCAGTTCAAAATTGAAGCCGTGATTGCGCGTTCTGTTCTCACTCAGTGTGAAAATATCCCGGTAGTCAACATTGTCGAACCCTCGAAGTATTTTGAAAACTTCGATGAGCTGACCACGCAGTCTACGGGTTTCCAACGAGAACAGATCTAATTCCCTTAGTCTATCCTCATAACTTTTATGTTGGATAGAGGGAATCAGCTTGGTTGCCCTGGCTTGTACGCGTTCCAATCTCGCGATGTTCTTTCGCAATGAAGGACTCCAAAATTGTACGGCATACTCCAGGTGCGGTCGGACAAGTGAGTTGTACAGGCACAGTACAATCTCCTGGTTCCGATAACCAAACTGGCGCTTAATATAGCTTAGCATCCTTTGGGCCTTTTTCTCCGCCTCAATGCACTGTTTCGAGAACTTGAGGTCACTAGTGATTGTTACACCCAAGTCCTTCTCAGTGTCGGTGGATTCAATAGCAGTGCCCTTTAGGATATAGTGAGATTGGGGGTTTCTGTGGCCGATATGCATCACTTTGAATTTCCCCACGTTAAAAGGCATTTGCCACGTGTCCGACCACTCCCCAATCTTCCCAAGATCTTCCTGCAGGCGGGCAGTATTTCCATCCTTTGCAACGTTCATACCAAGCTTGGTATCGTCGGCAAATTTGGAAATCTTGGCAACCATGTCACCGTTCATGTCGTTGACGTAGATGATGAATAGTAGTGGTCCTAGGACAGAACCTTGAGGCCACCCGCTAGTAACGGGCACCCACTCAGAAGACTGTCCATTCACCACCACCCGTTGCCGTCTGCCACTTAGCCAGTTCTCGATCCAGCCGGCTACTTTTCCGTCTATGCCCAGCGCTCGCACTTTCCGGAGAAGGCGGTGGTGTGGTACCTTATCAAAGGCTTTCTGAAAGTCTAAGTACACCACATCCACCGCCTTGTCCTGATCGTGCTCATTGAACACGAAGTGGAAGAATTCCACAAGGTTCGTCAGGCATGACCGTTGCCTTCGGAAGCCGTGCTGGGAACTTCTCAGTAGCAGGTTTGACTCTAAATACGACGTCACTTTGTCCACCATGATGTTTTTCATGAGTTTACCGACTATCGAAGTCAGACTGATAGGTCGGTAGTTCGACGGTTGGTTACGATCTCCTTTCTTGAAGATTGGAGTCACGTCCGCCTCACGACAGTCTCTAGGAACGCATTTGGTCCGGATTGACATGTTGAAGATTGCGCTCAGGTGTCGTGACGCTTGATCGCGCACTTCTTTCAACACTTTAGGTAGAAACCCATCCGGGCCAGGTGACTTATTCGTCATTAGGTCACTGATCTTCTTTTTGATTTCAACTTCGGTGAAGTCCATATCATCCAGCTTTTTCCCCGAGTAGGAATCCGTCGGCTGGGGGATGGGACCAC
The DNA here is from genome assembly GCA_963969495.1 of Ceratothoa steindachneri. Classification (NCBI taxonomy): domain Eukaryota; kingdom Metazoa; phylum Arthropoda; class Malacostraca; order Isopoda; family Cymothoidae; genus Ceratothoa; species Ceratothoa steindachneri. Next base: position 132,064,919 of record OZ018325.1, read on the forward strand.
ATTCTTCAGTAAACACTGAAGAGAAGTATTCGTTAAGGAGGTTAGCATTTTCTGCATGTGAATGCTTTAATGTCCCCTCCTCGTTCATCAAAGGGCCAATCGTTCGACGGATTGGTTTACGGCTGTTTACATATCCAAAGAACTCCTTGGGATTCTCTTTACAGAGTCTCGCCACTCGGAGTTCCTCAGACCGCTTAGCCGCCCTTATGCTGGACTTCACTCTCCTGGCTAGCCTTCGGTATTCGTCAAAGTCACCCGAGATCTTCGATTGCCGGTACACATTTCTCTTCTCCCTAAGCAGTTGGCCGATTTCTCGATTAAACCACTTAGGTTGAACAGAAGACAGACGGGGGCATTTCAGAGGGATGAAATGCGATTGAAGACTCATGAATGTGGTTTTGAAACTATTCCACGAGTCTTCAACAGCATCGCACACTTCTAGCCTCACGTCATTCAGTCCAGCTCGAAGGCTTGCAAAGTCTGCTTTTCTCAAGTCAAGTTTCTTTGATTGACTGGCAACAGACCTTACCTTCGGGATCTTGACGCTAAATCTAACTAGCTGGTGATCACTGCCACTGAGCTCTTTGCCTACATAGATATCCTCAACGATATCATCCTCAGAGGTGAATACCAAGTCGAGGATATTGTCTCCTCTCGTCGGTTCTATGACCTATTGAGTGAGGAACTCGTTGTTGGCGAACTCCAAGAGTAGCGCGCTCTCGCCACAGGCTGCTCTGGTTTCCCAGTCAACTTGGCTGTTGAAATCGCCCATAACGATGCACACTCTGCCTTGAAACAGCTCACCCAGCAGCTGGTACAGTTCCCTGTCCTTCTCAACGGGTTGGGAAGGGGGTCTGTAAAGCAGCAGGGTCCTGTATCTCACAGGACCGATCTCTAGGTCAACGCCTAGGAGCTCGTGGTCGGATATAACGTTGGAGTTCGTAGATTTGATTGTATCCTTGACATACAACATTACACCGCCACCCTCTCTGTCGGCCTATCTTTGTGGAAGAGTTGGTAGCCAGGAACCGTGAATTCGCCTTCAAAGTCTCGGTTTAAGGTTTTTATCCACGATTCTGTTATGGCTACCATTTCGGGTTCTTCCATCGCTTCGAGGCCACGGAGCTCAGGAAACTTGTTCCTGATTGACCTCGCATTGAACAGAAGAACTTTCAGGGAGTCCCCTAATGTAGGACTCCCTATACTCTTCCGTTTCCTGGCTTCTTGTTTGTCGTTGTGGCACCATTTTTGACAACCTCTGAGAAGGTTGTTTGGGGAGTGACTCGGGCGTACTGGCGTACGTCCGCCTTCCCAATGGGCCGGACACTCCTTTGGGTACGCTCCACGACATCCTGGATGAGGTTGGCTAGGAACACCTTGCCCTTAAAGGAGAGGTGCACCCCGTCCCTTTGGTAGAGGTCTTTTCTACCATAGAATATGGCGTAGGGGTCCACAAAAAAGACACCCTCCGCTGTACAGAGGAATTAAGATTTTTTTTTTTACTTTCAAGGCCGTAGTGCTGGCAATCGCCGCCCAGGGCATTGATACCGAAAAAAAACATTTGCCCTATTTCTTAGGCTACATTAAAAAATAAACCATTAATATAAAAAAAACAGCAACAAGGCATAAAAACACAGACTACAACCAAAAACAATCAACCAAAACCACGCCGGAGTGAGGCTCTCCACCCCCTCTTCGAACGCCCGAGCCACCAGCCAATACAATTGGGTGGGCCTTCCTCCTCTCAAAATTTAATAATACCACAAGCAGACGTGAACGAACCCCATTCCGAATACAAGGGACTAGCGGTAGCGGCCCCACTCGCCCCGGGACCAGTAGAGGCAACTTGCGAAAAGATATCCAGACTGGAACACTCAACAAGAATGTGCTAGAGAGTCTAGTGAACCACGCAGTCGTCGCCGTAGGTCTCAGGTTAGCGCTCCATCAAATGGCGATGCATTCCGCGAGTCTGCCTGATTCAGAGACGACAGAAAACAACCAGCAGCCATCAGAGCATTGGGAGAGGAGGACAAAAGGAGCAGTTACGGCACAATGACGCGCAACTTTAGGTTCCTGTCGACTGTCTCCCATCCTTTTTGCCAGGCTGCCTGGCAAATACTTACGGCGCTGTGGAAACTTTGGGAGCAGAAGTATGACGGAAAATAGTCAGACGTGGTACCTTTCAGGGTAGCGTCATGATCAGAGCCAGAAGTGCCACAAGTCTGATAACTGCATCGGTCTTTCGCTGGACTAGACCTAAAGCCGAAAAGTTAGTGTATGCTTGAAGTACCTCGACGCCATAAGCACCGTTGAGACCGTCCGCTGATGCAATGAGAGCCATTGGCGACTGAGGTAGACTAGACGTTGGGCCCGCATACAATTGCAAATCGCATTGTATATAACATAAAACAAGCGACATCTCTCTTACATTGCTAAACAGGTTCTCGGGTACAGGAGACCCTAAGGCTGCGATTATGGCCCTTCCAGTTGAGGCGTATTGTTGAAAACAAGACCAAGGAAACGTTGTGATTCCATCATTCCCGGGCGAGTCCCGTTCAAGAATAAGTCCGGTTTGGGGGAAATGCTTTATAGTTGGCATCTGAGCCGCACGAAAAAAGATCGAACGATCTTCTACGAAGAACGTAGCGAGAACATCTTCCGCTAGCACCGATGTGATGCCGTTGATGCTTAAGACAAAGAGTGTGGCACTTAGGACACTTCCATGCGGGACGCCCTCCTCTTGTCCTATTGGGCTGGGGAGACTCTCCCCGTACTCGTACGCGGAATCGACGATCTCGTAAAACTCCGATATGAAGATTGGTAGGCATTCACTCGCTCCCAAAGTGTAAAGGGTCTCTATGATACCGTATCACTATCCGGTATCATATGCCTTCCCCAGATCGATAAACACCGTGGTGAAGTGCTGTATACGAAGAAAGGCTTCACAAGCAGCCTTTTCCAGCCGGAGCAGAGCATCCAACGTTGAGTGGCACTTACGACAGCCACACTTTGGAGAAGAAAGGCACCCTCCGCTGTTCAGTAAGTGAACTAATCTAAAATTGACCAATTTCTACATCAACTTGCACACGCAAGATGTTATAGAAATTGGACGGGAACCAGCTGGAGTAGAGTGATCTCTCCCCTTCTAGCAAAAATAAAGGACTTTAACCATTTGGCATTAGCCTGGGAGGATACTCTCAGTCCAGATCCTCTTTCACAAATCTAACAGAAATGGCATGCTTCGCTCACTTAGGTGTCCGAGAATTTCGTACAGAATATCGCCTGGACCAGGGGCGGTATTTGCCCATGAAGCGAGGCAAAACGCGACTACTCGGAGGTAAAGTCCAGTCGGTGCCCTTTAGCGAGACCCCAACGTGCACAATTTATCCTGGCGGAGAATCATCCGTGCTAGGGAATTCTAATAAAGCGATTGCAAAGGACTTCTCTTAAGGATGCGGGGTCTGAGATTACAGTCCCGTCCTATTTTAGGACGGAGGTGGTCTTGAGAGAATTTGCTCCATCAACCGACCTAAGCATCTCGACTGATATAGAAAAATCAGTAATTTCCTCAAAAGCAGTCCATCGCACCCGATGCAAGCACCACCGAGTAGATTTCTCAGGCAGCATCTGGCTGCGCGTCCACAGAGCCCATGGGCAGATCGATACAAGAAAAGGAAACGGTTCTCGGTCAGTGATTCGTAAACTCATCCACATTAATGACCTCTATCTTCAACACTTAGATTAAATCGACAAGGACCTGACCCTTACTGATTGATCATGAAGTTCCTACAAAAGGGGCGCCTAACGCTAAAATCCCCGAGGATAAGAAAGTGTTTCTGAGATAGTGACACAACGGGGCGAAGATCTGTCGAGTTGAAGTCGGATGAGGGTAAAATAAATGCTCAAATAAAAGTGGATCTCCTATCCAAGTGTAACTGCACTAGCACTGCCTGGAAGGGGGTATTTAAAGCGAGAAGAAGAACGAATACATCTTTTCTGGTGTAAATTGCGCATCTATCTGCCCGACCCCAATCCCTCGGTAGTCGGCTTGCGAAACCCTTATACCCCGTCAGAGTGGGCATGCGACGCGCGCCCAACAGGGTCTTCTCAAGACAAATAGATAAAATGGGAACGAAAGGAGACAAGCCTCTGCAGGTGCTTCTAGTTAGATATGAGTCCACAGCAATACCATAATAAATTGTTAGTTAATAATTTTTTGTTTTTCAAATTTTGAACAAAAACGGAGAAATTTATTATGGAAATTATTGAATTTTAGTGTTTATCGAGAGCGAATAACTGAGTTATTCAGATATGAGTTGGCCTCCAGGTTCACCTGGTCCGACAGCACCAGAAATCTTTCTTTAGGCCAACTTGAAGGATAAGATGGACATAGATAAACCTCGGACCGTGCAGAAACTCAAGGGCAACATGCAGGAGGAAATTCAAATGTTGGAGAACCATACATGTTAAGAGGCCTATGTCAAATACTGTAGAAAGACCCTTGGATGCAAAGCGTAAAATTGATGGTTATTTAAATGATATAATTTTTATCTATAGTAAAAAAAAGGAAATTTTTTAATTGATATTAAAAAAATAAATAGAAAACACTGAAAAAATAATGATTTCATTTAATCTTTAAATGGTAAATCGACTTAAGGGCTACCATATGTAAACACATTTATAAATACAATACACAATTCATCAACTTTGCTTACTTACACTTATGGCATTCAATTTAAGGGAGAGTTTCTCATACACACATTTACAAACCTATCAATCATTGACTTCAGTTCTCTCTCAGACACACAACAAAGTTTTCCTTACTCAAGAGTTACCGTCGTTCACCTGGGTTACACCCTCCTACCAATTTTCCTTTATACTTCTCATGACACCACCCTTATACCTATTAAAAATACAAGGCGACTTCACACTCTTTCGGTCTACACAAAAATAAAAAAGTGCACACAATTCCATATCACTCTTACACTACAGAGGCAGTATGTTCAGAAAATCTTTCTGCTTTCAGCACACAACAGAAAACACCAACATACAACCCCACCTTTTCACGGAGATCTTTTATCAAATGTTGGAAAGCAAAATCGATGCGTATGTAACTACTTCCAGCCATAAAACATCCTTGCTTATCTTAATCCAAGAATTCACCACTCTGAACATTCTCTCAATCGAAATCCAAGTAGATATAAATCACCTATACTCGCTCTAACCATCACTATTAAAATTATCACTAATCACCCTTAGTGCCTGGTTCAAGTTATCACTCTGTAGTCCCTCGAAGAAGTATCCCCTAATCACACTGTATTGCCTGGTTCAAGTTATCTCCATTCACCCTGTATTGCCTGGTTCAAGTTATCACTAATCATACTGTAGTCCCTCATTCAAGTTATCACTAATCACCCTATAGTGCTTCGTTCAAGCTATAACTATTCACCCTGTAATGCCTCGTTCAAGTTACCACTATTCACCTTAAATTGCCTCGTTCAACTGATCACTATTCATACTGTATTACCTCGTTCAACTTGTCACTATTCACCGTGTATTGCCTCTTTCAAGTTATCACTAATCACCATATATTGCTTCGTTCAAGGTATCACTAATCACCCTATATTGCCGCATTCAGGTTATTACTATTCACCCTATAGTGCCTCGTTCAAGCTATCACTAATCATCCTATATTGCCGCGTTTAAGTTATTCCTATTTACATTGTATTGTCTCGTTCAAATTATCACTAATCACCCTGTAGTGCCTCGTCCAAGTTCTCACTAATCACAATGTAGTGCATCGTTCAAGTTATCACTACTCACCCTGCAGTACCTCCTTCAAGTTATCACTATTCCCCCTGCATTGCGTTGTTCAAATTATCACTAATCACCTTGTACTGCCTCGTTCAAGTTATCACTATTCACCCTATATTGTCTCATTCAAGTTATCACTATTCACCCTATATTACCTCGTTCAAGTTATCACTAATCACCCTGTAGTGCCTCGTTTAAGTTATTTCTTATTTTCATTAGTTGCGGATCGGTAACATTGTAGATTTTCGCTTTTTACTTTTAAATAAAATGTTTCTTAGGGTTGAGATTTGCTCTGCTTTTTCTTTTGTCTGTTCATCTCTTTTTCAGCCAGAGTGGCGAAGCCTTGGCTTGATTACTTGCGTTTCCAGTTCCTTCTTAATTAACAGCAGCAAGGCAAGTACGTCATTGAGCCTAAAACTAACCATAAAAGTATTAAGTTCAAGATGAGGTAATTATTTTTAAACATGCATCATTATTCCTTTATATACACACATAACTATGCACTCGTATACGTACCCACACTCTCGGCCCAAAGTATATAGCACCCTATAGAATTATTCTTATAATGTAATTAGACATTTGCGGTAAATTAATAGAGTATATATATTTATATATATATATATATATATATATATATATATATATATATATATATATATATATATACATATTTATTTATTTTTATCATTATTAGTTGGATCCCTTTTTGCTTTACATACAGTAATAACATTTTGAGGCATGGATTTCACCCAACCTTTACAAATTTCGACACTCACCTTGTAATCTTTCATACAGTTCTGTTTTATTTATACCTATGCTACTTTTTATTACTCTTCCAAGGACGCCCCACATGTCTCCCATTGGATTTAAGTATGGGCTCTGTGATGGCCACTTCATATAGGCGATCTCCATTTCCCCAAACCATTTTTTGGTGTTTTTGGATGTATGGCATGTAGCAATTACTGGATAGATGGTTCTAAATCTTGTGACAACATGGTGTTATAAGATGTGGTTTTCAATCTTCCCAGGTATAAAAACAACTACCCTGTCTCTGATGAAGACATGTTGTCTTCTATACCATGATAGAGTCAGTTCCATGTTTTCCAGTTCGTACCACACAAGCAGGGAAAAAATTAATCTGAAACATTAGAAATATTGCCTAAATTCTGTTAATAGGCAACATGTATTGGTGTAGGAACCACATCGTAGGATGGAATAAGACATTCAATTACACCTAGAAATGAGCACTTTGAAGTTTTATGAAATCTTATAATGGGTTCACACATTGAACCAAAAATATAACATTTGATGCAAGGGAATCCGAATGGATAAAGTGCTCCCAAATGGTATCACCTCTCATTTTTGAAAAGTCCAAATGGACAATAGTCAAATAACCGGATATTTTGGAGTTCCCTGAGCTGTTACAATCTGTGCAAGTGGATAAACTCCGCTAACAAAATAAACAAAATACTACCAATTATAAAGAGCGCAAAAATATACTGCCAAATTACTTAAGGAAACGAAGAGAAACTCATACAAAGTCGCATGGGTGCAAAAGCTCTGAAACCGAGAACCATCGTTTCTCCTAAATTTCAAATGTTGGCCCTAAAAGGAATTAGGTAATTTTATTACAGTAAACGCCCCCAAAATTATAATTTAAATATGTATTAATGTTAAAGAGTAAACAGCTTAATTATTCTTTTTTAAATTTCAGTCATTTTCCTTATCAACATTTTTTATTTTTACGGCTAATTAAATAATTCCCTCTTTCCGTTAATTCTATTATATCTATAAAAAAAAATCTAGGAGTTGGAGACAAAAGGACAGTAAAGTTGAAGTCTCTCCTCACCCTCCTCTCCCACCCGCCACATGGGTACGGAAAACCGAAAAGATACCTAGTTCAGTTGAAATATAGAGCTCAACCAGGAATTTTAATAGTAATGTTTTGAAATATTTATCAACAAGTACTATTTAATAGTTCTTATAACTTTATCTAACCTCTTTTTAAATGTGTTAACGGTGGGACTCGAGACAACCTCTTCCGACAACTGATTCCATACATTTACAATTTTATACGAAAAAAAATTCCACATACATTGAGTCTGTACTTTTTCGGAACGAGCTTCATGCTGTTATTACGTATAATATTTCTATTGAATTCAAACCAGATTGAGTAGTCCACATATTCTATTCCATTTAAGATTTTATATACTTCAATTAGTTGACCTCGTAAACGTCTTGTTTCTAATTTTTAAAGGTTTAACTTTTCCAGCCGTGTATCATAACTGTATTTTCTTAATGATGGTATCAATTTCGTAGCCGTAGCTTGCACTCTTTATAATCTTTCTATATCTTTTCTGAGGGAGGGCGACCACACCTGGGCACAATATTCTAGTTGTGGTCTTACTAGGGCATTGTACAAGTTAATTAATACGGTCTTGCTTTTATAGGTGATCTGTCTCTTAATGTAACCGAGTATCTTTCGCGCTTTTTTCTTCTATGTCGACACAGTGTTGTGCGAACTTGAGGTTATTTGACACACAAATACCGATATCCTTTTCGTTTTTTGTTTCTGCTATTGTTTTATCAAGGAGTTTGTATTCTGCCTTCGGATTTTTGTGGCGAACATGCATCACTTTTCATTTTTCAAGGTTCAGTGGAAGTTTCCATATTTCAGACCATTCGGCTATGTGGTCAATGTCCTTTTGAAAATCTACTAAATCTTGCTCGGTAATTATACTTTTACCCAGTTTACAATCGTCAGAAAATTTGGTGATTTTAGAGATCAATCCCACGTCTATGTCATTTACATAAATAATAAAGAGCAAGGGTCTCAGGACCGATCGCCAAGGAACGCCACTACTCACAGGTATCCATTCAGACTCTTCTCCATTGATCACGACCCTCTGTTTACGATTACTAAGCCAGTCTTCAACCTAATTTGCTATTTTACCTCGTATTCCTAGAACTCTAATTTAGACATTAATCTCATGTGTGGCACCTTGTCGAAGGCCTCTTGAAAGTCCAAATACAGAATGTCGACAGATCTCTCACTATCATAAATTGTGTTAATGTAATGGGAGAACTCTAATAAACTTGTAAGACAAGATCTGTGTTTCCTAAATCCGTGTTGCGTGTCACTTAGCAATTCGTTGGTTGCTAAATGGCTTACTATTTTTTCTGCAATAATACTCTCGAGCATTTTGCCAATTATTGATGCTAGACTTATAGGACGATAATTGCATGCAAGATCTTTACGTCCTTTTTTAAATATTGGTGTTGCATTGGCTAATTTCCAATCTTGAGGGACAGTACTAGTTTCACGTGATAAGTTAAAAATGTATGTTATTTGGTCCACTACTGCATCTTTTACTTTTTTGATTACTCTTGGCACTATCTTATCGGGTCCTGGAGATTTGAATTTATTCACTTTATATATTCGTATTCGTACATTGTTGCTCGTGCATTTCCACATTTCAACATTTCTAAGTACTCATTATATGGTATGATATTTTGATTTCAGGTCTCGTTGTTGAAAACTGATGCGAAATACTCGTTTAGTGCAGTGGCTATATCTTTATCTCTAACTTTTAAATTATTGTGACGATCATTAATTGGGCCAATGCTTTTATTTATTGGTTTTCTACTATTAACTAAGGCAAATAATTCTTTGGGATTTTCCTTACAGTTTAAAGCTACTCCCATTTCCTCATTACGCTTTGATCTTTTAATTTCAGCTTTTACCTTTCTTCTGAGATCAATATATTTCTCTTTATTCGCTTCTGAGCTGTTTAATTTGATCATCTTATAAGCTTCGTTTCTTCTATTTATGTCTCTTTTGATTTCATTTGTCAACCATTTAGGATTTTGATTTTTCCACTTGTTCTGACTGCTAGAGGAATGGATTGGGATTGTTTCATTAAAAGATTGTTTTTAAATTCATTTCGTGCTTGATTTATGTCTCTACCAGACATTTTATAATTTTTTAAATCTATGAAATTAGCATTTCGGAAGTCTAATTTTGTAATTGTCGGGGAATAGGTCACTCCCCAGACAATACGTCTATATATACATATATGTATCTATTGGTTGGGAGGAAAGAGATAAAAGCCACGAGAATATGTATATATACAGTTACATACACAAATATCCTCTAATGTACGTACGCGTCCTTCACTACGTACAAGTACGTTCACTTCGTAAAAGTAATCCGTTGATTACGAGGTATAAGAGTGCGATTTTAATACAGGGGCCGATAGCGTTTAATGAGTTTACCAAGTTGCAGCTCAAGGGTATATTTAAAGAGTGAAAACCAAAAATATAATTTTTAAAAAGTCACTAGTTAACATATATGTATAAACATACGGGAAATATAGGAAATGTAAATAAGGATAATACTGACAGACCATAAAAAATTGACAATCGGGTAACGTCAATTACTTGTTAATTAGCTTTTAAATGGGATACTATAAATCAGTTATACAGAAGGAATATTCAAAAGTCGGAGAGCGGGTCGATTAACGGGAGATGCAATCGTTTTACCTTAAAGGGAGTCCTCGAGGAAAAGGGGACTCCTTTAGCGAGTCGGCGCGGGGGAATGGAGACGGAAGATAGTCGTGATTCTCGGCCGAATATCCTGATGGTGACGAGGATGAAGGGTGGGGGGACCAGAAGACGAGTTCACGATCCTCCTTGAAGACGGACGTAGACACCTCTACTCCAGAGAAATGCAACCTCCTAAAATCGAGACTCTGACGCGGCTCGGCGCGAAATCTCACACCGGAAACTGGAGATACTTGAGGGGGGGTTCTGATGAGACGAGAAGAATCCCGGCCAGTCCTTCGGGGACAAAAGGATTCTAGGCTTTGCTCTGAACAGAGTAAGCCTTCACAAAAGAGATGGATCTGTGTGGTGAGATCCAATCTCGATGGTATACGCGAATACCAGGGACTTGGAGAAACAGAGACACGATCTGAACCGAAGGCGACGAGATCTCAAACTCAATCTGCTGATCTTTGAAAAACCCAAAGTATTTATGTATTTATGTGACAGCCATTTTTATGGTGCTCCTTTGCTGGAAGGCACATACGTCTGAACGAAGGCGACGAGATCTCAAACTCAATCTGCCGATCTTTGAAAAACCCAAGGTATTTATGTGACGGCCATTTTTATGGTGTTCCTTTGCTGGAAGGCACAGACGTCTGAAAGAAAGCTTCCGGCGCCGATAGGGATTAGCTTTTTAATCGTCTTCAATGATGTGGGTGGGAACTTTCGGCTATCCTTTTCCCGACTACAGAGATTAGCATTTCATTCACGAGGTGAAATCTTTTAGCGCTCAGCTTAACTGATATTCAGATTCTTTCTTCTTTTATTTTTCTCCTTGGATACAGAGCTTTTTTACTCCACGTGGAGTTATAGATAGGGAGGGAAGTAATCCAAGAAACAAAAGAAGTGGGTATTCTTCTTGGCGTCCCCTTTTCCCTTACAGTAATACTTCTTACAATTCTTTTGTGAGGTAAATTTAATTCAAATTCTATTAGGTTATGATCGCTGGTGCAAAGTTGATCGCCTACGCTCACGTTTGAAATAAGTTCATCGTCTAAAGTTAAGACTAAGGCCAATATTTTCTCTCCTCTTGTTGGCTCAGTGATCCATTGATTTAGCAGATTTTCATCTATGAAATTTAGTAATCTTTCTCCTTCAGAAATTCTTAGTCCGCCAATTAATTTGGGGGCAGTTAAAATCGCCAATAATGAGAGAGAATCTGTCCCTACTAACGCTCGTCAAAAATTCATAAAATCGATTGTCTGTTTCATTTGATTGGTGTGGCTTTCTATAGGCCAAATATATATGTAAACATTTGTTTATATTTAGTTTTATTCCTATTAGTTCAAATTCTGTATCTATATTGTAATTAATAGGCTGAAGGTCCTCACTTACATATAAGAGTACTCCTCCTCCTTCCTTAGATATTCTATCTTTGTGAAATAATTTGTAGCCTTGCAAATGAAATTCACTGATATAGTCCCTCGAATGACTGTGGATTCACGTCTCGGTGTTGCCTCTTATATCATATTTTTTAATGCTACTTACGCTTTGAATTCTGATAATTTGTTCCTGATTGATCTGCATTAAATAAGATGGCTTTGAGTGAAGTTATCCGTTTACTTCTAATGCTGCACCGAAGTCGTTTCCCGAATTTTCTTGGGGTTCTGAGGAGATACTAGGTTGTTATAGAAGTTCTATCAAATTTAGATGGAGCAATTCTCCGTATTCCAACATGGTTGAAGTATGCCTCTTTTTGGATAAATTTCTGCCAAAAGTCAACGAGTTTAACATTTTATTTTTCACATATCTTCTTTACGTGATCGTTAATGCCAATTGTTCGACTTAACTCTTCTCTATTTGAATTTAAACTCGGTAGTAAGCCGATTACCATGCCTATTTTAGTCTTAGATTTGATTTTTTTGACGAGCGTAGTATAGTCCTCAACTATCTCTTCAGTTCTGGCATAATTATTTTTACAAAAGACATCATTAAGGTCGACCCCCCATATTCGCGAGGGATAGGGACCACGAATCCCCGCGAATATTGAAAAACCCAAACATCGTAATAGGCTCCCTATATTAATTCATAAAGCCAATAGCATTGACACACATAATAAGAGTTAATCGATCCTTCATTTCTTTAAATCCGGATGCCTTGGCCTCCTCAATCATCAAGTAAGTTCTTTTGGGCATTTTTTTCCCAAATAGACCAGGTTTGTATATGTTCTGGCTTAAAGCCCTTCTCCCTAATTATTTCCCGCAGTTGTTCGGGGTATGATGAAGCTGCCTTATGGTCTGCAGATGCAGCTTGCCATGCAACGATACAGACCTCAGTTGAAACCTTTTTTGGAATCTATCAAACCAGCCCTTACTGGCTTGAAATTGATATGAACGATGGCCTTCAGATGTTGAGGATTAGGGATTGTCACCATCTTTAGGATTCGATTCTTGTTGATTCATTGTTTTATAGAGCTGCTTTGCCTTTTCACGAATGATATTAGTATCCAAAGGAATACATTTTTTACGAGCGTCAGAAATCCAAATAATTAAAGCAGACTCCATCCTAACAAGAACCTTATCACGCACTGATTTGCCAGTCTTCATCACTTGGTTTACACTCACCGCCACTCTCTCTCTCTTTCTCTCTACTAGCCTTTTCACAGCTTAAAATGGATCGAATTGTGCTTTCGTTCACACCAAACTCTCGAGCAACTTCGGCCTTTTTATTGCCTTCTTTCAACCTATCTAACACATTTCGCCTTCTCCTCCAAACTCATCACTTTCTTGGCACGCTTAGGCATGTCTTTAGCAACACTAGACGATGCAGGGCGCTTAGGCATTATTAATATTAAGGTACAAAAAGCAAGAATTATTCAGGGTGTAAAACGATTGAAAAACGAGAAATAAAACACGCAAAATTACAACAAATACACAAAACACCGCTCACACACGTGGGACACAAGCATACTGAATGGAGCGCGGGAAATCGGTACATATACTCTACATACTGTAGTCGAGCGAGTGAGATCTGAACGCTGATTGGCTGGAATCGTCCCGTCTCAGCCAACCAGTACTTACGTTTTACGACTATGTACGCAGGTTTCTGCGAATTTCTGAAAATCGCGCAAATTTTGAATTTTAAGGTCGCCTAAATTTTCCGCGGATAGTTGAAGCCGCGGATGACGAACTGCGAATAGCCGAGGGGTCGACTGTCCTTTCAACATTGGCTATTACTGAACACTTTTGATTTTTTAAAGAGAGAAAAAAAAGAGAGAGAGAGAGAGAGAGAGAGAGAGAGAGAGAGAGAGAGAGAGAGAGAGAGAGAGAGAGAGAGAGAGAGAGAGCCGTGAATTTAATCTTTTATTCTCTTGTGGAAGCTGAAACGTAACATGGGAGCTTTTGACTATCATCTCGCCATTTCTCCCGGTGAATGTTGTCACAAGTGAAAGCGCAATTGACCTTTTTGAATGCTAAGTGGCAATTCATGACTAAAGAAGTTTCTAATTGAGTCTAAAAAATTATATTAGAAATAATGGAATAAATAATTTTAATTCCTAAAATTCAAACTTTCCCATGTAAACCCATAATGCCATAGAAATTCTACGTTATTCAGACTCACGTCACGTATTTACTCACATTTACAACCACGTTGAATGTATCAAAATGTGGCATTTGGCCACATTCGTGGGAAAATTGAGGCCATTAAGTGGGTGATATGTCCTCGGCAGATTATCGGGAAACTGTTTCATAAATCGTATTTTGAAAAAAAAAATCCTGATCATACTCCTATGTTAGCTGTGCGTCGTAGTTGGCAACTAAATATGAATTCTTTCTGAATAATAATCCACTGAATAAGTTCAATGCATTTTAATCAGTTAAGGAGTTCATGGGGCAGGACTTGACCAAACCCATTTGTGTCCACAATTAAAAAAAAATATTCTGAAATCTAAAAAGGTCGTCAAAAAATTAATGTTTTTTTGTAAAATGAAAGTAAAACAATTTTTAATATACAAAAAAGTACATTTATTCAGTAGTAGTAGTATTAATAGTTCGCCAACCTTCCTTTATCCAGGAGGATCCCCGACCGGATAATGAAATAGACATAAAGGTCAGTATGAAAATCGCTGGTGATCCTGACGGCACCAAGGGTCGGTCATCTTTGGGGAGCAGTGCTAGGAAGTATTGTGTTTTGACACCAAACCTCGTTCGGGTGGAACCTTCTTCGCCCCGGGGCAGAGGGACCTGTTCCGCGTCAGAGGTATGTGGATATAGATACATATCGACACAATTACTTAGAACAGAGAGTGGTGTGTTGTGCTGCGAATACGGGAGAGGAAAGAAAGCAGTGTCAGATCTACCCACTCCAGTACAGGGCTGAGCACAGCGCGTCCACCGATTGGTAGCCAGATCTCTCCATGCACTGACGTTTGTGTCCGCGTAGCCTGGATCGAACCCGGTACCACGGCGTTGGAAGACCAACGCCGTATCCACTCGGCTAGAAGAGCTCTACATTTATTCAGTTGTACCCATTATTCTTGACGATTCTCGACCATCGTTTAATTAAGGAGTAGATTCTTTTCTTGTAGAAAATCACTGTTTTGATGAAATATAGGATTTTATATATTTTTTTTTTTACCTCCGTTCATATTAAAGTAAACTTCACCATTTAGGTGATGGTGTGATGACTTAAATAGATGATAGTGAGATGGAGCAAGATCTGATGAATATGGGGGAAGAGGAAGAATTTCCCTAACCTAACGCATTCATTTCTTCTTGGGTAAAACTTGATAAGTATGGACGTACATTGTCATGAATGAGTTAGACACGTTTTCAGGTCACCAGCGAAAGGGGTGTTTGTTCAAGAACTTCATTTAAACATTACATTTGTTTGTCGCAATTGTCTGCCTATTATTAGGTAGCTCATACTGACTAATTCCATTCACATCTACCAAATACATATCCTTCTGTTGTTGGAGAGCTCATCTAGGATTAGGAATGGGATTGTTTTTTGTTACAACCAAACCATTGTTTTTTAACGCTTAATATTGCTAGAAAGGATCTACTTTTCGTCTCCCTTAACAATCCTGTCCAGAAATAGCTCACCGGCAGCATTTCTAGTCAATACTGATGAAGCAATAGTCATACTTTGTAAACGTTGTCCTACACACAGTTCAAGTGGAGCTCTAAACATAATTTTTGCAGCGTAAAATATAACTTTGGTATTATTACACTAATTTTTATACAGTTGTAGTAAATTGGGTGCAATCTAAACAATCTAAGGATCAATTTTTGCAAGTTCATGAAAACAATATTATTTTCTTGACAATCTAATAATAGCTTTTATTTACATGTTGCCCCTCGCTCAAGATAAAAATTGCCAGATATTGTTATGGAACTTATTTATATTAATAAATTTAATTAATTAGTCTGGAGAGAAAAGAATGTTAATATTTATTTAGTATTCTTATGGAGTTATTTAGTATTTTTATGAAGTTTGGTAATTTAAGAAGTTATTTAGTATTTTGAATAAGTTGGTATTTGAATGAAATTATTAATTTGAGTCACGTGCGACGCCTAATTTCACTATGACGGTCGGTCGGTCCGTCGATCCCCATTTTGCTTCTTTTTTTTGTAATAACATTGTTACTATTCGGGCGATTCGAACGAAATTTGAAACCCTTATGTTGTTTTACATTCTCTTTCGAACTTTAGATTTGCCAAAGTCCTCCCAACGTTAGTCCGGTAATTATTAAAAGTTTTGAAGGTCGTAAGGTCATAAATCAGAATAAGTGAGAGCACGTCACTTTGGTCAGCAGACCTTGTTGGACATTCAAGCTTAACATTTGGGTATGCTATTTATGGTCAATGGTTGTTTATTTTAACAGGAACGTTTAATGGTCTCTTTCACCCTTTGTTGGGTCAAAACTGGCGCGAAAAAGAAAGTGGTAGATTTAAAAGAGGCAAAGGATGACCAGAGAGAAAAAGAGAGAGAGAGAGAGAGAGAGAGAGAGAGAGAGAGAGAGAGAGAGAGAGTAACAAGGAGTAACAAGGAAAGTAAGTACCCTAGGAGACCTTACGGTCCACTCAAAGAGGGTACCTTTGGACTATCAATCGAGCAGGCACATGACTGCTCAATTGTTTTGCGTCCCTAAATGGCCACTTTTCAAGACCTTGTCTAGTCTTGACTTGAACTGGTCAACAGATTCACTGTTGACAACTTCCACTGGAAGTGCGTTCCACATACCGCAGATACTCTGAGTGAAATTTTTTTCACACACATTGCAGTTGTAACGCTTCAGTTAGGGTTTGAAGCCGTGATTGCGCGTTCTGTTCTCACTCAGTGTGAAAATATCCCAGTAGTCAACATTGTCGAACCCTCGAATTATTTTGAAAACTTCGATGAACTGCCCTACGCCGTCTACGGGTTTCCAGCGAGAAGAGATCTAATTCCCCTAGTCTATCCTCATAACTTTTATGTCGGATAGAGAGAATCAGTTTGGTTGCCCTAGCTTGTACACGTTCCAACCTTGTGATGTCCTTTCGAAACGAAGGACTCCAAAATTGTACGGCATACTCCAGGTGCGGCCGAACCAGGGAGTTGTAGCCTAACATCCTTTGGGCTTTCTTCTCTGCCGCGATGCACTGTTTCGAGAACTTGAGGTCGCTAGTGATAGTAACACCCAAGTCCTTCTCAGTGTCACTCGATTCAAGAGCAGTGCCCTTAAGAATATAATGAGATTGGGGGTTTCTGTGGCCGATATGCTTTACTTTGCATTTTTTCACGTTAAAAGGCATTTGCGACGTGTCCGACCACTCCCCAATCTTCACAAGATCTTCCTGCAGGCGGGCAGTATTTCCATCCTTTGCAACGTTCATACCAAGCTTGGTATCGTCGGCAAATTTGGAAATCTTGGCAACCATGTCACCGTCCATGTCGTTGACGTAGATGATGAATAATAGTGGTCCCAGGACAGAACCATGAGGCACCCCGCTAGTAACGGGCACCCACTCAGAAGCCTGTCCATTTACCACCACCCGTGGCCGTCTGCCACTTAGCCAGTTCTCGATCCAGCCGGCTACTTTTCCGTCTATGCCCAGCGCTCGCACTTTCCGGAGGAGGCGGCGGTGTGGTACCTTATCAAAGGCTTTCTGAAAGTCTAAGTAAACCACATCCACCGCCTTGTCCCGATCGTGCTCACTGAAAACGAAGTGGAAGAATTCCACAAGGTTCGTCAGGCATGACCGTTGCCTTCGGAAGCCGTGCTGGGAACTCCTCATTAGCAGGTTTGACTCTAAATACCACGTCATTTTGTCCACCATCATGCTTTCCATGAGTTTACCGACTATCGAAGTCAGACTGATAGGTCGGTAGTTTTACGGATGGCTGGGGTCTCCTTTCTTGAAGATCGAAGTCACCTCCGCCTTACGCCAGTCTCTTGGAACGCATCCGGTCCGGATTGACATGTTAAAGATAGCGCAAAGATGTCGTGATACTTCATCGCACACTTCCTTCAACACCTTGGGTAGAAACCCGTCCGGTCCAGGGGACTTATTCGTCTTTAGGTCAGCGATCTTTTTCTTTATTTCTCCTTCGGTGAAGTCCATTGCCTCCAGCTTTTCCCCTGAGTAGGAATACGTGGGCTGGGGGATGGGACCACACTCTTTAGTAAACACTGAGGAGAAGTAGTCATTGAGAAGGTTAGCATTTTCTGCATCTGAGTGAGTTAATGCACCCTCCTCGTCCACTAAGGGCCCAATCCTACGATGGACTGGTTTACGGCTATTTACATAGCCGAAGAACTCCTTGGGATTCTCCTTGCAGAGTCTCGCCACTTGGATTAACTAACTGGAACTCGGCCAAATTTATTTATCGTTCCAATGACCAAATAAAAAGGAACATCATTGAATGTGCTTTTATAAGCCAATGTGATAATTTTAACCTTTCCCCTGGTTTATATAAAATAGATGCTATAATTAAAAAATTAATACTCAAAGAAATTAGTTTTGTCTTGCGTTCCTAGTGTTGTTTTTTTATATACATTCTTTAGTTATGTGGCCCCTATTTTATTTTATTTTTTTTTTTTTTATTCATTTTTATTTTTTAATTGTCACTGCTCTGTTTTGTACTTTGTATTTTTCCCCCTTTTGCTCAGCGTGTCTTATAATCTCCCTCGTTAGGCTATCTCCATTTTTTTGAATCTGTTACCCTTTCCTTTGACTTAGTTTGACCTTACTACCTGCTTCTTGTAATCCTTAATGTGTTTTTTACCTTCCTCCTTCCCTCTTCCTCATTGGTGATTTCTTGTTTTTGAGGCGGTCTTTCATACTTTTCTTTCGTATATATACCTCTAATATAATACTATTTCTTGTAGTTATCCTTGATAGGAACTTAATAAAGTTCGAAAGTACTTGGAAACACCTTTATATTTTTTCCTGCGGGATATTGCATTCATTTGCCACCCTCACGTGATACTATGTGAGTTTTTCATTTCATATATATATATATATATATATATATATATATATATATATATATATATATATATATATATATATATATATATATATATATATGCAGAGAGAGAGAGAGAGAGCGCATCACTTTATCTCTGAGGTACTGGGGTTGGGGATGATGCAATTGTTAGTAATGCTCTCTCGACTACCAAAGAAAAGTGAACGATCTAATCATTAAACAACGTGTACGACATTCCTATACAGGATACCGAACCTTTTCATTGGATTGATAATTTTTGTTACTTTCGGATATTTTTAACATAAAAAGGCACTTATTTACCTACCGTCTATATTTACTAACCCCCCACTCACCAACATTTTCAGTTTATAATTCGAGGTTAAAAAGCCTAGGTTTTAAAAAAACAATCCCTTCAAATAATATAATCTGAAAGTGAGCTTGCGTGGAGAGCGCATGAGAACGGTTGGTTATGCAAACACGCTCACAGTTAAATATGCCCTAAATTAAATTTTAAAAATGAAAACATATTAATTACATTTATGGTTTCTATTAAGTGGTAAATAGTTAGTGGCGTACTGCACACAAATCTGATGCAACCCTTGTGTGTACCTAAACAGAACATGCGTTATACTCGTTTATTTTGTATAGTGTGGGTTGCCAGGTACCGCCATCAAGGGGTTGCGACAACCTGTAGAACATTTTTGAAAACTAGATGCTGTAATATTGTTGTTTGATGTAAACATTCTTCTTAAAATAATTCATTGTTGGTCCTGTTGTTTTGTCTTTGACTCAGTTCATTCCTTCCACCATCTGTCACTGAGCACAAATTTTGATGATTGGTTTTAAACTTTCTGTTAAAATTAAAAGAACGAGCAAGAATGGATTCCTCGAAAGGCAACTAAAAGACTTTCTATTTTATTCAATTACACATTATCTAATACTCATCTCATCATGAAATACCCTCCTAGGTCCACGTCCTACCGAATTAACTTTAAATTTCTGCCTATATAATGGAACAAAAATTTCAAGACAAATTGGTGCGGTTAATGTATCGCAATATCAGACAACTAACTGACTCTACTTCAGGTCCAAAGAGAGACACTAGTCTTCGATCTGGAAGATAACACTCAAGGGGTCTTACTAATGCACATGAAGCATAACGATCCCCTTTATGCTAGTCTAGTTTACCGTCGTAGAAAACTGAATATTTGTTAAACTTTTGAGCGTTATCTTTGCTAAATACATTTCAAAGATGAAAAAAAAATCCAAGACAATTTGGTGCGGTTAATGTATCGCAATATCAGACAGTTTTCGAAATAATTGGTTTCATTGTACCTTTTAATGGTTGTTTGGAGACGTTTTCGAGTATTTCGATTTTCTTGCAATTTTGATTTGGGATAATCCCTCTCTGGACAATCAATGATTTGAGCTCTTTGAGCTTCAGGAATCTGTTTCTTCCAAGACATTTTTGACAAAAAATTACTACTTTAAGTTAACAATAAGATAATCACTGAAAAACTAGGAATAAACGTTAGTATCACACATTGAATGGCATAATAGGCACAAAATGCATTTAAGCGGTTATAAAAGCAAAAGAAAACATGTAAAATACTAATTATAGATGTGATATACTCGAACTGCGTATTCTCTATTTTTTCATATGAAAAAATAAAGAATACGCAGGTCGAGTGTGTGTGTGTGTATATACCGGGTGTCCCAGAAAAAAGTTAACCGTACTTTGAATTAGTATAACACAAAAACTATTGGAGACTTTTGGATCCTGCAAAAGTGTTTTATTTACCAACTATTTATCTGTCGATTCTATAAATTTCATTAAATTTCCTTTTCTGATTTTGATACACTAATGGGTTTAGTGGAAGCTATCAAAAATATGTTTGCACAAGAAAGTAAAATAATGAAACGAAGCCTAGGAATGCTAGGCCACCGTGCACTTTCAAGAGAAGCGTAGGGAGCCTAGGTAGCCTAGGGCACTGTGCGATTCTTCAAGCAAAGCCTAGGCCATTTTACAGTGGGTTTTCAGCCATGCTGTGGTTTGGTCTCGTCATTATTGCTTACTAAGCAAATCAAAGCGTTTCTGTGTAAAAGTTTACTTCCATAGAACCATTTTAATCATGCAAAAGATCAACGCGCATTTACAAACTTTATTAAGACTGGCAGTATTAAACAAGTACAAGATTCATTGGAACAACGTTTTCCAGGTAGGCACCCACCAAGCAAGCACACAATCAGGAAAAATGTTCACAAATACCAACATGAAGGAACATGCTTAAATCTAAACAAAGGTCGTTCGGGTCGTATGAGAATAACAGAAAATATCGAAAATGTTCCGATGATACTTCTTCAAAATCCACATGTATTAGTCAGAAAGAATGGGTTGAATTTCCGACAACCAGAAATCTCCCGACTGCTCTTCAATTTACTCCTGGACGGCCAGCTGGACATCTTCATAACATTCGGCAATATGCGCCCCCCCCCCCTCCCAGCATTCAACTTTGACACACGTATTTGGCAACATAAAGTGTCTCTCTGGATCGGAATATGCGAGAATGGCTACCTTGTCGGCCCATTGTTTTACGAGAATAACTTGAATGGTGCTGCCTACCTGAACATGATCCACGAAAGGATCTTCCCGGAACTCCGCCAGATTTACGGCAATCAATTCAATAGACCAGCTCATAGACAGCTTGATGTAAGAACAAAACTAAGAGAAACGTTTGGCAACCGCATTGTCGCGCTAAATCATGCAATTGAATGGCTCCCAAGATCCTCTGACTTATGGGGATATCAAGAGAATAAAGTGTATTCTACTCGAGCACAAAGGATCAGCCAGTTAAGCGATAGTATCACACGTGAAGTCAATAGACTTAAGGAAAATCACAAGTTAATCAAAAAGGTTGTTCAATCAATGCGATCAAAGGCGCAACTGTGCTTGGAAAAAAGTGGAGGACATGTGGAAGGAAACGGTGCTTAGAAAATTAAAAAATGAATTTCTATTACCCATATGAAGAGGTGTTATTGTTAAAAATGGATTTAAATATATTTGTTGATATTAACTTCGAAGTTTCATTATTTTACTTCCTTGCGCAAACATATTTTTGATAGCTCCCACTAAACCCATTAATGTATTAATATCATAAAAGGGAATTCAACGAAATTTTCAGAATCAACAGATAAATAGTTGTTAAATTTGTTTTGTTTTGCGTTATACAAATTCAAAGTACAGTTAACTTTTTTCTGGAACACCTTGTATAGTATATATATATTTATATATTTTATTTGTAAAAGATAAAAATAGATATAATAGTAACTTTGATTTACCTTCTTTAATAAAATGTATAGATTTTTTTCTCTTCTAATTGGATCTTTATAAATTAGTGAATTTTCTTTCGACTCCCCTATTTATCGAACTTGTACTTTTCATACAAAAATGAAAGAAAACTTATTCAGGGGTAACTATTTATAGAAAACTTAAAGAGTTGTGGATGAGTAACAGATAATGTTTTTATAGCCCAATGAATATGAAAATATCTCCATGAACTTAATAAACTACTAATGATATCCAAGCAAAACTGACGCCATGAAAGCGAAAAGTAAATAAAGAGTTTGCCATTGCGATGCCCACCTCTGATAAGACATGCCCAAAACTAATTTCTACGACAGATGCGATGTACGGATATAGTTTTGATCGTTGATTAAAAAACACAATCTGTTTTCTTACATTACTTATATTTTCCATGAGATGAAAGCTGCGAAATTACGTTGTGCCCTTTTGGCCCTTATTGCAGACTGATCTTTTGCAGTCGAGGTATGTGTTTATTATGCACGTGCGTCTTAAGACCGTTCTAAAATTTTCTCGACCTTTGTACATAATAAGGTTCGGACACTTTCTTGCATGCACAATTCGTGAAAACAATAACCAAGAGAAATCAAGAGATCAAGAAGGTCAGTCAAAATACGGCGTCTTCCTGGCTCTGCCAATAAAGGAACTCGTAAAAGACCGCAACTTCAGCAAACATCTCGATAAGTTGTAGTTAGAAGCCTTGAACTTTTCAGCTATGAGAAAATTTAGGAAGAAACAAAAAATCTCCAGATGTGTAAGGCAGCTTAGAAAAATTTTGGAAATATACTGTGCTATTGTAGGGTGTTTCTCAGGGTGCATTTCCCCCATTTACATGCAGAGGTTTTATCGGAGAACCTTGAGCAGTGTTTTATGAAAAAGAAGAACAGTAGCATCGATACCAGGGTTTCTGGAATGAAGAGGTATTTTTAGATTACTGGTGGATGTTAGACATGGATGAACCTCTGACAGAACAATTTAGTAAGTGGTCCAAAACAATTATTTAGCATGTGAAGTGTACCAAAGAAGGTTAAATTTTTAGGATCTCCTTGTGGCTACTACGAAGGCGAGTCAAAATGTTCTCCGACAAATGTCATAATCTCAAAATGCACAATATTTTACAAAGTAATTCATGTTCGAACATGTCTTTGATGCTTCTCGAATAAATTCGTTAAGTTTTATCATCGTAAATATCGGGAGTGTGTACATACAATGTGCTTCTAACTAAACTTGATTAGAAGCGTGTTAGAATTATTGAAGCTTTAAAACAGGTTTATGGGGACTATTTACCATGTAGCACAGTGGTTTACGATTGGATTAAGCGTTTCAAGTATGGCAGAGAACAACTCGAAGATAAGCCACGGCAAGGGAGACCCTCCAGCTCAAAAACTCAAGAAAACATCACGCTTATGCAGAATCTAGTTAAATAAATCACAGTCACTTTTGACGAAGTTGCCAATAAAGTGAGACTCTCACATTATTCAGCATTTGCAATTCTCACTGAAGATTTTAGTTTGAGCAAGATTTCAGGGCGCTGGGTCTCTAAAGCGTTGCACGCACAAAGACCAACTGAATCAAAGGGCTTACTTTTCTTTCGCAATTTTGACCAAACTTAAAGCAAATGAGGACAATATTTTAAGCGTTTCATCACTGGAGATGAAACATGGATCTACAAGTTTGATCCAGAAAACAAAATTGAATCAAAAGAGTGGCATCCGAAAGGAACAGCTGAACTTGTTAAATTCAAGGCAAAAAGGTTTGCTAGAAAGGTTATGGCCACAATTTGCGGTGATTCAAATGGAATTATATTGATAGACTTTCTAGAAGGAAGGAAAACTGTTACCTCCAACTATTATGAAGGTGTTTTAAAGAAACTGACAACTACCCTGGCCAAATACCTCGAAGAAAGCTGCACAGCCAGAATTTGTTTCACCATGACAATGCCCTAGCGCATTCTGCGAACGCTGTTAGGGCTATGCTACGCGAATTTCGATAGAAAACTCTTGCACATCCACCTCATAGTCCTGATTTAGTCTCCTCCGACTTTTTACTGTTCCAAAATTAAAACAACCCAGTCGTTAGATGAAGCAAAAAAGCAGTTATTTCTTGGTGTCAAAGACAACCCCAGCAATTCTACAAAGAGGGAATTTACCGGTGGAAACATAGATTACAAAGGTGTATAGACAATAATGGAGCTTATGTAGATAAATTATTATGTTATATTGAAAAGTATTTTTTTAGGACATTTGTTTGAGAACGTTTTTACTCACCCTCGTATTTTCTACGTGTACATTTTACACATGAATCAGTATTATTTTAACTTCTGCATTTTTATTCAGCTTTAATTACTAAAATAAATATTTTTTGTACAAATCTTACAATTTACCCTTCGCCCATACATCATGTAGCTACAGTTAAATTGGGAAATTATTAAAGCTGTAGAAAAAAAAATTTGCAACGAATCTTTACAAACTATCTGCTTGCGATCCTCTCGTTAGTTTTCGGCCCACATAAACAAATACTTATGTATTAATAAAGCTTAATTAGGGAATCTCTTCCTATGTAAAGTTTTCCGGTAAAAAGGTTTATCTTTAGATGGGAAAATTATGAAATGGTAATTTTCTCCTGTCTTGTTTCAAACTTTTTTTCGGAAGATCTTGTTCATACAGATCCTATTTTTTAGTTATCTTAATAGAAATCTAAAGGAATTTTAGAATTTGGACAACCAAGAAAAAAGAAAATAAAAAGATGTAAAAAGAAAGGATTAAAAATAAAGGGTAACTCACCTAAATCGAACATTTTTTTAATTACACATAACCACTATTTTTTTACAGATTTATATAAAAACCTTTATGCATTGATATAAAGTTTTTGTTTTACTGAAAATTTGATTAACAAATTTAAAGTTTACAAGTGTTATCTAAATTCGTGAAGTCATAAGTGTAATGTAACAACCAGATAGTTTTACTCCCAAATTCATCAATTTCTTTGAGAGATTCATCGATTCTTTATCTTTTAATAAATAAATAAACGGTATAAATCATTTATTAGAGTCATTGCTTTGTACATATAAGAAAATAAATGAATAAAGAAAGCACAAATCTCGGAAAAATATATAATAATCTTTATCACCAGACATTCAACTTGAGTATATGTTTTACCACTGACACACAAATTTACCTTTAATCAACAGCACTCTCTCATTCACATCTACTACACATTCACCCTTATAATTTTCGTATTTTCCAAAACGACTTCCCATTTCTCCATTAATGACTCACCTTTCGTCCCAACTATTCGTTCCACCACTCTACCACTCACATTTACCGGTATATCTACCATACAGTATACTGCTTACTTTCAAAATCTCCTTCCCAAACAATTCTTTATTTCTCTTATAATTATTCAACTAACATCCAAACTTTTCATTCGCATTACACTTTATACATTGGCAAAGATCGCTTCTTTTTTGTGAAAGATGGCAGACTTCAGGACTTGAATTTTTATGGATTACGGAGCTTAACGGGAAGATTTAGTTATAACGACAACCAACGAGGTCAGCGCCTTTATGGGTAATGGAATACTCGTAATCAGTATTCACACGTGAAACACCGTTTGTGTCCGACCGTAGAATGTCTCGCAAAAATTATCCCTATTATAGATGAATATAATAAAAACAATCGCTTTCAAAGGCAAATTTGCACTTTTAACTTATCTTCGCAGATCAAATTATCTTTGTGAATTTAATTAATGATAAAGCTAGGTTATCGTGACTCTCATTAATGGTTGATCACGATTCTAGCGAACACAGATTTCCAGAATGGAATCTAACCAAGTGTTGAAATTTTGATTGAATCTGCGAATCTGGATTTCCTTCTTAATAAAACTAAAACTGTGGGGTTGAGTGAGGCATTTTTTTTTAAGATGGAGTGGATTGCGGAAGAGGAAAACTATGCCGGCAGTAAATACGTTGAAAAAGGTTTGATATAAAGGGACAAAAATGACTAAAAGTGTAATAACATCCATCACTAAACACACAAATCAAGGCGAGGAGAAATTTGTACAGTAAATTTAAAAAAGAAACTAATGTTAAGCCAAAACACGTAATATATACACACACCCCACCAAGAATGAATGGACGAAAGCTGGTCGCCGACTAGATGAAAAAATTATCCGTGGGCCGCCAGAGAGAGGGTGAGGAAAGGCTTGTAAGGGAAGTGGTGACCAAATAGTGTAAAATTAAAATGTCTAGAAGGAATAATGCGCAGGCTCTCTCAATCTAGTTGTTTTTAGACTACCGTGAGTACTCGGGGCCGGAAGGGCCTGCCGCTCATCTAGGTATCAAGTGTAACAGTCTACACAGATTCCCCTCTTGAGTGGATGGTAGTTGTTGTAATAGTTTTGAAAGTTAGGGGTTTAATTAAAGGGTAGCTAGTTTTTAAATATTTTATTTCAATAGTTCGTACTGCCCTATAGTATAATTCAAAGTTGCACGAAGGTAAAAACAAACTACCCTTTAATTGACTTCCCCCTCCCCTAATCTTCACTCAATGTTAACCAGCCATTTATTAAAGGTTCGAATCTTTTCCCGATATAATGCTGCTTCCGACCGTTGAAGTTCGGGCAGACCACAACAGAGCATCGAACGTCGCGTGACCGCTTATTACAACACTCACTTTGCAACTATCACTCAAAATTGCTAGTTGTCCTGTAGTAGTAATATTAATAATAATATTTATAATAATACTAATAATATACATAATAATATTTATAATAATACTAATAATATACATAATAATATTTATAATAATACTAATAATATACATAATAATATTTATAATAATACTAATAATATACGTAATAATATTTATAATAATATTACTACTAATATTATTTATATTAATAATAATGATAATAAAAACAATAATAATTTGATGTAAGAGGTGAGGTGTAAATTTAAAGTTAAACTTTCTAACTCTTGAGTGAATTTTTCCGGTAATCTGCGCCTCTCAGATCTGCTGCTCTATTCCCGGCGGAGCTTTCTACTTCGCCTGTGTCGATTGAGCGCCGCTCCGTAATCCGTCGAACTCGCTTCATTTCAAAGGTGCGTTAGGTCACCCATGAAGACGCCTCATTTAATTAGAGGTGAAAGGTAACTGTCGTCATCTTCTGCTAAATTTATCACTGATACCTAATCAGCGAGATCAAAGAGAATATGTAGCGAAACTATAATGACACGGGGGAAATAAAAATAATGACGTTCGATTTTCATTTTGGAAAGATGAAATCAAAGGCGAGCATATTTGCTTGAAACGGATGTGGAAGAAGTGAAGAAAGTTAGCTATCAGTGCAATATATATATATATATATATATATATATATATATATATATATATATATATATATATATATATATATATATATATATATATATATATATATATATATATATAAGAAAGGCGGTCAATAAGTTTAGCGAATTGGTAGGGCAAAACAGAGGAAGGGGGATGGCTGTTTGTGGGGGGTGTTAGGACAAGTTATAACAAGTCAGGACCTGCAGCCGCACGCTCCTGCCTCGTCTATTTAAGAAGCAGTAGCTGATCGCAGATCGTCAGTCACAAATCTTTCAACAATGGAGAAGGTTGAGAACCACGCAATAATCAAATTTTGACCAAGGAAGACAAGAATGCAAAAGAGATCCATGAACGCATGGTTGCAGTGTACACCGACACCGTCCATTCCTATGATATATTGCCCGCTGGAATAGGGAGTTCCGCCATGGTCGTGAGTCCCTTGAAGATGACCCCTGTCTAGGATTCCCGTCAGTCGTGATCAACGAGAACAATGTGGCCCGTGTGGAGAGGATGATCCTCGAAAATCGACGGATGAAGGTCGAAGAAATCGAGCGAGAACTTAAAATATCACATGGAAGTGTTATCAACATCATCCACGACAATTTGGCCATGACCAAGGTCTCTGCCCATTGGGTCCCTAAAAACCTCACGCCCCATGATCGACTTCAACGTCGTCAAAGTCCACAAGGCAAGAGTTGCACAAGCTGCTCTGCGCGAGTGTGGATTCGAGGAGCTCAACCATCCCCCCTACAGTCCAAATCTGGCCTCTAGAGACTACTTTTTATTCCGCCAGCTCAAGGCTGCACTGCGTGGACCACGGTTTGGGGACGATGAAGATGATCAACTCGCCGTCCAGGAGTGGATTGAAGAGCAGTCGGGAAATTTCTGGTTGTCGGGAATTTGAAGCCTCAGGGACAAGTGGCGCAAGTGCATTGAAGTCGAGGGTAGTTATATTGAAAAATAATAAAACACTTTTCCTTATATCTCGTTTCCTTATATCCGAATTGCAAAACTTATTGACCGCCCCTCGTGTATATATATATATATATATATATATATATATATATATATATATATATATATATATATATATATTTTTTTTTTCATCATAGCATGATTTATTAAAAGCGAACGCGAGTTTAGAATTGATAATTCTTTTTTCAATCTTCTCGATTTGTCTTATATTCGCCTTTTCTTTATTGTTTAACCTGTGGATAAGCGCACCGAAGTTCTTTGGAGACGGATATTTTTCATTTTACCAAAGGTAGAAGCAAATTAATGTAATTTAGCACTCTCTTTAATTTAACTGACACGTTTCGATACATCGAGTACCATCATCAGAGTAACAATGGGGAATTATTACAAAGTATTCAGTTTATATACGAGGGGCGGTCAATAAGTTTTGCACTTCGGATATAAGGAAATGAGATATGAGGAAAAGTGTTTTATTATTTTTCAATATAACTACCCTCGACTTCAATGCACTTGCGCCACTTGTCCCTGAGGCTTCGAATTACCGACAACCAGAAATTTCCCGACTGCTCTTCAATCCACTCCTGGACGTTGAGCTACACATCTTTATCGTCCCCAAACCGTGGTCCACGCAGTGCAGCCTTGAGCTGGCGGAATAAAAAGTAGTCTCCTAGGGGCCAGATCTGGACTGTAGGGGGGATGGTTGAGCTCCTCGAATCCGCACTCGCGCAGAGCAGCTTGTGCAACTCTGGCCTTGTGGACTTTGACGACGTTGAAGTTGATCATGGGGCGTGAGGTTTCTAGGGACCCAATGGGCAGATACCTTGGTCATGGCCAAATGGTCGTGGATGATGTTGATAACACTTCCATGTGATATTCCAAGTTCTCGCTCGATTTCTTCGACCTTCACCTGTCGATTTTCGAGGATCCTCCTTTCCACACGGGTCATATTGTCATCGTTGGTAACGTCTGATGGGCGCCCTGGACGGAGGTCATCTTTAAGGGACTTACGACCATGGCGGAACTCCCTATTCCAGCGAGCAATATATCATAGGAAGGGGCGGTGTCGGTGTACACTGCCACCATGCGTTCATGGATCTCTTTTGCATTCTTGCCTTCCTTAGTCAAAAATTGGATCACTGCGCGGTGCTCAACCTTCTCCCTTGTTGAAAGATTTGTGACTGAGGATCTGCGATCACCTACTGCTTCTTAAATAGACGAGGCAGGAGCGTGCGGCTGCAGTTCTTGACTTGTCATAACTTTTCCTAACACCCTCACAAACAGCCATCCCCCTTCCTCTGTTTTGCCCTACCGATTCTCAAAACTTATTGACCGCCCCTCGTATGTCCCAGAATGTATTAACAAAATTACACATATAGGCAGGTTGGATCCAGGTGATAAAAGGTCGGGAAATTAGGTAGCCAGAGAGGGTGGGGGAATTAAGCTGCTTGCCAGAGAGGATTAGTGGCTAGGGGCAGCTCTGAATACACCTGTCCCTCTCTTTGCTTTTCTTGCGCTGGGCAGGATTTCATTGGAGTTGGACTGTATGCTTAAATTCAGTTGCTTCTCTTAGCTATATATATATATATATATATAAATATATATATATATATATATATATATATATATATATATATATATATATACATATATATATATATATAGCTTCAAGGAAGAGTGCCTGCTGGGAGCATAGTCTAAAATTTTGGTGTTTTATTCTACCATTTTTCGGTTGAGGCATGTTCCGTGTATTTCTTGTGTATGTTTTTTAGGTGCACCGCTGTTCAGATGGTATAACATTCTTCTTGAGAGAGTGGTTTCGTTCATGCCTATATACGAGTTAGGTAGTTGCTCACAGTCTCCTAGTTTAAATGTGTACTCGTATATCAGATGTGTCCTTTGTTTCGGTTGTAGCGGGGTTTTGAGGTTATTTTTCATGAAGAGGGTTGAAGTACGTCTATTTTGATAGTATATATATATATATATATATATATATATATATATATATATACGAGGGGCAATCAATACGTTTTGCAATTCAAATATAAGGAAACGAGATATGAGGAAAAGTGTTTTATTATTTTTCAATATAACTACCCTCGACTTCAATGCACTTGCGCCACTCGTCCCTGAGGCTTCGAATTTCCGACAACCAGAAATCTCCCGACTGCTGTCCAATTCACTCCTGGACGGCGAGCTAGACATCTTCGTCGTCCCCAAACCGGCGTCCACGCACTGCAGCCTTGAGCTGACGGAATAAAAAGTAGTCGCTAAGGGCCAGATCTAGACTCTAGGGGGGATGGTTGAGCTCCTCGAACTCGCACTCCTCGCGCAGATCAGCTTGTGCAACTCTGGCCTTGTGGACTTTGATGACGTTGAAGTCGATCATGGGGCGTGAGGTTTCTAGGGACCCAATGGGCAGAGACCTTGGTCATGGCCAAATTGTCGTGGATGATGTTGATAACACTTCCATGTGATATTCCAAGTTCTCGCTCGATTTCTTCAACCTTCATCCGTCGATTTTCGAGGATCATCCTCTTCACACGGGACACATTATCTTTGTTGGTCACGTCCGACGGGCGTCCTGGACGGGGGTCATCTTCAAGGGACTCACGACCATGGTGGAGCTCCCTATTCCAGCGAGCAATGGTTGCATAGGAAGGGGCGGTGTCGGTGTACACTGCAACCATGCGTTCATGGATCACTTCTGCATTCTTGCCTTTCTTAGTCAAAAATTTGATCACTGCGCGGTGCTCAACCTTCTCCATTGTTGAAAGATTTCTGACTGACGATCTGCGATCTGCGTGGCTACGGTGGATGTGGGCTTCAAAGAAAATTTGAGAAGGGTGGTGTTAAAATAAGTATTAAGGGTGTGGCGAGGTAGGCTGTAGTCGTTTCAGTACCACAAGCACGGACAGCTCTAACACGTCTCTCGGAGGCTCGCATGTGTGAATTGCTCTTTGAATAGAATCAGAGGCGGCAGATGCGGCAGAGGCGAGAGAGCAGCGGCAGTTTAGAATGCCAGCAGAGACAGAAGGATGAAATGAAGAGGAGGCAGGGTTTTAGTTGAGAGTAAAGGGATGGGTTGGGTTGTTAATTGGGGGAAGGAGTGTAGTAGGGTCTTCTCGGAAGAGAAAACCCTACGCCATATGAGACGTGATGGAGGGTTTAAGAAATTGGGGAGTTTATTTTACGAAAAGAGGCTTGAGGAAGCTTGATTGATGGTTTATGCATGGAAGAGAATTTGTGTTTTCTTTTTGTAAGTTAAGACGTTTATCTGTTGGCAGCATGTGAAGGCACGACCACCGGATAGGAAGGGTGTAGTCCCTTAAGGAACGTTATGGGGAGATAGGGATGTTCATTAGGGTGAAGTTGGGTAACGAAGTGGGGAAAATATAAACCAGCTAAGGCAAAGAAACACGATGACAGACTACACGTGGCTAAAACGTACAAGGGATAATATTATAGCATACCGGGCAATAAAGTCTAGTAAAACGACCCTTTCTACTCGTATGATAGATTAGGAGACGTCTAGCATTGGATGAAATGTAGTTACATCAATACTAAAGGAATTAGGCAAAAAGGATATAAATATAAACAAAGCAACATAAATCGCCCAAAACTGAGTATCACTAATGTACAAATAATAAGATAAAACTACAGTAGACTACTACTAGTTGGTCGTAAAAAATAGCGAATTTAGAAGATTGGTTATTCGATGTTTAGGCTACATTTTGGTCAATCTGGGACACGAGCAAAACCGGCGTTTCTAAACTCATTTAAGCTCGGTCTTAATCAACAGATTATTTGTATTTCTCGTTAGTGAAGTCTATATTCTAATGGAAGATCTTAATCCTTAGAATTGTGATTCTGGCAGTTGTTCTTGTTTTAATTTATAGAGAGACCATTCAAAAGGATAGCAATTGAGGGGGTTAGTGCAACTGGCCGCGGCCACTTCGTTATAGTTAAGTGGCTACAGCATTGTGCGTTCTAACCTAACCTAATATACATAGAAGGAAAATCTGGGAAGTAGGTTACCGCGAGTTAATCTTGGCGAGTTGGGCTGCACCAGTTGACCCTTCTTCCTTGAGAATATAAAAGATGAGTAACGAGAGAACGTGTGATAAATCTATCAACATTGGGCAATCTTGTCTCTCTTTATGGTGTATTTGAAAAAAAAAATAGACATAGGCATAAGTGAACGAAGAAAATGAATGAGTCCAAAGTTTAAGATTGCAGCGAAATAGAACTTGTCAGTTGCGAGGAACAAACCCTTACAATGAACCTCAATGGATTGAATGATTTCACGTGCCGAAATTAATAAAAGGAAAGTAATGCCGCATAACGGATATGGAGTTTGAATAGCTGGTAAAGTTATCATTGACGAGAGCTTAGGACAGACCACAGTTAAGGGCAAAGGACAGATGACAGGCGATTAACGAAATAAGCTTTTGCCATATGTAGAGAGAATGCCAGACAATGAAGGAAATAATAAAAGCAAACTATATAAAGAAGATGCACGGTTCAAATCGTTGCCGCTAAAAGGTCGTCTTCGAAGGACTCAGTTTCATGCCTAGGCGAAGGGAATTGGCTACTAGTTGTATCCGAGGAGAGGGAGTTGGCTGTATCGAGGATGATGTCCAGAGAATCCGGCAATGAAGTTGGGACAGTAAAACGATAGTGACTTCAACCCAGGCGCAAAATTATCCTGGTTGTCTGCCCGTGTGGTTCCTTTAGGTTTCAGGTGTTACCTTTTTGTATAATTGTGGAAAAAAGTTATGGCAGAAGCGAATTTCGTTCCAAAGACTACGCACACATCAAAGAATGCGACCACAATGCTCGCCGAAGAGCAACTGATGTGATCGATTCATAAGCATTTTTGTCGGTGATTCTTTACGTTTTCCAACGTAATAGAGTTCCAAGTGTCATCAGAAACAAGTAACAATTGACTTGGACACGTGACTGATAAAAAAATGGGTTGAGATGCAGAGGTCTGTAAATTAAGACCATCCGTCCCTCTACCCATTAATAATTATTAAGCCTGTAATGGGAAGCCATTACTCAGGAATTGCATATGAAGTTATCCAGCTAGAACGAATCCCCAAAGGAATTCACTTCTTTTTATTTTGCAGGGGGCAGGTGGAAGGGGGTATAAAACCTTGAAAACTTATACAATTTTGATTTTCCTGTAAGATGCCCTACAAAAGTGAAAATTTTGGCCAGGAATGTATTCATGGATTTCTATTAAAATTCCTCATACTTTTCCTTGAGAGTGAACGCAATAAAGTTCGAAACAGCTTGTTATTTGTTTTTCCTTGAAATTACATTTTTACGTGTATATGTATATCTGATAGAAGGCATATTTTCGTGTTTTTAACCTGGTAAATGCGTATGGCCTTAAAAAAAGACCATGAGTACGAGACATTTCTAAAAAAATTATAATATAGTTAACCTTGCAAAAAAATCTTTAACAAAACTTGAAGAAAATTGAATTTAAAACTTACGGCCGTATGATAAGAAAAATGTGAAATGCACTTTTATCAGATTTAGTGTAGCTTCACAATTATTTATAAATTTATTATATGTAAAAGGTTAAAATGTAAAATATATAAAAAAATAGGATTTTTGCTCAAATGTACATTTCACATTTGTTTAGCATACGGCCGTTAGACTGAAATAAATAATGTTAAATTGGCAGGAAGCCAAGTTACATAAAATTATAAAATTCAAAATGTTAAATTTCCTCTTGCAAGGTTACTCATTCGCAACAAACTCTGATCTGAGGTCTAAACTAGATAGAATTCGTATTTCCTCGGAAATACATTTATTTATATTAGCATATACGAGTATGTATCTGGTTGTATGTTTATTTTCGGGTGGTTAACTCGTTTTCAATGTAAGCAATAATGGACTGATGAAGAGCAAGTGATAATGTGCGTTATATTGTATTAGGCCGTGTTGAGAATGGTATATGTGTATGTGTAAAATATTGAAAGCAAAGTTTTGTGTAACGTTTCTTAGAAACTATAATCTCCACTTCTCGCACTTTTTAGTCTCTCATATCTCTCCCCTTCTCTCCGACTGATGACACCGTCTACGTTATAGAATTCTTCGTGTTAAATCCCTGACTCTCTCCTGCATTTCCGCGCCAAAATCTCCAACTCCGTTTTGACTGTCAGTGCCAAATCTTCCGCTCACTCTTGGCTTTCAGTACCGAATTTATGAGACCGTTGCGGGTGAAGTGAAGAAATTACAAGAAATTAGGACGGATATGGGTTTGGTCATAGCACAACTGGGACATTTAAACCGGTACAAATCGAATGGTCCTGAAGGTATCCTGGAACAAGTCTTGCGGAAAGTCAAAAGAGAGGTGGCATATCAAATATCCGTGTGAGGAGACCCCTCGAAGGACCACCGTGAGAGGAAGCCCTCTCGGAAATACCAATCTCTTCTTTCAAGACCACGTGCGCCTAGCGTGAGAATTTTAGAAAGTTCGAGAAAGAATCAGTCTCTCACTAGATCACTCGTCACAGCTGTGTTTGCTTTCGGACGCCACTTGTCCCCCCTCCTCCCCTGCGATAACACTGTGCGCAGCCACATTAACCCTACCCCCATATCACGGGGCAAGTTTCACCAAATCGTTATCATGAAATGTGTTTGCATAGACTGGCGCCAATAATCCTCTAGTGACTGCCAGGCCCTGAGGCGTCGATCGGACCAGACACCCGGTTATATAACCCGAAGCTCACCATTTCTCGAGGAGATTGAAAGCCCGCCATTCACACCATTCAGACTGCCGTCTGTTTCCCGATAACCCCTGTAACCAGTCGTCGAGTCATCGTATTTCGTCGAAGATCTCGCAAGCAGATCTACCTTCGTTAAGTTTTGGCCTCTGTTCAGAGGAAAGTTATCAAGCCCCCTTATTTCCGGAGAGTTGTGCGGCCCTCTCATCTCTCACCACCCCCTTCAAGATTCCCGCTCTTTCAGACTGAGACTCGCTGCCGATCTGCAGAATCAACTCGCGTTGAGATTATGTCTCTCTGGAGCAGAGGAAATCTCATTCTTCATCACGAATTAATCCAACCCTATCTTCGAATCCTTCTCGTCAGGACTCCCCGAAGTATCTTCTTGAAGACCTGCACCGTTGTCTTCCACCCACCCTCCAATTCGCCCGCGCTTGAAGGTAAAACAATCTTGTATGGTCATTCCAAGATTACCTTTATTAAGTAATTTGTTCACTTCTTTTGTATGTATATATATATGTATATATATATATATATATATATATATATATATATATATATATATATATATATATATATATATATATATATATATATATATATATTGCCCCCTTTTATTATATATATATATATATATATATATATATATATATATATATATATATATATATATATATATATATATATTGCCCCCTT
Source organism: Ceratothoa steindachneri (assembly GCA_963969495.1). NCBI lineage: Eukaryota > Metazoa > Arthropoda > Malacostraca > Isopoda > Cymothoidae > Ceratothoa > Ceratothoa steindachneri. Next base: position 132,100,876 of record OZ018325.1, read on the forward strand.
TTATTATATATATATATATATATATATATATATTAAAATTATATTTTGGGCTAATGTTCTTTATATATCCTTTGAACTGCAACTTGGAATGCTATTAGTCAAAATCCGGTCAACCGTAAATCGAACTATTTATTAATCGCCCCAGAACATATCTTAAGCGGCCTTTGGTCAGCTGTCTGCCAGTGCTTGTGTACGACTTTGTGCGCCGAGCTAGTCTACACAAGCATACCTCGACAATCTATGATCTCCAATGCGTCCCTGGACAGTGGTACGGTTCTAATGGACTGGCGGATAGTTAATGTCATTCCGATTTGTAAGGTATGGAATTGAAGCTGTACAGGTAACTACAGGCCAATAAGCTTGGCTTCAGTAGTTGGAAATGTGTTAGACGATCTAATTAGAGATAGGATCAAGGTCCACCTAGACTTTTACATTCTACTCAAGGCTTCCCGCATGGGTTTCATAAGAAACGGTCGTGATTAACTAATTCGCTGGAGCTTTTACATGTTATGATGGAAGAGTATGACCGTTGTCATGTTGTGGACGTACTTTATCTAGACTTTGAAAACGCGTTCGTTAAAGTTCTCTTGCCTTCCACTTACCAGAGGCTTATAACTAAGGTGCAAGCGCAGGGTATTGACGAAAAGATTGTGGACTTGATTGAGGACTGGGCCTTTCCTTTGTTATCAGTGACGAGCGGCGTTCCTCGAGGCTCTGTGTTTGGCTCTCTGTTACTTATCATCTATATCAACGATATAGACGATGGATTATTTATCCAAAACTGAGATTTATGCCAAATCTCAAGCTGTCTCTTGATTTTCCACATCAAATATATGACTCTTTTGGCTTTTCGAGTCATATATGTGACTCTCCTTTGGCTTCCTATGCTAAATATTTGATTCTCTCTTGTCTCTCGTGCCAAATCACCTTGACAGAGGTGCAAACTATAAACTTATCAATTTAATGTCGCTCATTGATAAACTATTAGAATCAATCATAAGACATTGATTAGTTAACCAGTAAGAATACCATGGCTGACTAAACAGTAAACAATACGGTTTTAGGGGGAGAAGGGTCGTTTTTGCTTAACAAACCTGCCGGGATTATTTCATGACATGACCGCAATTTGTGATTATTTTAAAGTTGTAGACGTAATTTATTTTGACTTTAGAAAAGCTTTTGATTTGGTTCCTCACATACGAACTCAATATAAAAAATTGAACTCACTGGATTAAGGCATATTTTTAACTTTAATTCGAAATTGGCTTACAACCGGAGGCAGAGTAGTTCTAAGTGATCCATTATCTTAATTGGTGCTCCTAACTAATGTCTTCACAGTAGGTTCGGTCTTGAGTCCGGTACCTTTCTTAATTTTCACAAACGATCTCGATTGTAATTTGTTAAGTAAGATAAACTATTTTGGCAGATGCCACAAAGCTAGGGTAAAACGTGTACCAAAGAATCAATAAGGAAAAAATAAGCACGATTTAAATGAAGTATTTAACTGCTCTAACAACTATCAACTTCCATTTAGTATAATTAGACGTAAAATGATACACATTGACTCGCACAACAGTTCGCTTGAATATACTTTAGGAGATCACCTATTAGAGAGCAAAAGAGAAACAGTATCTTAGACTACTAGTTTCAAATTACTTATAATTTCGAAACATTGCGTTTGAGTTGCAAAAAAGGCAAACTGAATTAATTCTGAGAAATTTGGTCTATAAGAGTAGAGATATAATCGTTTGGTTATTTAAGTCGATTGTTCGACCACTGATTGAGTATGTTGCCAAACATTGCTCACCTTTATTGCGTAAATATAACAATATACTGGAGAGCGATCAACCTCGTGCGAATACACGTAGTTTAGAACTTCCTAACTATCGTACGAGGAAAGAATTAAAGCGCTTAATTTGCTTCCGTATTGTCGGTTACGCAGTAAGAAATTTGGAATGTTTAAAATTATCAAAGGGTTTGAGAATTTTAATTTTAAAGTACTCTTCAAACGAGCGCCTGAATCTAATAACAAAACACATGGTTTTAAATTGAAACGATTCCAGGCAATGATCGTGGCAATATTTTTCACTTATAAGATAACCTAAAAATGGAATTCTCTCTCAAAGATTGCATCATAATGGAAAATCTTTCTGTAAATGTTTTTAAGAATAGATTAGCCAAAATTTTTAACCTTTAGGACGTGGTACAAGAAGATAGAAGAGGCCTGAAGAGTTGATAACATAAATGAAAATACACGTACGTTTACAAATACCTTCAATATTTTATAGCAAATCAGAATTACGTAAAGAAAACTTATTTGAAAGCATTTCCGTCGGTGACCATGTAGGTGTATACCACATAATCTATAACTTCAGAAGCTGCAATTTTGATATGTATCGTTCTAAGTTAAGTCTGGTTAGAGATCTTTAGTATTAACGATGAAGTCATGATGGAGTTGCATGAGGCAAGATTTTAAGCTGCCAAACAAAAAGATTTTTTCCTTATGTGTTCCTTTCCCTGTATTATCCGATAGTTACTAATATTTTAGTACCGATTTTTTATATCATACGTGTTACTAATCGTATGAATAGTCTATACACGGGGTGGGTAAACTAGAGGGCCACTTTTTGACTTTGGCAAAAGGTCGAGGGCCATACTCAATTAATCCTAAACATTGTCATCGAAATAACATAAAAAATAAAAATAAATCCTTTGTACAAATATTATTTTACTTACCTTCATTTATAAATTAAATATTTTAACATACCTCGTCGCGGGCCATATTTTGAGCATTAGCGGGGCATTTCTAGCCCGCGGGCCATGCATTGCCCAGGTCTGGTCTTTTCTGTATTCGTCTTACATGTAAATAAATTCACGGTGTTTCTTTTCTCCTTTTGCCTTTTTCTTTATTTATTTCTCTCAGGACTGGTCTCAGAGTGGGTCTAAGGGTCCCTACTATGTAATTATGTACTACTACTCCTACTATTACTAAACTAGCGTGACCATCACATTGAGGTTGACCTCCGAAGAAATGCGTCTACTAGAGGCCCTATACTTGGCAGGGTGATCTCCAAAACTGCGTGACCTATAACACTTCTTCACAATTTTACTACCTTTAACTTTATTACTTTATTTTCTGCGGGGATGCCCTCGTTGTTTTTCTCTTCTTCCTCTTTATTTTAATACTTTAACCCTTCTAAATTATTTTACATCGTTCTCAGTCCAATTATTTCAAATCAACTTTAGCTCTTCTTCCAGCTCACTTCTCCGCAACCAATCAAATTAATCCATATCGCTCAGTTCGATTTTATTGATCAAATAAACGAAAATTAGTTGAAACGCGTCGAAAAAAAGAAGCCAAATTCAGAGAAAAAGAACAAAGCTTCGCCGCTATTTGAATCCTTGGCCATATTTTATCCTCCTCCGAGCGCGCGATTTGAGTCCATCGTTTGCTTTTCATCAGCGAGGTGATTAAAGACGGCGCATTGCGGGATTGATACAGGCTCTTTTGCACTCGCAGCCCGGGCTATTCAGGCGTCGGAATTCCAAGATCGTGCCGCTTTTGTAGTTCACTCCAAGTTCACCTAGTGGAGAAATTCCACCCCAAGGTACCTAGTGAAGATTTTTCACCCCAAATTCACCTAATGAAGATTTTCCATCTCAAGTTCACCTAGTCAAGATTTTCCACCCCAAGTTAACCACCTAGTGAACATATTCCACTCCAAGTTCACCTAGTGGAAAATTCCACCCCAAGGTACCTAGTGAAGTTTTTCCACCCCAAGTTCACCTAATGAAGATTTTCCACCCCAAGTTCACCTAGTGAAGATTTTCCACCCCAAATTCAGCTAGTGAACATATTCCACTCCAAGTTCACCTAGTGAAGATTCACCACCCCAAGTTCACCTAATGAAGATTTTCCACCCCAAGTTGACCTAGAGAAGATTTTCCACCCCAAGTTAACATAGTGAACATATTCCACTCCAAGTTCACCTAGTGGAAAAATTCCCCCCCAAGGTACCTAGTGAAGCTTGTCCACCCCAAGTTCACCAAGTGAAGATTTTCCACCCCAAATTCACCTAGTGAACATATTCCACTCCAAGTTCACCTAGTGAAGACTCACCACCCCAAGTTCACCTAGTGAAGATTTCCCACTCCAAGTTCAAGGAGTGAAGATTTTCCACCCCAAGTTCACCTAGTCGAGATTTTCCCCTCAAGTTCACCTAGTGAAAATACTCTACCCCAAATTCACCTATCGAATATTTTCCACCCCAAGTTCACCTACTGAAGATATTCCACCCCAAGTTCACCTAGTGAAAATTTTTCACCCCAATTTCACCTGGAGAAGATATTCCACCCCAAGTTTAGGTAGTGAAGATTTTCACCTAGGGAAGATATTCCACTCGAAGTTCACCTAATGAAAATATTCCACCCCGTGTTCACCTAGTGAAGATATTCCACCCAAGTTCACTTAATGACAACTTTTCACCCCACTTTCACTAAGGAAGATATCCCACACCAAGTTCATCTAGTGAACATATTCCACTCCAAGTTCACCTTGTGAAGATTTTCCACCACAAGCTCACCTATTGAAGATATTCCACCCCAAGTTTACCTAGTTAAGATTATCCACCCCGAGTTCACCTAGTGAAAATATTCTAACCCAAGTTCACTTAGTGAAGATTTTTCACCCCAATTTCACCTAATGAACATATTCCACTCCAAGTTCACCTTGTGAAGATTCACCACCCCAAGTTCACCTAGTGAACCTATTCCACCCCAAGTTCACCTATTGAAGATATTCTAGCGTCAAGTTCGGCTAATGAAGAAATTCCATCCCGATTTTATCTAAACCTTCTCAATATCACCCAAATGCAAGAAAATATTATACAAATTTTGAATCGCCTTAACATAAACAACCTCCAAATCACTAGTGAAGAAAGGAGATCTCAATTATTTTTAACTAAAGATAAAAAACAAATTTTCTTCATCTGAAGATAAACCACCGAAGAAAAAGCTAAAAGGATGCACACCCTATGGTTAGGTCAGTTATTTTTTCTTACTCAAACAACAACACTGTTTACATACTTAACACATCACCTGACATGGTGTTTTATTGCGAGACTTATTTGTTTTTCTGTTTACTGTGTGTCAACAATTAGGGTCATAGGCACACATCTTGTAAATTATATCACAACCTCATAAACATACTACTTGTTACTTACACCGTGATCGAAACTGATCCACATTTTCATACTTTAAGATAAGCGACCCTTAGATGTTTCAGATTGCGCTTCGTCTGCAAAATTGAAAGCTGTTTACCATCATAATCTTTTTACCTGATTTCCTCTTTTCAACTTAGCTCCCTCACTCCTTTCTAATTGCATTTATGTCTATAAATTAATGAGCTTTGCTACCTTTCGAACTAATAGAAAGGATTCAAAAGGAATCCTCATGTTTTTATTTACTAGAAATGTTTCAATCTCAGTTGATGCTATTCTATTTCCAATCAATCAATCGATCCGTGGTGACTCTGACTTCGATTTTCCTCAAATGTTTAACTCTCAGCTTCTTCCAATTCCCTCATTAAAAGCAGTTGCCTCATGCATATGCTCAAAGCAGCAGGATTCCTATCCTTAATTCGCTCCTTCCACTAAAATCCCAGTGAATTTAATTCCATATGAATCATTCATGAATACCAATCAAGGTACATTAATATTGATGAAGGTGAGACGCGCGAACACAAGGTTAGCGTCCTATTTTAAAGTTTTCTCGATTGAGGTCGTACTTTGACACGAGATTTAATGGATATTTACTGGCACTCAAGCCATAGATTTGAGTGTGTATGTTTCGATGTTCCTAGTGAGACTTAAAGTGGCCCCCTTCTCACTTTAAGATTTACATTTGGCGAGGTTTAGTGCATTAATCCTTTTCATAATTGTTTTTTTTCATATTTTTCCATCTTGGTTTGGAATTTATGGCCATTATTTCCTTCGTTCTCAAGCCTGCGTTTTGAGCGAGGCAAAAATGAAAATTTCTTAGTGTATTATAGAGACAAATGATGCCTTGTGTACATTAAACACTAGAAAAGAAAGTTAGAAGCTTTTGAAAATTGGCAATTTTAGTTCTAGCTCTTCATACGTACCACTCTCATACACAGTATGACACTCAGTACTTTGTTTTTATGATTTTTTTTTATTCAAAATAGAAGAAGAAAGAGTGACTATATTTTCTTCATAAAGCTTTGAAAAAAACGCTAAAGAATCTTTTGCTCAAATGCAGAAGGCATATGGAGAAAATGTATTGTCACGCACAAGTGCCTTTGAGTGGCATAAACGTTTGCGTAACGGAAGAACAACAAGGGAAGATGAAAGATCAAACCATCTTTGTACTTATTGCAGGGCTTTAAAATATTGAGCGAATTAAAACACTGTCGAAACTAAACGCCAAATCACTGTCAGAATGTTATCAGAACTGAAATTTCACGAGAAGACATAACAAAAGAAAATTGTATGCTAGGTTTATTACCTTCCTTCTTACACAAATGCAAATAGAGGTTCGTTCTACTCTTTGTACAGATTTTATAGGGAATGAAACATGGTGTCTACAATATGATCTACGAGCGAAAAGACAAAGTCTGGAGTGATAAGGCAAAAGATAAACCTGCAACAAGGAAACCTTGTGGATTACCATAAAAGAACAAATTAATATTGATTACATTTTTTTATTATAAAGGCGTTGTTCACGGAATAATTGAGTCCATTAGCTCAAAATTTTAATCGATAATTTAATTGGAATGTTCTCAAACATTTACGAAACAGCTGAGATGACATCGTCCTAAGTTATGGGAAACAGGAAGATGATGTCTCCTTCACTAATAAAATATGTTTGCGCCCAACCAGCAAGCGGTTGTAACACATTTGTGGCCCAAGGAAGAGTCACCCATTTCACTTTGGCTGAGTAGTGGATGGAAAGCCGTGAGTATTGTAAACTGGCTATGTACGTGATGGACCTAGGATAATGAAGCTACCTAGCGCATGTACCAAACTCGCAGATTCCCCTGAATGGCGGCAGCTCCCTAAGAACACCAATTTTTTTTCTATTAGTTTCACCTGGAATCAAACCCGGTACCCAGGCAAGGAGATCCAGCGTCATATCCACTAGGCCAATATCCGAGAGGAAACACGGCTTCCGATTACGGCGAAGTTGAGCTATATCGAGCGTGTTAAGTCACCGGATGGAGATCCGATTCGGATCGCATTCAGGGCGGCTGCCACACACACTCTAGCCGTGGTATTGCCTGTGTGTCAGCAAATACGTACACATGTGTATATCCACGACATCTTATAATGTTTCGATCTTCGACACTGACTCTAAAATTGATGAACCCACGCGATATAAAATTTTCGAATTCCAATCGCTTTCATTTTCCATAAAATTGAATTAAGATTTTATTTAAGCAAAAAAGGGATTTTATTTGGACGATGACACACTTTTTAGTCGAGAATTGATAATTTGTTTATTTTGGCGCGTCATTAAAGTCCGGGGGTGGACACCACACACTATTATAATTATTGCGGGGGGCAAGAGCCCCCCGCCCCCCCGATCAGAGTCGTCAATGGACTCTCGATCTCCTTTCCTCGCGCCGGATCTTCCCATTCCGACCTTTGCTCGCCACGGTGCGTCAGGTGATATCTGGCAGCGCCCTTTTCCCCAACGCCAGCACTTTGCCCACCCTGTTCTAATATATCTTGCACACATTTTCACTTTCTCTCGTTTCAACGCTTTCTTTACATTTCTCTCCTTATAAACTACCTGTGGGATAGGACCTCGTTGCTATTGCGCTTTAAACTCGAGAGAGAAAAAAAGTCGAAGAAGAAACGGAAGGTCATGCCATGAATTCTAAACAATGATGACCTGACCTAATATACAATTTACATTTATCTCCAGTCCACTATTCAATGTACACTAATCAATTTTGGTGAAACATAAAGTTAAGCTATCTCTCAATTCAAAATAATTACCCATAAGGCGAAAAATTACAAACAAGTGGAAGGTTAGGTTAGGTTAGCTTTTATTTTTCCTAATTTAACATTAAATCTTTACTGGATCAGTTTATAATTGCTTATCTTTATTAACCTAATTTCTAAAGTTCAAGTGAGTTCAAATACAATAGTATTAGGTCACTAAAACACAAAGATTACTTATCTTTACTCGACCCATAGGTTTTTTATAGTACTCGGTGGGGACGCTTTAGTCACCCCCAGGAAGATCAAACTTCAGTCCAGTGTTTCTAACGGATCTAAAAAGATCCATTCAAAACCGTAACCTAATTAATGCTTTGATCTTTCGTCGTTTTTAATAGAAAACGGCAATTATCAATAATTTCTTTGGGCATCGACGCTAAACACTTTTGGGCAAATTGGAAAAAAAATATAGCAGACGGTGCGGGTGACTGAAGCTTTATCTTCCCTGGTGGTGACTAAGGCGTCCCCCAGGGTGCTATAAGAAGCGGGCGGTATCTCTTATTGTGCTGCACTAATGCACTAACCGCACAATCTGTTATATATATATATATATATATATATATATATATATATATATATATATATATATATATATATATATATATATATATGAATAACGTTACAGCCACGAGGAAAATGAAACAACCGAGAACTGCGAGGCCTTTCGACTAATGGTCCTTTACTAAGCAGTCTGCTTAGTAAAGGACCATTAGTCGAAAGGCCTCGCAGTTCTTCGTTGTTTCATTTTCCTCGTGGCTGTAACGTTATTCATAAATTCCTCACATTCCTTATTTTCGTGATTCAGTTATACATATATATATATATATATATATATATATATATATATATATATATATATATATATATATATATATATATATATATAAAGGATCTTTCAATAAGGCCGCTCGATTTTTAAATGTAAATAAAACGAGTTGTGTGTGATATATGCACTCAATTTATTTTAAATTGGAAAGTACATTTTATGTCCGCCGCGGCTTCGCTTGGTGGAACGTATTCGGGAGGCCCAATTTTCGATGACTTTGTCGCATAAATCTGGCTAAATTTGCTGGATGGTGTTCGTTATGTTGACTTTGAGGACATCAACTGTTTGCGGATTATTCGCATAGACCTGCGATTTAAAGTACCTCCAAAGAAAGTAGTCTAATGGCGTTAAATCGCATGATCTCGGTGGCCAGTTGACGTAGCCACCGCGCGAGATGACCCTGCCCTGAAATTACTGGTGCAAAATGTCTATCGTGGCGTGCGCATTGTGGCACGTAGCGCCTTCCTGTTTGAACCACATGTCGTCAGTATCCATATCAGGCATATAATTCAATTGAGGCCACAAGAAGTTGCTTATCATCGATCTGTAGGTCTCGCTGTTGGCGGTTATGGCAATCTCATCTTCGTTCTCAAAAAAAATACGGACCGATGGTTCCGTTAGACGAAAGTTCGCACCAAACAGTGACTTTGTGGGATGCAATTGGTGCTAGTGTATCTCATGTGGATTATTATGGTTCCAAATCCGACAATTTCGCTTGTTCACGAATCCATTCATCCAAAAATGGGCCTCGTCGCTGAAGATGATTTTTTGGGGGAAATTTGGGGCAACTTCCAACTACTCTAGAGCCCAATCAGCGAACACACGGCGTTGTGTATGGTCGTTTACCTTAAGTTTCTGGGTAAGTTGGATTTTGTACGGGTGCAGACCCAAGTCCCTACGCATAATTCGCCAAACTGAAGTCGCAGAAAGGCCAAGTTCTTGTGAACGACGAAGAAATTGACTGCCTCGGATTTTCCCGTACACTTCCATTTATAGCAGCGATGTTTTCAGCAGACCTTGCGTTTTGGTGAGGTACGGGTGTTGGCTGATTGTTGATTGACCCTTTTGCCCCGAATTTGACCACCAAGCGTCGAACAGTGGACTCGGCATGACGATTGTGGCGAGGATAGAAATTACGTAATGCGCGGAACGTTTGTCGAACGGAGCACTGATTTTGATAATAACATTTTATGATTTGAAACGCTGTTCAACGCTATAACAATCTATCGTGACTTGCCAAGTACTACTGAACAGTTCACAGTGAGGTTGCCAGATGTCGCTTTAACAATATGCCAATTATCGCCTGACAAAGCTTGAGCGTCTTTGTTGAAAGACCCTTTATATATATATATATATATATATATATATATATATATATATATATATATATATATATATATATATTTCTACAGCACATTAAATAAGAGGTAAATTAGTAATCCAGTCTGAATATATTTGCATATAAAATTTAATCAACTTTAAGTACTCACAAATGTTCTCTGTCAGCAGCAGGAATACGCGCCTGAATAAGTTGACTCCTTCTGTCCTTGTTTTATCATAGAACTGATAAAGGCAATTGGTCTGAACGTGTCTCAAACACGTTGACCGCATTTTTTTATAAAATGGAACGAATGAACTGTTTGACCAAATTCTGACAACATCAACCTTGATGCGATCAAGTAGAGATAAGCCGTTTTAAAAATTAGAAAAAAAGATGGCACTTCTTTACGAGGTAAACTTAGAAATGGTTTATCTTCACTAGTGGCTATTTTAGCTAGATCGTTTATGTTTTATCACTTTTGTGTTTCTGTAACTTTAGAATATTACTTATCAAGGGTGTGCATTAAATATGAGACTTCATTGGAAATTTAATAATCTTTTCAACTTTCATCCTACAAAAAACTATCTTTTTTCTAGCCTATTCATTCTGTATAGCTCACACAAAAATAACACATACCCGAAAATGTTTCTGCATGTTTATACATCTAATTTCAGGGATGTGCATATTTGTACATTGTTGAGAATTTTCATTAGGTGCCATATTTATAGGACGTGCAAACTTCGATCAAAGTACCTTGGTAAAAATTTCTTTAACTATTGATTGGACGAATATTCTGCAAGGCTAAATATTATTTAAAATTCTCAAAAGCACATACGAGAATAGCAATGGTGGGGAAAAGAAGAGCAACTTGTATAGGACACGGAATAAAAATAATATCAGCGATAAAAAGAATGTGTATAAATGAATGTCATATTCCTTTCACTCTTTTGTATCAGTACATTGTTTTTCCCTACTAGCAGGAGGTTGGCATGAGAGAAGATCTTTCCTAACCTTTCCTATGTTGTGTATGTAGTTTGTGATAAAAAAACGTCAGTTACATGAAAACAATCAAAATGCATCTCTGGAACGCATGCTGTAGATAATATGTACCTGTAGATGTAGATATAATATTCGAATACATTTACTGACACATTCTTGCACATTTAGACATATTTTTTTTCTCTCAGGAACGGGCCGAAAGTTGCGGTAGAATTAAAGAGCTTTGCCGATTTGTCGGTCTTCTTCGTTTCCTCTTCTTTTTCCTTCACCATCTTCTTATTCTCCTTTTTTCACATATTTTAACTTTTGCTTTATCTTCACTCATTTCTTTACAAATCTCTCTCATTACACTCTGCGTGATACGGCCTCATTGTTATTGCGCTTTAAATTTTTAAAAGATAACAATTTTTGCTTAATGTCCATAAAGTTTTCAGCCAAAACTTAAGCAATGACTATAGAATTATTCCACTTATCCTTATTTTTTAAGTATTGACTTTTAATGATTATCCAGCACTTGTCGAAGATCACTAGGAGAGAAGAATCTCTTCTAACCTTTGACTAGATTAATCATTCTAGGCAAAGGCATGAATTTTACAATGTCAAAATCTGAACTAAAAAAGCTAAGAAGGAAATGACGAGCACGGTTGAAGTTGGTCGAAGGCAGGCGGAAGCGGGCGAAGGTGGGCGAAGGCTGGCGAAGGTGGCCGAAGGCTGGAGAAGGCAGGCGAAGGAGGGCGAAGGTAGGCGAAGGCTGGTGAAGGCAGAGTATAGCCAAAGAGACGTACTGTCGCTGTGAGAACGGAACGGATGGAGGCAGACTAGAGTCAGCGCACACCGCCGTAGCGAACAGGAAGCCGAATGCAGAATGAAAAACAATGTAGAGATGGAAGGCAAGGGATTTCCCTATGAAATTTGTATTCAACTTTACAAAAACAATTCAAGTGCTAGAGAATAATCATAACAAGATATAAAATAAAATTATACCCATAAATGGAGGTAATTCGAACCTGCACGATTATTTACTAATCCGGCATATTATTATCCTGTTTGATCACTGTGGGTACCTTAGGCATTTTTTTTTTTGGCGGGGGGATGTGGATGGTAGATGAATGAGTGACATTTTAACAGCACACGCTTTGATCCCTCTCACCTTTTCAACGGAGATTTATTAATATTTTTATTCGCTGAATACATCAATGCAAGGATCGTATTTTCTAAGGACAATTTCAATAAGCGACGGTGGAGTTGGGGTAAGATAAAGGGGGAGACTGGGATAGAGGGGAAGGGGGTAGGCTCGTAACTTCAATGGGTGGTTCTACAGGTAGGGTACGTAGGAAGAGCGAGAGCTTGGCCCCAAGGAAAGCGCCGTTAGAGCCATATATTGGTCCCCTTGGCAACATGGCAACATGACCTGAAATTCACAGGCAAGAATACCGAAAGCTAATCGGGACCGGAACCACTAGCGAGAGGGATTAGGGGGCAATGGGATTTCTTCCAATTAATCATCCATCACATGATCTGTAATCGATTATTGTAAGATATGGAACGAGACGAACAAAATCATATACAATTTCCATTCATCACACGACTTCTTTCAGAACCTCTCTTTCCCTGAAATCCTGGAGTAGATGTTCTGGTTGGGTTATGCTTTATATTTTAAATAATTCTTCCCTCCCCCCCAAAAAAATCTTCCTAACTAGTAAAATAAATCCTTAGTTAACTCCACAAACCACACCAGTGCACGTCAACGAATCTTCCACTCTGTCTAATTGAATCCGAAATACCGCCAGGTAGAAACGTCAAATTAAGCTAATTGCGGCTGTGGGACACCAACGAGCTCTCGTCTTGTCATCCACTTCATTAGGGACTTTGTCCTGAAGAAACGGAGATGTATGGAGCTGCAGGAAAGGGGGGGGAGGGGACTTCAAAGGCTCACTTTAAGAAATCCTGCCAACGGCATTCACCCTCTTCTACACAGTCCTCAGACAGTTCGATATAGCCCATCACAGAATTTAACACACAGCTTAGGATTAGTGCATAGATTGACTAAAGCTCCTAGGAGGTGTATGTTCACGCATGTGTGAAAGTGTAGGTGTATATGTGAGTATATACATACATTTATAGGTATTTTTGTAACGGTACTGCTGAATAACTCCGACCATCAATCGATACTAGGCTGTAATGCTTGCACACATGCATGAACATATATAATGATAATAATAATAATTGTAGCCCACGTCATTCAGGAATTGATCGCTGAATAATACCAGCACCCTTACACATTTACTTACTTTCATACATGTCTACACATACACCACTTGGCCTCTTTAAATGTCTACGATATTAGTAACGAAGCAACGCCATCTACCCACAGCGTCTAAATTTGAGCACGATTCCACATATCACGCGTAGGAAAAAGAAAAGGATACACATGATCGAAGTGATCTTAAAGCGTGCCCTAGCAACCCGCCTCTCGGCCTTTTCTTAATTATTTATTATTATTAATTATTTATTAATCATTTATTATTATCGTGATTTTTATGATTATTATTATTGTGTTATTATTATTATTATTATTATTATTGTGATTTTTACGATTATTAATATCTCCGTGATTTTTATGATAATTATTATTATTATTGTTGTAATTTTAATTATTATTATTTAGAAGATGAAACCCGGGAATGATGTCCAGGGGAGAGACTTTAGCCAGGAGGTTCAGCCCACTGGGGCACTGGCCAGCAGGAAAATAAGTGCAGGGGCGAAGAACCTCCTGGGTGAAGCGTGTGTGGCAGATCGGCGGTGACAAAAGTCTCAGACTAGGTGATTTCCGGGGCAGGGGTAAAGGACAGGTGGGATGCAACATATTTTGATCCGAACCCTGAGCCCAATGCAGGTTATGCGTCAGGTATCTGGCAGATCTCGCTCATATAGTCCCTATGCATAATTTAAAGCCAAATTAAAAAGAGCATTACTAAAATAGGGGGTGGAATGGATGTAGAAGAGGTTTGTAGATGGGTGTGGAAAGTATATAGTCAAGATAGTTAAAAGAACGACAGCAAACTTGTTAATTTCAATGAATTTTATTACACGTTGTAACGAGAATCTGTCCTTCCAGCCATCAGCAACGAGCAATTTGGAGTCAGGATGGAGACTAAGCTTAATTTAATTAAATAGTTCCATTATTAATATTCCCTTGAAGTTATTATCTCCATTCGAGGCTCATCAAAAGCTCTACCATGCGATTACAACATACAATAATATCAATATTAAAATATGTACATACAATTCATACCCCCAAGACAAACATTTAGATTTCTACTCTTTATTGCCTACTGTGGTAAATCATTCCGATACATCCAATACATCCAACCTACACCCGTTTTCTAAGTGGTGAAACGACGGCAAACTGAAAAGAAAAATCTAATACAAACCCAAAACAGCAATAGCGATAAGAACTGCATTATCAAATCTTATCAAACATAGTTTGTTCATAGTTTAAGATTCAAAATGCTAAAATTCAACGAAAAGATGAAAGAAAGAGAGTAAAGAAGCGACCTTTCACTTGCAATGACTAGACTTTCTTCAAATTAGTTAGAATAGACTGTAGTAGTTGTAAATAAACGACACTTCTATTTTGTAAAAGATGAGCTCTTTTGTGTGATGTTGACGGCATGGAAGCGCTCTGAACTTGGCTCTTCCTTGTGACGTTAGTCTCTGGGCCTTGCTTAAGAAACTCTCGCCAGTTTGGTTAACAAAGGAAGAATTGACTTCATTTGCGAGTTTATATTGAAGTGGATACTGGATCTATTAAAAACTGGCCTATCTTCAATCCTCTATGTAGGAGATAATAGCTGTCGTAATTTACTCCCCCAATAACCTGATCATAGCGGTAATTAATTCGCTAGTGATTTTATTTTTCTACCTTGACGGTTTAAATATATAAGTGGCCCATTCGGAAGTAGGAATATTCCCAGGCGAAAAAATGACACAGGGGAAAATTCCACACTAAGATTTTAGCCGCGCGCATTATTTATTGCCAGCGACAAATAAACTTAGATTTATAAACCTAACCTAACCATTTGCAATATTCTCTCTGGCAATAATTTCACTGTCAATTTTCTCCATTGACAATGTTTCGACTGGGAATCTTTCGTAATGGATTCATTATAGTCCCTATTTTTAAATGAGGGCATCAATTTTTCTTCTTTACCATATACCTCCAAATATGTCTCGTCTACTGGCACTTGTATACTTTTTATAGACTTTGTTAATGTTTTTTTTATATGTGTTTCGAAGGAGAACGGATCATTTCGTTTTAGCCCATCATTTTGTCAGTAAAATATGATGCATTATTTTATGTCAATATGTGAAGCTTCCAGTTTTGTAAAGTTCTGTTAAAAAACTTCAAAGAGACATGCAAATTTCCGAAAGATCTAATTTAACATGATAAAATTTCATATTTCGTGTCGCCTTAAAATGGAATTTTAAAACAAATATTTACATATGTACGTTATATATACGAGGGGCGGTCAATAAGTTTTGCGATTCCCGACAACCAGAAATCTCCCGACTGCTGTTCAATCCACTCTTGGACGGAGAGCTGGACATCTTCATCGTCCCCAAACCGACGTCCACGCAGTGCAGCCTTGAGCAGGGCAGCTTGTGCAACTCTGGTTTTGTGGACTTTGACGACGTTGAAGTCGATCATGGGGCGTCAGGTTTCTAGGGACCCAACGGGCAGAGACCTTGGTCATGGCCAAATTGCTGTGGATGATGTTGATAACACTTCCATGTGATATTCCAAGTTTTTGCTCGATTTCTTCGACCTTGACCCGTAAATATTTGGGGATTATCCTCTCCATACGGGCCACATTGTCCTCGTTGGTCACGTCTTACGGGCACTCTGGAGGGGGGTCAGCTTCAAGGGACTCACGACCATGGCGGAACTCCCTATTCCAGCGAGCAATGGTTGAATAGGAAGGGGCGGTATCGGTGTACACTGCAACCATGCATTCATGGATCTCTTTTGCATCCTTGCCTTCCTTGGTCAAAAATTTGATCACTGCGCGGTGCTCAACCTTCTCCATTGTTGAAAGATTTGTGACTGACGATCTGCGATCAGCTACTGCTTCTTAAATAGACGAGGCAGGAGCGTGTAGCTGCAGGTCCTGACTTGTCATAACTTGTCCTAACACCCCCACAAACAGCCATCCTCCTTCCTCTGTTTTGCCCTACCGATTCGCAAAACTTATTAACCGCCCCTCGTATTTTTTGAGTCATCTGCCATCACAATAGAAAGAGAAGTTGACGTCAGTCGTTTATGATGGACGACAGTCATGGTCAAAAGTTTTGAGTCTAATATATATTTTGAATTTTGAATTCGATATGAATAATTATGATAATATTTAAATTATTGTAGGTTTATTAAAAGTCAGCATTTATAAAAATATAAGAAAAATTAATGCATTCCTTCGCTGAATCTAAAATGGCGCTCTGGTCTTGTTCCTGTAGGAGGTGAGTTAAATGAATGACGTGTAATTATAATTTATTTCGTAATATTTTTTGTAAAAAATAAATGTTTGAATCTTTTCAATTCCAGAAAGGGTTCTTTCCAAACAAAAGCGTGCAACTATTGTTGCTCTGCACTAAAGTGGCTTGAAATGTAAAGGGCTAGTTTTTAAGTGTATTGCATCAAGGAACACCATTTTTAGAATCATTAATGACTTTAAGAAGACTGGTTACACTCCTGTGAAGAAGTATTCTGGACGCTCAAGAGCTTCAAATGAACGCCAAGATCGCCTCCTCGTAAGGCCGCAGCTGAATGATCGGGTTGCTTCGAGTGCCAAGCATGCTCACATTGGAAATGAGGAGGTGTGAAGGCTTCCGAGCGCACAGTGGGGCGGAGACTTTTCGACAAAGGTTCAAGTCGACAAGAGCTGTGAAGATGCCTCATCTCACCAACAAGAACCTCATGCATTGGCTCCACTTTTGTAGGAAATATAAAGAATTGACTGCAAACGACTGGAGCTATAGGGGTATTAGAGCCAGGAAATGGTTGGCTAAATTTTCACCGTTATCGGTCAACGTGGCGGTCTCCCATCCAAATGATAACGAGGCCCAATATTGCTTAACTTCGACGTAGCGCTTTAGGAGTACTAAGTTACCGGGCGCTGACGTTGGGCTGACTGCAATTTGGGGAAAGTTATCCTCTGGCTTGATTTTTAGTGATACGTGTTGGGTAAGAGGACCAGTTGATTACCCGTAGGAAAAGGAACTCTTGTAAGACGGATTCAAGGACTATTTATTGGGTTGAGAACTCGGTAGGCTTAGGTGCAATGGATTCGATTAAACGTATATCAGGTATTTGAGGCAGGCCTACTAATGTTTGAGTCTACTTTGGCTTACGCTTCCGCGAAACTAGCTACTGTGTTACTGCCCTTTCTGTATTTTACTTTGTCTGACTGCCCTCTGACTGATCTTTGGTATCTACTTAAGATGGTATTTAATGTGTCGAAAATTGTGGGCGTGGCCCACTGTTAGCCAATAATGCGGTTTAGGCGGAGCTTACTCGATTCGATGTTTATTCGGGTGTATACGGGGATAGAGAGAAGGTAAGCATGGGGTCAAGCTTTCGCCAGACAATCTCTATCTCAAATTTCGAGAATAAGATTTCGTGTTTCACGGCCCCGTGAGAATAAATAAAATCTGCGTCTTCCCGTTTCTCAACTACGTGCGTTTTGATAAACATGTTAACACAGCTTTGGGGTGCCTCCCAGAGCCTTACTTTAGGCCGAAAAAAAAGTTTGAAAAAATATCGCGAGAGGCACATTTCTGCGTGTAGCCACGTATGCACAAGTAAGTGTATATGCTTGTGAGTGTGTAAGCGTGTGAAAGATTCTCAAATTCATTTTCTCTGTAGCCCTCAAGAACAGTATATATTATATTTTACCTGACCAAATGTTACATGTTATTATTTACATGACAAAATGTTATATTTTATCATGTACATGACAAAATATTATATATTATTATTTGCATGACAAAGTGTTAGACATTTTTAGATCACTGGCATGTGCATAATTATGTGCGTGCCCATTTCAAGCTTTCATAGGATTCATATGACACTCATTGTCAATCCTATTTCACCTTGCAATGTGGCCCTACAGAGCAATGTGATATTCTCTGATGAAGCTTCCTTCCGCTTGTTTGGAGCTTCTGGAAGATCTCTCATTAGGAGGAGAAAAGTCTAGCAATTTCACGAGTTCTATGTCCTGTCCACGCTGAAGTATTCAGACACTCTCCATGCCTGAGGCTGCTCTCATCTAAGGGAACTTCAATTTTGATAAATAACATTGCCAGGAACTTAAAGTGGTATCGAAACGTGCTTCATCGCCACCTTTTCCCAACAGTTCAGGACCAATTTTGAGGTGATAACTATTCGTATTTTTCAGCATGATGGTGCACCTTGCCGCAAAGTAAAAGCAATAACAAATTTCTTGGATGGAAATATCATCGAATATTGGGTACATCATTGTAGCTATTTACTGTGCGCATCAATTGACTGTATTTATTATAAAATGGTTTGGGGTTGTGAATTATTGTATATTTCACCTTCAAATTATAATACAAACATACTAAAACAAAAGGCAACGTTTGATTAGTTCTTTTAATTTTCTTATATGAAAAAATATAGTAGTTTCAAAACTTTGGGCCTTTTATCTAGAAATTAAAGCCTTATAGGTTTAGGTTATTTAGTTATTTGCATGTATCTATGTATAAATATAGACGAACTAAAATAATATATTCCTAAAATTAATATTTACACCTTTGATCCTTTGACATGACTGCAGATAGTACTAGTTAAAGGTTATTAATTTCACGAGGAAAAGAAAATAGATGACACTTCAGTTTTGCCCTAATAACAGACGGAGGTTGTTAATATTTATGGAGTTCGGCTTATCCATTCATATATTGCGGAGTACTCAACAGTTCTCGGACCGATAACCCCTGAGTACTCTTAAGGATACGGATCCAATTTCTCCATGTGTTTGTATCTGAGCCACTTCTTAAGGGCCATGTAGCAAAGGTGCTGCATCATGATGCAAAATATATGGAACATGACCTAATTGCTCTTACATCGTGTTTTGCTCTTGTTCGACTAAATTGCTCTTTATTATTGGGATAAAATACGAGAGAGATAACTATCACAAGTAAGAAATAAACTCAGTGTAGGATTGCAGGATGCTTGAGTCTTGGTAGTTGCATTTGGTATGATGGTTTGTGGAAGCATTTTTTTTTATTCTGAGGACAACCCACATCCAAGCAGTCCCCTGGACCCAAAGGAAATGGGGGCGAAAGAAATTAAACGTGTTTCAGCCTTCCATTGTCTAGTCCAGGGATGGGAAACCTGCGGCCTTCTGGACCATCAGGTGCGGCCTTCTATGGCCTTTTGATATATATTTCTTTTTTGACATTGAACATTTTGTCTAAAATCATTATGCACACACACACAGACAAAAGGAAAGTTATGTATTTAGTGATGTCGCTCCCAGAGATTGGAAGCATTTTTCTTAAATTCAGTGAATCTAAACTTAAAGCAACTGCTCTATAAAGGCAATGTTTCCGTGTAAGCTACACTAGCCTAGTGGGAGTGAGTGATTTCGCGTATGATACAGGAAGAGTTCCTGTCTCGTCCGCCTCCTCTCTGTGGTCTGTGCTACTCCGAATACCTACTCTACTCAGTAATTGTGTTGTCGTGGCTTACTTCATACCGACTTGTTTTGTGAGACTGAGTTAGTTTCTGCAACAATTAAGTAATGATAAATAATAATACTAATCACATAAAAAATATAACTAATCTATATTGTTGTTGTTGTTATAATAATAATAATGATTATAATTATTATAACATGGTTGTGGATGCAGGTTTATCGATGTCTTGTCTAAGACTGTTTTATCTGGGTCAGTGTGTGGCTGGCCTTACTAATTCATTATTAACTTTTTTATGGCTTTTCAGAATAAATACATTTCTTTTTGGCCCATGATTATGTCAAAAAAGTTAAAACGGACTTTGAAAAAAGAAAACAGGATCTTTAATGAAGAATAGGAACTACAATATTTTTTAGTGAATACTGGAGGCAAAATATCTTGCTTACTTTGTGATACTGCAATTGTAACAGTTAAGAAATTCAATGCACAGCAACATTATGCTCTTTATAAAGACAAAAATGAAGGATTTATTGGACATCTTAAGAGAAAAATCCAAGAACTAAATGTACTGATTTCTTTTCATTGTATTTTACATCAGCAAAATCTCTGTGCAAAATCTGTAACTTTAAATGACACTTTGCAAATTATAACCATTGTTAACTACATTCAAGTGAATGCTTCAAAGCATCGTCAATTTCGAAACATGCTGATGATGGATGACGAAGTAATTAGTATAGATTTGCCATATCACTCAAAAGTACGCTGGTTGTCGCAAGGCAAAGTATTGATCAAAACTTTGTCTTTACGAAGGCAAATTATTGACTTTTTCAAGGAAAACAACAAGTATTGTGATTTATCAGATCCAAATTATTACAGAGATGTTGCCTTTTTATGTGATGTGATGTCAAAACAAAATGAGTTAAACATTTCATTGCAAGGCAGAAATAAATGTATTTATGATATGTGGCAAAAAAGTCAGGCATTTAGAAAGAAACTGTTGTATTTCAAGTCCCTTTTGGCTCAATCAAAACTTTCAGAAGAACACTTTCCCCAGTTTACGAAGGTAATCAGTGAAAATGAAGGTATCTATGGCTATTTTGAAGAATATGAGTCGGTTTTAGACACATTGATAGAAGAATACAATGAAAGATTTAATAATTTTGAAAAGCATAACATTACTCTGAAACTTGCTTTTCAACCTCACTTAGTTGATGTATCAGAGGCTCCTGAAGAGTTACAAATTATGCTTATTGAAATGTCTGAGGATAATACCCTGAAGTCTCTGTTTGACAAGAGAGAAAATCCTGTCGAAATTTGGAAAAACGCGATAGAATATCCTCGTCTTCGTGAACATCACGACGACTGGTTTCCTGTTTTTCTTCAACATACTGTTGTGAATCCACATTTTCGTACTTGGAGCAAATCAAGAACTCACTGAGAACACAGTTGACAGACGAGCATTTGGAGGACCTATTGAGACTAAGAACCGCTATGTTAGAGCCTGATCTCAAAAGGCTTTCTCAAAAGAAGCAAACTCAAAGAGGTCATTAATTTGTATAAAAAATGTACATGCTTGCCTAATGTATATTCAATATTTAAAAATGTTATATTCTCGATGTTTATATGCTATCTTTTTATAAGATTATTATTCCTTTACTTGTTTCTTGAATACAAAGAACCTTCTTTCTTAATTCAAATAATTTGAAAATGTCAAGCTTTCGATATTATTCATTTCTTATTATTTTGAAAACTTCTTACATAAATAAAATATTTGAAAATTCTACGTTTTCAATATTTTTCATTTACATATTACTTGTATAAAAAGTACTTACTTAAATAGGAATATTTGAAAGTATTATGCTTTCGATTTCTATAAAACTGTCTTTTTTATTAGATTACTAATAAATTACTTAAGGGATAAAATAACTTTAAATTTTTTTCTATGCGGCCTTTATGAGTGATGATGAATTGTAAGATGGCCTTTATGCACAAAAAGGTTCCCCACCCCTGGTCTAGTCCATTTATTTTCTGTAGAGCGTCAGTTTGGCGGGTTTTGGCTTATCGCGGGTCTCGAAACCATGAGGATGTTTGCCAAGTCCGAGTCTTGCAATGGGTGCGGGATAATTCGCGCCACCGACTCAATTTCTCGCTTGTCTAGACGATGTGGCGCTGGATTTGTAGAATCGAGAAACTGGTTTATGCATAGGGAGCGGACACACAAATTTGAGCGGCGTCATGATCAGGCCGCCCATTGACAGATACGCTGATATTCACCCCCCCCCCTCGGGGGTAATTAGCTCCACACACAACCAATCACAACGCCGCTATCATTTCCCTTCTCGTCTTAACAACATAACATACATATTATCTCTCATCTGTTCCTGAACCCTACCGATGGGACACGACTCACCCTTATGAAGACCTTCATATATCTATCTACCTATCTCTGACAAGGAACGGATTCCTTCGCCTTTCCCGGGACCATGTAGGGTCCCACCATCGCTGGTTAGTGTAAGAGAAAGACAAGAAAGACAATACGACTCGGGAGCCTTTCTTTCTCATTATCCGATTTCCATCGTCTGATTTTTCATTATCCGATTTCTTATCCTATTTCCATTGTCCGATTTTATTATCCGATTTCATTGTCCGATTTCATTATACGATTTCATTATCTGATCTCATCAATGATGCGGGAAGCGAATGGTGCTACTAGTCTACCAACCATGTGTTTCTTTTGACTCTTGGGCATTTGGAAGACTTCTTTGAAATTCACTACCCAGGAGAATACAATACTGGTATTTGTTTTGACCCTTGGGCATTCGTGAGGCTCCTTTGAACTCGACTTCACGGGAATGGACAACGCTGATATATTTTTGACTCTTGTCACTCGAATGACTTCTTTTAACTTGACTACCCAGCAGGAGACAGCCCTGCTGTTTCCTTTGAATCTTTTATGCCTTGCAATTGTTTTGATTCTTGGATATCCGAAAATATTCCTCGTATTTGACATCCCAGGAAAATAAACGCATTTATTTTGAATCTTGGATATCTGGAAGACATCTTTGAACATGTCTCCCAGAAAGAGAAAACAACTTGTGTATAATTTGAATTTTTAACAACTACTAGACCTCTTCGAACTTGAGGCCTAAGTAGGATACAATCCTGAAATTGGTTTTGACTCTTGGACATACAGACAACACATTCAAACTTAATTCCCAAGGACGAGACAACCTGGGCTTTTGTCTTGACTAATCGACGCACGACCAACTTCTTCGAACTTGATTGTTTAGGAAGAGATGACCCTGATATTTGTTTTGATTCTTGGATATCCGAAAATATTCCTCGTATTTGACATCCCAGGAAAATAAACGCATTTATTTTGAATCTTGGATATCTGGAAGACATCTTTGAACATGTCTCCCAGAAAGAGAAAACAACTTGTGTATAATTTGACTTTTTAACAACTACTAGACCTCTTCGAACTTGAGGCCTAAGTAGGATACAATCCTGAAATTGGTTTTGACTCTTGGACATACAGACAACACATTCAAACTTAATTCCCAAGGACGAGACAACCTGGGCTTTTGTCTTGACTAATTGACGCACGACCAACTTCTTCGAACTTGATTGTTTAGGAAGAGATGACCCTGATATTTGTTTTAGTTCTTGGACAACCGGAAGACTTTTTTTGAACTTGACTCCCCAGAAAGAGACAAATGTATTGTTTATTTTTAATCTTGGACACCCGGAAGGCTTTTTGTATTCGATTATCTAGAATGAGACAATCCTAGATTTTGTGTTGCACTCTGCATAGAAGGAAGACTTCTTATGCATATGAAGTAAGACTTATTTTAACTTGACTGCTTAGTAAGAGAGAACTCAGGTCCTTGTTTTAACTTTTGAACATACAAAAGACTTCTTCGTTTTTACTCCCAAGCTGGAGAAAATTCTGGCGTTTAGTTTGACTCTTAAACAATTGAAATACTACTGACTTCGAACTCGATTCCCAAGGAAGAGACAGACCTGGCGTTTGTTTTGACTTAAACATCTGGAAGACCCCTTCAAACATGACTTTCCAGAAAGATCGAACCTTCGATTTTGTTTTGAATCTTAAATGGCCAAACTACTTCTTCAAATTTGACTCCACTGGAAGAGACATTGCTAGTGTTTGTTTTGACTCTTTGATATCTGAAAAACTTATTTCAAATTGACTTTCCAGGAAGAGACAAATCTGGTGTTTGTTTTAACTCTTGAACGCCTGAATGGTAAAGGGTTTTCAAACTTGACTTCCAAGGAGGAAGAGTTGTATGAATTTGAATCTCCATGAAGGGAGAACTTTGGAATTTGATTTGCCCTCTGGACATCTGGAAGACTTATTACGACTTAAGTTCTAATGAGACGAGGAGAAACCCTGGACCTTGTTTTGAATCATCGACTTCTAGAATAGTTATTGAAACTGGACTTCAGATTAGGAGACATCCTTTGCCTTTGTTTTATGATTGATATTTATTGTACTACACTAGATGATTCTTTCATACACTCTCTTCTCAGAAGCAAATTCTGCCCCCCAAATTTGAGGTGGCTTTGGGCCAAAGTAATCATAGCTACAAGGATTTATTTCGAGATAACTATTACTGACAAAAGAAGAAAATAAGGTCAAAGTTTCTGATATGATTTCATAGCATTCTTGGGATAGATTTTCTAAAAAACGTAGTGTAAAATACACTTATGCACTTTAGTGTATTAATAATGATCGTCAAACGGTGTGGGTTCACAGTTTAATATTATGGTAAGGCATAGTAATAATTGTGTTTCGGCGATATGTCGAAAAATGTTAATGATTCCTTTGTTAGCTTTATGCAGTCATGCGTAGGTCTCTTGAATTACTAAAATAAATACTTAAGGCATTTTTATATATAACTGATATCTTTTTTTGGATAAAACAACAATAACGTTCTGGTCAATGCGGTTAGGTAAGGGTAATAATAAGAATTCCTTAATCCGCTAGAGAAGTCTCCTGGAGTTCCTCAGCCCTCTTCAGGAGCGTTCCATATACGACTAGGCAACCATCCATTTCTCTAAGAAGAGAAATTTCAAGAAACCTTTTGTATGAGATAACGTTTAACTTTAACAGAAAACGGGGAATGTGAATTTCTTCGTAGATCTTCGCCGTTTCTATTTTATTTGATAAATGAACAATAACTTTCTAGTCAATGCGGTTAGGTAAGGTTAATAATAAAAATGCCTTAATCCGCTAGAAAAGTCCCATGGAGTTTCTCAACCCTCTTCAGGAGCGTCACATATACGACTAGGCAGCCATCCATTTCCGCATATGTGACGCTCCGAAGAGAGATGAGGAACTCCGGGTGGCTTTTCTAGCGGATTAAGGAATTCTTATTATTAACCTTACCTAACCGTATAACTGATTCAATATAAATTCTACCTCGAAAATTACACTGACAAAAATCCCCCCACACACGAAAATTCTACCCGCACAAAACTAATCGACTATGACAAGCTGCTTAATCTTTTCAATCAATTTCCTTCTTGTTGATAACTTTAGAAGTGCTTTGTATTTCTTAAAAATTGTAAAGGTCATTTATTTAAATTATGTCACTTTCATTCGTAGATTTAGAAAAAGGCAAAAGAAAATTATGAAATAAAATTGCATTTGCGAAACCGTAATGATAATTGATAAAGTCAAAACCACTGGTGCTGTGAAAAATACTAATACTAGATATCATAAACGCATTCACACAGCATATTATTCATGTGAACCAGGCTTACCTTTTAGCTCTGGTTACATTCGCATTTTTTTTTCTAATGCAGAAATGGATGTTCCAAGATGAATGCCGTTAAAGATAAGATTAGATATTGACGACAACGCGGAAGTATTTGTGGATCTTTCTACTACTTGGTGGAAAAGCAACGTACATATTATGATGTTGATTTCAGGCAAAGCTGAAACAGGACAAATCTTCTGGAATCCTATTTGTTCCAAAAGGAAGACCGGGTAATGGTATTCTTCATTTTGTTATCGTATTCGCCAGTGACTCAGTTCTTGTTATGTGCCTGGCTTCAATGACTCTCCCCGAGCATTAATATTTTCGTCGAATAATGGTGATTCGTGGATGTGTGATGTCACTTTTAAAACTGCGCAAAAACACTAGACTCCGCTTTTTACTAACTAAGCATACTGTATTTTTAAAAAAAGCCTCTTCTTTTCAAACATTATTTGCTTTATTACAAGAAAAACATGAGCAAGCCTACATTAGGCCTTTTCATGTTGTCAAAGACTTACGTCAGAATTACCAACCCAAACGAAGCATCATCGACTATGAAGACGAATGTTCAGATTCATGGGGCTCCAATTCATTGAGCAAAATAATACTTTCACTAAAATTCGTGATAAGTGTGTGAAATACAACACAGAAATAAACATCGGTTTAAAAATGAAAGAATTTACAGCTTTAGATTTTTACCTCTTCACGACCCATCTCATGAGGATAGCATTGGAAGGTTGTTTTTTTTTTGCTACCAATTAGCACTCTTTTTGAGGGCTTATATTTCCCAATGGAGACCCACTAATTAACCTTGGATCTAAATCATGGCTCATTACTATGGCAACCGCGGTAAAATCGGGTCGAATTTGGACTACTTATGATGGGATATGCCATGATAGGAGTTCTCGCCGCAGATGGTATCAAAATACTATCGGTCACCAATAATTGCTATGCGTCCGAATGCATTCAAGTTCTGTGGCGGTCATTAACTAAAGAAGAAGCACTCCTGTCAACAAAAATGACTCATTTCAATGAAACTACGACGAAGTCGAGTGTGTGTATGGGTGTATTGTCTTTAAGTACCGGGGTTGCTCAAGACTTGCGTGTGAAGTTGGCCTCGATGAGAATGTTAATAAGCCGATGGGGGCTTGCGAGCTTGGGTTGTGTACGAGCGTGTTTGTTTGAGTTGACCAATATTATCGAGTCGCGTGATATTTTCGGTTTGCTGGGGTAAGATGATGGGGCTTGCTCGTATGTAAGAGTAGAGTCGTTGCTCGTATAAGATCACGTAACCGAGAAGTTGCGTGAGTACTCGTAATGATGCAAGAGATTGAGCAGATACCTGCGTGAAGTCGTGATCCATTGTACCTGGATGGCAGAATGCAGAGGAAAAGGCCCCATATGGGCCTGGACGATAAGAGAGAAGAGTTTGAGTAGGGTGCATCTAGTGACTGAAACAAAATGTCAGAATGGCTGTGATTTTAAGCTTGGCTAAAGGGGCGTAATGCTGAAGGTGTAGGTTAGCGGTGAGTCGAAAACCGGAGATTAATGTTGGAGAAAAGGGCCTGGATTCGGAGGATGGCAGGAGGCAAGAAACGTCGGTTTTTTTAATGTGCTATATGCTATTGGGACTAGTGGAAAACCATAGATATCAATAAATGTGTGGAGGATGACGGTAGAAGAAAAACTGCGGGAAGTAAATGTATGGGGTCTTAATGTGAGATACTATTGTCACAAAGTGGCAAAAGCTTCGATTGACAGCCGCAAGCCTTTGAGCTTTCACTGCAATTTTTTTCTATTTTCGATAAGTTTGTTTGTCTTGTGTCACTCATAGTAGCTTGATGGGGGTAAATATTTTTGGCCGCTTAGATACTAAAGGAGCCATCACCCCGCAAGGTGAGTGCCTAAGCCCTCAAATCCGATGTGGGTGGGTCTACAAATATGCATATCCGTCGGCGCGCTTGCAAGCGCGAGCGCGGGAATGCAATCTGCTGGAGTCCTTGTTATCTGTCCATTGTAAGCCCATTATATATCATGATTACACCTTATAGGATGACCCCCTTCCCTCATCGATGAGGTCTAAGCAGCTATACTCGTATACATAAAAGAGGTAATGAGTGAGTGGAATTACTTGTTTTTCTATTATTCTTTTGTACATGGTCAGGTCTTTATAGCCATATGGCAGTAGAACTCAGGGTCATATTTATGGATTCTTGTACCATAATTAAGTATGCCTTCCTCTCACGAGTTACTTTACATTGAAATAGTTGTATGTATGGCAGCAATGACGGTATTTATGACATCCTCAACTTCGAATATAAGTGGGCATGAGCTTTGTGAGATATGGTGACGTCAACCATCTTTACAGGACCTTGTAGCTTTATACAGGTACAACTTTTGTCCCCTGTCATCCTCTAAATTGTATTGAAAACTTGATACATGAAAAAAAGAATCGGACCTTCGAAGAAACCCAAATCATATTTTCGGACTGAAGCTAAATAACAGGGTGTAACAGCCATTGAAACCTATACTATAATTTTGTTATGAAGGATACTTAAATATGTACGTGGCACTGCGCAAGTCGAAGTCATTATCTTATGTTGAGTGGGTAGGGGATATAATAAGGTATGGGGAGGAAGAATAAGAGAAACCACAAGTGCTACAAGGTTCTTTATTACTGATGTTTGGCTCCTTTTGAGCAGGAAGCTCCTGCGGAACGAGACGTCAGTAATAAAGAACCTGGTACAAGCCTATCAATGATAAAGTATATAAATATAAGTAAATAATCGTAGGATGAAACGATAGAAATAAAGTTTGGGTATAATATCAAGGTTGTAAAAAGATTTGTGAAAACCGTCCTTGTTCACTTGAATCTTCCTAGTTTGTTGAATCTAGAATGATATCCATAAGAAGGTAAAAAAGTCGGGGGATTTTCTTTGCTCGCATCTCAACATTTCTTCGTCATAAAGTCAACAGTAAAACGAAAATTTTAGATTGAAATAATCATCCTCGGTAGAAGTTAAATTAACTCTACTCTCTTAGAATATGCCTTAACCGAGAAACTATTTTCTGTCATTAATATAAACACATGAAACACAGAAAAAAGGTTAATGCTCACTAAGAATAAAAATAGATATGAATCATGGATGTCTTTTCACCACATATCCTTTTAAATTTCACCAAGCCCCTTCAAAGGTGTTTGAAAGCCTCAAAGAACAAAAACATTGTCCTTCAAAATGAAGGCTAATGACCACATTTGTCCACAAAACCAAATTAGAATAACGACCGTCCAAATTTACTGCCCAACCTGAAGTGGAACAACGCTAATAAAACCCCGAAGGGTCCCCGAAACGATCGGACGAATCAAATACAATTCGTATGCCACACAAATGAATGTCGCTCAATTTAGATTATAAACTATGATTAAAAACGCATTTTTTCATGAACGGACAAAAGGACATAAGACGAAAGTTTAATGTCATTAGAAGAGAAAATCGCTCCTTTAATAAAAAGATACCTTGTTTGTGCCTGAACATTCGGTGGGTTTGGCTATTTTCTCCAATCTGGTGACAATTCCAGACCATCACAGTCTGAAAATTTCGCACGATTTGTGCAAATATAACAATAGAAAACTGCCTCCTGAAGTAACTAGAAGTTCACTGATATATTGGGATCAAATCTAGACAACAAACCCTGAGAACACCATTCCTAATTAATGAACCCCAACAGATTTCAATCGTATTTGATAACTCCCCCCAAAAATAATCGGTAAAATAACTGTTATCAAAGAAAAAAAAATACACAAACAAATTAAAAAAACACAATTAAACTAAAAAATAAAGTAAAATATTAATCCAAGGGGTAAAAAGAGAAATATGATGCAAAATATTTCAAATCCATTCAAAGCCGAATTGATCCTGCCACATAGGTCACGTCAGATTAGTCAGGTGAGGTTAGGTTAAGTTAGGTTATTTGAACCTAACGTAACCTAAACTAACCAAGATTAACCAAATTAAATCCTAAGTATCATTTTTACTTTATCCTTTTATCTTAATCTTATTATCTATAATTGTTTTAAAAAAAAACATTCCAAGTAATGACCCCTCAAAACTCAATCCTAGATAATGACCTAGGTTGGGGGTCGTTGTCTAGGGTTGATCCTTTAATTGAGAGAGAAATGGAAGCACATGAACCGTATTGAAGGAAAATCTTAAAATTAAAAGGTTTTTGAATTATTCTTATCATTACTATTATTATCACTACTATATGATATTACTTTGTACTATCACTACTACTACTATTATGATACTACCAATATTACTGCTACTGGAAATGAGTCAGTGAAACATTAGATAAGCACGAACAGTTAAAACGTTGCGTTTTGGGGAGAGATTATGGGTATTCCTTCCTGGAGTGTACTCTGTTCTAATGTAGTGTACTATACACTACTATAATATACTTTATCGGTATCTGGACTAAAGATCCCTGGAGATTCTAATGGTAGTCATTTTTAATAATTATTTTAATTTCATCACATGTTTATTCAATCCATTTACTCATATTTTAAAATTTCATTTCTAGCGACCTCTGGCAACCCGTCTTCCAACCACATCCTTAACCTCTCATCCCCGTCAGTCAATCACCATGGCTACTATAACTAAACCTCGAACCAAATGATAAACCTGACTCTTCTTAACCGTAAAATGGTAGTATCAAACTGAAACTCAACCATCGCCCACGCAAAGCCTCTTCGGTTTTATCCTCTTGCCTATACCCCCACCCCTTTAAAGATGAAAGAAGCCCCCTCTCAAAATTGGAAAATTGTGCCGCTCATTGGACGAGATCGACAAGATATCGGATCCCGGTTAAACCTGGACCACTCCTGGATGAGGGCCTCTTAACTCATTTAAGAGGCTCCGAAACCGAGTTGAAGACTTTTCAGGGCCTCCGGGAATACACAAAATCACTTTAAGAGATCAATTTCCTTCTTTTCTTTCTTTCTTTTTTTAGCGGAGCCACACAAATTGTTGTTTCCAAAGTTGAGCTTTCTTACTACGACGTACCTACACAGAACAACACATACACTACAATATAGGTATTTATTTTCCCCTTGAGTGTTTAGTGAAATATATGTGAATGGTATGAAGTGGTATTTTGAGTATATTAAACCATTATATATGTTAAACCCTCATATATATATTGTTTTATTTTCAGAAAAAATATGTTTATTATTATATGCTATTTTCCCAATGATACAAATCGAGTTCTTCTGAACTAGTGGATAGAGAGGTTAGATTTCTAAGCTTAAGTACTACGTTCGATTCCCGACGTGAGCAGAAACAAGATAGAAAGCACTCAGAGAGCGCATACTTTCGCCGGTGTCATTATCATTAGGACTCGATTAATCGTGAAATAGTTTCGAGACAGAGACAAGCCCAAAAGCTTACAATAGCGTTTTTCAGAGACACAGTATCTCATTAAAAAAACAAAAACAAACTCTAATACAGTTAAATTTTTATTCGCATAAAATAGAACCATTCATAAGAAAACGAGAATCCATACAAAAAGTAGTACAGTATATCCCCAAAATCGCAATACAAAATCGGGTTTTGCAAAAGTTTTGTTACACTTGTTTTTTTTTATCTTTCGAGAGGTTTACTACGTGTGTGATAAAAAAGGTTCCATCAAACAAACTTAAAATCCTACCTTTCCAGCATGTGTCATTACAACGTCTTTTCCACTGTGTACAGCTGTGACGAGATGGAAGTGAAAAGAATCGAGATCTCTGCTTCCCTGCGCATGGGCCACAACAAGTCCGACACCTCCGAGCGACTCAACGTCAGCCGGATGACCGTCCACAGAGTCACGAAGAAACACAAGAACTGGAAAGACCTCAAAGATCGACCTCGTTCAGGTAGACCTCAAGTTGTCAACAGTTTGGGTGTGAGAGACGCCTTGCAAAGTGCCACGAAGCTCAACATGGCAGCGCTCACGATGAAGAAGAACATCTCGGTGGCCACAGTGTTCAGGGCCGTCAAAGAGGAGGTCGGAAAGAGCTTGAGGGTCGTGAAAAAGCCTCTGCTAACTAAAATACTAAATCAAACAATGATTTTCTCTTATTTTCGTCTCATTAAGATTCAAAATATTCACATGACATTTTCTGCGCATGACTGCCATAACTCCATGAAGAAGCATTGCACGAAACTGCAGATGTTTTAAGAGAACTTTGACTTCTATTAATATTTGTATATAATCTCTAGATAATATTGGTAGACCTTCCCAAGTTCTCTCCTTGGGTATTTTCACTTTGACCAACCTATTACAATTTTATAATTGGTAAAATGTCAGAAAATGCCATATCTCAGAAGGTTGAAGAAAGTGAATAAAGGCTCCAGAATCTTAATTCAGATCCGGATCCATCCCCAAATCTAATCAACTCCAAGCTCTGGCGGCGCACCTAGTCTGAGGCATATGCGTAGGCAATTCCGGTAAAGTGCATCATCACGCACACATATGTATACACGACCTCAGCCTACACCGTTGCCTTTCCACCCCTCCTCTCTCCGCACGCACAACATATCACTCTTCCGTCTAGGAACGTTGTAAATGCGTTTTCTTACCTACACTCTCCTAGTGGGGAACGGGTGGACATCCTATCTGCACTTTCTTTACCCGCTACTTTGCAACGAAAACCGACCCGTGGTACCCGAGGTCTTGCCAGTAATTGTCATGTTTATTTTTATATAGATTTTATTACCCGGTCATGAAGCCCGCCAAAGGAACGGACGGGTGACAATAATAATGATTACCATTAACTACTCTCCTACAAGGTAGGGGTAGCGCGCATCAAAGTAACTACTAGTATGATTGAATGGTATACCTGAACATCCTGCCCATTACCGTCATTGGGTGCTGCGCTCCGAGAATAATGTCTTCATGGCGCTTCTTCCTTATCTGGGTTTAGTTGCCTTTTACCACACGAGCCAGAGGACGGTATGGGTATTCTCCCTGTCCGACATCGGATGTCGTAAAAAAAGCTAGCGCACACTAATGGGGGCATAACACTCAACATGGGAAGTGCCTGGTGAGAACTGAAGGAGTTAAAAGAATGGATAAATAGGGTAATTGCGGCATAATAATAATAAAAAGGATATAATACTAAAAATACTACTACTACTAATTATGTCAATAATAATAATCACAATGAAAATCACTACCATATAATAATAATAAACGTTACCCGATATTTTTCTACCACAAATCGAGGCGACTTTGTTTGACCCAAACAAACAAAACGAGGCGTCTTAGGGCCGGATTCTTTTTGACAACCAAAAATGTGTTTCCTTCAAGTTTCCATTAGGTGAGCCCCGCGGGACGCTGCGATAGAGGGAGGGGAGAGTCGGGAGATTAACCCTCGAGTTTTTTCCCAAAGGCTCAGCGCCATATAGTCATTCCCCAAGTGGGAAGATGGAAGAAAGTGGAAAGAAGACCGAAATGGTATCGTAAAAGTGGAAAAGGCTCGTTTGCACAAAAAATACACGCAGAGGGCCTAGAAAATCTACTGAAAAAACCCACCACAGGAATTTTGACTAAAGCACCACTACTGAACCAAGAATAAATTCTAAAATTTCTTTAGGTATCATCCACCTGATATTGTAATTTTTTTTTCTACGTTCGTTTAGAGTTTAAGTCATCTCGACAATGAATATATTCAATACGATAAGGACGAATAAACGTGAGCCAATCTAATGTAAATATCACCTCATAGACAGATTCCCTTGTGATAAAAGGCCCCGTTCTACTTACATTTTTCCCAGTAGAGGTTTTGTCTCTCAGGTACCCGTTATAAAGGCACAAGAAAAATTCTTTCACAAGATTAGGATTGTGAAGTTTGACCTTTTAGGTAGTTATTTTCCCGAAACCATAACTCGAGTTTGATGTGACGTGTTATAGCAATACTTTTATCCCTAATTAGTTTCATTACTTGTTTATGGTTCACTTACATTTTATTCATTGTTTTTCACTTTAACTAGTAGTTTTTTTTACTGTGTCTGTGATGCGACAAAGAACACTCACAGAAGACATATTTTATTCTGAGGCCTTTTTCGACCGTGGCAGGTCGTCTTCAGGGAATGAGCAGAATGTTTATTTAGCCCACAAACTGTAAAGGATAGAAAGTTTTTTTTATTTAGGTAAAATAAGCAAGGAAGTGTGTAGTAGGTTTGATAGGGTTGAAAAGAGATAGATTTATTCGCCCTGGTGATGAGGGCATTGCTTGCATTCTTTTACCTTCTTTTATCATATTTTTTTCCTCCTTTGCCACCAGTGTTTCCACTGTTGGCTATGGTGACCGACAGAGCCGGTTAGGTTCATCCGTCAAAAGTTTTATATAAATATATATATATATATATATATATATATATATATATATATATATATATATATATATGCATTTAAAGTCCCAAACAAAAAAAAATTGGCATCACGACACTAAGGGAGACGACCATTGAAAGCTTAGGAAAGAAAATGTGAGATATAGAGACGGGAAAAATCAGTGAAAATTAATTTTAACCTTTATATGAAAATAAATATAGGAGTCGGATTCGAATATGTGTCCTCAAGCGTACATCGCTATTGTGACTAAGACGCTCATCGACCATCGACTGATGGTGGCTCAGTCGATGAGCGTCGTGGTCACAATAGCGATGTACGCTTGAGGACACATATTCGAATCCGACTCCTTTATTTATTTTCATATAAAGGTTAAAATTAATTTTCACTAATTTTTTCCGTCTCTATATCTCACATTTTCTTTCCTAAGCTTTCAATGGTCGTCTCTCTTAGTGTCGTGATGCCAATTTTCATTTCTTTGTCCCTTTAAATGCGTCCATTATATTACGTGTCATGTGATTTAAGTTATATATATCGAGAATTATTTGCAATAGCGCAATTGTAATTATGCGATTAAGGAGGCAATTTTTGGCTAACTAGATCTTCATCGAAGGCCTCGGAAGGAGCTCTTCTCACAAATACGAGAAGATAACGTATAAAGCTGCATTTTATGCGTTATCTTCTCGTGGCTTTCAAGCCTTTTAATTATATTCAATTGTTAACTTCTAGCATTTCTTTTAGTTACATTATTTTTGTAATTTCTATGTGCATTTCGCCTCTTTTGTTTAGTTTATGTATTTATTTCACCTTTTTGTTTTAGTCTATGTATTTAAATTATTTTTACTTTTTCTTTTTATGGGCACTTCGCCTCTTTTGTTTAGTTATGTATTTATTTCCCTTTCATTTGTGGTCATTTTGGCTCTTTTACTATTTGTTTTTGTATTAGTTCTTTTCGTTGTTGTTTGTTACGTTAGGGTTGTCTAGTCCAGTGAGTTTGTAGTTTACTGAATTTGGTTATTTAAAAATCGGGTTGGTTCTTTCTCTCGCGCATATTCTTCCGCTTCGGAACTTTAATCTTCTTGCAACCTTGTGTTGCCCTTGTTGCGCTATTGTTATGTTGTCGTTTTCGACTGTAAGGATAATTTCTTATTCCACCTTTTCCCATGTTTTTCTCCCTAGACTTTGGATCCCTCTATTAATTGGCTCCAGCTCTGTTCTTGCATGCAAGACTGTTTGGCTAATACGGTCGATCCTTCTCGCGCCAACTATTAGCACGATGGCTTTTTTTAAACTCTCTGCATCGTCCTGAAAGAAGTACAACTAGCCATCTGTGTTACCACTGTCGGGTACACTAGGACAGAGCGTACCAAGGGTACGCGTTGAAGTCTCGGAATCTTTTAAGTTTCCGAAGCTCTCTTTTGGCTAGAGAGACTCTGGCGTTGATCTGGGATTTGTAACCTAATTTGGTGATACGTAAACCCAGGACTTTTCTCTCGTCTGAGTTACAGGTAGAGGTCGTCGTCGCAAATGACGTCGTCTGGTTCCCGGCGGTTCATTGAGAGGATCTGGAATTTTTGTGGGTGGTCTTTATTTTCCACTTCCTCTCATATCTATTGATATTATTGATTTCGGTAGCTGTCTCCCTTGCTTGTACTACAGCATTCCTATAGGAACGAGAGCAATTTGAGTGATGTCGTCAGCAAACTGCAGATACATCGCATCGCCCCGTATTGGAGCAGGGAGGTCTAGCGTGTACACAAGGTACAATAGCGGACTCAAACAGTTGCCTTGTGTAAGGATAGAAATTACAAATTTACAAATTACAAATTAGGTTAAAGTGGTGAAATTGTGTGGTAGGTATATAAAGGTGTGAATAAGTTTCCTAGTTTGCCCTGGTGTTAGGGCATCACTAGCATTCTTCATGTTTTGTTTAAAAAATAAAAATTCCTCCGTCAAAAAGTAGCTGACTGTCATTGACAGCCAGTTTCCTCCGTTATAATATATATATATATATATATATATATATATATATATATATATATATATATATATATATATATATATATATATATATATATATATATTATTTATGTAATAGGTATTTCCTCCTTCGAAGCATTCAAGCCTTTCAAGGTTGTTTTTCTTGCTGAATGAATCTCAATTTTGAGTTCTCTGTAATCTTTTTAATATGGGCATTTAGCCTATTTTCTTCGTTTGAATTTTGTTGACTTTGTTTTGTTATCTTGTTATCAAATGGGTATCGGGAATTGGGCACTTCGCCTCTTTTATATTTAAATTTAGTTTTAATTTTATTAATTCTTACTATGTTTATATTTTTTTTGGGGGGGAGGGGGAGGGGACTTTAATGTGGGCACTTCGCCTCTTTTTTCAATTGGTTTTTTAAAATTGTCATAGAATTTTAGAGTAGTGGACTAACACTACGTAAACATAGGTAGTACCACTTCTCTCGCGCAGGTTCTACTACTTGGGAATAGAGCAGTTCTACCTATAGCGCGTCTCCGGTTTGCACGAATATTAAAATTCAGGTTCATGTTCGGGAGTATAGTTTGGTCTATCTTGTCCCATGTCTTTCTTCCTAGCCTTTGGATCTCCGTATTGATCGGCTTTAGACCGATTCTTTGGTGAAGAGTCGATTGCCGAGTACGGTCGATCCTTCGCGTGCCTGTAATCAGCCCCGTGGCTTTATTCTGCACTCTCTGCATCATTCTGAGAGAGGTACAGCTTGCCATCTGCGTGATCATGGCCGGGTACACCAGGACTGAGCGTACCAAGGCCATGTACAGCTTTTTGATGTTAGGCACGCTGAGGCCTCGGAAACGGTAAAGTTTCTTCAGCTCTCGTTTGGCTAGGGAGCCTCTTATTCATGTGCGTCTTATATTCCGATTTAAAAAGTCGTAAGCCCAGGACATTACCTTCGTTGGAGTACGGATAGTTCTCGTTATTGACGACAACGTCATCAACTTTCCGGCGGTTCATTGGAATAATCGTGAACTTCTGGCGGTTGGTCTTAATTTTCCACTTTCTTTCATATCTATTGATATTTTCAATTTCGACAGCTGTCGCCCTCGCCTGGCTTCCAGAGTTCCTGAATGGACTCAGGACGATTTGGGTGATGTCGTCTGCATATTGCAGATACATCGAATCGTACCTCACTGGAGCAGGCAGGTTTATTGTGTACACGAGGTACAGCAGAGGTCTGAGACAGCTGCCTTGTGGAACTCCCGCCTCGAGTTCGAATTCGGGTCCTTTGCAGCCCTCGATTGAAATTCGGGCTCTCTTATCGGAGATATAGTTGCCAAGGATCCTTTCCAGGAGTAAGTTAAGCTGGAGGTTGAGGATCTTGTACTGTAATCCTCTTAGCCAAACCTTATCGAAGGCCTTCTTTACATCATGCAGCACCACGTCTACGTACCGCCTCTCAGCTTTACTGCAAGCGAGTTTCTCCGCAAAAAGGGCGAGGGCTGTTTCCGTTCCTCGTCCCTTGCGGAACCCGTGCTGCTGAGGGTTGTGGGCTCCTAGCTCGGCAAGTTGTTCTTGAAGCCTGTCAGCTAGAAGTCTCTCGTAGACTTTTGCAATGAACTCCATCAGGGCGATTGGCCTGTAGTTTACCAATTGATCAGGGGGTTTACCTCTCTTGGGTATGAAGATCACCTTCGCAATCTTGAAACCTTCCGGGAAGTAGCCCGTGTTCAGGGAAGCGTTGTAGATATTAACGATTCCCTGAATGATCTGCTGTGGGGCGTTAACCAAGTTGTTTCTGGTGATACCCGTCCAGCCTGGTGCCTTTTGTCGAAAGGCTTTTACAGTGGCCATGACGTCCTCTGATGTTATGGGACGTCCATGACCCGCCATCTCCCTGCCTTCGTTGACTTGCTGTAGTGGGTGTGTGCGATGCATTTCCTGATTTAGTTGTTCAATCAGTTGGCCTTCGAATTCCTGGTCGAACTCAACGTTTTCCTCGGGTGTAATCCTGAAAACGTTTTTCCAGAAGTTCCTGAACATATCCTCGAGAACCACCGGGTTCTCAAGGTAGTCTCCGTTCTCCTTTATCCGAGCCTTGGGTCTTGGTGTAAGTCCCTTTAAGTTCCTGACTTGGCGCCAGAACTTGGCCGGGCTAAGTTCGCTGTCGACTTTGGCTATCAAGTTGTTCCATATTTCCCCCTGTTGGAGGTTGATGGCCTCTCTAAGCTCTAAGCTTAGGCGTCGAAGCAGTAAGCTCCTTTCCCGGCTGGGACCCTCCCGTCGTACTTCATCGAACACTTCCGTGTGAACGTGAGCGATATCTCTCATCTCCTCTGTCCATCTGGGCTGAGGAGGTGTTTTATACCCTGTAACGGGTATGTTCTCGCGGTCCGCGTTTAGTATGGACGTTGTTATCCTCTCCAACTCCCTGTCAATCTCCTCTAACGACGCCGTGCTGAGGTCAGCTGGCGCATAGTCACTGAGTCGTTGCTTGTAACGATCCCAGTTGGCCATGGCGTAATTTTTACGGAGAGGGGCTGGGAGCTGGATTGGTGCGAGAGATATTGTTGTGAGAATCGCTATGTGATCACTAGGGACTGCCGGGCCTGGCTCACTATGGTAGTTGAAAGGGAAGCCTTCACTTGTTAAGATTATGTCAGGCTTAGTTGCTGATCTGGAAGTGATATAGGTCGAAAAATCCGGCCCTATCCTTTGAATGTTTCTTCTTCCCATAATCAATTCCAAGTTTCGGCCTCTATCGTTGGTGCTACCATAGCCCGCCGCACGGCATCTGGCATTGAGGTCTCCCCCTAAGAATGCCATTCTGCGGTGCCCGAACAGTGTGTAGAAGTTGCACAACGGGAGATATGCTCGTCGAGGGGGTTGATATGCTGCAGCTATCACGAGGTCTCCTACCAGGGTGTGTACCTCGATTGCCACGAAGGACTCATCGAGTTCTGGAAGTTGTTTAAAGGAGATGTTCCTCTTGACAGCTATTGCAGCACCATCAAATCTTTCCTGGGAATGGTTCTTCATGATCACTCTGTAGCCCGGTATTTTAATGCGACCAGCTGTAGTGTCGATACCGTGCTCTGTGATGAGAATGATGTCGGGGTCGAGCACACGGAAAATGTTACCATATGCCGTGGCTTTCTCCTCCCATCCATTCACGTTGAGTGTCAGAATCCTCATTCTGTTGCTTACTCTCTCCATCTATTGTCGTTTAGTGCTTCTGGGTGATGTTCTTTTTTCTCCCGTTCTTCTTCTTTCTAAACTCAGCGTTCGAGATTTGCTCGCATGTGCTGTGATTTAGAATCACATTTTGCGCGAGCAGGGCCTCCTCCACTGTTTCGGGATCTACCTCTGAGTCATATTCCCATTTGTAGATCTTTGACCTTATACCCTGGAATATACTCCTAGTTTCCATCTCCTCCGGGAAGGGGAATTGTTCAGAGGCGTATATTCCTAGGTTAATATAATTCGCCCTTATCTTCTTCACTCTCTTCTTCTGTTCCTTCTTATCCTGGGGTTTGGATGTTTCCGTGTCTGAGGAATCTGAGGATTCCGAAGAACTGCTATTGTCAGAGTTGTCTGTCGCCGATTCTGTTTTGCGTGAACATAAGCGCTACACAATGAACTAATCACAGAAAGAAAAAATTTTAAGTGCAAATTAACGTTAGCTTGTTTTTTTCCTTAGAAAATTAACGTTACAAAATAGACCAAGAAGGCGAAGGCCGATTTTTCGTTACCGAGTAATTGTTAACACACGAATCGAAATTAATTTTTCTACATACTTAGTAAAGGACTGAGAGCAACGCTGCTTACTGAAAGTTAACCGGAGAGCCAAGTGGAATTCATCTATATTTAAAAATGAGAATAATAATATGTTTATAAGAGAGTCAATAAACTAAATGAGGGCTTAAAAAAAACATTGCTCCTGCTCATGAACCAGAGTGAGAACTCGCCCGAGCTGTCTACTATGCATTAATTCGTCTTAACTATGCCCACCACTTGGTACGGACATAATTAGGGGCCCATGAGGAATAGCTCACAGCGGAATATGGGTCAGAAATCATTTTGGTATGGGACAAGTTCAACTTTCGAGTGGGTGAGTAATCCTCAAAACTGACGGCCTGACCAAGACCAGACGGGGACGCAGCCCCCGTTTCTGTGCACGTTGGAAGCAGTTATGATGTAAGAAACCCGAAAGGCGGTTGTACAAGGGTAGTGGCATTTGATTCGGCCACTAGTTTCATAAAATCTAATATGATTCATCTATCTAGAGGAGCTCAACCGAATCCACCGATCCATCATCGCCCTACATCCTGGCAGTATTCAAGCGGAGGACCAATTAGGTAATGAATGGGGGTTTTCAACTCAATTTAAAAAACTCCAGTTTTTTTACCAATAACTTCATATTTACTTCCCACTAATTTCCGCTTCACTCATTAAAGCATATAATTGCACGTTTATTTATAGAAGAAGAACGAAGAAAGACCAAGGAGAGGAAGACCCGCAGCAAACATGGAGACCTTCACTAAAACAGTTACCTTAACGACTATTCCCGTTCAACCCGCCCCCTAGAAGAGCCAACATTGCGAAGTACTAATTGTCGAACTGAAGGCAGCATTCGTAAAGCTTATCGAAGTTCCACGTGGTTTCATTGCTATATGCGCCGAAACGAGAGAGGTGGACTTAATGTGTAACTCCCTGCAAGTGGCAGCAAACCGCAGCGTTATATACCATAAAGTGCAAAGCTGGGTTGAGAAACACTCGGCCAAAGAGCTCAAATAAGAGATTAAAAAGCAACATACGGAGGCAAAGATCCGGGAAGTAATCATATTCCATGACCACACTCATGTGTTCAAAATCACATTCACATCGACGTAAATGACATGGAAGGCCACTACAGACGGACTCCATGAGGATCACAGGAGAAAACATCGAACAAGAAAAATTTCACACCATACAAATGTGCTTTGTATGCTACAAACTTGAAGAACACATATCCACAAAACTGTCCCGAGAATGAGAAACTATGGGGCAGTGAATGTACAACCGAGAGAGACCGATTTGGCAAGTGCAACAGCGAACAAAAGTGCCTCAACTGCAAAGGCGAACACAGAACCATGGCTCTGAACTATCCAAGAAGATAAGAAATTATAAAAAAGGAAAGATGAGGAATCGAAGAAAGCTTGCCCAAGCCAAAAGAAGGCGGAGTTACGTGGTGGACATTGTATGTCTGGATTTATCAAAAGCATTTGATAAGGTTTAGCAAAGGGGTGCAATTCAAGATCCTGCGACTGGGGGGACTACGAGGGGCGGTCAATAAGTTTTGCGAATCGGTAGGGCAAAACAGAGGAAGGGGAATGTCTGTTTGTGGGGGTGTTAGGACAAGTTATAACAAGTCAGGACCTGCAGTCGCACGCTCCTGCCTCGTCTATTTAAGAAGCAGTAGCTGATCGCAGATTGTCACTCACCATTTTTTCAACAATGGAGAAGGTTGAGCGCCGCACAGTTATCAAATTTTTGACCAAGGAAGGCAAGAATGCAACAGAGATCCATGAACGCATAATGCAGTGTACACCGAGACCGCCCCTACCTATGCAACCAATGCTCGCTGGAATAGGGAGTTCCGCCATGGTTGTGAGTCCCTTGAAGATGACCCCCATCCAGGACGCCCCTAAGACGTGACCAACGAGGACAATGTAGCCCGTGTGGAGAGGAGGATCATAGAAAATCGACGGGTGAAGGTCGAAGAAATCGAGCGTGAACTTGGAATATCACATGGAAGTGTTATCAACATCACCCACGACAATTTTGCCATGACGAAGATCATGGCAAAATTGTCGTGGGTCTCGAGAAACCTGACCGCCCCTCGTAAATACAAACTTAGAAAGAACTACGAGGGGCAGTCAATAAGTTTTGCAATTCGGATATAAGGAAACGAGATATGAGGAAAAGTGTTTTATTATTTTTTAATATAACTACCCTCGACTTCAATGCACTTGCGACACTTGTCCCTGAGGCTTCGAATTCCCGACAACCAGAAATCTCCCGACTGCTCTTTAATCTACTCCTGGACGGCAAGCTGGACATCTTCATCGTCCCCAAACCGGCGTCCACGCAGTGCAGCCTTGAGCTGGCGAAATAAAAAGGAGTCACTAGGGGCCAGATCTGGACTGTAGGGGGGATAGTTGAGCTCCTCGAATCCGCACTCGCGCAGGCCAGCTTGTGCAACTCTGGCCTTTTTGGACTTTGACAACGTTGAAGTCGATCATTGGGCGTCAGGTTTCTAGGGACCCAACGGGCAGAGACCTTAGTCATGGCCAAATTGTTGTGAATGATGTTGATAACACTTCCATGTAATATTCCAAGTTCTCGCTCAATTTCTTCGACCTTCACCCGTTTATTTTCGAGGATCATCCTCTCCACACAGGCCACATTGTCCTCGTCGGTCACGTTTGACGGACGTCCTGGACGGGGGTCATTTTCAAGGAACTCACGACCATGGTGGAACTCCCTATTCCAGCGAGCAATGTTTGCATAGAAAGGAGCAGTGTCGGTTTACACTGCAACCATGCATTCATAGATCTCTTTTGCATTCTTGCCTTCCTTAGTTAAAAATTTGATCACTGCACGGTGCTTAACCTTCTCCCTTGTTGAAAAATTTGTGACTGACGATCTGCGATCAGCTACTACTTCTTAAATGGACGAGGCAGGAGCGTGCGGCTACAGGTCCTGACTTGTCATAACTTGTCCTAACACCCCCGCAAACAGCCATCCCCCTTCCTCTGTTTTGCCCTACCGATTCGCAAAACTTATTGACCGCCCCTCGTATCTATGACTCTGTCATGGAGTGAGGGGATATATGGTTTGGGGAGCATAGACGGATACAGGTTCATGTTTAATGCAAGCCTCTTGCAAGAATGGGGTCTGTTCCCTACTTTGTACTCGATATACACCGCAGATATCCCAGCACCTGGCAGCCCCACCTGCCTCAACATTTAATTCGCGGATGATTTCAGCTAGATAATCCAGTGTCAATTGCGGAACGTGCCTATGCAAATCGTATGACGGTGGCATAAATCGAAAGATTTAACATTTCGAAGCCAAATGGAAGATAAGAATTAACCAAGAGAAATTCAAGGAACTTCCTATTGGAACGAAACTAATATTAGATGTCAGGCTGGGGGATATGCGCTATCCCTACACCAAGGGGTGCAATGTACTCGAGATGAAAGCCTTGGCCGCAGTCAGAACCCTTTTCAAGTTCAGAAACCTCCGATAGGACAAAAATAATAAGATTTATAAAGCACTTGTAAGATCTAAGCTGCTATACTCCACTTACGCCCTCTCTTGTGTCTAGAGGTCACAAAAGATGAGATTACAGATCGTGCAGAAGAAATGAATGTACCTAATTACGGGTACACGCAGGCGAGAAAGAAGACGCCAAAAAGAGCTGCACAGGGAGGCGAGGATAAAACCCACTAACACAGTCATTGAAGAACGGACTAGGAATATGCAAGGGATGGTTAATCAAGAAATGGATGAAGAAATCATTGAAATAATTAACCATAACAGAAGCCATTCAAGATTCCCAAGTTCCGCTAGCTTTAAGACTAACGTAGACTAAGTGCCGTTTTATGCATCATGAAATCTGTAAAAACCCCGAAAAAATACTATATTATGACAAAAACTTACCGATTACGACTAAAAAACTAACCAATTTGAACCAAGAGGAAGGAACGCGAAGAAAGAAGACGACGAAAACACTAAAAACGACATACACTACAGGATATATGAAATTCAAAATAATAATAAAGCAATTAAATTATAAAATAAGAAATGTTGATAACATATACAAAAACATTACATTTCTAAGGCAAAAGACTTGAACGCCGTATAAAACAAGAACAACAACCAAAGATATACACGAACAATAAAACAATGGAAGCGATAATCCTGATCACCAGGCGTCTTGTATCTCTTTGCAAACCTCATACACTACCTTCTCTTTTCACCACTTTTATTGCGTTATATCTTGATCACACATGCTTTGCCCCCTCCACACATGCCCACACACTTACACTTGGACTTGCACATAATAAAGTAGAAAAATGGATAGTAGAGTAGTTTATGTAGTGAGAGAGGGATTAGTGGTGAATATTTTTGAAAAGGATAGAAAAGAGAGAGTTTAGATATAAATTAACAGGATTTAACTTGCTGTTGACTAAGGGTATTAGGCTGTCCCAGATTTCAACATGCTAGAGGTTTATAGGCTTTCAAATTCTGCACTTAGACGTCGTAGCAGCAAGTTACTTTCTCGGTTAGGGTCTCCCCTTCTAACTTTTTCATCCACCTCCCTGTGCACACGAGCGATCTCCAACATCTCCCCGGTTCATCTAGGTTGATGAGGGGTTTTGTACGCTGTTTTGGGTACACACT
This sequence comes from Ceratothoa steindachneri, assembly GCA_963969495.1. NCBI lineage: Eukaryota > Metazoa > Arthropoda > Malacostraca > Isopoda > Cymothoidae > Ceratothoa > Ceratothoa steindachneri. The sequence continues at coordinate 132,145,363 of OZ018325.1, forward strand.
CATGATCTGCTTCTATGATGTAGTAGTTATTCTTTCCAGCTCCTCGTCAATCTCCTCCAATGTTGCTCTCGCTTACGTCAGCCGGAACGTGTCTAATTAGTAGCAGTCTGTAACGTTCCTAGTTGGCCGTGGCATAGCTTTTACGGAAAGTGACTGTAAGCTACTCGTAGATTGGTGCGAATGAGATGGTTGTCAAGATAGCTAGGTGGTCAGTAGGTATTGTTGAGCCTGGCTCGCTATGGTAATTGAAGAGGAAGTCACTTCTTGTGGTGGTCGTCTTACGTCTTACGTCTTACGTCTTGAAAAAGTTAAAAGTTAAAAATAGATAGTTAGAGTAGAGTGGATAGGGATCGTCAGAATACAGTGGTGAAGTCGAATGAGTAAGAGTAGTGCAGTTTGCTGGGTGACCAGCCTTCATTTGTATTCTTATCTTCATTTCTTTTATCCTATCATTTGCTCAATTGGTTAGGGACTCTCACGCCTCTATTATTCTTATAAGAATATCTTCTGTTCTGTTTGAGTTTCCGCAGTCGTTGGTGACTTTTTTACGCTTTGTTTGTTTTTCTGAAGGGATTCTTATGCTATCTATATATTGGTGCTGGGTTAGCAACATTCAATGGTTTACCGCTCCTGAAGTTTCCTCTATTGGTTGCTCTGTGTTCTATTGGGATTTCTATCTTCCTTTTTTCATCTTCGTCCAGAAGTGTCTCTAATTTGTCCCATATTCGGACCGCTCTCTTATGTAGGGATACATTTACTGGTTCCATCCCTATTTCATGGTGCAGATCTATCTGCCTCTTGCATTCTCTCCTTCTTGTATTTGTAATCTGCAGTACGCCGCTGTTCTGTACCCTCTGTAATTTCACCTTGTTGGTTTTACTTAAGTTGTTTAACGGAATTGCAGGGTATAATAATACTGACTTACACCACAGAAGGTTGTATATTTTCATTTTTTTTTTGTATTTAGGTCTTTTAACTGGTAGAGTTTCGTTAAGTTGGCTTTTGCTAGTTCGATTCTTTCGGTGGTGTGTTTTAGATACCCGCTCGACGTTATCTTTAGACCTTGTACCTTGCCTTCCCCTTCCTTTTGGTATCTGTATCTTTCTTCATTAATCATAACTCGCGATGTTTTTCTACGTCCTATAGGAATAATGGTGAACTTGTTTGCGTTTGTCCTTATCTTCCATTTCCTTTCGAAGTTTTTTTATGTTCTCGATTTCTGCCGCGGTGATTGTGGCTGCTGTTGGTGGATGTCTATATGGACTATTAACGATTATCGAGATGTCATCTGCGAATTGGATGTATTTGGTGGTGTTGTAGATTGGATTTGGAAAGTCGCCTGTATATATGTTATATAGTGTTGGACTGAGACACCCTCCTTGGGGGACACCTTGATTAACTTCAAAATCGGGTCCTCGATATCCTTCTATGTTAATATATGCTTTGCGGTCTGTGATGTAGTCACATATGCATTTTGTTAGGATCGGCGGAAGTCCTAGTCTCTTAATCTTAAATTTTAGGCCTATTCTCCAGACCTTATCAAAAGCCTTTCGCACGTCTCTTAAAACCAGATCAGTGTAATTTCTCACATGTTTGGCTTTGGCTATTGAGTCCACTATTGCTGCCAGTGCCATCTCGGTACTTCTACCTTTCCTGAACCCGTGTTGTTGACCAGGAATGAGATTATTGTCTTCTATATGTTGGTTCAGTCTCCTGCCAATCAATCTTTCAAGTAGTTTGGCCACTGTTTCCAGAAGAGTTATCGGCCTGAAGTTTCCTGGTTGGTCAGGGGGCTTACCTGGTTTGGGCAAAAAAATATTTTTCCTTTTTTCAGGGCATCAGGAAAATACCCGGCACTTATTGCCCCATTAAAAATTTTCCCTATTTTAGCATGAAATGTATCTTCTGGTGCTCTTATCAGGTTTTCTCGGGTTATCCCTGTGTCTTCAGGAGCTCTTTGCTTGGTTTTGTTTAGAGTACTTTTAAATTCATCAAGTGATATTGGGTCCACCTTTTGTTCCATCATAACTGTATCAGAAGCAGAGTGATTGGGTGTTATTTCTTCTCTATTTCTGTTCATCTCTTCAACTATTCTGAGTTCGTGGTCGCGATTGAAGTCTTCGTTTTCTTCGAGTAAAATGTTGAAAACGTTGTACCAATGTTCTCTAAACGCGGCCTCAATTTCTTCTGGTTCTAGCGCATCCACTCCATTGTTTTTGATGGCTATTTTTGTTATCGGCTTCCTGTTTCCTCTCACCATGCTGATCTTTTGCCAAAATTTTGTAGGATTCATCTCCGAGTCTATCTTGTCTATTATTTGGTTCCATCTTATGCCTCTCTCCCTTATAAGTGTTGTATTTATTTCCGTTCTAATGTTAAGGAGGTGTTTTCTATCACCTCTTCCTAGACCAAGTCGCTCTATCTTTTCTCTTAGGTTTAAGTATCTCTTTTCTAAATCTGTTATTTGCGGCGTATACCGATGATGTGGTAATGTTCTGAATGTTGCTCTGGCTATATGCTTTTCGTCTGAGTCTATTAGCTTTTTCATCACGTTTTTCAGTGCTTCATCTATCTCTTTTAGGGTTGCTTCGCTTAAATTTGGTTGCTGGTAATCAGATAGGTCTTTGGCGTAGCCGCGCCAGTTAGCCTTTTTAAAGCTTTTTCTGACTGGGCATTTAATTTGTATAGGGTCTGTTGACAATGTTACTACCACCATTTCGTGATCGTTGATGGTGGGAGGGCCTCTTTCTATCAGGTAGTTATATTGGAATTTAGGGGAAGCTAGCACGATATCTGGTTTAGTTACTTTCCTTAAACCGATATATGCAGGGAATTCCGGTCCGATCCTCTCAACTATGCCTCTTGCTATAAGCAGATCTACATTCCTTCCTCTGGTATTTATACTAGTTGTGTATCCTGAGGCTCTTGTTCGGGCGTTCAAATCTCCTAAGAATAGTACTTGATCATTTTTTCCAAATACCTCTAGGAAATTATGAATAGGTACGTACCTTCTCCTTGGGGGTTGGTACCCTGCCATAATTATTAAGTCTCCGGTACCCGTCCTTACTTTGATGGCTAAATAGGCTTCCATCTAATTCCTTCAATCTCGTAAATTTTATGTCGTCTCGGACGGCTATGGCTACTCCATCGTAGATTATATCTTCTGTAGTCTTGTAGATTGTAGTATAATTAAAGATTTTAATGGGGTTTATTTCCGGATTGATATTGATTTCATTTAGTAGGATGATCTAGGGGTCAAGTTTAAAATATGAGTTGCAATGCGAGTGTCTTTTGCCATCTTAACCCGACACATTATGACTTATTATTTTAAGCTTTCTTTTCCTTTTCATTTTGTAACCTATTGATCGAGTGAAAGTCTTCTCTCGGATTTCTTTAGCTCTCTTTCGCAGGGGGACTTGGTGCGACTGTTTCTTTTCTTTTTAAACTCTTCTTTTTTATGGTTAAGCATATTTCTTTCGGGATTATTATTCCTCCGCTCAATAGGCTTTTGTGGACTTCGTTATCCGAATACGGGCCTTCGAATTCATACTTAAAGTGACCTTTCTTAATTCCTGTGATAATTTCTTTATTGTTTCCTATCGGGAAGGGTCTATCCTTGGGGGCGTATACTCAGGTTTATGCACCTTTTTTCTTATATTCTTGCTGGGATTGTTAGTGGGGTTCCTCGTACCCTGCTTGTTCTATAGCCTTTGCATCCTTTTGAGATTCGGAGCTGCCTGCCTTGGCTACTGGTAACTCTACTTCCATTCACAATTCCTCTTCCTATGGTTGGCTATTCCTAAGTCTAGGATCTCTTTGTAACCCTGGGCTGATGCTAGACAATTGGATGGAGGGTTCATTATCACCTGGTTGTGTATGGGTTTACGGCGCTGAGTATTCGATGTTCAATACGTCCGCCGATGGCGGGTTGTCCGGGAACCACATAGGTTCTAACCCGTTATTGCTAAGCATTTGGTTAAGTTCTTGGGAATAGGTTCCAGGGTTCGCAACATTCATGACGTGGGCATGTAGTATGCACGCCAGTATGTTTAAGGATTTTTTCTGTTTAAGCTCTATAATATTTTTTTGTTGCCTTAGCTACTTTGGCGTAAGTTAGTTTTTTCTTCTCTTCCTGAAGTCTTGCGTTCTCTCTTATTTTCTTCTCAATAATCTCTTTCTTTATGGGACAAGCCATCGCCATCGTGCGGTGTTTCCCGCCACAGTTGGCGCACTTTTTTTCTTGGCTCGTGCAATCTCTCCATGTGTGCAAGGTTGAGCTGCATTCAGAGCATTTTATTTCTCCCTTTTTGGGACAGTCTTTAGACGTATTCTAATCTAAAGCGAAGCAGCAGAAACAAGTGAGAACATTAATGAACTCATCGCTCTTTATTTGGTCCTGGGTTATTTTAAGGTTGAATGCCAACAGGCCGTTCTCCCTCGCCTTACGTGCCATGGTTGTTTCTCTGAATACGACTTTGAAAACATGGGTGTACTCTTCATTGGTGTTTTTGTTCTTGAACTTCATGACTTCCTTAACTTTAGCCCATTCTTGTCTTTGTTCAATTTCATCTTTTATTTCTGATGCCGTATTTTCCCCTATCCACGGATCAATCTGTCGACAGTATATGGCCTTTGGGGCTTTCCCTTGTGGCGAAACTTGTGGTGGTCGTAGGCATTTCATTGATGCTTTTATAGGTCAGGTCGCAGTCAGAAGGAGGATAAACTTTGGTAGAAAGGGTGAAGTACTCGCTCCGAGCTGGTGCGTTGGGTGTTGAGGTTTGCCCCTATCTCTTTGATAGTGAGAGCTTCCAACATCTTCAGGCGGGTAAGATTCGAATTTCTTCTGAGGATGAAATTGTTTTCAACCAGAGTTGTTGTTGCAATTTGTTCGTTGTAGTGTGTATGATTCCTCTTTCTTGCAAGTGCATCATTAGGTGTCGGCTGAGCGTATTAGTGTTCATACCTATATATTGATTGTGCGGATGATGCCTGCAGTCCTCATGGGGGCAATCGAATTTATACACCACATTGGTAGGCTTTTGGATGGATTGTTTTTCACATTTCTTTTCATTAATAGGTTGCTAACTTTTGTGTTTTTTTAGTATATTCGTAGCGATAACTTATTGTCTTTTTCTTGGATAGTATTGAATTTTATGATATCTTGCACTATACCCAATATCCTCTTCTACAAACTCATACATACCCAATGCTTTAACACTACCCTTACACACTCGTACATATATACTCAATACCTACATCACTCTTTCTACACAATCATATAACCATAACACCATATGTACTCTCCATAAACACTAATATACATATAGAAAATATCTCGAGCATTCTTCCTATACACTCATATATACATATTTCCCCCGATACTCTTCCTATACAGTCATACATGCATACCCAATGCACGCAACAGTTTTCCTACACACTATTGCATACTCAAAACCACTAGCACTCTTTCAATACCCTTATACATATATGTATACTCAATAATCCCAGCACCATTTCTACACACTCACAAATATTCCTAGAGCGCTTCCTTCACACAGAGATACCCAATAACTCTCGCACTGCTCTTACATACATAGATATCGAATGCCTACAGTACTCTTCCATCAAATACATTATGCATTGCCCCCAGCATCCCAGCCACATCCAACGCACGTGTGCACTTGCCATCAAAGCCTGAGTTTATCAAGTTAAGTATGCATTCCAGAACCTCGTCAGCAATCAAATATGATTTCCATATTTACATTTCAATCCAAGTTTGCTTCAGTCATTCAAGAATAAAAAAAAATCGGAAAAACAAATCTTTTTCTCTCATCTTTATGAAGAAAATAGTATTCCTTTATTTCCTGATCTCGCATTTATTACAATGCATTCGATTCTTCTTCGGTTTTCATTTTAGCTCCGAAGAAGAAAGAAAGAAACCGGGCACCACAAAAGAGATTTGGAAACATCAGTGTGACGTAATTAGTGACGACAAAATAGACTTGGAAACCGCAGTGTGACGAAATTAGTGACGACAAAATAGAATTGGACATTGGAGTGCGACGTAAATAGTAAAGATAAAATAGACTTGGAAAATGGACTGTGACGTAGTTAGGGACGACAAAATAGACTTGGAAATCAGAGTGTGACGTAGTTAGTGATAACAAAATAGACGTGGACACTGAAGTGCGACGAAATTAGTGAAGAAAAAATAGATTTGGAAATCGGAGTGTGACGAAATTAGTGTCGACAAAATAGAATTGGACATTGGAGTGCGACGTAATTAGTAAAGACAAAATAGATTTGGAATCTGGGGTGTGACGTAATTAGGGACCACAAAAATAGACTTAGAAATCAGAGTGTGACGAAATTAGTGACGACAAAATAGACTTGGAAACAGGAGTGTGACGAAATTGGTGATGATATCTTAACTGATATTGTTCCATTTTTTCAATACCCACCCGCACCTGCTCACAATTGGATGGCTTCTGTTTATCAATGAGCAGTTTAATTATCGCCCACAAATTCTCTAATGGGGTCAAATCTGGCGAATTCTAGGGACAAGGTCCCAAAGGTTTTATTGTATTTTCAGTCAAAACCTTTATTGCATTTGCTTTGGGAAAAGGTGCGCCATCATCTTAAAAATACAATTTACATCTCCAATTGGTCGCGAACTATTGTGTAAAGGTATTGCACCATTGCACCAAGGAGGAGCATCTTTTAGACAGAATTGGGCAAAAGTGTTAGTGCTCCAGTTTCATTAGATAAGAATCAGCTCCTGACATGGAGAGTGCCCAAACGGTTCACACTGGCCACGACACAAGAATCGTAAAAGCACTTCCCTCTCCTCCTCCTCCTCCTAACGAGATGTCTTCAAGAAGCTCCAAACAAGCGGAAGGAAGCTTCATAAGGGAATATCACTTTGCCCCAGTCTTCATCAATCCTTTTATATATTTCCTCAAAATGGAACCTATCCGTAAGGTTATTCTTGGTGAGATAAAGCTTTTTTGGAGCCTTTCTTGACTTGAAATCTGTTTCGAAAAGTCTCCACCTCACTATGCGCGCTGAAACCCTCAGAAGAGCTTATTTCCAATCTCTCTCTCTCTCATTCTCATTTTTTCTCTCTTTCTACTTCGCTCTTTCTCGCACGCGCTCTCTCTCTCTCACTCACGCTTTGTCTTTCTCTCTTTCTCGCACTCTCTTACGGACGTTTTCTTCTTCGGGTTTTCTCTCTTTCTCCCGTGGGCCAGCTCTCTCTCCCTCTCTCTCTCTCTTCCCTGTGTTATTTGTTTCGCTTTCTCTTAAACTCTATCTCTCGCGATCTCTAACGTGCTCTTTCTTTCCCGCAGCATCGCTCTATCTCTCTCTCTCTCTCTCTCTCTATCTCTCACATGCTCTTTCTTTCCCGCAGCATCGCTCTATCTCTCTCTCTATATATATATCTCTCTCGCGTGCTCTTTCTTTCCCGCACCATCGCTCTATCTCTCTTCTCTCACGTGCTCTTTTTTTCCCACACATCGCTCTATTTCTCTCTAGCGATATTTTTTCTCTCTCTCGTGCGTGCGCTCTCACACTCGCGCACAATCTCAATCGTGCCATCTCTCTATTTCTCTCTCGCCCGCTATTTGTCTCTCACTCTCGCGGTCTCCGATTGTGTGCCCTTTTTTCACTTTATTCATCTCTATCTCGCACGCGCGTTCTTTCTTTGCCGAGCTCTCCTTCCGTTCCACGTTCTCTCTCCCATGTTCTCTCTTTCACTTGCGCATACTTTATCTCTTCCCTCTCTGCGTATCTTACAGTCTCTTTCTTGGGCGCTCTCTTTCTCTCTATTACGCATAGTTTCTCTTGTGCGCGCGGTCTCTCGCACACACTCAAATGCAGAAAATTCTGACCTCCTAAACAACTACTTCTCTTCAGTGTTTACTAAAGAGAGTGGTCCCATCCCCCAGCCTACAGATTCCTACTTGGGTGAAAAGCTGGAGGAAATGGACTTCACTCAAGGAGAAATAGAAAAAAAAGATCACTGATCTAAAAACAAATAAGTCCCCTGGTCCGGACAGGTTTCTACCTAAAGTGTTGAAAGAAGTGTGCGATGAAGTGTCACGACATTTGGGCACAATCTTCAACTTGTCAACCTGGACCGCATGCGTTCCTAGACACTGGCGTGAAACGGAGGTGACTTCTATCCTCAAAAAGGAAGACCCTACCCAGCCGCGGAACTACCCACCTATTAGCTTAACCTCAATAGTTGTTAAACTCATGGAAAGCATCATGGTGGACAAAATGACGTCATATTTAGAATCCAACTTGCGATTGAGGAATCTCCAGCATGGGTTCCGAAGGCAACAGGCATGCCTAACGAATCTTTTGGAATTCTTCCACTTCGTTTTCAGTGAGCAAGACCTCCCTGGATAAGGCGGTGGATAGAGAACTGGATAAACGGCAGACAGCAACGGATAGTGTTGAATGAACAGTCTTCTGAGTGGGTAGCCGTTACTAGCGGTGTTCCTCAAGGTTCTGTCCTAGGACCACTAATATTCATAATATGTCAACGACATGGACGGTGACATGGTTGCGAATATTTCTAAATTTGCCGATGATACCAAGCTTGGTATGAATGTCGCAAAGAAAGAAAATACTGCCCGTCTTCAAAATGATCTTCTGAAGATTGCAGAGTGGTCGGACACGTGGCAAATTTCATTTAACGTGAACAAATCCAAAGTGACGCATATCGGCCACCGAAACCACCAATCTCAGTATATCCTTAAGGGCACTGCTCTTGAATCCACTATCACTGAGAAGCACTTGGGTTTAAAAATCACTAGTGACCTCAAGTTCTCGAAACAGTGCAGAGAGGGGGAGAAAAAGGCTGCGTGGTCAGCTTATCGAAGTGTTTAAAATACTTCGAGGCTTCGATAATGTAGACTACACGGATGTTTTCCAACTTAGTGAGGGCCGAACGAGAAATCACGGCTACAAACTTGAACTGAAGCGTTACAAACGTTATCGGTGTGGTAAAATTTTCCATATACAGCATCTGTGGTAGCTGGAACGCTCTTCCAGTGGAAGTTATCAACAGCAATTCTGTTGATCACTTCAAGTCAAGACTGGATAAAGTCTTGAAAAGTGGCCGTTTGGGCACTTTAGTCGTTGTGCAGAACTGTGCCTGCTCAACTGTTAGCCGTGAGTAACCCTCTTTAAATAGAAAAGAAGGTCTTCTAGGGTACTTCTTGTCCTTGTAACTCATTGTAGCTCTCTCTCTCTCTCTCTCTCTTTGTCGCGCGCGCTCTCACTCTCACTCGGTCTCTTTATCTCTATTTCTCATGGTTTCTCTCTCGCGCATACTTTCTCTCGTGCCCCCCCACTTTTGGCACTTTCTCTTTTACCCGCACTCTTTGTATGTGTGTGCCTCTCTCTCTAGCACAGTTTCTCATTCTCGCTCTCTTTTTCACCTGCTCTCTTGCACGAGTTTTATATATATCTCTCTAATTCTAGCGCGCCAGTTCTCTCTCCCTCTCTCTCTCTCTCTCTCTTTCTCTATCTCTCACGAGCACTTTGTCTCTCTAAATCTCAGTTTCTCGGCTATGTAAATAGCCGTAAACCAATCCATCGTAGGATTGGGCCCTTAGTGGACGATGAGGGTGCATTAACTCACTCAGATGCAGAAAATGCTAACCTGCTCAATGACTACTTCTCTTCAGTGTTTACTAAAGAGTGTGGTCCCACCCCCCAGCCCACGGATTCATACTCAGGGGAAAAGCTGGAGCTAATGGACTTCACCGAAGGAGAAATAAAGAAAAAGATCGCTGACCTAAAGACGAATAAGTCCCCTGGACCGGACGGGTTTCTACCCAAGGTGTTGAAGGAAGTGTGCAGTGAAGTATCACGACATCTGTGCGCTATCTTTAACATGTCAATCCGGACCGGATGCGTTCCTAGAGACTGGCGTGAGGCGGAGGTGACTCCTATCTTGAAGAAAGGAGAACCCAGCCATCCGTCAAACTACCGACCCATCAGTTTAAATTCGATAGTCGGTAAACTGATGGAAAGCATGATAGTGGACAAGATAACGTCTTATTTAGAGTCAAACCTGCCACTGAAGAGTTTCCTGCACGGCTTCCGAAGGCAACGGTCATGCCTGACGAACCTTGTGGAATTTTTCCACTACGTGTTCAGTGAGCATGATCGGGATACAGCGGTGGATGTTGTGTACCTTAAACTTCCAAAAGGCCTTTGACAAGATACCACACCGCCGCCTTCTCCGGAAAGTGCGTGCGCAGGGCATAGACGGCAAGGTAGCAGGTTGGATAGAGAGCTGGCTAAGTGACAGACGGCAACGCGTAGTGGTGAATGGTCGGGCCTCTGAATCGGCGCTCGTATCTAGCGGTGTCCCTCAAGGTTCCGTCCTGGGACCACTACTGTTTATTATCTATCTCAACGACATGGACGGAGACATGGTTGCTAAAATCTCCAAATTTGTCGACGACACCAAGCTTGGTATCAATGTGACAAAGGAGGGGAACACTGCCCGCCTCCAAGAGGACCTTCAAAGGATTGGGGAGTGGTCGGACACGTGGAAAATGCCTTTCAACGTGGGGAAATGCAAAGTAATGCACATCGGCCACCAAAACCCCAAATCCCAGTACATCCTTAAGGGCATTGCTCTTAAATCGAGTGACACTGAGAAGGACTTGGGTGTAACTATCACTAGCGACCTCAAGTTCTCGAAACAGTGCATCGAGGCAGAGAAGAAAGCCCAAAGGATGTTAGGCTACATAAAGCGCCAGTTTGGATACCGTAACAAGGAGATAGTACTTTGTCTGTATAACTCCCTCGTTCGGCCGCACCTGGAGTATGCCGTACAATTTTGGAGTCCTTTGTTTCGAAAGGATATCGCAAGGTTGGAACGCGTACAAGCCAGGGCAACCAAGCTGATTCCCTCTATCCGACATAAAAGTTATAAGGATAGACTAAGGGAATTAAATCTGTTCTCGCTGGAAACCCGTAGACTGCGTGGTCAGCTCATCAAAGTTTTCAAAATACTTCGACGGTTCGATAATGTTGACTACCGGGATATTTTCACACCGAGTGAGAACAGAACGCGCAATCACGGCTTCAAACTTGAACTGAAGCGTTACAACCGCAATGTGTGTGGAAATCTTTTCACTTACAGTATCTGCAGTAAGTGGAACGCACTTCCAGTGGAAGTTGTCAACAGTGAATCTGTTGACCAGTTCAAGTCAAGACTAGACAAAGTCTTGAAAAGTGGGCGTTTAGGGACGCAAAACAATTGAGCAGCCATGTGCCTGTTCGATTGCTAGTCCAAAGGTACCCTCTTTGAATGGACCGTAAGGTCTCCTAGGTACTTCCTTTCTTTGTAACTCCTTGTTATCTGCCTCGACCTCTTTCTTGCATGCTCTCTTTCTCTCTTACCTATATGTTCTTCTCGTACGAGCGATCGCCCGTGGGAAAAGAACACCTCGCCCTCTTTATCGTGCGTTAGTTCTCACTTTCTCTCTCCCGCTCCACCGTGGGCTTTATCGTTCTCTCTCGCACGTTCTCGTTCTCACTTTCATCAGCAATCGGTCTCTTACTCACACCCACTCTTTTTCGTGTGTGTGTCTCTCCCGTGCACTCTCTAGCTCTCTCTCTTTATCGAACGATATCTCTCTCTCTGTCTATTTTTTCTCTCTCTTCTCGATTTTCCTTCAAACCTTAACCGACAAACTATTATAATATTAATTTATGTAATTTTTGGTTGTCGTATTAATTGACCTTTCGTCACTACGACAACATACTGTTATCTAATCTTGAGAATATTCAAAATTCTGAATCAAGTCTCTCCTTAAGCATAGTTTTCTTAACTGAAACATACCCAATAATCACAAGCCTTCATAACCAAGACTTAATCCTCTCCCCCTTTTCTCAAAGTTCTAAAAGTTACAACTTGTTCATTACATCGATGAAATCTTTGTAATAAAGGTAATAAATTTGAAATTGCCTTGAATCACATATGATTTCCTTCTAGATGTTATAGGAAGTGATTCAGTATACACGTGTACGAACGCAAGTTTACGAACAAAACAACATAATGGTCTAGAACATCATGTCGGGTATTAAAAAAAATGCAACCAGATAATGACTGGCGGGTTTCTTGGCCAAGAAGAGGGGTAAACCACTCACAAAACCTATGTTAACACTTAGTGAAAATAGAAACATACTAGAGGAAATTCCATGAAGGAAAATAACCTAAAATTTATCAGGAAGAAGCATGGAGTGAAAAACGTCTTCAATTAATAAGTAAAAAAAAAATCTTTTAACTACTTTCAAACGAAGAGTAGTGGCAAATTTATCAAAACATCAATATGCAGTTATTTCCATAATATAATTACTTTCATTCCTACCAGAGATCATTGCACGAACCTATTACCCTGGTCTCACATCTTACGAACGGAAAATATCTCGCCTCTCACTTCTACATACTATGGTTTCCTACATGAAAGTCAATTTTGAGTAAGAGTAAAAATATTATGAATGGAGAATAAAGGCAATTTAATCAAAATATACTCAATTACGTTCAATTATCTTATATCAATGAGTTAGAGGAGAAGGTCTTCAATCGTCTAACGTAGAGATAGGTGTTAATAGTCTTAACTTAGGGGAGGGGGGTAATAACATAAATTTAGTGGTCTACAAACATTTTTGCTCTTTATTTCAGGAGGTTTCAGGTAGATTGATAGAAATTGTACACGGAAAAATAAAACAAGTTGTGTACTGTAAAATAACAACCTCTGATTTCCTTACGTTATTTGCAGACCACGTGCGATTGTATCCCGCCGTGGAAAACGTCACTTCCTGTTCGAGATCATATGAGAATTTTCGACTCTTGGGCGTATTGGGGAATTATCCACCAATTCTGCGAATTTGTCCAGAGCCCTTACCCCGGCGACGAGGAGAGAACGAGCCGCTTGTTTTTTTCGCGCCGACGGAACCGAACCTGAATCACACTCCTTGTGTGTTTCCCGCTCTCATGTTCCCTAAGTCCTCCAGATCTCTCACGATAGTTTATTCTCCGGTCATTTTAGTCATAATAAAACCGCTCAGAGGATTTATAAGTATTTTTATTGTCCAGGTGCGGCCGGAGAAATTGCAGATTACTGCAAATAATGCGATACCTGCCAAAGGACATCAGCAAGAGGGCGCGTCAAGCCAGCCCCCCTTCAGAAAAGCATGATCATCTCGGAAACCCTTTTATCGTGTAGCCATTGACCTTATTGGCCTTATTCATTCCCCATCTAGAAAATATCAGAGTTACGTCCTCACTTTGGTAGACTTCGCTACCCGTTTTCCTGAGGCAGTTTTCCTTAAGCGCATTGATAGCGTTTCTTGCGCCGAAGCCCTCATTTCTATTTTTTCTCGGGTAGAAATTCCGAAAGAGGTATTGTCAGATCAAGGAAGACAATTTAACTCCGAGCTTATGGAGTATGTGGGCAAGCTCCTCATGGTAAAACCTTTGTTTACTGCCCCTTACCACCCAGCCGCAAACAGAGTTTGCGAAAAGCTAAATTGTAACTTGAAATCAATCCTCAGAGAACTGTGTATAGATCAGCCCCGAGAATGGCACCGCTATTTTCCCATGGCACTGTTTGCGTATCGTAAAATCCCCCATAGGAATCTAGGGTTCGCCCCCTTCTTATAGCCGTAATGTTAGAGGCCCTCTTACCATTTTAAATGAGCTTTTAACCAATCCCCGTCTGGATAACGAAATTCAATCCACCTATTCCTACCTTCTGGACCTACGAAAGCGCCATAGATATGTGCCGACATCGCGTACCAAAATACTGAGGTAAATTTAGAGAAGTATCGAACTTATTTCGATTTAAAGGCGAAGGAAAGAAGTTTTAAGCCTGGCGAGGAGGTGCTGTTGCTACTTCCCACGGAGAGTAACAAACTCCTGAGCCATGAAAAGGCCCCTTTTTCGTTTTAGAGGTAAAAAGACTTGTGGATTACCTGATTTGAATCCCCTGAGGAAATAAGGTTTTCCACATAAATATGTTAAATAAAATATCACCGCCGTGCGTGTCTCAACCATATTGTGGCTTTCGATGAAGAGTCCCATTTGGAAGCGGTGTATCCCGCTGACCCTCTCAACGTAGTGCAAGTAATATGCATTGAACAAGATGGTAATTATCCTATTCCATCTTTACCTGGACCTCCAGAATCACTATCCCCCGTGTTGGATGTCTTCCCCAGGCTGGCGCCTCTTCAAAAGAGTCAGCTGCAGCAATTGCTAAATGGATTCGAAAATGTCATCTCCGAGGCCCATGTTGCTCCAAGCAATTTGAGCATGACATCGTCCTTACCACTCAAGAGCCTGTTCGTTCGAAGCCCTATCCTCTTCCCATCCACCTTAGGAAAGCCTTTAACGAAGAAGTGGACAATATTTTAGCCTTAAACATCATCGAGCCTTCTAAGTCAGATTACTGCTCCCCCATATCCATGGTTCGCAAGCCCAACCAAACCTCCGGCATGTGCGTCGATTTCTGAAAATTAAATTCAGACGAGAATCTCCACCTTTTTGAAGAAGCTAAATTTATTTCTGAGTTGGACCTCTGCAAAGCATACTACCAAATTCCCCTCCGTAAAAACGCGCGCAAGTATATTACTTTTCCCACCTACAAGGGTATTATGCAGTTTAAACGAGTCCCCTTCGGGTTACTCACTGCATGTAGCAACTATAACAGGATGATGCGAAGGATTTTGGATTATTTGCCGCACGTCTCCTTCTACTTCGACAAACTTTATGTTGCTACATCTAGGACCAGCACTTGATAGCTCTTCGCGCCCTACTTATTAGGCATCGTGAGTACGGACTCGCCCTTAGCCCTAGTAAGTGCCACTTTGCGAACGATACTATTAAGTATCTGGGCTTCAATGTTGGGAAAAATCAGATAGGCCCCCAAGACGAAAAGGTCCGAGCCATTTTCGAGATGCCCCTTCCCCGCACGAAGAAACAGCTGCAGTCATTCATGAGATCGGTCTCCTTTTACTGTAGATTTACCCCCAACTTTGCCCTATTTCCCCCCCTTTAAGTGCTCTTCTTCAGAAAAGATCCTTAGATCCCCTTTCATGGAATCCCGAAGCCACTGCCAGGTTTCAGCAGCTCAAGGACAAACTAGCGTCCCATTTTGAGGCTCCCTAATTCCTCTAAATCCTTCGGCATCAGGATGGATGCTAGTGACGAAGGAATTGGATGCGTGCTGCTCCAATACTCGGACGAACGTGAAAGCCACCAGGTGGCTTATGCAAGCCGAAAGCTATTGCCCCGTGAACGTAATTACTCGGCAATAGAACGGGAAGCCCTAGCTATAGTAAAGAGTATTACCAAATTTAGTATGTATTTGATAAGAAAAGAATTTATTGTTGAAATTGATCATCGCCCTTTGTCGTACCTCCAAAATACTAAGAGCTAGAACGGACGTATAATGCGATGGCTTTTGATACTCCAGCAGTATCAGTTTAAAGTTTGGTAAATACGCGGCACCGAGAATTGTATAACTGAGAATCTTAGCAGGAATCTATTTGTCGACAATGCCGCCTAATCCATTAATTTATAGGTCGTTTGTAAATCTGTACGTTAATTATGTATATATGATTTTTTTCTTTTAATTTTCTGCTCTGTGTACATACGAATATATCTATGGTCTCTGTAGTTACTTATTTAATATAATGTTCTTTTTTTGTTCCACTACCCTTTGAGACGAAATTCTAATTTGGTTCCCTAATTTGAATGTGATTTTTTTTTTACCACCCATTTACCTTAAAAAAAAGTTGAGCTCAGATCAATATCTTAGCCTTTGTAAGAGTGTCGAACACTGGTCAGGTCACCCCGTTTTCTTTTTATCAGGTTGACGCCTTAATGACTCCCCTCATCCAAATTTTCTTTCAGAAAAGTCCCATCGTATGGAATGGAGGGGTGCGCCACGGGCGCACTAAAGCGAGGGAAAATTTCACTAATTTTAAGGCAAAATTCGTGAACGAATTTCTTAATAACGCTGCCAAAAGCTTATCCAAAAGGATGCACCGAACGCGCAGGACTAACGTACAAATGATAAGGGATACAAATTAAGCCACAAACACGATCTTCACGAAAGCAAATAGGAATTTGACGTGCTAAGGCAACTAGAGCCTTTTTAAAATTTCTTCTGTGTGATTTTTTGCAATTATTTTAGAAATATAATCATTTTCAACTCAATCGTTCAGGCTTGCCTGAAAAAAAGGCGAAGCTTCGTTATTCATATAGGTTTTGTTTTGATGGGTTTAATCCTTAAGAATGAGCTAGATTAAAATTCGAAAGGGCTTGGAATTCGTCTTTTATTTTATATGGGTTAAATTTAGAACTGAATCTGCTAAATTTAATAACATTGTTGCTGAGCTTCAAATAGTAAGGGACATTCAAATTTTGCTTAGTGGATTTTTAATAGACTTTGCAATTAAAACTATAGCTGGTCTGTGGTTCAACAAATTCGGAAAAAGCAGCATACCATTTTTTCAATTTGCAGAGTGGATTTGAACGACGAAAGGAGACCATTTAATCAGGTTAAAAGTACATTAGCATCTCAATTGTTCACATAAACATGCTATAAAAATATTAAGTATTTGTGATTAAAATTAAGTAGATTGCATAAAAGAATCCCATGCACAATTTTGCAACGATACGAAAAAGGCAATTTTCCGCGGTCGAATCAAATATATGACGATAGAAATTAAACGTGTGGCCATTAGGACATAAAGAGATAAGTTGAATGAGAAGAAATTACCGGAATGTATAAGTACATTAGCAAGGTTCCAGTTAATCGTGTAATTAGAGAGGAACAAATGTAGTGAAAAGCTTTCTTTATCATCATCATCATTTCAGGTCTTTGCCTCCCACTGGCGAGAGAAGCCCCTTCTCATCTTTTTGAATTTCGTAAAATTTGGGCGATAAGCTACCATGTTGGTCCAATGTAGGTTGGTAGCTAGGGCTCGTTAGCGAATGTAGTCAACATTGGGCTTTTTTTTGGTGTGTGCTGGGTTGGAAATCGAACAGCTTTATTTTAGCATATGTCCCCCTCAAGTAATAAAGTACCTGTACGAGTAATAATGTTTCGAGAAACATTTTTGGATGCATGTGTTTTATATCCCTACCAAACTTTGAGATCAACCTAGGATTTTTCGCCCTCACACTTTTTGTCAACTACAGATTTTTAATCGAATTGGGCTTAGAGAGTTTAGTGACCCCACTCCCCGAGAGCACTTGGAATAAAATTTTCCCTCTTTCATCCTTTTCCTTCACCCGTCTGGTGTTAGAAACAAAGATCACTCCCGAAGGTTTTCACTGAGCATCCACCGTTCGCGTCTGTTACGTTACTGGGACCATTAAAGTAATTTTACCCTTTCAACTTCATTCATAAAGATGCCCATTTGTTTTTGTTTTTTTTATAGCACCGTGTTCACTACGCATTCCCACTTCAGAACTTTTATTCGTTTTACTATATCTCTCACCTTGGTTTGTGTGGTTACATAGAACTCTCATTTGTGGTCCCTGCGTGTTGTGCCTAACGTGTAACGTAGTATGTCCCTATGAATTGTCCTCAGTTTCTGTCCTTTTTATGTTCAGTGACCAAGTTTTACTGTTAAAAGTGTAAAGAGTAGTGATTAACTACTTGGTTTCTGAAGATGTTGCTAAGTTTTCCTACCGCTCGATCTAGCTTCACTTTATCCTTCTATCAAATTCCTTTCCCATGCTCTGATCAAAAGTGAGTAGCTGTTCTAAGTACACAGAGGCTTCTATCTCTTCTATAATTTGATCGTCTATCCTAACCGCTCCATCTTCTACAAAACTATAAATCAATATTTTATTCTTTGCTCGGTTCCTTTTAAGCCCAACTGCATGACTGGCTCGTGATGCAGCATTCACGAATGCATAAACACGTGAAAACTATCAGTTTAAGATGATTACCTGGGACATCAATTCATAGGTGTAGAGCAAAAGCACGATAGTCGGGAGCATAAGTAACAGGAGGCCATGGAAATGAACGTGGACAGAGATTAATAGAATTTGCAGAAGTAGCAAACATTTACATAATGAGCTCCTCTTCCAAAGGAGACAAAGTTATAGTTACGCATGAATGGGCCAGAATGGAACATAAAATGAGATCAATTGCACATTCTTCAACGGGAGAAGAGCTCATTAAGAACAAAACAATTATCAGTTCTTTTAATACAAGTAACGACTACAGATTACTAAAGAACAAGATTAAAATACGTCTAAAACAGGACCGAGACAAACTCATGGCAAAGAGAACAAACCCAATGAAACATACAACATACCAAATTAACAGACTATTTTGCAATGTGAAACTTAGGATACTAACACTAAGACAGGGTGAGCTAACACAAAAATGAGGCTACGGAAAAACTATAACAATCGGAGAAACATGAGGCGGGCATGGAACGATTGGAGACAGGATCAAATTAATTGAACTAAACAAGCTTATAAGAAAAACAACTCAGAATCAAACATGTGAATTGAAGGAAGACGCAATTTACTCAGGGTTTTATTTTGGCATAAAACAATATATAATTATTTACTTAAGAGACAGATTTTGGAACTGACTCGCTTCTATCATCAGTCCCCCCAAAATAATAATAATATTGAGAACAAAAAATCACTAAAACAGCCTAAATATCACTTAACAGTTGACAGACATCAAATGACAACAGTAAAGAACGAAACGGGAAATAAAACAAAACAGACATAAGATCTGTGAAAAGATTGAAGAATTATATCAAGAAAAATATATGATAATAATGGTTACCTTACACCAGATAAGAGCGTCTCAATAAATTAAGAAGAAGTCCCACATTAAAGGACGGATTTTCCCACGCACTTAAGAGCACAGAAAATGGTAAACCATCTCTGGAAAAGTTTAGCAACCTATAGAGGCTGCAGAATAACATCTTGCTCACCATCTTAACATTTTTTTAAAATTTATATAAAGGAAAAGATTCCAATGGCTTGTTCCACCTCCTTAGTTTTATTTTTTTTTAAATGTCAGGAAAGAATTAAAGAACGACTGACCAATGAGTGTTTCATCAAAAGCATACAAATTACTTAAAAAAGTCATAACAACCGAGTATCAAAAACACACGATGGCAATCAAGCACCAGAACAGTCACGCCTCTGAAGTAACAGTAGTATATATGATCATCTGGATGGAGGGTGTTTAGTGCAATTGTTGCTATCAACTAATTAATAAGAAATATGCATCTCGCTAAATTGCAGTCTTAGGAGCACTACAGAAACATGAAATAAGCAGAACCAACATTGACATACACTGTTACATATACAAAAATGCAACATCGTCATTTAAATTGTGCATCCAGAAATATATATATATATATATATATATATATATATATATATATATATATATATATATATATATATATATATATATATATATATATATTGCATTGCATTCTATTCGCCCCTAAATGTTTACATAGATGCTCGAGTTGATTTTCAGGACTTTGAATTGAGAACAAATATTTTCTGGCGGAAATGCTACTGCTACTACTAGTGCTGCTAATGCTACTACTGCTGTTGCTATTGCTGCTTACTGCTGCTGCTGCTACTGCTACTACTAGTGCCTCTGCTGCTGCTAAAACTAATACTACTACTAAAATAGCTGCAAAGGCTCATGTTGATCTGATGTATTTAGGGGCTACACACTACCTGAGCGAAATTAATCACATTGGCTATGATTACTTATCAGATAGGTGTTCTTCTTTGCTTGGGGGACGGCGCCGTGGTTCTCACCTCCCGATAAACACCAGACTCATTGAGGTAAGTTATAAACGGCACAATTGGTAAAAGCTATACCAATACTTTCCCAGCTGGATTGAAGGGGTTCTCTGCTTCTTAACTCTCCCTAATTAGATGACAAAAATAGGGTCGAAAAACACAGTTTAAGTAGAGTGGGTCCGTCTGAACCTAAATCCTTAGTGATGGAGAGAAGGAGTCTCTGATATGGAATGCTCCATCAGCTGTTGATTAGCAATAATACAAAGGTCGCAGTGAACGACCGATTCAGCCACCATTATGGAACTGAAAGTCTTTTGATAATGAGCAAACGGCCGCCTTGATTACCCCAATGAGAAAATGACAGCCTAGCTTACCACAGTGAGCAAATTCCCGCCTCTGTAACCACAATGAGCAAATGCGAGCCTTGGTAACCACAATATTAATTGCAGCTGGATCTGACAAATGGAAGTCATCCAGCCCAACTCGACGTTGCTAACTGGCCAGATTTCATAGCATTAACAGTAACCGGGTCCTTGTATGCTAAGTCTAGCTCTGGTGGATGAGTATGAGTGTGTTAACAGTGTAGCAGAATGAGGTCAAATGGCGGCCACGTGCCCTTCTGTACCCACGTGGATCCTGAGATTACCGCAGAGAGCTGAAAAAGCATGGCTGAACCTGGGCAAGGAGGCGGCCGACACCGTTATCACACGCCCCAGCTGTATTTGCCTAGGCACTTATGTCATCGCCCACCCCCCAAACACACGGCCAACTATCCGCTAGCATTCTGGCTTTTCACTCAAAGATTGAAATACGTTGGACGTTCCAACGAACATTATCACGATTTCGCCTTCCCACGAAGGAGTCGCCGACTTTTCCCCAAATTCGCGCGCGCGTCTGGAGCCACCTGACCAGGTGCCTATATAACGCTTCGACTAAGTTTAGAGAGCAGCACTGTTAGACTTCCACCTAGCACGATGAACAAGCTAAAGAACGCTCTCCCCTTCCCCCTAGCGGTGATTTCGATTCAAGTTGAAGTCTAAATCGATCCGTGAACTCTGCTTTAGTCAATCGGAAAGCTTCGACATCAGTGAACTCTGCCATAGCCAATCGGCAAGGACTGGCAAAGATTCCCAACTCCCAAGAAGGCGACAAGTACTCCCTAGTCTAAAGCAAGAGGTAAACCGACTTCTTACATCGCCTTCATTGTACCCCAACTGGCCCCTTTTCGGCAACCAGCACGTCAGGTAATCGTAACCGTTGCCGCCTGCAGATTGATCTTGAATCTGGCTCACCCAATTGCTCCATTATTTGTGTGAACGCCCCAATTTAAAGTCCCCTTTCAAATCCCTAAACTGAATCCGAGCTCTTTAATCCATTAATTAACCTACCTATATCGCGTGTGGACCTTTAACCCTGTATGGGCGACCATTCCCATTAAACGCAATTTTTATGTAAATATAAATATCATTTTGTTGTTAGTAAAGTTAAATTTTCGTCATTGTCTTTCTTTTGCAACCCCAACGCGTACCAGCTACCTGTTAATTTTGGGCCAACTTGCACTCTGAAATATTTGTTTAAAAGGACCCCGCAAAGTTAATAATAAACCATCCCCACTGGACTCATGACAATTTCCCCTTTTACTAAAGGGCTTCAAACAACTTCGACCCCAAGCTCCAAAGTACCTAAGTATATATAAATATAGAGTCTGGCCATTCCACGACATATACTTATATATACTTTACTCTATTATAAAATCTGGTGATCAGGTGTGTCAGGGTCATTAAAAGGTCTTTGGAGAGACTTTTTAAAGGCAATCCTTTAACTTTATTTTAATTTTCAAAGCTGAGTACCGTTTGAGTTGCAAAGACAAAACGAAACAGGAAACAACCCTGCCATATTTATTTATCGCATCTGAACCCTTACTCATCTCACGAAGACTCCATTATATATATATATATATATATATATATATATATATATATATATATATATATATATATATATATATATATTATTTGTTTAATCCTATATTATATTAGTGTTAGTATTTGGATATCAAAGCTTCCGCGTTTAAATAAGCATATTCCTCCTGTGTCAGTAATTTGTGAGACAAGCCTCCTCTGTCCCGTGCTGACGGCCCATTGAAACCATTTCTTTCGAACAACGTACTTCCCGTGTTACGAACAAAATGTCGTCGTTCGAGAGATTTAAACTCCAAGGAGAATCCCTAGGTTACAGTGCCAAAGACCTTGTCACTTATATACAGGAAGAGGAGAGAAATGAGAGAGTTTATAATAGAGAACGAGAAGAACTAGAAAGAGCTGAACGTGTACAAAAAGAAATTACAGAGAGCGAAGAACGTGAGAGAATTCGCCAATATGAACTGGAATCGAATCGTGATCGGCTCTAAACCCTTTCATTAAATTCCCGTGTAGGAACCCCTCAATCAGCCTCCGTTAAACTTTCCACGTTCAAAGAAGGAGAGGACTTGGGATATTTTCTCACTCACTTCGAGGAAAAATTTTAAGTTAATCATTGGGACAGGGACGGACGGTGCCGCTAAGCTTCTTCGTCTACTAAGCTCGCCGCTCCGAGACCTAGTCTTATCGCCCCATTTGGAAGTTACGGTGGATTACTACAGCCTCAAATCCGAACTTCTCGCGGCGTACAATATGACGATTGACTTATACCGCACCAAATTTCGCCACGCCCGCATCCAACCAAATATGACCTGCCGTCATTTTGGATATACTCTTTCCCGTACTTTTAATTTTTGGTTAGACGCATTTTAAGTCCCTCACAATTATGAGTTCCTGGTATATTTTGTTCTTGTGGATCAGTTGATGGCATCGCTAACACCAGAGATCCGCTCCTTTGTGAAGGATCGTCAGTGCAACTCTTTCAAAGAGTGCATAGAAGCAGCAGATATCTATGCGGCGAGTCACAACTTATATCCGAAGGAAAATAAAAAGCCTACCCTTTCATCCCCCCAAGAATCAATTTACTAACTCGCGGTTTCCTCCTAAGAACTCCCCCAAATTTGCTAAGGTTACGGGCCCTTTTAAGCCCAGAAGTTTCCCTCCATCGGAACACCGTGACGTCAAGCCCCTCATAACTAATCCTCCGGAGTCAACTTTTCCTCGTAGGCCAATCATATGTTTTGCGTGCGGTGTCGAAGGCCACACGCGCCCAAATTGCCCCCAAAATTCACAACTCCGTGGTAATCCCATTCACTCAGTCCACCATGTGAATGCTGCTCCCGCTCCCTCTCCATAGCGACCAGAAATCCCAGCTCTAATCTCGTCTCCCAGTGTCCCAGGGCACCATTTAAATTTCCTCTTCGACAAGAATTCTTCAGCAAGTCTTAAATTTGAAAACGGAAGCGTTAATGGCTGACGAGTCTCCACCCTCGTCCACGATACCGGGTGCACGTGTATCCTGGTATCGAATGAACTTCTTCCCCTTGTGGCTCCTGACCACAAAAAGTTTGCGGTAGCCCGTGACTACCTGGGACTCGCAAACCGCTTCCCCATTGTAAACAGTTACCATAAGTGTCAGTATTTTTCCGGATGGGCTGAAGTCGTGTCAGCCCCTATCCAATTCTGTTCCGTTTTGGTAGGACAGTGTCCCCAATTCTCATCTAACCCTGTAGTTTAGCCCATTATCACGAGAGCCCAGGCAGAGAAGGAATCCCAGACGCCCGCTGCCCTTAAAACTCCCTTAGATTTGGATTACAGCGGCGTTATGAGCGAAGAATTCACTCAAAGACAGAAGAAGTGCCCAAATCTCCTTCCCTTGTGGGAAAAATATCGGAGCCTCAAGCAGGATTCGGTCCGTGGCAACAAGAGATCCTCTTATATCGTGAAAGAAGGCTTATTATATCGCGCTCGCTCGGATGGCGCCTACCCCGAGACTCACGCCCTCTGTGTTCCCCGTTTGCAGATGCCCCTGGTCTTAAAAATGGCCCACGATAGCGTGTTTCTGGCCATTTCAGCCACGATAAAATTAGTCAGAGGATTTTTTGGTATTTCTACTGGCCTGGTGCTGCAGTTGACATTTTGGAATACTGCCAATCGTGTGGCATCAACCAGAAAACCAAGGCGAAAGGGAGTGTTAAACTGGCTCCCCATTCAGAAGAGACGAATCGTTTCGAAATCCGTTCGTGCAAGATCTTACCCCCTTCCAATTCATCTAAGAAATGCTTTTAACGCTGAGGTTAACAATCCGCTCAAACCCCATATCCTTGAACCCTCCACGTCAAATTATTGTTCCCCAATAGTTCTGGTACGCAAACCAAATAAATCTTACCGCATGCATGTAGATTTTTGTAAATTAAATCCCGTGACCGTTTTTGATGCTGAACCGCTTCATTTAATGGACCAAAACCTTCACTTGTTCGAAAAAGCAAAATTTATTAGTGAGCTCTACACCAGCTAAATTTTAATTGTAATTGCTCCATATCGATTTGTCCACCTTGTAATTATTATAACCGCAAGATAGAGATTAGCTTATATTCAATTATTTCTGTTATGTCCTTATTTTTCTCGATGTGTACCTCTATGATGTACACCGCCCTTGTATATATGAAATTAGTATTTAGAAGCCTGGTCCGGCACCAAAATATGTGTATAGGTACAAACATAATCCTTCTGTCCTTATGTAAAATGTATCTTTGAATATCCATTTCATTCTTTTTCTGTTCTCTTTTTTTTGTTTTGTATAGTTTAGTGTATAACTATATATATATTTTCTAATTATGTCCCATTTATTGCTTTTATGGTCAGCAATGATTAATTTCCTTTCCGTTCCTATGTACACGCAGTCGGGTAGAATTAGCTTGTACACCTGCTCGACGAAAGGTCAGGAATTCCGTGTTGTTGTTTGTTTTCTTTCTTTTCCGCTTAACACGTGACCACTCATTCGTCGAAGGAGATGTCACCCTTCTCCCCCAACTCCAAAAGTGCTATCTTTTTGGATGAGAGGGATGTAGCAGAATGAGGTCAAATAGCGGCCACGAACCCTTCTGTACACGCGTGGATCCTGAGATCACCTCAGGGAGCTGAAAAAGCATAGCTTAACCTGGGCAAGGAGGCGGCCAACGCGGTTATCACTCGCCCGAGCTAAATTTTCCTAGGGACCGATGTCATCTCCCCCCTCCCACACACGGCCACCTCTCCGCTAGCATTCTGGCTTTCTGCTCGGAGAATGAAATACGTTGGACATTACAACGAACATTATCACGATTCCCACTTTCCCTGGAGGAGTCGCCGACTTTTCCCCAAATTCGTGCGCGCGTCTGGAGCCACCTGACCAGGCGCCTATATAAAGCTTCAACTGAGTTTAGAGAAGAGCACTGTTAAACTTCCACCTACTCCGACGAATGAGCTAAAGGACGCTCTTCTCCCCCCCCCCCCCCATAGCGATTTCGATTCAAGTTAAAGGCTAAATCGATCCGTGAGCTCTGCCATAGCCAATCGGCAAGGACTGGCAAAGATTCCCAACTCCCAAGAAGGCGACAAGTACTCCCTCGTCTGAAGCAAGAGGTAAACCGACTTCTTACATCGCCTTCATTGTAACCCAACTGTCCCCTTTTCAGCAACCAGCACGTAAGGTAATCGTAACCGTTGCCGCCTGCAGATTGATCTTGAATCTGGCTTACCCAATTGCTCCATTATTTGTGTGAACGCCCTGGTTTAAAATCCTCCTTTAAACCACCAAACTGAATCTGAGCTCTTTAATCCATTAATTAACCTACCTGTATGGCGTGTGGACCTTTAACCCCGTCTGGGTGACCATTCCCATTAAACGCAATTTTTATGTAAATATAAATATCATTTTGTTGTTAGTAAAGTTATATTTTCGTCATTGTCTTTCTTTTGCAACCCCACCGCGTACCAGCTACCTGTTAATTTTTGGGCAACTTGCACTCTGAAATATTTGTTTAAAAGGACCCCGCAAAGTTAATAATAAACCATCCCCACTGGACTCATGACAATTTCCCCTTTTACTAAAGGGCTTCAACCAATTTCGGCCCCAAGCTCCAAAGTACCTACTTATATATATAAATATAGAGTCTGGCCATTCCACGACATATACTTATATATACTTTACTCGTAGACTTTGCCTACAAACTCAAGGAGGCATATTGGCCTGTAGTCCACCAGTTGATCGGGAGGCTTATTTTCTTTGGAGATAAAAATGATTTTGGCCATTTTTAAACCATCGGGCAAGTAGCCCGTATTCAGGGAAGACTTATAGATGTTAATGATTCCCTGAATGATTTGCCGGGGGGGGTATGCACCTTATTATTTTTAGTGATGCCCGTCCAGCCTGGCGCCTTTTGTTTAACGTCTTTTATGACTTTCATGACCTCTTCTGTTGTAATTGGTCGGCCATGGTCCGCCATCTCCCTCCCTACGCCGACGTTGGCTCGTGGGTGTGTTCGATGTATGATCTGTTTAAGTTCTTCAATTAGATGGTCTTCGAATCCCTGGTCGAATTCCGCATCGTCCTCAGGTGTTATTGAGAAATTTCCTTCCAGAACTTGCGGAACCTTTCCTCCAGGACCGCCGGATCCTCCAAGTAGTTATTGCCCTCCTTAATGTGGGTTTTTCCTCTACTTGGTAGGCTTTTTAGTTTCCTTACTAGGCGTCAGAATTTATTGGCAGTCACCTCGCTGTCTACCCTGGCTATTAGGCTGTTCCAGATCTCAGTCTGTTGTTGATTAATGGCTAGCTTTAGCTCATCACGCAATTGTCGTAGCAGCGATCTTTGTTACCAATTTGTACCTGCTTTTCTGATCTCTTTATACACCTACCTCCCTGTGCTGCCTAGCGATTTCCTTCGTCTCCTCGACCCATCTGGGTTGTGGAGGAGTCTTGTACCCTGTCATGGGTACATAATCGCGGTCAGCCTCGGTGATGAGGGCTGTTATCCTCTCCAGCTCCCCGTCAATCTCCTCTAGAGTTGCTTCGCTTAGTTCGGCTGGTTTGAATGCGCCTAGGATTTCTCCGTAGCGTTCCCAGTCGGCGGAGGCGTAGCTTTTGCGGAGAGGGACCGGAAGCTAGATCGGAGTGAGTGAGATGTTGGTTAAGCTTGCTATATGGCCGCTGGAAATTGCTGGGCCTGGCTCGCTATGGTAGTGGAATGGGAAGCCGTCACTTTTCATGATTATGTCGGGCTTTGTTACTGCTCGAGAGGTGATATAGGTCGGGAAATCCAGTCCTATCCTCTGGCTGTTTTTCCGTCGTATAATCATTTCCAAGTTATGGCCTCTGTTATTCGTGTTGCCATAGCTAGCCGTTCGGCATCTGGCGTTGAGGTCGCCCCAAAGGAATGCCATTCTGCCGTGGCCAAACAGGGTGTAGAAGTTATTGAGTGGTAGATACGCTCTTTGGAGAGGCTGATATGCCGCCGCGATCACGAAATTGCCCACTAATGTGGGCATCTCTATCGCCACGAATGACTCGTCCAGCTCTGGAAGGCGCCTGAACGAGAGATTCCTTTTGATTGCAACCGTGGCGCCGTCAAACCTCTCTTGAAAATGGTTCTTTGTGGCAACTTTGTAACCCGGTATCTTTATTTGATAAGATGTTTTGTCGATACCGTGCTCCGAAATTAAGATGATGTCAGGATCGAGCACACGGAATATGTTCCCACACGCCGTTGCTTTTCCCTACCATCCATTTACGTTGAGCGTCAGAATTCTCAACCTGTTTTTCAGGTTCTCCATTCTCTTTTCTGGCTCCTAGTGTTTTCTGGTGGTGGGACGCTTTTTCCCATTCCTTTTCTTTTTGTAGTCTGCCGTAGTAAGCTCTTCAAATGTCTCTCTGTAGAGTTTGACCTTATTGTTGAAGAGGGCCTCCTCAACTACTTCCTCTTCGCACTGGGCATCGTATTCCCACTTGTAATACTTCTTTCTGATGCCGACGAGTATTTTGTTGGTGTCCTTGTCCTTTGGAAAGGGGAAGTGTTCTGATGCGTAGATTGTGAGGTTTATCTCAAATGCATCTAGAGGTCTTTTGGCCTCCCATTTTCTTTTTTCTCGGTGTCCATCTTTTGCCCTGACCTCAGAGCCCGAGGAACCTGTGGTTTCCGAGTCTTCCGTATCTTTATTCTTCTCTGTGTTTTTATTATTAGGTTTGGGCATTTTCATTGATCTGGCAGCAGCCTCTCTTTCCGTCCTTGCTTCTATTCTTGGATCTGGTCTCTTGTTCTTTTCTTTGGGTTTCTCCTCTTGTTTGTTCTCATCCTGAGTCTGTTTTGGGACTATTTGCAGTTTAAGGACATCCCCTGATGGGGGATCGTCCGGGAACCACATCTAGTTCATGCCATTTTTGACGAGCATCCGGTTCAATTCTTTAGCAAATGTCCCAGGCTGCGTTAGGTTTCTGACGTAGGCATTCAGGATGCATGTCAGAATTTTGGTCGATTCCTCGTTTTGGATATTTAGGTAAGTTTTCTTATTTTCTGTTTCAGAGTAAGCTGCCTTTGCGACTTGGGCGTATGTTTTATGTGCTTTTTTGGTCGCCTCTTCTTTACTATATTGCTGCTTCCTCTTAATCAGCTCTTTTTTCATGGAACAGGTTATTGCCATTGATCGATGGCCTTGTCAGCAGTTCGCGAACTTCTCGCGAGGGCTCTGGCAATTTTTCCAAAGGTGGCCGGGTTCGCTGGACCTATAGCATACCTCTTGGGGCGCCTGGCATTTTGGAGTAGTGTGAGCCTCCATTTTATAACAACGGAAGCAGAATTGTATTGGGTGGAACTTCTCCCTCTCGGTCTGCTTCCCGCTGATCTTAGAGTTAAAAATAAGGAGCCCAGTTTCATTCACTTTCTTGGCCATGGAAGTATCTCCAAATTTGATTTTGAAGACATGGGCATAGTCAGAATTGTCCCTTTTGTTTCTAAATTTGACAATTTCAGTGACCTTTGACCATGGATGTTTATTTGTGATCTCTTCCTTTATCTCTTCTTTGGAGTGTTCCCTAATTCAGGGGTCTAATCTCCTATAGATCACGCTCCTGTACATTTGAATCTGGGGAGGGATTGCTGGCTGCAGGCCGAGCTCGCGAAGGACCTCGACCGTAGCTTCCTTCGTCATGGCTTCCACGTCCTTTTCTGTTTCGCATATAGTGACATAACCCGTGGGTACCTCTAGTAGCCTTATCATAGCTATCTTAAGTCGCCCATAGACGACTTCAAAGACTTTGTCTTTGCTCGGTCTGGTGTGACCGCTGATGGTTCGCAGAGGGACGCGGGTGGTCCCAGCTTGAGCCATCTTGCCCGATGGGGGCTCCAAGGGGGATGGGAAACCATTGCGGGGTCGCTCCTTCTTCGTGTTTTTTTGGCTGGTTACCAAATCCTTGTCCACCCAAAATTTCTTTTGAAAATAGAGCGTTTGAGGGGGCGCAACCCCCATCACCGTTGTAAGCGAGCTTCCATGATCGTGAACTGCCGGATGGAGGAATGAAATGATGGTGGGTGAACCCATAGAGGCCCCTCAGACGGTTAATATGTGGTGGACTCAATGATGGGTGGTGATTGAATCAATTACAACCACCCGGGGGTGCCGCCCCGTCTGGGGTTTGGTTATCGATGCTGCTTCCAACTTACACAAGGACGGTTGTGTGTCCCCCTCTGGTACTGGCCGTAAATTACCCTCAGGGACTAGAGCGAACTCTTCCCCAAAGCTTTCAGCATCGCCTCTTAACCAGGTTGCCTCTGACGCCGAGTTGTACGGTGGGCTACTCCTCAAACCTGCTTTCCTCGGCGCCCGAAATTATGCATATCACAGAGAACGGCATAGTTGGGACGTGGCTAGATGAATGGCGGTTCAGTTCATTTTAACTCCCTTTACCCCGGTAGGGATGAGGCGAGGAAGGATTAGTTTGACATTTGTCGAATAATCAGCGCTCTATAAAAGTCTTCTTCTTTAATTCCCCGTAGGGAGATGTGAATAAAAATTCACGTTTATAAGCAGGTTGCTTTATCGGCGAAAAATGTCTTCTGAGTATGCTTGCTTTATCCAGTTTTTCTGTCCAGTCAATTAATAAATGAAGATAAGCCGGCCATTACGTTTAACCAAGGCGGAATAAATACCCCCCTTAAAAATTGTTTTCTGTCAGATCCTCACTCCACTCATTACATCGGTAAAGGAGACAAGAACATTTCAAAACGCTTCGAAGATGATCGAATAAGATCGGAAGCTTAGCAATTTAGTTTGTTTTTTACCAAACACACT
Organism: Ceratothoa steindachneri; assembly: GCA_963969495.1. Classification (NCBI taxonomy): domain Eukaryota; kingdom Metazoa; phylum Arthropoda; class Malacostraca; order Isopoda; family Cymothoidae; genus Ceratothoa; species Ceratothoa steindachneri. Next base: position 132,175,455 of record OZ018325.1, read on the forward strand.
CATTTGAAAAAAAGAGATGAATACTATACAAGTAATCCGCCATCTACAAGATGGAATAAAAAAGATAGTTAGAAGAAGAGAAAGTTGGCAAAGGAAATTAATTAAGGCAAAATACACAATGGTCTTCAACTAAGTCAAATAAGTTTAAATTATTAATCTAAATTAGTTCGTGTTTGAATTAATAATAATAATTATCTATCATAATTGCAATTAAAATTGATTGAAATACAAAAAGATTGGCTCTCATTGGAAAAGCGAGAAAGTTGCGGCCAACTATGAGGTCAGTTATGACGTCATACCCAAATCTAAGTTATGACGTCATACCCAAATCTAAGATATGACATCATACCCAAATCTAAGCTATGGTGTCATACCCAAATCTAAGTTATGACATCATATAAAAATCAAGGTGATGACGGGATACCACAATCTAAGTTATGACATCATACTAGGTTTATGACATCATACCAAAATCTAAGTTATGAAGTTATTCCTAAATACAAGTTATGTTGCCGTAAGCATTGCTCGTTAGTGGTTCTCCAACAGCGGCCGCGCCATCCAGTCATGTCAGATAAGAGTCGAGAAAACTTGCAAGCGTTTGTAGAAGCATTAGTGAACTTGGTTAGAGAGTGGAACAATGAAATAAAGTGAGCGATACTAAATAAAAGGGATAGCTTCTTACTGATACAGAATTGCCTCCAAGGTCATTCTTCTTACATAAAATACCTTAAGTGATGATGCAGTTCGTTTCTACTTGTCCTCCTCACTGACACTATCCACACAAAGAACTCTGCACTCGGGCTCTGCTCCACTAACACTAGTCAACAATGATTTTGCTACTTGGGTATTAGCTTGTGATTTACACTAAATCGAGTATGCTGATTCCGAATCTGTAATCGGTAGTGTTCTAGCACGTAATGTTCCTGAGTTACACACATACTCTTTAGTTACACATATGGGCAGTGTTGCTTCGGCTACCGTAGTGAGAGGATGTGTTGTGTGTGTTTGGTTCCTGCGTTATACTCCTACTTTATCACGTTGTCAAATTTAGCCATTATAGTAGTGGTGTTTAAACGGTATTTACATACAGTGATTAATTGCATTTTTCTTTCAGATTTATCTCTCAATTAATTTTTAAATGAAATAAGATTGTACAAAAGTATATAACAGGATATATACAAACTAAGTTGAAAATATGAATCGCGAGGATGTATAAATAGCCCAGACAACTTTTGTTATATCTGTGGAAGATATACTCCAAGCAACCAGCGGAAAAAATTAGCTAAAAGAGTAAAAACTGCATACAATTATTACTTTGGTTGTAAAGTTGGTGACTAAGACAAGCCCTGGGCACCTCACAAATCTTGTACTGTGTGTTATACGGGGCTCACACAGTGGTTAAATTAATTAAGAGATAAATCTGAAAGAAAAATGCAATTAATCACTGTATGTAAATACCGTTTCAACACCACTACTATAATGGCAAAATTTGACAACGTGAGCCAACAAACCATATTGCTACTTCTGTATGACAAATATTGCGGGATTCTCAAATAAGAACAAGTCAAAAATTGTATATCCAGATTGTAAGTCAGCTATAAAACCAGTCCCCCATAATATGGACATACCAATCCCAGTTCCTCCATCAGCTAGTGCAGTTAAATAAGATGATTCATTGTCTAAAAAGAAGGATAACAATGACAATGAAATGTATGACGATGATTCTAAGGAAAAGAAGATCCAGTTCATAAATCAAGAATGATTCAATGATTTAGTGAGGGACTTTTCATTGTCAAAGGAGAACGTAGAACTGTTGGGTTTCAGACCACAACAATGGAATCTTCTAGAGGATGGTTTAAAAAATATCTACTTTCCGTAAACGTCATGAGGCCTTAGCTGCCTTTTATAAAGAAGAAGATGGTGCTTGTTTCTGTAATGATGTTAATGGCCACATGAATCAGCTAGGAAACGAGCATTTAGCAGATGAATGGAGACTATTCATCGATGCAAGCACTGCTAGCCTCAAAGCTGTGTTGCTACACAATGGTAACAAAACACCTTCAATTCCTGTCGCACTTATTGTTGGGATGATAGAGACATATGACTCAATGAAATTTACTTTGGAGGGTGTTCATTAATCGCATCATAAGTGGAATATCTGTGGTGATCTAAAGATAATTTCTTTACTTCTTAGACTGCAGCTAGGATATACAAAGAATGTGTTCTTCTTATGCCTATTGAACAGCCGTAACGACAGGAATCATTATATTGTCAAAAAGTGGCCTGAAAGAGAAGAACACATAGTTGGCCGATACAATGTGAAGCACATGCCTTTGGTACATCCACAGAAGATCTACCTTCCACCACTTTATATCAAACTTGGCCTTATTACGAATTTTGTTAAAGCAATGGCCCATGATTCTGATGGATTCCAGTATCTCAAAGAGAAATTTGGTGCAAAGAAAACCGACGCTAAATTTAAAGCTTGCATTTTTTTATGGCCGGAGATCAGAGAATTGATAGGTGACAGGTAGTTCAAAAATAAACTAACTCCACTTGAGTTGGCAGCATGGGATTCATTTGTTGATGTAGTGCAGAACTTCTTTGGTAATCATAGGGCTAAATACCATCAAGATCTAGTGGATGTCTCTTAAGATGCATTTCTTGCATTCGCATCTAGATTTCTTTCCATCTAATAGGGATGATATTAGTGAAGAACATGGGGAAAGGTTCCACCCAGATATCGCAATGATGGAAAGCAGGTATCAAGGCCGCTTCAACGAAAACAGGATGGGTGGCTACTGCTGGTTCCTACAACGGGAGGATCCTATATCCTGGTACAAGCGCAAGAGCAAGAATTTCAAACATCTGTGAAGAAATTTATAGTTAGGGGAGTACTACCTCTTTTATATGTAATACGAGGAACGGTCAATAAGTTTTGTAAATCGGTAGGGCAAAACAGAGGAAGGGGGATGGCTGTTTGTGGGGGTGTTAGGATAAGTTATGACAAGTCAGGACCTGCAGTTGCACGCTCCTGCCTCATCTATTTAAGAAGTAGTAGCTGATCGCAGATCGTCAGTCACTAACTTTTCAACAATGGAGAAGGTTGAGCACCGCGCAGTGATCAAATTTTTGACTAAGGAAGGCAATAATGCAAAAGAGATCCATGAACGCATGGTTGCAGTGTACACCGACACCGCCCCTTCCTATGCAACCATTGCTCGCTGGAATAGGGAGTTCCGCCATGGTCGTGAGTCCCTTTAAGATGACCCCCGTCCAGGACTTCCGTCAGACGTGACCAACGAGGACAATGTGGCCCGTGTGGAGAGGAGGATCCTCGAAAATCAACGGGTCAAGGTCGAAGAAATCGAGCGAGAACTTGGAATATCACATGGAAGTGTTATCAACATCATCCACGGCAATTTGGCCATGACGAAGGTCTCTGCCCGTTGGGTCCCTAGAAACCTGACGCCTTATGATAGACTTCAACGTCGTCAAAGTTCGGAGGAGCTGCTGCTCTTGTAAAACCAATACCCGGCGGGATTCGAGTGACGCATAGTGACAGGTGATGAAACATGGGTCCATCACTGGGATCCCGAGACCAAGCTCGAAAGCATGGCCTGGAAGCATAGGGGCTCTCCGACCCCCATCATGTTCGGGACCCAATCCTCAGCCGAAAAGATCATGGCCACCATCTTCTGGAATTCTGAGGGATTATTGATGGTAGACTATGTGCCTCGTGGAAGGACCATCACAGGCCAATATTACGCCGAGGAACTGGCTGGGTTGAAGAAGTGCATCCGTCAGAAGCGGCACAGCAAGTTGACACGCGGTGTCCTGCTCCTCCACGACAATGCCCCTGTCTACGAGGCCAGAGTTGCACAAGCTGCCCTGTGCGAGTGCGGATTCGAGGAGCTCAACCATCTCCCCCTACAGTCCAGATCTGGCCCCTAGCAACTACTTTTTATTCCGCCAACTCAAAGTTGCACTGCGTGGACGCCGGTTTGGGGACGATGAAGATGTCCAGCTCGCTGTCCAGGATTTTTTTTTTTTTTTTTTTTTAAGAGCTCATCTGGCGACTGCCTACTTGGGCATTAGTCGCCGTATTAAAACTGGCCTAGTTCTAGGCTACTTTAAAATGGAATTAAAGAGAAAAAAAAAACAACACCCCAAAAGGGGGAAAGGAAGCAAGCCCGCTGTCCAGGAGTAGATTGAACATCAGTCGGGAGATTTCTGGCTGTCGGAAACTCGAAGCCTCAGGGACAAGTGGCGCAAGTGCATTGAAGTCGAGGGTAGTTATATTGAAAAATGATAAAACACTTTTCCTCATATCTTGTTTCCTTATATCCGAATTGCAAAACTTATTGACCGCCCCTCGTACATATCTTGTCTGGGTCTGCAAAAGGACGTACATAATGCCAAATAGGGTACCCCGATTCCAAACCTTTGCCCAGAAACAACTCATCCTTCTTAAATTCGTAATAATTATATCATTAATTGACCCAAGGTGACAAAGTGAGCCATATAGCCTAGTTGCATAACTCAGGAACCTTACGTGCTAGGACAAATCTGAGCACAGATTTGGAATCATCGCACCGAAATTAGTTAGTTACGACAACATTTACTCAAGTAGCAGAGACAAAGTTAAAATTTGTTGGCTAGTGTAATGCATAATGATCGTGCTTTCTCTATTTACTCCGAGAATGTGGGATGATCTGCTGGCTGCGATACGCTCATTCTCCCTTCCTTAGTGCCTTCAAGACCAGCCTCTTCTCTCCACCTTTTCCTTAGTCGATAGACAGGCACTCTTTGAAAGTCCATGACCTTGAAGAGCGCAATACAAAAATACACATTACTATTATTATTATTAAACTAATATACAGATACTCATGTACGAACTCAGCCTTCCTTAGAGCGGGAAGGCTGAATGGGTCAGAAGCAAAGTGGACATCATTTATCCCCCCTCTCGTTAAATGGGAGATTTATACGTTTATAAAGGGTCAGAACTAACTGGGAGCCATCTCCACCATAAAAGCTTATAAGGAGATACGTGTGAATAAAGTGGTGAAGTTAAGGAAAGCGAAAATATGTGTAAGGTATATAGGCCAATTGTGTGTGCCGAAAATAGAGAGACTATAGCAAATACTAAACCCAAAAGACGTGTTTACAACCTCTTATAATAACGCCCCTTCGCACTTAAAGCCTGCAAGCGGAACAAATGGTTTAATAAAAGCCGGTGTAAGCGAAGAAGAGACTTGGAATTTGCCACACATCACTTCCATACCCTTCGTTAGCGCAGCCGGTATGAAAGTTCACCCAATCTTCGGACGAATCTCTGCGTCTCGTCATTCTTGATTTTAGTTCGCCTCAGATAAGAGGCAAACGTCGTAACTAAATGGATGAAAACAGCCACGGCAAATGTGGTGAATTCGTATTTCATTTATGCAAAGCCGAATCCCACGTAAATAAGGGTTAGTTTTGCGTCAAATGGGATCCATTAAGGAATTATGTGTTTTCGTCAGTTTCGTCGGGTTTCACAGGACGGGGGGGGGGGGGGGGTAGGAGACTCGTAGTCGTGGAGTTTCGTGGTCTCAGGATGAGATGTTTGGTAATTTTGAATTAGATCGGCGCACGCGTTTTAGGCTGTTAAATCCTGTAATACTTCTTCGTATCGTTGTAATAGTGTCTTAGAAGTAAATTTCGATGGCGGAGAAGGTCTATCTCACTTAATAAAGTCACAAAAAGACAATATTTCAATCCGATTTTGCAACGCAAGAATTCTTCCATGACGCGATCTTGAAATGCTAAGTCGAAAAGCTATACTTTGCCTTTTTCCCCAACCCAATGTGATTTTTATTATAGAAACCGTGTGTCAAGGTTGTTGTTTCCACAATCGCGATCTAACCTTTTTGTGTGAGGAGAAATCGAAGTTTATTAACTTCCTTTTTGAATATAAACTTATACAAAAAGAGCTATTCTGTCCGAAGGGCGGGAGTGAATTTACTATTAATGAACAATTTTATTTTCGTTTGTGACAGAAACGATATTTCCAGAGGTAATAAACAAAAGTGTCTAAATCGAAGTGCTTGTTTAAAAAATTGGCTTTTGTCATTACTTTTTTTTTCAAACGCAAACTTTCCACCCCAAGAAACAATCTTGTAGAATACATATTGGTTTGTTTGCAACGAATTGACTTATACTGAAATCTGAGAGCAGATAGAAGTATCGGCCAGAACTTTGGTGGACTGGTTTATTTTTTCTCGGGAGGTGATAATTCATCATTTGGAAATGCCCTCGGAGAAAATCGGCGGCCCAGAAAAATCGGTGGTCTTTTTCGGAACAGGCCAGGCGGCGAATTAGGAGTTCGAGTCTAGGGCGAAGTTAAAGTTAAGTTAAGACAGCAAGTTTGCAAAAATGGACATATTACGAAACTTTCATTAGCATCTTCGTGTTTCCGTTGGCGCTATAATAAGCGTAAATGCAATTTCAGTGTTGGAGTGCGCAAATACACTTGGTTAAAAGAAGAATCGATTTGATCTTTTGAGACAATCGTTTATTTCATTCACGCATGTTTGTGTTAAAAAGCTTAAAATGTCAACAGAAACCATACCTGAATGGCAAAAACTTTCTGCGAGAAGTTTGCGCCAGTTCCTTGCTCCAAAACTTAACCTAACCTAACCTAAATAACGGGCTGTACTTACACTAAGAACCTCGAATGCCATAACCTAACCTTAGGGATCAATCCTATACAACGACCTCCGAAAATACTATTCTTAATTAATGACTCCCAAGAAATTTCATTCCAAGAAGATGACCTACAACAAAATATCAATCATAGTTGATGATCCACAAGAAACTTATTCGAATTCTTAAAAATAATAATTGCTAAAATAGCCCTCTCTGCCATCGAAATATCTCTCCTAGGGCAGTACTAAAACGATACGAAGAAGTATTACAGGATTTAGTAGCCTAAAACGCGTGCGCTCATCGTATTCAAAATTACCCCGTATTTTTCCTCAATTCTTTATGAGCGTCCGTTTGTTTGTTTCGCACAATTCTGGAAGTCTGGACATACACTGAACCAGCCGTCATCGAATGGTTGAGGTTTCTTGCATTTCCTACCGTCTCGTCTTTTTAGTGGCGTGCGATTCTATATCTCACTATGTCGGTCGGTCCCCATCTTGCTTTTTTTATTTTGGTAATAACATTGTAACTATTCAGTTGATTCTAACGAAATTTATAACCCATATGTTGTTTTATATTCTCTTTCGAATGATATAATTGTCAAGTTCCTCCCTAAGTTAGCGCGGAAATAATTTGGTTTTGGCAATTACATCATAACTATTCGGCTGATTCTAACGAAATTGGAAACCCTCATGTTGTTTGACATTCTCTTTCGAATGGTATAATTGTCAAGATCCTTCGAAGGTTATCCCGGGAATTATTTTGTTTTGACAACTATATCATAACTATTCGGCCAATTCTAACGAAATTTAAAACCTTCATGTTGTTTTACATTCTCTTTCGAATGATATAATTACCCAGGCCCTACCAAGGTTAGTCCGGGAATTATTTGAAGTTTTGAAAGTCGTAAGGTCATAAATCAAAATAAATAAGAGCACAAGACTTTTGTCAGTAGACTTTGGTTTTTCCTGGTTCTTTTGTCGTATATTCTCCCTCCTGTTTCTTCCACGCATTTTCACTTTACTTTTGCGCTTAAAACGCAAGTATTTCTATTCAGACTGATAGATGGGGAGGAGGGATCAAGTGACCTAATCATGTTTTCCCAGTGAACTCGGAAAATTTATCCGTCAAAGAAACTTTAAAAACGCGACCGAAGAATTTTGAAATAAATTCGAACTAAACTTTATTTAGGTTTCCGCCGGACTTCCAAAATAATTCCATTGAGATGCATCATAAAGTATTTACCTTTTAGCTCCGGAAACATCATTTAAAGAAGTTTTTGCAGATAAATAAGAGTACCAATACAAGAGAGCCAGCATTTGTGTATACCGATAAACACATGCAACTATATAAATACTTACATGTCATGTACGAGAATATCGGGATACAGGAGCATCCACACGGATATGCAAAGTTGTGATATGCAAAAGGCACGGGGGGGGGGGGGGTCCAAGTGCCAACTCGAGAATTTGCGGCTATAAAACTTCCACTATTTCACTACGACCATTACACACTTCGTGATACGGCTTCGTTGCTATTGTGCTTAAATCCTAAGAAAAATCTAAGTGAAAGAATTTTACAAATTTTAAGCTACCATCCTGGGTCGCCAATTGGTATATATACTGTAATTTGATAGATTTCAATCGCCAAAAATCCACCCAAATTACATACTCCAATTTTTAGCAGTTTTAATTTTTTATAAAAATCATCAAAATAAAAATAGAAACAAAAAAAATAAAGAAAACCACTAAACTATAAAAAACAGCAACAACAACCAAAGTAGAGGCTAACAAAGGAAAGAATAACACTTAAAAAACGTGATCAACATTTCGCAGAAGAATAAGTATAAGAGAATGAGATGATGGATGCCCAAACTCCCTCAGAACACTCTGGGGACTAGGGCTCGAATATATGAGTGCAGTGAAAGCGAAAACAATGCTTGAGAGAGAGCACCGAGGTCAGATCACCAGGGAAGGCCGAAGGGTAAGATGCGACTCTCACTGAATCACTTGAAGTCGACTATGGCTCTATTGCAGTGGTAGATAAAGGCAACGACTCGGCGAAGGAAAGGTCACATTCGCTGCTGCTTTTTAACAACTCTATCACACACACGCATAGTTTTTTTTTCTCTCTCTCATCGTTCTGCGCTCTATTCTGCTCTCCGTTGCTGAGTTCGTAACTATCTCGTTGTGATTCACCACTCTCTATCGATAACCGAGACCACAGTCGGTAGCAATTTAGCACCCGACTATTCGAACTCTAATAACATTAAATTGCAGACTTAGCCGCGGTGTGTCTTATTTTTCTCTGCCACCCCGCGACTGGGCTAAGCAAAAATCTTTCAAATACACTAGAAACAAAACAAGATTTGACAACGATGAAACTTAAAACACTTATATTTAAGTGTTGAAGCCTTTGTTTTCCTTTACTTCGACACGACGACAACCATAGGAACTCACCAGTTTCTTCCAGAGGTTCTCATTTGGGTTCATATCCGCGCTCTGAGCAAGCCAACTCATTAATTCGATATCTACTTGTTCGAAATGGCATTTAACTCTGTTTGCAGTATGGCATGGTGCGTTATCCGGCATAAATACTGCTAGCTGGTTCAGAGGTACTTGGATTGAGGGTATACCATGTTGTTGTACGAGGTTTAGGTACACATACGCATTTATCGTTCCAATTATTTGCACTACCGTACCACCTCTTTCAGACGAAAACAGCTCTTATACCAGGACGCTGCCTCCTCTATGCATGGCAGACTTTCTAACACATTTTGAGTTAAGTCTATTCTCTGCAGCTCAGCTAACAAAGAGTTTGCCATCAGATCCAACGAGGTTTTAAACCAGATGCAGTGAGGCGACATGACACTGGGAAAGGGCTCACTTCTTGTCATTATTGGTCTTAATTTTGGGAGAAATTCCTCCTGCAATCTCGAAAGGATCCTTCATAGAGGAGCATCTAATAGGTTTTCTTCTCGCAAAGTAGTTATACGGGGTCGATCGACTTTTACAGGAGATTTTTAGGTTTTTGTTTTCGTCATATAAATTTAGAACGTTGGAAATCACACCCCTGACCCTTGGACCTTCTTACATCCTTTGCAATAGCAGAAAGAGTTTTCCCCGAAGTCTTTAAGCGAAAATATTCTGACGGAGCTCAGGAATCTTTCACGCGCGGTGGCATCTTTGTAGAATGTGCATGACAACAATAACGGTTGTACAATTCTCAACTTCTGAGCAAAATGTTGCCAGATGATTTCAAGAAACTTCTAGAATTTTCCTGAAAGAATCGTTCTTTTATTTTGCACGTGTCAATTTTTTTTGGTTTGTTTATTTAGTATAATTTATTGAATATACGAGTGTTCATATCAAATCTTCATAAAATATATTAAATGCATGCCTTTATGTACGATGGAAATTTTTTTACCTACTCATCATATTTTTGAAAATATTTCATTAATGGGAAAATCGTGCTCTTATTTTGCTCGGTAATGTTATCATCATCATCACTAACTCTATAATTTAAGAAGGGGAATTTTTTGAGTATTTGAATAATAATTTCATCTTAGTTTGGTTATGACTTATGTTTTTTATTAAAGTTATCTCTAATAATTCTTTTATAATATCAAAAAAACATAACGTATTCTTAAACAAATTTTGAAATGCACATTTAAGCAAAAAACCCCCTTTTTTTCACATTTTAGCCTTTTGCATATAAAAAACTTATAAATGATTGTGAAGCTACACTAAATCTGATAAAAGTGCATTGCAGATTTTTCTTAGCATACGGCCGTAAGTATCGAAATTTTGTGATTTTTTTAAAACCCAAAGAATTACAAATGGTGAAGTTCAGAAATTTATAAAAAATTAACCATGGCTGCTTTTTCTTTAGATTTTAAATTTTAGTCTTAGTAGCGAAGCGCAAAGCCGTTCATTGCCTGGTATATATATATATATATATATATATATATATATATATATATATATATATATATATATATATATATATATATATAATAATATATTTATATATATATTTATATATATATTTATATATATATATATATATATATATATATATATATATATATATATATATATATATATATATATATATATATATTGTAGGGGAATGGTCACTTCCCCCCCCTCCCCCCGTTCACTCGTGGTGGAGTCACAAAGCGGTTACCGCAAAGACATCCGGCCCAGGCCTCAGCGGGCCAAACGCGTGACCGCAGCGCTGCACCACACGGCGCCATGAAAGACCAATGCAAGATCTCCCCCAGGAGAGGGAGATCCAGTTTCACGTCAAATAAGAAACTGGAGACGTGTTTTCTCCCAAGCTCGAAGGCTAACGAGGAGCCGATGTAAGACTCGGTGGGAAAACCGTTGGGCATAAGAACTCTCCTGGGGCCGTCCTCAAACCCCTGCCCCCCTTTACCCCTCCCCCAGTGGGGTGACTAGGTATAAATGAGGAACACTGAGGAAAATCGTGGTAGTATACGTCAGTCTCTAGGTGACGAAGTCCTCGGATCAAAACCGAGCTACCGAGACTGGAGAGGTAGTTTACTTGGGGCGCCGGATCAAGAAGTAACCTGCAAGAGAGGCAGGGCTACCTACCTTAAGAGGCTAAGAAAAAGCTCATCCTGGAGCTAGTCCCTGGTTATCAAACCGAATGCTAAGGTAACTTTGTTAAGTTCAACTTACTCTCGCCAGAGAGACTCCTCATATCCTGGTGCACCTTAAACACCAGGGGTATTCCTCGTCCTTGAGGAATTAAGAAAAGAAGAAGGAAAAGGTTGCCCCTCGAGCCCGTTATTCGGTGGCCACACCGAACTCATAAGTAAACTTGGTAAGGAACCAAGTTCAAATTACTCTCGTCAGAGAAATCCCCCTCCGTTATACTCGCCCTTGAGGAAGACTGGAACTAAGAAGAAGCTCATCCTCGAGCTAGTTCCTGGTTACCAAACCGAACTTTAAGTAACTTATTCTCGTCAGAGAAACCCCGTCTCATCGATCCTCGCCCTTGAAGAAGACCCTTCCCGAGTTCAGTCCTCGTCCATGAGGAATTAAGTAACGAAGGAGAAAAGCTCCCCCTCGAACACACCGCACTCCAAGTTAACTTGGTTTAAGAACTAAGTTTGACTCCCTCTTGCCAGAGAGACCACGACTACCTTGGTGCCACATAAAGCACCGTATTTGTTCTCGTCCTTGAAGACCCCCCCCCCCCCGCCGGAATACCGTGTTGACTCCACCAGCTGCTAACCTCGCCAAAACGACCGTGTGATCTCGCCCATCTACATCTGGCCAGACGGCACGCGTCGTGAGTCAATAACATTCGTGATGCCTTTTAAACTCCAGATGAGTCCGTAAGCCTAATTCTTATATTATTGTTGTGTGTAGAGAAATTAAACAATTTTTGAGGGTCAAACTAATTTAATTAATTCATGTTTATGATAATATTCAGAATATTGCTGTAGTTAATGTTTAGATGTTGTGTATTCAATGGTTAAAGTTAAAATATAAGTTTATTTGGGGATTATTGTGTGTTTCTATTATATCCTTACGTGTTTCGGAACGGCTCTGTTCTTTAAGATATTAAGATATCAATATATTGGCACTCTTAGCACTCTTAGAACAAAAAGGGGGGGCATTATTCGACATATTATAAAAGTTGGTGTCAGGTGTGGGGTTATTATTAGAAAGAACCCAGCAGTGTCTAATTAAGAATGAGCCAACACGTAAAGGAATATCAGGAATAAGAGAATAATTGACGAGAGGAAAATTGGTAGAGTTAGGGGTGGTAACAATCTAAAAGTAATTGGTAGGCCAAGTGGTAAATTTGTTGTCGGAGTGTATTTCAATCAGCATAGTAGTGGGATTAAGGGTAAGTTATGCTGAGCGCTACCTAGGGAGTGGTGGCATAATTACCTGAGAGTACAGTAAGGAAAATTTGACGGACCAACACAAAATGGATCCGGTCGAAAGATTTAACCTACAAGCCCAAATTCTGGGATTTGAAGGCGAGGATATGGATGCCTACATCCTTGAAGAATTGAGAATACAAAGAGAAAAAGAAGAAGAAATAATAGAGTTTGATAGAAAAAGGGAAAATATAGAAATACGGATGAACCGGAAAAGTGAAGAATCCCGAATACAGCGGAAAATAGAAATAGAGGAAAGAAGATTCTCAAGCAGAAGTAAGACAAACTAAAGAATACGACAGTTGAAAAGAGAAGCAAAAGAATTCAGAATAAGGATAGAAAGGAAAGATGAGGAAAGAAGACTAAAGATAAAGCTGGAAAATGAAGAAAGAAGAACTCGACGGGAAAACGAAATAGCGAAAGCAGAACAAGAAGCCGAGGAAAGGAGAATGAAGAGGGAAAAAGAGTCGGAAGAGAGGAGAATAAAGATTAAAAAAGAAATAGATGAAAGAAGAATACAAAGGGAAAAAGAATTTGCTCATGCTGAAAGAGAAGAGAGAGAAGAAAAGGAAAGATTGCTCGCACTCGAAAGAGCACCTATCGAGAATTGATAGAGGTCGAGGAAGTTGGAGCTCGGCCTGGACCTAAGAAAGGACCATCGAGGGAAACCCAGCCAAATGGGGTAACGATGGAAGAAGTAGAATGTAGGGATGAGGTACCAGCATGTGTACTTAAGGAAGAACCTACGAGGAGAACCCAGCCAAATGTGGTTATCAGGGAAGAAGTAGAAGGTAGGGTAGAGGTACGAGCAGGTGTACTTGGGGAACTACCTGCGAAGAGAATCGAGTCAAATGAGTTGACAAGGAAGGAGGAAAGAGGTGCTACTCCGATACACCCAGGTAAGACTAGTCAAATGGTAGACGCGGATGAGTATCCCCTACCCCTAGTAGTCTCCTCCCCGAACGGAACGTCCTTAGAGTTACCGCTAAGACGCCAAGTCGTAGTGAGCGCCACGCCCATTAACGACCTCGCAGGGAAAAGTTTTTTCGATCCCCAAAGTTCGAACCCAGACACGATCTTCCCGTGTACCTGGTTAAAGGAGAGCTATGGGACCCACGCTCTCATCAATTATGCCCCACTGCAACAGGCCGCTCTAGCCATAAGGTTCAGTTTAAAGGTAGTCAAGTACCATAAGAAGGGTAATTCGAGTAGGTTGAAATACCGCTACCATTTAGTAACATACTTGGGTAGACTCAATAACCCGAACGGCCGACTCAGGCGCAGTAAAGTATTGGTATTAGAGCACCATTTTAGTATTAGCTACATCAAAGGAGCCAATAAAGTACAGCTGCTCTATAGGCGGAGACGAAATACCATTGAGGGTTATTTCAGTACCTAATGAGCGTTAAACCATGTTTTCATTAGTTGTTCGTGTCAATATTTATCGGTAGGATTTAAGTTCTCAAAAACTTAGAAATGTAAGGAAGTAGCTTGTTTTTGTTTTTTTGTGGGTTGTCGACGAAATAAGGTTTTGTTATTTTCATGAAAAATTGTATTGCGAGTAGGTCTAGTTCGACACATTGCCTGTCTAAACGAGATATTTTTCAATAGCCACCAGAACAACGCCAGGTTCTGATTAGAGCTAAGTTCGAACAGAACGTCTATTTCATTAAGAATATCCACTTAGCACCTGCAACAAAGTTGACCTTAACACTTTGGACCATAGATGGTACAGTGATAGTTCCAAATAGTTTACACCCGATGTGTTGTAAGGTATTAATGGTTCATACAGTAAGGGCGACGTTCCTAATATTAAGGAAAAGAGTAATTTTATACTTTCCCTCACCAAATAATCGCAGCTACCAAATTAATGAAAAATTCTTAAACCAAATTAGAATTACCAAAATGCTTTCGAATAATTCATCGCAACCATTCTTTTTACCTACTTAAATTAATAAAGTGAAGAATTGCGATTGCATTTTTTTTAAAAAAAATGAAAAGATGCTAATGTAAATAGTGAAAAGGTTAAAGTAAAAAAAAAAGAGAGAATGGAAAGTGCAAAACCCATGTGAACTATTGATAGTTTATGAACGGAGATGGCATTAAACTATCTCGAACCTGCCCCTATATCTCAGTAGCGGCGGGAACTATTTACCAATTATGACCTGAAATGAGCAGCTTTCGCCATGGAGCGGGGAAAGGTTTAAGAGAATGACCCCACCCATCTTTTTTCTAGCGCTACTATTCGTCCCAACTTACGGTTAGCCAGGCTGCATTTCCATGCCCAGAGGAAGAAGCTAAAGAAAATACGCGTACAATATATCGCAGGCCTTATTTGTGCCCCAAGTAATAATACCATCGATGGTTACGCTAATCCACTCTTTTGTTTTCACTGACCATTTCTTTTTGATAACATAACCTAATTTTTTTCGAAAATTATTCTTAATACAAAAGAACATTTTTTTTTTAAAATGGGCGTAAAAGCACGTGTGGTAAATTTCAGAGTTCACGTTATGAATTCTCCCACAATTGGATGGCTTTTGTTTATCAACCGTTTTCCCAACGTATTAGCGCACTTCTTTCCGGCCTTGTAACTACGTGTTATGGCGCCAAAGCTCCCCTTGTTGCCCCACCTAGCGCCATCTTGCTCACTATTTTCCCCCTCCCTTGTTATCTCAGGCACTTAGGCAAGTGATTGGATATGAACGAGTTAATCCCATTACAATATAATGAATTATAACAATTTTAACCAAATAATTAATTATAAGAGAATCAGTTATTCTTAGATTTGGGTTTCAATGACTCTCATACAATAACATTTTATGCAAACCCGCTTTTCAATTTTTAGCGTGGTCCCCACCCCTCTCCAACAAAACCATCAACCATTTCTTTCTCAATTCGTTTTCGAACCAGCCAACCAATCAGGAAAGAAATGTTAAGTTAGGCTCTACCACACTTCATTTATTAGACGGAGAAATGAGTCGAATTGCTAGGACACAACTACTGTTTACTTATTGAGCAAAATATATTTGTGGATTACGGTGGGGTGGGGGGAGAAATCGATTGTCACAATTCCTTATTTGCACACGACTATACACAAAATATTATGCCTGTATGTAAATACCAAACGTGTCCACAAAATGTAGGATGTAGACAAACAAACAAACCTAGAAGCAACTCATATCATGGCAGATGCGCTTGCAGGATGTCAGCCTCCTACAAGGATTTGACTACGTTTTGAGTAAAACTCAGTACAGGTTATTATCGTTTGAGGTAGTAGTAATAATAATAATATTAACAGTATTGACGCCACCAGACCCTTTCCTTTGCCAGGGTCCCTCAACCCCCTCATGAAAGCCACATAAAAAATTGACTGACTATCACTGTAAATCTCAATGCCACCAAGCCGGTGCTTTGGGGAGGGTGGCATGAAAATAGCTTAGTACTCTTTCTCGCCAACAATCAGCACACAAGGATCCCTCCGTGGCCCAGAGGAGAGCCACCGATTCCGCATCAGGGTAGTGTGTAAACGAAGACCCCCTAAGTTCGGCATCTCCCACTTAAGTGCCTTTGCTATCGCAGTTTATTAATAGAGTTCGAGGATGACCTCGAGGAGACCAGTATAACCCTTCGATATGGTCCTATCCTTACTCAGCAACCGAGCAACCGTATATTTTAGTCCCCAGGTAGGCTCCTCTTATGACTACTTGGTCTTCGTACCTCTCACAAACTTTCCCTTCCTCTAATTTCACCAATTTATCTTCTAACCACTTTTCATAAAACCTTCTTATTACAATGCCCCGGTTTGTTATCAATCTTTGAAATAAAAAACATACAAACAAATAAATAATTAATAGACAAATAAACACAAATAAATAACGAGTAGGATCGGATAGATAGCATCGAATCTTCAAGAGGAGCATCAAACCGGTAAAGGAGGCAAAGACAAGGGAAGAGACTTCCAAAACCGTGAAAGAGCTCTTTCGAACGTTAACGTTTAACGTGCTCTAACCTTTACGCAGTGTTGAAAGTAAGCCGGAACGATCCGGTACGCCGTTCCGGAAAGATATTCAGCTGGTACCCAGCGGAACTCTTTTGGGGGGACACAGCAGCCTGTCACACAACAGGATCAGTAGAATTTTCAAGCGAATTTCTCCGACATAAATGTAAATTTGAGGGCTACATAAAAATCTCTTGTATTATTCATTCTATGAACAGAATTTCATATGTGATGTTACGTGTTGAAGTGCATTTTGTAACGCGCTGGACTAGAGCATTTCCATACATTCGCTTAAAATGTACACGCGCTCGGCTCGGCAATCCGTATTGCAGTGATGGTAGTAGTAGTCGCGTTAAGTGGGCGAACGCTCACGGGTGAGTTTTTCCAATGTTACAAGTGATAGTAGGCCTATTATTATATCTGTGGAATTGGAATTTTAGGAAACACTTCCTGTGACCACTGCTTAGAGTCGCATTGTTATTGAGTGAACCATCTCGTGTTATAAAGAATCTCTGCTATGGAACTTTGAATATCTAGTTTGTCTTTGCAGGAGGAGGGAACAGTGAAAACGTCAGATCAGATGCTCAAGTTTGTTGAATGGAGAAAAGAAAAGTGTCAAAATGCAAAGAAAAATTGATAAGATATTTTAGAGAAAAAGAGAGGCCGAAGATGATAGTGTTGTTGTTAGGATATAGCAAGATAAGGAACAGAGGAAGGAAGCAGCAGAACTATCAGGAACGGATAGATTACACTAAAATTCCAGGAAAAGGCGATGAACTAGCTAGATAGGCTGTCAAAGATGGAAGAAAATGTTACTGTCTCAGAACACGCACAAACAACAGTAGGCTATATTATACGATGAACCTTTTAATTTTTATGTATGCTATTTATTACCTAGCTTCTGTGCAGCTCTCCTCTGGAACACTACAACATGCCTTGAATCTGGATAGCCTACATTTTTACAGTTAGGCCTACACGGAATCAGGTAAACTAGTCTAGTTTTAGGAGTCTTATAATTTTTTTTATTTAAAACAGTTGGGGTGAGAGACATGAGGAGACAGAAGTGGTAGGATCCTCAAGCACAGGTGATGCTAGGCTAGCAATAGCATACCCTTCTATATGGAAAGAAGAACAGTACGAAGAGTTCAGACGTAAAAATGAATGGTTGTATGCTCATGAGGGAAAGCTTGGGTGTACCTCATTCCGTTGTGAAGAAACTGGGTGTCATGACATCCCGTGGTGTCAATATTGCTATTCACTGGGCTGAAGCAAAGATAGCCAAATATGGTAGTTCCAGAGATACCCAGCTTGTAGCGCTGCGAAAAAAATCTCGATGAGTATATGGGAACTCAAACACACAATGAAGCAAGCAAAATTCTTCAGACAGCCAAGAAAGATGTACTGATGGATATTAATGACAGTAGTAACGAAGCTACATTTCATTCTACCGCCAAGATATCCAGGACGGCATATTATGTGGCCAAGAATGACAAGCCATTCACTGATTTTGAAAGTCTGATCGACCTGCAGAATGCCAATGCCGTCGATTTAGGAAGTCTTTTGCACAGCAAGACAATCTGTGTTCATATTATTGAGCATGTGTCAGCCCAGATAAAAAAGAAACTCCTGAAGAAGATAGTTCGAGAACAAGAGTAAGATCAGCATATTGGCTGATGAGTAGTTCCTACAAGAACTTAATCCTACTTTCACCCCTGCCCATATAATAGTATAGCAACATCGTCGGTGCCTTCCAGAGTGGACCCCCAAACCCTCTCCCCCACCCCTCGGGGTAACTGGATACCCTGAAAAGACTCGGCCCATCTGCGAGTTCACGGCTTCCCAAGACACCCAGTTTAGCCACTACAGGCTTTCCCAGCCAGACCTTCATCGAAGGCCGTTCAACAGGAGATCCCTACCCCAAACCCTTGGACACTTACAACTCCCTCTACCCACCAAAACGGTGCAAATTTGCCCTTCAACGAAATTCAAGCTCTACACTTTTCCATTAGCTGCTGAAGGAGACCGAGAAAGCTTTGGAGGCTGATTCTATCGCCAACTCCTTTGCTACTGAGCTGTGAACTGATTGGAGATACCTCCTGTTTCTGCCGTTCAGGGGGACCGATTGGAGATCTCTCCTGTTTCTGCTTGGCTTGGGGGAGAAGCTGCACCCGGGCACCGAGGTCTCGGTCAGCCCTATCTTTCGGGACCTGATCAAATGGTCTTTAGTCTGATTGGAGATTCCTCCTGTTTCTGACGACCCTAACAGGGACTGGGCAGGGGGAGATATACTATTCCCCCTGTTTCTATCTTGCAAGTGCGGAAGGAGCGAGTCGCTGGTGAGAATAGAGCTGGTACTCAGTCCCAACCTATGACTAGATGACCCAGCCATGAATAGCGCAGGGGAGTCGCTTCACTTACGGGTCCCACTCAGGCTAACTGGCACGGAGACACCATCTAAAGCCACTGTGTTTGACACAGTATTCAACAAGCTGAATATCTGTCTTAAACGGCTAATCAAAATCGCCCGAGGATATTACACGATCTGTCACACCCAGGCGAATCGGTAAAACTTACTTCAATCGCTGGAATCAAGAAGCTGAGAAGAATATGACTCGAGCCCAAGCCTTTACCAGCTATTAATGTAAGGAAGGCCATAGTAGGCAGGAGTGTAATCCAGTGGGTTGGAGAAAGATCAACAGAGACTAAAGGCAAGAGCATAAATAGAACCAGCAGAGGGCAAATGTACACGAAGTGGTCAAGTTCCGCCACCTCACTCACGTATTCAAAGTCGTGTTTGAGGAAGTAGAAATAGCTGAAAAAGCAAAGGAAGCAGGGCTGAAGCTTTTCTTCTGGAGAATCTCCACATAACAGATCGGCAGGGAGTGATTCTTTCAATTACTAACCTGCCTCAAATGCTACCAAGCGGAAGACCACCCGACCAGCGGCTGCCAAAGCAAGGATGAGCCGAAGATATGCTCTGAATGCGTCCAGACAGGTCATGACTGGATGAACAGCGTAAACGCTACAAAAATATGCATCAATTGCGTGGGGCCACACCGGACCCTAAGCATGTAGTGCCCAATAAGAAAATACATACTTAACAAGAATAGGGCTACAGCGGACAAACCACGCACCAGCTATGCGTCAGCTGCCAAGTCAACCCCAACGCAACAGCCTGCTCCCCAACCAGTCCAGCCGCAAATCATTATTCAGCTCACTGACTCAACACCGCCCAAAATTCTGGCCAGCATCTTGCATGCGAACGTAATTAACCTGTTATGCTCAGGGACATTCAACATCAAGATGAACAAGATGCTGGCAGCAAACGGACTGGAACTCATAAAGTTTCCAGACAACCCGAAGTCGGCAGAGGTTCTCACTCAGCCAAACCTCAGGACAAGCCAGAAGAGCCCATCTTATCAGTTCTACAAGAAACAGAGTATGAAGAGGAACAGGTCAACCTATCATTAGTGCAGAACCCCCAGAGATTGTGCCCTGCTCGACCAAAACCGAAGTTCAGACAACCAAGGAAGATACCAGGAAGCGACGGAAGGTCAGCCCAAGTGCTGCCACCCAACCAGTCGCACCAAACAAATACAAGCTCGACGGTAGAGAAATTAACCTCACTATCGCACTAAACTCTCACACCACGCAGAATAGGGATATCTCTCTAGATGAGGTGGCTACAGGATTACGAAGAGGCAATTTCAAATGTTGATATGACTTAAACGTGGACGAAGCGGCGGTCAAGGCTGCTTTGATCGAGAAAAAGTTCAAGCTGTACGACGACTGCTTCAAGCTCTATGAGCCATCCCTCTACAAAAAAAGTTTCACTCTGGGATGGCCTGCAGCCCCACACACTACCAGAAGCCCACGAACGTGCAGGTCTGAAAGATAAACAAGCATTAAAGTGGGTAATATCTACAGGTTACTGGACCCAGACATTCTGCTGGTGTCGAAAACCGGCATCAGGAAAGACAACAGACAGAGAATTTGGGGGTACAACGTTCTCCAAAAGAACGTTACAGGGGAGAGATTTGACGGATCAATGATAACGGTCAAGAAGGATCTGCAGTTCAGAACAGGGAATACAATGAACGAATCGTTCCTATCGATAGTCCTGTCGTGCTCACTAGGGGACATCGAATTGGGTGTGGGATGCCAACTTCTCCACCCTCAGTATCTGCCCATTGACGACTTATACACCCTATTCAAGAAAGAACGCCCAGTGCTATTCGCCGGGAACCTGAACGCAAGGAATAGGATATCTGGCTACACGAGAGCGGATGCTAGAGGCAAAAAGCTTGACTCCCTGCTGAGAAGGGAAATCCTAGAACGAATCTGGCCGCACATCCCTACATTCCTATACCCAGGGTTGGCTACCAAGTCTGATTTTGTTCTCACAAATACCAAATTTCCGTTCCACCAACTAGTCTAGCCGGAGCCGTTGACGTCCTGGTGTGTCCTGCTATACCGCTCAACGCAGCCTCATTAAGCAACACGTCAAAGCTTCAGCGGGTGCAAAATTGAGGACTCCAGTTGATCGCCAACGCTAAGTGGCAAGACTTCTGGACCTTGAGGAGCCTCCACGAAGCAGTCGACATAGATCCAATCAACGTCTTCGTACGCAAACGATAACGAGATATCTGGGCAAGACTTGAAATAATTCTTCCTAGGGAGACCCGGGATGCCCTTGATCCAGAAGCAGAAGGAGGTAGATTTAAAAACTACCTCCCTAACACCAGAACGACCGCACCTGTACCAAAATACAAATAACTTGAAAAATGAAAAAGAATATAAGTAAAAAATACAATTAAATCAAAAGATCCCGTAGTGGGATAAACAAAATAAAAAATAAAATGAAAAAGATCCCGCAGTGGGACACCATTACAAAATAAAGGAGAAAGCCGACTCAACGGGCATCATTTATTTCTACTACTTCCTTCCTTTTCTGTTTCTTTTGCTCTTCCCTCTCCTCATTACTTCTCCCCCCTCATATTCTATCTTTCTAAATGCAAACAAACAAAAAATGAATAAATAACATTTAAACAGCCTGCGACAGTGCGGCAGAACCTGGACGTAGACCAAGATGGCAGACAGATAGCCAACATTCTGGACGGCCAAAGGGGTTAATTAAAAAGAACTGGAGCACCTTCTGCCACGTCCACTTACACACCAATCGATCGAAGGCTGTATGTTTGGATGTGTGGGGAAAGAATAAGTTTAAAAGGGGATGGTATCTCGCACTTAATCATGAATCTAAGTTGAAATTAATTTTATCAAAACCCAAAAACAAAATGAATATGAAAAAAAATTCACATTTGGCTGAGGATTTGGGGGAGTGGGGGACATTCACACCTGTTTACCTGCTCTCATAACATGCAGGTGCTGGGTGTAACAGGCCTCACATGACACCTAGTTGAAGAGAAAGGACGATGCACCTGCTAGGTTGTTCCGTTAATCATATTTACGTTTTTTATCTGTATTATTCGAATGACATTTCATATAGGATTCATTCGAGTGATTTTAGAGATATTTCAGATAAATTCGGATATATTTCGTATAGATTCGGATATATTTCGGATAGATTTGGAGATATTTATGATCAATTCGGTTAGATTTCGAATAGATTGAGATATATTTCCGATAAAATGGGATAAATTCGGATAAATTTAGATATATTTTTGATTGATTCGATACATTTCGAATAAATTCCCATAGATTTTGAATAGGTTGGGATAGTTTTCGGAAAATTTGGCTAGATTTCAAATAAAATAGAATATATTTCGGATTAATTCGGATATATTCCGGAGACAATCGGATAGATTTCGCATAGATTCGGATATATACCAGATAAATTCAGATAGAATTCGGATATATTCAGATAGAGAATACTCAGCAAAATAAAGGAACGAGTTTCCTTTAGGGAAGTATTTTTAAAAATATGATGAGTATGTAAATTAAATTTCCATGCTACAAAAAGGCATACATTAAATATATTTTGTGAATATTTCATATGATACAATCGTATATTCAACAAATCATACCAAATAAACTGACAAAATAAAATATTGACACATGTAAAATAAGTGAAGAATTTTGGGGGGGAACATTGTAGAAGTTTCCTGAAATCATCTGGCAACATTTTATTCCGTTAGTAAGAACTGTACACCCGCCACTGTTGTGGTACTCAATTTGTAGAGATGCCCCCACACTTGAAAGTGACTCATGAGCTTCTTCAGAGAATTGTTCGCTTGAAGACTATGGGGAAGACTCTTTCCGCGTTTTCAGGAGGTAGGAAGGTCCATGAGCGTGATTTCGCGCGTTCTGAAGTTGTACAATGAAAACAAAACCTAGAGATTTCCTTCAAAAGTCGGTCGACGCCGCATAACCAGAGTCCGATAAGACAGAGCTATTAGGCGCCTCTCTATGAAGGATACCTTTGAGATCAGTAAGAATTTCTTAAAAAATTAAGACCAATGATGGCAAAGAAGTGAGCCGTTTCACAGTGTCTTGTCGCCTCAATGCTTCTGGTTAAAAGCTCGTTCCTAAGCAACCAAATCAATCACCAGTAAAAAGAACCGGAAGGCGAGACTCGAATATGCTGAAGCTCAAGATGTTTGGAAGGATGAAGATTGAGAGAGAATCGATTTCAGCGACGAAAATAAATTTAATTTAGTTTGACCTGATGGCAGACCCTTTGTTAGTTGCGCTTCAGGTGACAGACCTAAGCCTAAATGTGTTAAAACGTCTGCCAAACATGGTATGAGGGATGTTTTCGTTCGAAAGATTTGGTCCGTTAGTGCGAATAATTGGGACGTTAAATGCGAATGTGTACCTAAACCTCGTACAACATGTTATATCTTCACTCCGAGCATCTCTGAACCATCCAGCAGTATTTATGCATAACATCGCGCCAGCCATACTGCAAACCGAGTAAACTACTATTTCGAACAAGAAGATATCGAAGTGGTCTACTCAGAGACCGACCTGAACCCACTTGAGAACCTTTGGAAGATCAATGGAGACAAAGTTCAAGACCAGCAGTCTTCAACTGTGACGGATTAATGGGCGAAAATTGTGCACGAATGAAACAAAAATAAGGCCAGAATTTTGCAGGAAACTGGTGAGGTCCTGTGGTCGTCGTTGTGCTGCAGTAATGGAAAACAAAGGCTTCAACACTTCGTGTTAAGTGTTTTAAGTTTTATTGTTGTTAAATCCTGCTTTGTTTCTAGTGTATTTGCTTGCTAAGAAAATCTGTGAATGATCTTTCTCCTATTTTGCACATATCAATATTTTATTTTGTTAGTTTATTTAGTATAATTTCTTGAATATACGATTGTATCATATGAAATCTTCATAAAATATATTTAATATATGCCTTTATGTACCATGGAAATTTCATTTACCTACTTTCATATTTTTGAAAATATTTTAATAAATGTAGTAAATGGAAATCGTTCTCTTAATTTGCTCGGGAGCGTATTTCGGATAAATTCAGATAGATTTAGGGAGCGGGATACTGCAGCAGCCATACTGCCGCAGAGAGTAAATTAATATAAAGTATATGACAACTTGTCTACGAGAGAACGTAAATGACCACTAATTAATGGGGGGGGAGACATAGAGTATCGATTCTAGTTTTACTTCTGAATGTCCATTGTCCACTTGTCCATTGATCATCTTTTGTTTTTGCATGATATTCATCATATGTTGCGAGGAATCGAATTGATTAAACTTACTTCATCTTTTCAGAAGATGCCATTAAAGATCTGGATTTGCCATAATATGGCAAAATGCGCTTACTCTCCAGACAGCTTCTGCATTTCGAATATTCTTTCAAAATCAATTTCCTTCCTCGGGATTTAAGTATTTTGTTATGTTGCCATTTTGCCATATTATGACCAATCCAGATCTTCAATTACATCTGAAAAGAATCAAAGACAAGTTTAGTCACTTCGATTTTTTATAACATATAATGAATATCAAACAAAACCTGTCCCTCTACTTTAGGTGCATCTTGCATATATATAATCCTCCTATAAACTGCATTTTTGAGACTGAAATGAATAAAGCTTAAAAGTACTTGGAATTTTTGTTTCTCTATTCTGTGGGTCATTTTTGCCTATTTGTGACGAGTAGAGAGAAATTGAGTGATGGAAAAACTAGACAATATGGATAAGAGGAAGAATGAGTTGAATTTTTTAATATAAAGTAAAAACTAACGAAGATATCACGACAATAAAAGTTTTGGACCGAAACTCACAATATGGTAAAGTTAGTTCAAGTGAAAGTGTGTGGCATACTATAGCACAAGGACTTAGGCTCGAGAGTTAGGTGAGTAGAGAAGGCAAGTTCCATGAATTTGACGCGTTACACGAGGTTCCTTAACTGGGAAAATGGCTTCGTTGGTTTTTGCTTCTTATTTTTTAAGTAACAACTTAAAATGAAAAAGGAAATCAGAGACAAAGAACAGATCGTCCGAACCTCACGCTTAAAAGTGGTCAAGAGGGGTTGGGGGGCGATACTGCTTTGTAGTCGTCCGCACCATAATTGTCCAGAGCGTTAGTAGGCTCCGGGCAGTGTGATAAAACGAAGAGAAACAACACGACGCTATAAAGCCAAACTCACAAATTACACAAACATACATGCATACATACAAACGCTTGTAGAAACTATTGAACGAAAACCCGAACTTATTTAATTTTGTGTTTGTTTTTAACAATAATCCCTCTTAAACACATAACAGCCTTCTAACGATTATACTAGAAACTAGTTAATGCTAGAGTAACATCTTGAAGAAACTAGTGGAAAACTCTCAGGAAATAACTTAGAAAACTCTTCCAGGAAAACCTTCCTGCAAGGTTGGCAACTTTCAAAAGTGCGATTGCCAAAACTTCGGTAAAACCATCGTGTCACGTGTAACCATCGCTTCGCCTTAACGACTCGTTCAAATGCAGAACGCATCGTTCGGGTGAGAGTTGAGATATAGCGGAAATTTGGGGAAAGCTAGTCTCAAATCACTTCAAAATTATGCTGTGACTGAAAGAAAGTGAAAAAAGTTGGGCAAACGAGAAAGTATCGGAGCATGATTTTCCTCTTACGGAGATATGTTAATGCAAGTTGTTCCTAAACTTTAAGGGCACTTGTTATTTGAAAGGATGGCTATGGCAACTCCATTCAGAAAGGAACTTTGTCTCTCTACTGCTCCTCCGTGCGACAACTTCATAATTTAATAACCAGTAAAAGAAATCCGTTCTTTTTTTAATTAAACGTTAGAAAATAAGAAGAATTATGCAATCCCTTCCAGAACAAAAGTTGGGTCTTTTTTTATAGTTTTTAGGGTCGTATTTTCTTTTAGCTTCTAAAGGGAGAACCTACAAACGCGCTGCGTCTGAGCAGTGTCCCACGAACGTGATGTTAGGTCTTTGTCATCTTTCGAGAAAGTAATATCTTCGAAAATTTAAAATTTCTATTCTTTTTAGTTAGGAAAACATATTTATAACAAAACTAGTGGAATCCTTCTAGGACATCAATAACTTTCAACCTCTCACTCAATACAAATTTAAAATAATACTGTTTCTTTGAGTTTATAACTTCACCTAAGTGTTCTTCTGAGTAAAAATAGATATTTCATTGTTTCCGTTGGTCTTCCGACAAGGCATTGGGAGACATGTGAGCGGCTCAAGGCCTTGTACGCCCGCCCTTGTCCTTCTCCCGTTAGAAGCTAAAAGAAAATGTGTCCCAAAACCGAAGAAACTTGAGGTGTTGTAGCCCTGTTGTGACTGGTTTGGTTACCAAGGGTGATTTGTCACCGAGGTTTGGTACCACTCATGAGTAGCCAGATGGGATTGTTGGTTCTTCTTGGAGGCCACCGATTCGATTCTTCCAGGAGTGCCTCTTACGTGAGGCACTAACTCCAAAGGATAAAGTTTTCCGCTTTCTTTTATGGGTGTTTTGGTTTGGGGTATTATTATTATTAGGTAGGTGAGGTTGGTAGCGTTAGGTTGTGGTGGCTTGAATATGGTATGTCACTGAGGGGAATGCAGTTGTGAGATTCTTCACAGCCTCGGCGGTGAACCATCCAAGTACTAATCAAACCCGATGTTGCTTAACAGTAACGATCTCGTTACAGAACCACACGGCAACCTGGCGCTGACCTGAGGCTAACTCTAAATGTTCGAGAGAAGATAATACTCTCCCTCAGCTTGAAATTAAGTAGGCTGGTTAAAAGGATCTATAGGGATTAGCACTAGGAAAGGAAATCCTAAACGGGAGGAACTTCGGATTCTTTATTTTAAGCGTAGAACTCGGGTTGCTTCGGCGTAAGATGAATTCGAGAACGGGTGTGTCGTGTATTCGGGCGAGTCTATTCCTTGTTTTGGGGTTGGTATCTTAACTAACTGCGACTACGACGTGGACTGACTGGCGGTAATTGTGAAAGTGCCCGTGACTCTGATTGACTGAATTACTGCCAGACTGTCCTCCCACTTGACTTGACTTTTGTGTATAGAAAGAACAGAGAGGGACCGCTGTATGATACGGCAGTCAGGTAGTCAGAAAGGAGCGTTGCGGAAAATATTTAAGAAAAAGACAGCGAGAGTAGATAGGTCGGTGGCTATACACCGAAGCGATGTGTTGTTGTGAGAGTGTAGGTTATGTGGTATTGACTGGGCGAGGGTTGGGGGCAAGTCAGGAGGGGGAGGCTGACTGCTCATCCGGAAACGCGTTATTCATGATGCCTATTGGTTTATGCGAAGAACGGTACGGGCGGCAGGTGTTCGTGGGCCGCGAGATATCGCGGCGCCATCGCGTACCTTCTCACGTGTAGCGAGGTGTAAAGTGGCTCTGTGGTGAGTTTTTCGAGTTGTTTTGTAAGTCTGGTGTGAGCGTAAGTGTTGAGAGGAGTTAGTTTGTTGTTGTTGTGTAGTGCGTCCATTCTCGAGTATAGCGGCGAACGGCAAGCGCGCTTCAGAGCAGAGTTCTGAATGCGCTGAGCCTTTCGCTTCCATGTGTCGCTCGCAGCTACGAGTGACAGCGGGGCGTGGGTGAGAATGGAACGCACGAGTGCTTTGTATAAGTGTAGTTTTAGTTTTTTACTCGCAGGGTAGAACCTACCCAGCGATGCGTTTGTGCGTGAGGCTCTTGCTTGTATTATGTTCTGGTGTAGGTTGAATGTCCTCCCACGGTCTACCCAACATGTATATACTGTAGCGCACGCCGTGGGCGTGGCTTACCATTAGCCAATGATTTTGTTTGGGCGGAGCCTCCTCCAATCCGTGTTAATTTGTGTGTCCATGGAGATAGAGATTCATTTTTATCGAATTCCAAAAGATGCCGCTTTGCGTTTCGCGGTTTCCTGCTAGCAAATAATGGCCGCTACTATCGTGTTTTCTGCTCCGCATCTGCTACCAAACTTGTTTGAACAGCTGACCTTTTAGCGTGACTATGGAAATCGCTTTTCTTCGTTTTACGTCTCGAATCCAATTTTATCGTCTTGGCCTTTGCAAGCAACATATATATAATTTACATGGACTAATGTTATAGGTTCTTTGTTACAAAAACTATACATTATTATTTTATAGAGATGTTACCTATTATTTACACAAAGTTATTATTATTTATGAAAACTGCTATACTTTTTTTAGATTATTTGCATGTGCATAGTTGTGAGCGTGCCTGTTACAAGCCTTCATATGATTCCCATGACACTCATGTGTGAGGCCTCATTGTCAAACCTATTCCACCTTGCACAGTGGCGCTACAGTTTATTGTAGGCTGGATAAAGGTGATCAGAGATTTCTTTAAGCGGAAAGAAATATTCAGTGCTGGATTCCGTATTCTTTATTTGGCGGGAACTTGAAATGTCTTCAGATGCATTTGTCTTCGTTTTTAGGTACTTTTCAATCTCTGTTTTATGTAAATGGTCAAATACACGGTGGAATTCAACAGAAGCAAATGAACTTAATTTTTTACATTCGATACGAGTTCCAAGTAACATTAAATTTCTATATTCTAATTACATTAATATATTTTACAATGTTTTGCATTATTTTAGACTCTTACAATTGTTATCATCATCATCATCATCATCATCATCATCACTAACTCTATAATTTAAGAAGGGGATTTTTTGAGTATTTGAATAATAATTTCATCTCAGTTTGGTTATGACTTATGTTTATTTATCAAAGTTATTTCTAATTATTCTTTTATAATATCAAAAAACAGAATGGTGAAGTTCAGAAATAAATATAGGTATTGAAATTTTGTGAATTTTTAAAACTCAAAGAATTACAAGTAGTAAAGTTCAGAAAATTTATTTTTATATATCTTCTTCTATAACTATATTCTAGCATGGTGATATTTTGAAACGGGATGGAAATTTAGTTTAGAGTTCCTTTTTAAAATTATTATAATTGGCAAAGTTCAGAAAATTTAAAAAAAATTAACCATGGCTGCTTCTTTTTAGCTTTTAAATTTTAATCTTAGTAGCGAAGCGAAAGCTCCCCGGGAAGGGGCGAAGCCATTTCCTGGTTTGATTATACATAGGTAATTAATAATGTAATTTTCCTAAATAATTCTTCGATAATATGTGTTTATACTTAGAGCCTTTAATACATTCAAATAGTTTTTTTGGGGGGGGGAGTTTAATTTATTGTATATGGTTTGTTTTTAATTAAAAATATACTATTTTTAACAGAAATATACCAAAGCTATAATTTTAATTGTTTTCCTCTAAGATTAAATTCAGTTAAGGGCAAAGTTTCGATATTTAATTAGATAACATGATGACGTCTGGGAAACATCCCTTTAATAAATAGTTGCGAAATGCCACTATCTCTCTCATTTTAGTGCCTAAAGCACAAATTCTCCTTTAAATCCTCCATTCATTTTATTTAAATTAAATATATATATATATATATATATATATATATATATATATATATATATATATATATATATACTATTGAATTATAATTATTTCTTACAGTCTTTTACACAGATTTTTAGAATTATTCAACTCAAAATATTACAGTTCTGTCTTTTGTTTCTTTTTAAAATGCTACTAAATTTGCTCTAGTTAACGAAAGGAAAGAATGATTTAGTTAGTGATACAAATAAGGAGCTGTTTACGAAAATGACACTAATTTGGAAAAATATGACTAAGCTGTTTATTATTCTACCTTAGGATATATATCGATTGTAAAGTTTACTAATTACTTTTATGGTCGAACGTCGAAGTTTAGGAGAGCCATGGTTTCAGTTTTATAGCTTCTTGCTCCTAAGACCCACTATAAGCTCTCCTCATTTATTTAAGGGGTCTGGCAGTATCATTAGGCCCTCGTACTTTTCCTCCAAAAGATTATACGGGAACAGTGCTTTTTAGAGTACTTATCCATTTAGATTCCCTTACGTCAAACGTTATTTTGGTGTGACGTGAACCCATTATAAGATTTCATAAAATACTTCAAAGTGATAATTTTTGCGGTTTCTTTGAGTTTCTTATTCCATATTACAATTTTGACCCTACAAGTCAATAAAAGAACGTATCCATAACAAAACTAAGAGAACAAACACGAATCCTCATGGGTTTGGGGCAACAACCCATAAAAAGCGAAAGATTTACATCAATAAACAAAGAATAAAAAGAAAATCCTTTAAAATACAGAGGCAAAATACACTGTTGACATCGGCAAATTTCTCTACCCACAAATGGTTCTCCAGAGAATTTGGGCTACACGCCCTCTCATATCAAGGTGAGACAATCACTTGTCACTAGTAGTCTAGCCTGGAAACCCACTCCCCGGTGTGCGTCTACAGACATGGGCAAAAGTTTTGAGACCAACATATATATGTATATATCTCTCAAAGTAGCGCGAGAGAATGATGAAAATGAATCCATTAAACCACATAGAAAGAGAAAACGGAATCATTTTTCCTTGCAGTAATATTTTTATTACCTTTTTTCTAAAAAAAATCCGTGCAGTGAAGCGATTCGAACCATGCACACTGAGGCAGCGAGCATCGCTTTGATCACAGTTAAAAGTATGCCGATATTACACTATGCACTAAAAGCATACTTTTGACTGTGTTCAAAGCGGTGCTCGCTGCCTCAGTGTGCATGGTTTGAATCGCTTCAGTGCACGGATTTTTTCGAAAAAAGGTAATAAAAATATTACTGCAAGGAAAAATGATTCCGTTTTCTCTTTATATGTGGTTTAATGGATATATATATATATATATATATATATATATATATATATATATATATATATATATATATATATATATATATATATATCCATTCGTTATTATAGTTTAGAGGATAGAAATAATTAATCTAATATATAAATTATTGTAGGTTTATTAAAAAGACTAGTTAGAGATCTTATGGACACTCAAGAGCTTCAAATGAAGACTAAGATCGCCTCATTGTAAGGTCGCAGCTCGAGGATCGAGTTGCTTCCAGTGCCAAGCTTGTTTACGATTGGAAATAAGCAGGTGTGTACGCTTTAGGGCGCCCAGTAAGGTTGAGACTTTTCGACAAAGGTCACAAGTCGAAAGGGCTGCGAAGAATAATCATTTCACCAAGAAAAGCCTTACGAATAGACTCCACTTTTGTGGGAAATATTAAGAATGGACACTAGAAGACGGGCAAAGTGATATTCTCTGTTGAAGCTCCCTTACGCTTCTTTGGAGCTTCCGGAAGATCCCTCGTAAGGAGAAAACGGGAGTGCTTTCACTTGTCTTGTAGCGTGCCCACGATGAAGCCTCCAGACACTCTTCATGTCTGGCGGCTTCTCATCTAAGGGAACTGGAGCATTGACAATTTTCACAAGAACACTGCCATAAACTCAAAATTGTACCAAAATATGACTCATAAGTATATTTTTCCAATAGTTTAGGAACAATTTGTGGATGATAACTGTATTTTTCAAAATGATAGTGTACCTTGTCACAAAACAAAAGAAATAATAAAATTCCTGGCTCAAAATAACATCGTACTTTTGGTCGTTGGCTCAGGAATTCTCCAGATTTGAACCTAATAGAGAATTTGTTTGCGATAATCAAATTGACGGTTAATAAACAACAGCCATCCGATTTTGAGCAGTTGCGGGGGGCTATTGAACAAAGATGGAGGTATATCAGTGTCAGAGAGAGAGAGAGAGAGAGAGAGAGAGAGAGAGAGAGAGAGAGAGAGAGAGAGAGAGAGAGAGAGAGAGAGAGAGAGACAGAGAGAGAGAGAGAGAGAGAGAGAGAGAGAGACGCATAGAACGGAAAGAACCCGCGATTAGCTTCTTTTGAGGTTACTTCCGTTAATCGTAACAACAAGAGATTCTGCGACATGGCGTGAAGCTTTAAATTCACTTCCGGCGCCCCTCTATTCAGATAAAGCAAAATCCTCCTTCCGGCAACTCTGTAACTTTCACTTCCGGGGTTCCGTATAAATAGTAAAGCAGTGGCCTGGTCAAATTAGTATTCTGCTAAGAGGAGACGTCGCATAAGGTAAGGCCGGTAGGCTCTGATTGCTGGCCGAGCGTAGGCGGGAATTAAGTTGTGATAATTGTTAATTATTAACTAAAACATTCATTGTTCTCAGAATAATTCCGTACTTAAACAAGACCAGGCCTTAATTTTTGCAATACGACTCAGTGCCCTCATCGCTTGCATTATACTTACTAATGTCTATTTTTGTCTCTCTTTAAAGCTTCTTTATCTCGGCCTCCCATACTCCAAGAGCCCGAAGAAAAGAAAGGAGAAAAAAAGAAACAAACGAGAAAGATCTCTCGAGCTCAGCTTCCTCCTTGGCGAATACTCCCTCGATCCTTACTTTCAAGGCTGACTGTAGTTACTGGAATACAGGTTGTATTTCCCAAGTACGATTTGGCCTTAAGTTCAAACCCAACCCGTGCTGTTGGAAAGTACTTGAGCTCAGTGCCCCCCCCCCCTCCTTTCCCCCTGGTGCTCCTCTCAAGCACCAAAATCTTTGGGTGGCAGATCCACCCGGAATTGTTGTCGGTCGCGTGCGGCCGAGTGTGTATGTACACCTTGATTTATCTTACATGTCCATTATTTTATTTTTTATTTTTCTTTCATTTCCAGTATTTTATTTGTGTTTGTACAGTAGTAAAGTTTACTTTGTTTCGCTCAGTTTGATATACAGAACCTTCTAGATAGTTAAATTAATTCTGCCAAGTATAATTAGTCACTCTTAGAGATTTATTGGAACCCAAAGTTCAATTGCATTATTCGAGGCAAGGCTCAACTGCAGACTTGTCCTGCGTGCTATCCGCCAACCGTTCAGAGATACCGAAAGCAAACGGAGGTCAGAAGATCTAACCTGACCTACGACAATCAGTCAAAATATAATCACAAATTTGGTCTCCAGCTTTCCAAAACGAATTGAAACAGTCCTGAAGAACAGGAAACATAATTATAAATATTGACCACGTGCATCAATTGACTGCACTTATTAATAAAATGGGTTTAAGCTAAAAATTTCTGTATACTTCACTTTCAAATTATGATACAAACATACTAAAAAATGCAATGTTTTATATTAAAAAATATAGTAGTCTCAAGACATTTAGCCGTGTCTGTATGTAATGAGAGAAATGTGATTAAAAGTGGTCGGTTACAGATGCTTGCATTATATGAAATGAATATGAAGGGTTTGCATGGGATGAATGAGTGAATGCTATTAAATGCGAGGCCTATTGGTAGGAGTGTGGTAGCAATGATAGAATATGAAATATGGGTGAAGTCGAAAAGTTCCAAGGGTGTAACAATGTTTGTAGTGTGGGGCTTTGTAATAATAGAAATGAGGCTGAGAATAAAGGATTATGTAATGATTTGGAACAAGTTATGGGAAAAATTGGTATCCATTTGGCAGTAGGAGTATAACTGGACCAATAAGTGATAAGGTGAGAAATGAAATTAAAGGGTATTTTGATACACCTTCTCAGAGAGAGAGAGAGAGAGAGAGAGTAGCAAATTTTTGTGCTAAGAGACAATTATGTGTGGTATACACACCTTTCAACAGAATTGGAAATGAGTCATGTCACGTTTTTCAAAATGTTTCGGACAAAGGTAAGTTAACTATGATATAATTATTTAATTTGTGATATTCACACTCGAACTATTTGGATGACTGCCGCTAGGCTTGACTGTGCTGTGTTGCCAAGTTATAAATATTTTTCATAATACAATAGTTTGGAAAAATAATTGTGATATCAATGATTAAAAATTAAATGTATAATGTTAATTAAGCTGCAAAATTTGGCATCCCTGTTTTGAAAGGAAACGTTAATAGTGTTTCGACATTACTGCTTGAAATAATGCAATAACGTAAAAATGCCCTAGATTTAATTTATTGTATTAGTTAATGTCCTATCTAGTTTATTTATAGCTAGGTACATTTCAAACACTCCATCTCAATCAAATAATAATAATAATAATATTAAATTGTCACTCCGAACGAAATACAGCGTAGAGTTTGACAGGACTACAGAGGGACCAAAAGTTTTCGGACACTTGGAATTTTTCTTATTCTCTGGGTATATTTATGAATATGTTCGTGTAAGATTGTATCAATGTGTAAAATACATCTGGAAAGTAAAATAAAATATAATATCACCTTTTTTATCATCTGAAATAGCGATGCTATTGAACTGTAGGAAATCCTGGTAACAGTATGTTACAGTCAAAATGTTTTCATCTAACGTCATATTGTTGATATGCTATTGATGTCGATAGGATCTGATAATGATATGATAAGGGCGAAAACACAAGTATACCTTGTAGGAAAGATGTCTGATACGCACGATGCACGAGGAGTGTCTCAGCTGTCGACAAATCGCTCGCAGGATCGGCGGATCACACTTCGGTGTTGCATTAGTGTTGAAGAAGATCCTAGAAATTAGGAACATCCAAGACCGACCTTATTCTGGACGAATCAGGGTCTTTACACAACATGATGTCAGGTGTCAGTCGCATGAGCCTTCTGGATCGTAATAAAACCGCTGTCGTTTAAACATAAATGGACAGAGGGTGACAATGTTAATGCATCCCTCAGAAGTCAGTCGCAGACAGCTTTCACAAGGCCTGAAGTCACGTAAAACAAGCAAGAAGCCGCTAATCAACCTTCAGCAGAAGCCTCATAGATTAGACTGGGCACGTGCTCACCACAACTGGAGAAAGCATCAGTGGAGACGTGTCCAATTGCTGACGAGTCCGCAGGAGGCCAGCGGAGCACTGAAATCGAGATTGCATAGTGCCAACAGTAAAGCACGGTTACCACTATGTAATGGTATCGAGCTGCATGTCAAGTTCTAGGGTAGGTCGCCTCACCATTTGTGGTGGCACCATGAATTCAGAAAAGTATCCAGCTGTCCTGAGAGATCATATGATGCCCTGAGCGTGAGATATCTCCCAAAGTGCCCGGAATGTGATTTTCCAGCAGGACAATTCTCCCTGTCCCAAGTCTGTCTCCATCATACAGTGCTTCTGGGAAAACATATCACGGTGGTAGACTGGACACCTCAGTCTCCGGATATGAATCCACTGGAAAACATCTGGCAAGACGTGAAAGAGAGCTTAAGAAGTAGTCAACCAGCAAACTGAAAGCAGTCATCACCGATGAGTGGGCCAACATCACAAGCTTCAGGTGTTTTACCCTCGTGGAGAGCCTGCCTCGACGAATAAATGCCCTCGTCGCTGCCAAGGGACTCTCGACACGCTACTGAGCTTTCTGTATCAGTTTGGTGTCGCTGTAATTTTCACAGAGTTTCATCTGTTTATATGTTACTGATGTTGCATGTTTGGTAAATTTTGTTAATTCTTGTTGATTGTTTGTGGCTTATATAACTTATTGCGGTTTATTCCTTCTAATTTCATTATTATATTCATATTGATATAGCAACAAAAAATTACGACGCTCCATTTATCTAATTTCCTAAAATTTCCGAGGTGTTCATAAAATTTTGGGCCGCGGTTACAATTATGGCAACTGTACATAATTAACACATGGTTTGGGCATGGGTGAGAGGGTGAATGTCCGATCTGCTCTTAATTAAAAAGAATATGCTGCAGGATGTTTGATATGAGAGTGATGAGTATGTATAGAACTGGCTGACCTCATGACTGTGCCATGCAAGATTAAATTGGTTCGTGTGTGGATGAAAAGACATTACGAATCATTATTATTCAATTAGAACTAAGAAACGAAAATAAACGTGGGTATTTCAGCAGGAAAGTTTGGGAGGAGATTAAAGAAAGTAAGAAGATGGATGTGGTAAAAATGTCGGGTTGTTAGATAGCACAGGAAAAGGCAAATTAAATCTAATAGCAAGAACGCTTCAATCCTGAATGGTGAGGATGTGAGGATTCACACGAACTATCTACAAACAAATTTAATTCGCACACGAAATCCAAAGTACGAATTCAAATACCCAGGACCACATTTGATCAAGGATGGGAAAACCTGGTGGCGCCATTTTAAACTCTGCGCCAAATCAGGGCCACAAACGACCATCAATTCCACCAGAAAAGGGCATGATTGAGTGTGAAGTGAGTTTCGAACTCACGCCGCGAGCAAGTACATACACAAGAACCCGGGAATCTGAAAGTTCGAAAAACTAATCTCTTCTCAGTTTCACTTCTATTATTGGAGGGACTTACATTACAGACGTGTAGTTTCACCCTTTCATCTTTCTAAATTTCACCTACACAATTTTCGAGTTACCTTCATACCCTAGGTTACGTTAGGCCATACACTACAAACATGTACAGTTTCACCCTTTCATCATTCTCAATTTCACCTACAAAATTTTCGAGCTGCCTTCATTCCTTAGTTTTGGTTTTGACGTCACATTTTTTTTAAGTTAAAAATTTAATTTTAATATCAAAGTTAAAGAATGTTATTACAATTTACTTGCCACGTAACAGAGCATTTAAATACCTCGTTTAGCTCTTGTTTTATTCCCTCTCGATCTGTGTCAGGTTTTAGTATATGTCCTAGTTTAGAATCGTCCGCAAACTTGGCGATCTTGCTTCTAATATTGAATCTAAGTAGTTTAAGAAGGTAACAAATAATATAGGACCCAAAACCTGCCTCTGAGGTAGGCCACTAGTGAATTTATACCAATCAGACAATTATTAATTTATCGCCACTCTCTGTCAACTGTTTGCAACGCACGTCTTGATCCAACGCAATTAGCGGCCATTATCCCGTGCGCTCTAAGCTTTCTATGAGCTAAGTCTTGTCAAACCTTGTTGCTATCTTTAATTAATTTATGGATAAATTTGGAATCCCAAGTCACCCACTTCAAGTAAATTTAATGACTCCATTTCTAGTTCCGCCCAATTGGGGCGGAGCTAGAAATAGTCATAATAAAATACTTAGTTATCTGCCAAAAGAAAATTTAATGACTTCATTTTTAGCTAAAAAAAGAAAGAGTCTCACTAGACCTACTTCAAGTAAATAGTCATTATAAAATAGTCACTTGCCTAAAGACCGCATTGGAGCGCCTAACGACGTCTGGCAACTGCCTTTCAATTCAAACTGAAGTATTTTTTCGAACTCGGGGGGGCTTTGCTCCCATACTCCCCTTTAATGGTGGCAGGTTGCACCCCTCACACACCCCGCTATCTTAATTAACTGGTAGTATACACAATTCGAAAAGCAGAGCATTAGGTTTGAATTTAAAGGCGGCTGCCAGACGTCCTAGACCAACTTCTTGACTCGATATTAATAAGCTCTGCCCCCGAGTGCTAATTAAATCAACCATTTTTTCTTTAATATTCAGTAACATGAATTGACCATATCTATTTTAATTTAGAAAAAAATCCATTCAAAATTATATATAATACAATATTATGCGATGCCAATTGACAATGTGACTGTATTCCATATTATCCAATTATGTTTACCAACGTGATGGACAATTTTGTCTCTTACAATTCCCCTCAAATTTGCCCATAACCGACAGTAAATTAATAGGTTCATAATTTGTGGAATCAATCTTGTCCCCTTTTGAAATATTGGCGTAAACATTTGCAAACTTAAAGTCTTCAGGAAAGGCCGTTTTTTAAAGGTTTGTCAAACAAATTGCGACTGGTACTATCTTTTCCTCATTGAAATCAATTAAATCTGGAGAAACAAGAATGTTACTTATGTAGGTGAAATGTCATAAATTGGAAATAATTAATAATTACAGGTAATTATGCATAATTAACGCATGTTTATTTACCCTGATGAACCCTAGAAAATTATTAAAATTAACTGGTATTTATTTTAGTTACCATGCTTCCTCATTAACTGATAAATTTATCTAATCTAAATTATAATTTTTCATTGTTACCAACCTTCCAAGCCCAACCTAAATTCCGTAAAATTAGTTAAATTTATCTCTGTTGCCAAGTTTACTACAAAAAAAATACAGGTTAATTTAAATTAACCAAAGTTTTTAACATTTACCAAACAAGCTGGTAATCGTGCATAATTACTGGTAATTATTATAAACATTTACCACAGCATATATGTATATCAGTTTTAAAGATTTTACGTGACAGTTCTTGTACCCTTGCCCTCACATCGTCATTCTCTTATACTTTGTACACTAACACACATGAAATGTTTACATGATAATTATTCTCCTTTCCCTTAGTTGACCTTTATTCTCCTCTATTTTTTGCCCCCTATTTTAGACACGAAAACGTAAAATAAAAGAATTGTTCTAGCGAGATAATTTCCACTTTTATCTCTAACGGGAGACAAACACTTCGTCAAAATCTCTCTAAAATTTTCGTCAAAGTTAAAAGAAGACAAACTATTTTTCTCTCCCTGAGGCTCTGGGGTGCGCGTATAATCCTGTTATTCAGGGAAATCAAACAACCATGTTTGCTCCGACCCTCAAAAGATAGCGCGACGGAGGTCTGACCATGAATTTTGAAAAGCGAGACGGCGAATAAACGGCGAACTTTTTTGATTCGCAAATATTTTTCTTTTCCGATATTTTATTAATAAATGAAAGAACGACGCGAAAATAGAAAAAAAACTCGCAGTACGACATCTAGATGGTGAAGGGATCTGAAGAATCCAACAATACGAATATCATCCGTAAAGAAGAGAGTCCGGGAATGAAAATGGAAGTCACAATTGGGAGCATTTGAATTCGGTATCCGAAAAAATGAGTATAAGTAGAGAAAAAAAGGAACGAAAATTAAACTGCCTATATGTGCCCTCTTTTTTTTCTCTCTCAAACACTCATCACATAACCAATTCACCTTTTTACGCAATCCTCCGCACCAGGGTACTGCATTCGTATTTCTTGGAACACACGTCGAGTCACGCTGTGCCACAAGCTTTCTCGTGGAATTACACCCGAATGTATCGATGGCTCCGGGTCGTTTTGTGTCCCCTCCGAATAGGCCATACACGCGGGACTCGGTGCCATCCGGGGCAGCGCTCCCCCAAACGACTGCTTGGTCCTCCAAACTGTTGGGCCCATTCTTGTTGAATATCTCAGTCTGGGCGAGTTTCGCGCGCGCTACTCGTCCCTGTGGGTCAAGTGGGGTCGCTACTGATTGTCCCTTGTACTCGCGTACTCCAGATTGTGGGTTAATTGAGTTTGTGGAGGATGCCCACCTCTCCATAGTATTTAGTTGTTTAAGTTGTTGGTTGCATCGTATTTATTGGGGTTTTTTGTGATATTTGTTTTTTGTTCTTCGCTGTTGTTTTGTTTGTTTTTATTAAAAAGTAGCCCAATGATACGCTTAATTATGATTTCGGTGGCTGTGCCCTTGCCGGCGCTTGCCAAAGGGACCTTTAGGAAAAAACGGCGGTCTTCCAAACCCTTCGCACCGCCTGATGCTCACTGGAATATTTCTTTCATAAATCTATTTCCAGCCATCATTCTTACATACCTGTGACACCCCAGAACACTCAGCACATACATACTTGTTTACACCATTCTTCACGCCATATCTCTTACTCAGACGTTTCTTACTTTACCATTCGCACACCAATCACCCCTCTTTAATTGCTAATTTGCACTGCTCTCAAATTAAACTTTGTTTTCCTCCATACCATAGTAACATTCCCGTACACATACATTGGAACTGGCATACTTTCACTAAGCACCCTGCCACATTCCACTCTCAAACCTTTAATTTTACTAGTAAAAATATCAACATTAAAATAACATTTAGCTTTACTAGTACTTTAGAAAATAAATTAATAATAAACCTTCCCTCCAAGTCATTTACAGGCGTCTCTCAAATTCCTTGTCCAAATTGCGACCAATCCTACATTGGAGAAATCGTAAGAACTTTAGATAAACGCCTCTGCGAACACAAATACCAGGTACGCACCGGAAACACTTACACTCTCACCACTTACATCTTATAAAAAAAACATCAAGAAGACTGTGATCAAGCCAAATTTTTTATACTCTCAAATAACTATATCAGGTGACATTTTGAGTACTGTATATAGACATGCCCTCCCCTCTCCACACACATTAAACATGACATCAACATGCTACGATCAGTGCAAAGGAGTGCAGATAGACCGATGGTAATAAATATATTCTCATTTGAAAGGTGTGTGAGAGGGGATATGGTTGTGCTTTTATAATTTTGTGCTAGGATGGAGAAGCTGGATTTTAGCTCGTTCTTTGAGTTGAAGTATAGTAACAGAACAAAT
The DNA here is from genome assembly GCA_963969495.1 of Ceratothoa steindachneri. NCBI lineage: Eukaryota > Metazoa > Arthropoda > Malacostraca > Isopoda > Cymothoidae > Ceratothoa > Ceratothoa steindachneri. Next base: position 132,215,772 of record OZ018325.1, read on the forward strand.
GGTTACAACTTGAAAATTGAAAAAACGTGGTAGGTTGTATGTGAGAACATATTTTTTTATCAATAGTGGTAAATTTCAGGAATGATTTACCAAAGGAAGAATAGGCAGTCATTTTCAAGTGTTTGCAAGCACAGTTTGGATGAGTATATAGATAGGGAAGGTTATTGTATATTTTGACGTCTGTTTTGGGCCATAGGTTTGTACATATTGTAATCTCTAGAGTTATGTTTATTATAGATGCGTGATTGAGCTTTTGACAAGCCGTTATTGGTAATGAATTTGAGGCAATGTTCTCGACGCAATCCCGTGGATGAAGTTCATGTTAGGCCCTTGAGACATTTTTCATACGTAAAACTTATGTTAATCCACTACAACTACGCATAGTTTCAACTTTGCATTTCTAAGCTTTATCTACATATTGGGTATTGCAAAATTTCTGTTACATTCGATACGACGCTCTTGACAAAGGAAACTGTGATAGAACGGGTTGAGCAGCGTTAGTTTCAACCCCTATCACATATTATTTAAAACCACGATGCTCCCACGTGCATCTTCGCTTCGAAGCTTGGCGCCTTATCGCAGCCACCGGATGTCAATGTTTAAACAAGGAGGTTATCATCCCCCCGTTCGCCCCCATACGCCGACCTCGCCAGATTGAGTTAGGCTTATGGGCAGATAAAGCATTGTTTCCAGGCTTGGCTGTGCATTCCCTCGAAGCTCCCACTCCATTGTCCCCCACGCCAAGGAAGTGTCTCGACTATTTAGATGGAAACTTTACCACTAAGATCAGATTGGAGATCCAGATTTTCCTCGCGAAACATCACCACGACCCTCTCTCACTTTGTGCGCCAAGGGACCTCGACCTCGAGATTCACCATCACTTGTCCAGAAGGAGGACAATATCCCTTGAGTGCCAAAGGTTCGAGCCTTTCGTGACGCCAAGTCCTCAAGGCTCCCCCTCGTTGTTCAGGAAGAGAACAACGTAGAACAGCCATTGTTCTTTTGAGCCCTTCGCCAAGAAACGGTTCTGACCCTTCCCCCTTGTTGTTCAGAGGAGAACAACATTAGAACAGCCATTGTTCTTGAGCCCGTAGAAAAGAGACAGTTCTCACCCCCCCTGTTGTTTGGAAGAGAACAACGTAGAACAGCCATTGTTCTTCAAGCCGTTCGTCGAGAAACGGTTCTCATTCTCAAGACGCCACGTCAGGATCCTTTTATTCCCCCCCCTTCGGCTGGAGCTCGCCAGCGGACCGAAAATTCCTTCACGTCGCCTTCCACTGCACCACTTGTATAAAGTTACGCAATCCAAACGTCACCTTTGAGTACTTAACCCTTTTGTCAATTCTATCCTGTTCTTTAAATGGTTAAGCGAACCATCCCATCTCTTTACCTCTATATTTTTTTAATCTTTTTTAAATCCTTTAATCCTCGGATTAGCCCAAGCCCCACGACCCTTTCCATTCTCTGTTTATGTCAATATTTTCCGTTTTGTGTTTGTTGATAGTTATTATTAATAAAGCTCTATTTTATTAATGATAGCAATATTATTATCCTTGAGCTCAGTTCCACTTCTTAAGCATATCGAAGACATTAACGCACTCTAAAGATAATTAAAGAAGTCCCCTCAACGAATAGTTATATATGGTATATCGTCGGGAGTCCATTCTACGACAGACACAATGATAGTTTGATGCAGTTAGACAAGTTTTTATTGGTTTAATATATAAATATCTGTTTAATTTGTAATTTTAATCAATGTGGCCGCCTTTGGCTGTGAGCATGCGTTCCACTCGAGACTTGAATGCCGCGCACACGTTACGGACGAAGTCCTTCCTCATCCTGGCCTACACACGGTTGACGGAGGACTTCAACTCGTTGGCGTTGCTGTTGCGGACCTTGCAGGCCTTACCCTAGACATGCGACGACACATTGTAATCGATATAATAGAGGTTAGGAGACTGCGGCGGCCAAAAGTCCTTCGATCAGAAATTAATCTTCCACACGAGCCACCCTTGCACAGTCTTGTCCATGTGGACCGGAGCACCGTCCTGCTGAAAGACGTACTTCACCTTATTCGTATTCGTAATCTTTCTCACCAAGGAAAGGACTTTCGTAGCCGAGATGTCCCTGTAATCGGCTGCGAACCACACCGGAGGCATCTTCTCGTCATTCGAAGCCAAGACACAGAGAATCATCACGGAAGCTGAGTGCTTGTTCGTGGACACGTAGCAGACCTCAGAGATGTCCTGGCCGAAGCTTAAAAAGCGGTTGTTCTGCTTCTTGATGACCGAATCAACCGTTAAGGTTTTTTCATTAGAAAAATTAGAATTCGATTATCATGACTTTTCAAGTCGTTGGGAAGGCAACGACAGCGCTCCCGACGTTGTTATCGTATACGGTTTTTTGGACAGACAACTTCCCACGCACCTCAAGCTCTTGCCATCCACCTCATTAACGGTTCTGGATACCATGGCAACCGAGATCTTCTTCTTCGCAAACGCAGATATTTTGAGCTTTGTAACACTTTTGAAGGCCTTCTCACAGCCAAACGGTGACATTTTGAGTTCTGCCTGAATGAGGTCGATATTTGATGTCTTTCCCGTTCTGTTTGATTTCCGTTTGTACTCGTATTTCATCAGAATTTGGTGGTGGTTTAAATTATGTAGTGGTTTATTAATTATATGGTGCTTATGATCATTTATGATTGTAGTCACCCTCATTGTTTACGATCATGTATTTTTTAATGATCATGTGGTGTTTATTAACTCGTGGTGATGTTTTTATCTTACCTTACAAGTGCCTTATGTTTTGTTCCTTGTTTTTTGTTGTTCACTGCACATCGAATAATTTGCAATGAATGAAGAGAGGCGGAAGTATCTTCACGAATATATTCGATTTAGATTCATGTTTCTCCAAAAGGGTGAGGCAGAGGTCCCCCAGTGTGTGATATGTTACAAAACTCTTAGCAATGTTGGCATGCGACTCTCACGCTTGGAACGCCACTTGAGAACTACGCATGCTGCTCTAGCAGACAAGCCCAAGGTATTTTTGAAACAAAAAGACACTCAATGAAGCAAGCTAAGTCAGACGGTAGTGGGGCATTTGGAACAAAATTTAATGGTTGTTGAGGCTTTTTATGAGATCGCTATGTTTATTGCAAAGAACATGAATGGCCGTAAAATCGGAGTCTCTCTCATGAAACCAAATATACTCTGTGCAACAGAACTCATTCTAGGAAAATATGGTTAAAATAACCTTTCCCAACTTTCACTGGTAAATGATACAGTCCAGGGTAAGATTGATCAATTGAGTCTAGACATCAAGGATAAAATTCTCGACCAAGTAAGAGATTCTACTCTTATTGGTATACAGTGTGACGAAATAACTAGCATCACTCAATGTTCTCAGCTAATGATGTATGCTTGTTTTGTGGTAGGCAACAATGTACAAAAAAAAATGCTGTTATGTCAACCAATTGCAAGGTGTGCAACAGCAAAAGCTATTTTTCATGGGATATCAAGCTTCATTCAGGAAAACCAACTCTCGTAGGGTCGCTGGTTGGGTGTGCACTGAGTGAGCTCCAACCGTGCAGGGTCTGCATTCTGGATTCATTATAAGGGTGAAAAAAACAAATCAATCTGTTGTATGTACACACTGCATACGTCATCGTAAAGCTTTAGAATCAAAAATGGTTACCTTTTGAGATGAGGGATGTATTCTTAAAGTGGCTATCAAGGTAGTCAAGTTTATCAAAGCTGAAACCTTAAACAGTCACCTTTTTAAACTGTTGTTTCAGCATATGGAATCTGAACATGAACCTTGCTTTTTCCCACGAGCGTACAATGATTATCAAAGGGGAACATGCTTATACTGCTTTATGAACTACGAGAAGTAGCAATATTTCTAGATTCACAGTAGAAGGCAGATCTTCATGCCAAGTTCTAGCCTGAAGGTCTTCAGTTATCTCTAGCTTACCGGGTAGACATCTTCAAATCGTTGGATGTTTTCAACCTTAAATAACAAAGGAAAAACATCAACAACATCACGCATCGTGAAAACATTCGAACTTTCATGGCCAAACTTGACCTATGGAAGTGTCGAAGTCAGCAGGGAAATACAGGTAGTTTTAGTAACTTGGATTCTGCTCTCATTCAGGGTAATCTTAGTTCTGTGGTCACGAAACAAATATTCTTATCTGAATGAATTGCAAACAGAATTCATAAGATACTTCCAAGATATAGATATGAAGTGCGAAGCCTAGACATTCATCAGGAACCAATTTCAATGTGAAGTAGCTGATGTTTCGGATGAAGTGCAAGAGGAGTTTCTTGAGTTTAAGTTCAACTCCACAGCTAAGAAAATTTTCAAAGAAGTGGATCTTGAGATGTTCTAGGTCAAGTATCTTCTAGTTTTCCCTCTGATCTCAGGTCAGGCTCTTCGAATTCCTATTATGTTCACACCCACGTAACTTTGTGAAGCTATATTTTCCTCTCTCGTTGCTGACAGGACTAAGTAGATAAACCGGCTGAATTTCGACGGGGACTTAGACTGTTCACTCTTTGCCATTAAACCACATATTCAAAATCTAGTAACTAAAAAGCAGCGTAAAGTATCTCACTAATTCATACTCAATAAAAACACTTTCTTTCATGTCTTTAAAATCTAGGCGAAAATGTTATACTGATGCAGGGGTGGCATGGAGGGAAATAATAATTCTTACAGGGGGCATGGTAATATAAAGATTAAGAACCCTTCTTTATATTTTCTTGGTATAGTATAGGCTCTTCTTTCTAGAGTTGCCTAATGTAAACCCATCGGAGAAGGAGCAAATTTTCTAGAAGTCCAAAGATGCATCTCGGGAATTCATCCAATCAGGCGGTGTCCTTAAAAATAAAAATTAAAGTAATTCTCCAAATCGAACTTTCTCGAAAAATTTAGTTGTCCTTTTGGGATTTTGGATAGATAGGTTGACTCAGAATTTAACAGAAATAAAGAGATTGGATGATGAGATTCTTAAATGATTCAGGAGATCGAACATTATTCCAAAAGGAATTAGACTTTCTAACATCGTAATTTCCCTTAAGCTACTCCTAAGCCTAGTTTTGAAGCTAATGCCTCTGTCGAGGAAGTTGAAATTTAGCATTTACTTTCTGCTTTCAAGCCAGAAAGATCGAGGCTCAACCACTCAACTTTCATTGCTCAACTTTTCCAGGCATTTTGAATAAGAAATCTTTCAATCGTTTTGTCTCAATTTCAAAATTTAATCTGATCTCGCATTACTTTAACAGACTCCTCGAGGTTATCTATAAACCTATTTATGGGATTGGGTCGCTGCAGGAATAAAGCATTTGTCAAATATTGCGAACTATGAGGTTGCTTTGAGTATCTTAAAGATGAAATATTCAGACATCAAATTTATAGTCGTCATTTGCTCTCAAAGGTGAAGTAAATCGCAGCCATAGAAAATGAATACAGCAAAGTCACAGAGTACTTAAATGACGTAAGGTGAATCATTCCTGACTATAGTGTATACGAAGTTGACCTTTGAGATATTTTTATCAATTTTAGTCGCGTACGACTCTATATCTCACTATGTCGGTCAGACGGTCGGTCGGTCCCCGTTTGGCTTTTCTTTTCTTTTGGTAATAACATTGTAAATATTCGGCCGATTCTAACGAAATCTGAAACTCTTATGCTGTTTTACATTTTATTTCGAATGATATAATTGCCAAGGTCCTCCCAAGTTTAGTACGGGAATTATTGAAAGTTTTGAAGGTCGTAAGGTCATAAATCAAAATAAGTAAAAGCACGCGACCTTATTTTTCAACCTTTTAGTTAATTCCTTTACAGAATAATTCGCTGTATCGCTTCACTTTTTAACTCCTTTCTCTTACACAATCCATTTTCAACCTCTAATTTAAAATTTTTACTTGCTTCCCATTCGTTCCTTAACTTCACTTGTCATTTGTTCGTAGTGTTAATCCATTTTTACTTCTTCACACATTAAATACTTTTTTCTCTGTCTTTGCCACCTCCCACAACCACAAATGTCATGAGCAGTTTTCAGGTCATGGCCCCGAGTCCCCAGCATATGGAGTTTTTAAGAATCTCCCGGCATGGGAGACCCTAACCGTAGAAGTAATGGCTCCATCCATGATCTGGGTTCCTTTCATAATCGAGCTTCTTATTTCACTATCGATTTCGCTGATATTCGTAATCTTTCTTCTAACTTTGCCTCTGTTAAATACCATTTATTGACACCTTCCCAGAACATTCACTTTCTTACTGAAACTCAATTATTCAGCGCTGCTTCCAATGACCATCTTTCTGTCTCGTCCTACAACATGTACCCTCGCGTTCCCAGCCATTCGCTTGTTCCTGTGATTTTCCTTTGCAACCTTGAGTCTCCAAACAATGATCCTCTCTGGCTCAAAGTATCTTTGCGTCCCCCCATAGCTAAATTCTGCTAACCCTTGCCGGTTGTTACACTTAAGATATTGATTGAAGACTGGGGTTACGATTGTGAGTTTTTAATTAAAGTTAATATTCACGTGTTGAATGTTTAAGTGAAATGTACGAGTATATAAACAGTTTTGTTAGCATTAAATTTAACTATTATGAGGAATTCCAATGGCATTTAAATCTGATATTATTCTAGAGAATTGGTGATAGCAGGACTGCTCTATGTTGACGAAGGAAGGAATGTGAAGGATGTGAGAGTAAGAGTGTACAATGCTAGTACTTAGCATATAAATAAATGGAGTGGGAAGTTGAATGTAGGAAATCGGTAAAGAAATATAGATCAGAGCAGAGCCTTGTGGAACATCATAGTTAATGGTTTTAAGCAGCTGAAGTAATTCCAACTACAACAGTTGGGATTGTTCTGGTAGAGAGGCAACTAGATATCAAGTAACAGAGAGGAGGAGAAACCTCCTAGAAAAATAGTAGTTTAACAGGTAGTGTTTAGTGTCCAATTCTGTTAAAAGTTGTAGAAATGTTCATAGCTGCAATAGCGAAAGACCCCATAATCTCGAAGAGAGAATGACCACTGATAAGCAAGTGATGGTATATCACCAAGATTGACTCGAATACTTTGGAGATAGTTGAGTTGAGAGCAATAGTACAGGGTGGCCCGAAAGTGTTGTCACCCCTTGTAAATAATAATTTTATTTTCTATTTAAAATAATGCTTTCATTCTATATTTCACTTGTTTGATATAATTATATCGTCCCTTTATTGAAAGTGAATACATTAAAACGAGTAGATGTGTTTGATATTATTATATATTTCCCTTATTGTTCTTATTACTTTTCGGTAGTGGTCACAAGACTTTCGGACCACCCTATACAATACTTGTGGTGGGGGACCAGGTGCTCACCCCTTTTCGGGATCGGTTAAACCAGTGCGTGAGTCCTTACAGGAGGACAAGATAAAGAATAAAACGATGAAAGAGACGGGCCAGAACAGGTGTAAGAACATAGTCATACTCCTTCAGTTCAGGAAGGGGTACACCATCTCAACCGTAAGCTTTGTGAGTGTTTAGAGAACAGTGAGTCTTCTTGACAATTATATTTGATATGAAGGGTTCGCAGGTAGAATTTATTAGTTTCTGATAGATATTGTGTTGAAATTTCAAACTTCTGAATCTCACATCATGATCAATCTTTCTTTTACTCTACAGCTAAACTGTGGAGTCCCCGAATTCTGTGTCCCCATCTTCCTTCAACCTTACCAGCTTCAAGAAGCAGCATTTAAATATTTAGTAGAGAAAGGTTAGGTAAATTCTCAAATTCTCTTTAAGGGAACAGCGTTTTGAGTGGGCAGTATTGGCCCTGTTGTTTCCTTAAAAACTGCAGTCATTAACAATGGAAAAGGGTATTAGGGAAGTTAGCTTAAAAAAGAATGGGCAGGGCTGAAATCGCTAAATGAAGAGAAGGACTTAAGATTGATAATGGATAGATCATTATGGTTTCCAAACACTGTATTGATGCAAAAAAGTAGAGCAAAGAAGATGGTTTACTTCATTGATTGGAATGTTAATTACAGAAGTAAGAAAGTTAATCTAAATCTCTGCTGAAAGCAGCGCAAAGGAGTGAAATACAGATATGCCTTTCCCGAAGCTTCTTGCATTTCTATATATAAATAATATGAATACTAAATATGCTATCATTTAAGAGTGTGTGAGAGTAGATATGATTGAACAGTTAAAATTTGTCTGGACTAGATAATTGGATATTGGATAGTGCTATGAGTTGGAGGGTGATAATAGAACTAGGGGTCATAACTTGGGGGAAAAAAAAGGTTGTAGTTTGAATTTGAGAAAATATTTTGTTCACTAGAATGATAAATAAGTAGTTTGAAGACGAGTATATATTTTTTTAAACTTAGGTTAGACGAGTAAATGGGGAGGGAAGGTTGTTATGGCTCTACTGTTTTGCTATTGAGTATAAATTATAAATATTTTATTATATTTATTATTATAGTTGCTTGACTAAGCATTCAGACAATCCTTGATTGGTGATAACGTTGTAGCGGCATTTTGGACGCAGTTCTGTGGATGCAGTTTATAGAATGAGGTTAGGAGTTGGGTACCGCGTTTGTTGGATTGACCCGAATGACCTTTAATAGGCTATGAGGCCTTTACATCCATCAGATTATGCTGTTGTTGGAATACAGGTGTTAAGTGACGTTAAGCGTGACGAGCGTTCTGCATTATTCTCTAATAACGTGTTAACGCCTGTTAACGTTGGTTGTCAAAGCTCTCCTGGTAGTGACGGTGAACGAGAGGGTCGTTTTGCGTAGCTCTCTTTAGAAGTATGTATGGACTCGTATGTTCACCTCTAAAACTGCCCCCGTACGAGGAACTTTTGAGTGAGCTATCCCCCTCCCCCCTTCTTAGGGAGATATTTGGGATCGGCAAGAGAAACGTGGATTGGAGATGTCCCCTGTAATAGGTCACCCCCGTTCTCTAGCGGAACCCCTAAGGGAGCAAGTTCACGGCTCGAGTCTGTTCCGGTTGTTAGATATTTCGACCTAGTGATACGATAGAGTAATGGCGTGAACATTTTATTACACGCCATAACCGGAACCAAATTTCCCCCATGGTTACCATGTAAATCTTGTTCATGATTTAGGGAAAACAAGTTATAAACTGTCACAACAGAAGTAACAAATAATAAACTAACAAGGAATTCCTGGGTAACTTTCGGAATAATTTAGTAAGCAAAAAGACCCCATGGAGATACGAACTAGAATCCCCTTAGTGGGGTGTTTCCACCTTTAATTACCCTGCCATGCCCTGAACGGCAAGGTGTTCCCTTCATGCCCCTTGCAAACTCCCTTCCCGTGCGCTCACAAAGGGGATTATTAAAGGCCAGTGGCAGATATCGACTTGAAGGATGGTAATTACGGGGTGAACGGAGCGGTTTTATCGATTCTCCGAAGTCTGTTCGATATTTTGACTCTTTGGCGGACTCTCAGAACCTCGTCAAAGGCGGCCCTTGATTCGGCCGACTTTAATCACTTACCGATCAAGAATGACTAATATACTATTTACTTCAAAACTAAGATGCGAAAACCAACAAGAGCAGGAAGTTTGTAGGGAGATTTGTAAAAAAAGTAGCGAAGATGAAAGAAGTGAAAATATATGGAATATATCGCTTAAGATCCTATTGCGTGGTAGCGAGAGGGCAGTAATTATCCAGATGTAAGCTGCAGCATGGTTGATCCTGCTACACCTGCTACCCCCCTTACGCAGCCCATCAAGAAGGACCCTCCGAACTGAGGCCACGGAGGTGGTCTAAGTGGATAAGTGCGTTCCACAGGAAAACTGAAAAAGAAACTCCAGAAGAAAATGAACTTCCAAGCCGACGCAGCGTCGCCTATCAGAGATGCCCTCGTTGATCGCCGGAGTGGTGAGAACCATTTTGTTGTGGTTTTATTATCAAGTCGATGATAAAATCACGCGAATAAATACATTTATTTTAGGTGTAAACTAAAAACGAAACAAACGAGGGCATTTCCAGCCAGCAGGTTTTGGAAAATAGGATTTTAGGGAAAGTGGTAATGTTAGGCGAAGTAAACATTTCTGAAGGACAACTAGAGCCACACGAATAAGATATTTTACCAAAAAAATTGAAAACCAACGAGGGACTATCCGGTTACTAGTTTGGAAAATACGTTCGTAAAAAAGGGCTGAAGTAAGGAGAAATGAAAATACGTTTAAAAAGTCTGAATTAACTACATGGAGAGCTCAAGAGTAGAGAAAGGTGCGCAACTTTCCTGTGCTAATTAAATAATGAATAATGAGGGCATTGGTCGGAGTACAGAGTAAGGAAAAAATCCCTATCCAAGATCTAGCCATCCATTAAACAGCGCCATTTATATAAACCATCGCTCCATCCATTAGATGGAGCGATATCTTCTGTTTACAGACATTGCTACACATTTACAGTAGTCTTCTCATTGCTACACATTTACAGTGTTCTACCCATTGCTAAACATTTACAGAATTCTTTCCAATTGAAAATTGGAAAAACAAAAACTTTTTAGAGAAAAATAAAAGAACTAAAGAATGAAATCTTCCACGTATTAATGATATTACCGAGTGATTCTATTTGATTTTATTTCCATCTTGTTAACTAATCAACTTGGCACAGCCAGCGACAACTAGCATCCCCATGATGGCCACTTCTGGCAGCTTCAGGCTATGGGGGCCTACATAACTTTATGCATGGGAGAGCCGAACTCATGAATTATCAATTGGCATAAACACAACGCCATCGCTGCCACCCTCGATCCACGCCAAGTGCCAGCTTTCACCGTCAACCTCTAAACTCTCCATTCACGCGAGCTGAGTCCACTTGACTTGAGCAATCAAGAAGAATCCCTACCTGATCGTATAAAGATATTACATAATTGGAGTGTGGTTGTATATGCAATCCCTCTAAACAAAAAAGAAGAAATATGAGAAAATGTTTGTATTGAACGTAAAGGCCTAGTTTCAAGACTTCTCACCTCATCTTTCGGCTATGCAAGCGAGAAATCTCGAAAATAGTCCGGTTCTTAGAATATCATTTTTTTTCTCGTGTTGCTTTTTTTCTCTTAATTAATCAGCTTGACCAGGATGCCCAACAGGGCCTTAGTTAACAATGAATACGGGGCACGATAGGTTCTACCATTACACATTAGCGTCCAAAAATGCACTATACAACTCCAATGTCGCCCTCCAATGAGAACATTCTTGGTGCCTTCGGTCTCACTAATGGTTGTCATACTTATTTTTATGTGCATTTCATTGATATAGTCGGATGATCTTGCCCTCGATGCGATGAGCGAATGGTGCTACCCACCTACCTATATGCGGAAGTTTTCGTTTCCATTTAGAGATTTTCAGAAAAATGACATCTTCAAAAACATTTGTCTTTTATCCCTCGGAAAATAGCAAATGGCTTCAACAAATGGCAGCAAATTCAAAATTGATTTTCTTCGGATTACGACTTATTTTGAATTTCGGATGGATAGTGGTCTTTTAATTGGAGCACCCTCCTGCATTTTAGAGTTTAAAGAAGTTTTACGAAGAGCAGTGAAAAGTAATTTCCTCAACAACTATTAAACTGATGCCAAAATAAAATCACGTTCTGAAATGGAGTTACGTTCTCTCAGATGTAACTTTTGAAAGGGGAATGTAAGATTAGTTTTTGAACTTGAGAGTCAAGATGAAAGAAATGCTTTTTACCTATGTAAATTATGTATAAACTTAGAAATTAATGTGCATAAGGGATATTTCTCTCGAGTAAGTTTTTTTGCGATGATTTTTATTTCGAATAACATCAGGCGAAGTTTTTATTAAATCCTAAATTGCTTTAATCAATCTGAAATTTCTCAAAAGGAAAAGACATTTAAAAGGAGATGGAATCGGCTGAATGTTGGAGAAGAAAAAAATATCACGATGATAAAACTTGAAGGAAACATAAAGTAACGAAAGAGCGAAGCTGGTAAAGATTCGTTTTAACACATTTCGCAAATGAATTTAAAAATGTGTTTTTCTTATGCAGTTTTATGTGTACTTTTCAGATCTGACACTTATTCCCCCTAGAGATGCATACTTTTCCCATAATCGATCGAAGTACATATTATAAAAAGTATGCATTTCCAGCGAAAACGAATTTCAGATCTGAAAACTACACATAAAACTGCATAAGAAAAACACATTATCAAAATCATTTATTAGAACTAGAAACAGACTGGACCTAACCTGGTAATTTAAGACGATCGCGCTGCCTACTTTAGGCTATTTCCACTAAAACTAACATTTTTTATGTACTTTCGAAATGGGGGGCTTTGGCCCCATACCCCCCACTTAATTGATGTAGTTGCACCCACCCGCAACTTAAAAAGACTCGTAATATTCCTAATTCGAAAGCCTACCTTCAGATTTGAATGCAAAAGTCGATTGCTAAATGTCGTTAGGCCTCTATTTTGAATTAAAGCTTTGCGCAGAAATCCATTTAGAAATAAAATGCTAGCACTTGTTTGAATGCGGGCATTAGAAAGCCACATGCCCTTAAATGCACTAACTGAAAATTTGCATTGACCTTTTCACCCTTTTGAATCCTTTAATCCCGACCTACCCCAGCCGCTACACAATATTATACCATCTAAACTAAGAAAAAAATACAGCAGAAAATAGTTCGAAATAAACCGGAATGCAATACGAAATGCTATTGGTTCATTGGCAAAGCACGCATGCACAAAGCGCCTGCAGGTAAATTAAAACATGGTATTGGTTGAATATCGCCAAAATACGCATGCGCAAATCGCCTCTAGATCTTAAAAGCCCAGGTCTAGGTGAATGAATCAAGGCAAAAGTTAGTTAAAGGAGCTAGGCCGAAAATGACGCAGAAAGATTCGAAATTAGCAAAATAGCAATATATTTTCGATAAAATTAACCACGTTACTATTTAGTTCCGGAAGTTAAAAATGTCATCGGTGAGCATCATTTTTGAAATTAAAAACGTTTATGTCTTTGAAAAGTATTAAATCGTAAATGTGTTAAAAACGAATCTTTACCGCGAAGCTTTCGTTTTAGTTCTTTCGGAAGTAGGTGTCTATAGGAAGGTACAGAGAGTTGGTAATCTTGGCAGGATCCTCCGTGATGAGGTTCTTGAATTATGGGAGTTCCCGGAGTAGCCACCTTTTGAATACTGGGATTGTGTACCTCCTTACATTTTCTCTTCTCCTAAGGGTAATACTAAGAATTCCTTAACCCCCCTAAAGAGGGTTGAGAAACTCCAGGAGACTTCTTACTAATATCCTTAACAACCGCATTAACTTGGACGTTATTGTTCAATTATAAAAGAAATAGATGGGCGAAAGGCCCGCGAGAACATTCATATTCTTGTTTTCTGTTGAAGTAACCGCCATCTCTTAGAAAAGCCTTCTCGAATTTTCTCTTTTTAGAGAAATGGATGGTCGTCCAGTCGTATGGGTGGCACTCCTGAAGAAGGTTGAGGAACTCCAGGAGACTTTTCTAGCGGATTAAGGAATTCTTACTATTACCCTTAACTAACCTCATTGGCTTGAACGTCATTGTTCAATTATATATATATATATATATATATATATATATATATATATATATATATATATATAGTTTGGTGAGACTCATTTGTTGGTTGACATAATCCTTATTCAATATTTTGTAAGTCTTGTCTTATAAATTTCAGATCCTTTTGAATTGATATTTGGTACACATTAACTCATATCTATGTTTTATAATTATTGCAAAATACCTCTATTTACTCAAATGATCAATGTGACAATCTTCCTATCAGCATAATGTCCTCAATCTCATTCTCTATGAAAGATTTCCTTTCGGACATTATATTCATAATCTACATTTTCAGTAAATTTATCTCTTTGACTGAAATGAACCTTTTCATTGAAAGACTATCATTACTTATCGTTTACTTAAATCAGTCGTTTAGGAACTCGTATAGTAGCATTCGCTCTCCCTGGCAGATGCCAAACCGGAACGATATTTTTGCGATATGCGATTTTAATTGTTTTCCTCTGATATAATTATAACAGTAATATCATTGAAATTTGCAGGAATTATAAAACAAACATGTGAGTTAATGAGTACGAAAATCAACCTTAAAATCAATCGAAAGTTTCCGCTTACTACTCTCATTGAAGACCCTGGATTGGTGAGTGAGTTCGGATATCCTTGGGTTTCGATCAAATATTCATATTAACTACACGTCATGTCCGAACCGTTAGCTACTTTGTTGGTTACCAAAGAGGTCGCACAATCGCACACTCTTTCAAACCAAACACACACCATGCGGAAAGGGAGGCCATTCTCTTCTTTAGAACTATGAAAATAGCAAGTAAATATTTAGTCGAATCAAACCCCAGTGCAGATGTGTTTTGAGGGCTGATGGAGTCTTTATCGTAGGGCAATCAACAATCAATTTTATTTGAAAGATCGAATTGGGGTAATATACTGTTTACTCAGGCTTGATGTCAACCAGTATGTGTTTGTAATTAATATGGCATGCCCGGCAGTCTTTTTTGGCTACCGATTTCTCTTTGGTTCCTCAGGGAAACCAAAGCCTATTTAGTCATATGTCTTAAAATGGGGGTGATGTGACCATCTTCCACTTTTTGGTGACTTGCAATCAAGAAACAGTTATGATGCCACAGGCGCAAAAAAATAGCTGACCTTTTAAGAAATTTAAGGTTTACGCAGAGCTTGCGATTGACCGGAACTCAAGGCCGCACCTTGGGTAGTGTATTTCCTTTTGAAAACAAAAAGAGGCACATCGGGAGAGAAGTGGTTCTTCTAATTTCTCCCGCAACTTCTCAATACCATCAAACTCAAAACTTTTTGCTCACAAAAGAGTCCTCTCAAAAGGAAATCCAAAGGGGGTTCACACTAACGTTTAAAAGATCACAGGGAACTACAAAGACGTGAGTAAAATCAAACCACCTGAAAAGTACACAAATTGGGAACCCAAATTAGAGGAAACATTCTAATATAAAACAACCTTGGCATGAAATTGTTATCCGTGCAATTCTATTTAAATTTTCATGAATCGTTCATGCCTGTGGTGTGAGCATGGAATATGTATGTGTTATGCTTAAAGTCAACGAGTAACAGAACTAAGGAGGAGGCCTGTATCAGCGTATCGAACTTTAAACCAGGAAAATCGTTTTGCTTTGACCCGGAAACTATAGGTGAAGTGGACATTCCTCGCTACTCTCTGCAAGATCATGACCCGATTAAATTCAAAATTCTTTGTTGACTCCAAAACTTTGCCCCTCTGCCTTCGATAATTTTGATGTTCGATCATAATATGATATATTTTAAAATCAAAACATTTAGTATTAGCTATAAGGGTAATTTAAGTAAAAGTTTAAAAAAAGTAGGTTTAACAGTTTCTTGCAAATTCTGGTGTTATTTTGTTCCATCCTTGCCTACTTTTCGTTCATAAATCCGTCATAGTTGAAGGTTACTGGTCTCGAACTTTGTCTCCAATGATCTTGCAGAGGTTCTCATTTGGGTTCAGGTCCAGACTCTGAGCAAGCCACTTGATTACTTCGAAATCTTCTTGTTCGAAATTGCATTTTACTCGCTCTGCCATAGGGCATGGCGCGTTGTCCTGCATAAATACTGCTTGCTGGTTCAGAGATGCCAGGAGCGAAGGTACAACATGTTGCTGTACGAGGTTTTGGTACACATTCGAATTTCCCGTTTCAATTATTCACAATAGCGGACAAACTCCTTCAGCCCAAAATAGCCCTCATATCATGACGCTGCCTCTTCCATGCTTGGCAGAAATTTTAACACATGTAGGGTTAAGTTTATCACTTACAGCGCATCTAACAAAGCGTCTGCCATAAGGTCAAACTAAATTAAATTTACTTTCGTCGCTGAAATGAATTCTCTCCCAATCTTCATCCCTTCAACATGAGCTCCAGCATATTCAAGTCTCGCCTTCTGTTTTTTCTTAGTGATGATTGATTTGGTTGCTGGAAAACAAGCTTTTAAAAAAGATGCAATGAGGCGAAGGGACACTGTAAAACGGCTCATTTCTCTGCCACTATTGATCTTATTTTTTCTTTAGAAATTCATGCTGCATTCTCGAAGAGATCATTCATAGAGAAGCGCCCAATAGCACTGGTTATGAAGAGTCGAGTGACTTTTGTAGGTTTTGTTTTCATTGCATCACTTTAGAACGCACCAAATCGCACTCTTGAGCCTTCCTACCTCTATTGAAATCGAGGAAAGAGTCCTCCCCGAAGTCTTCAAGCAAACAATTTTCTGACTGAGCTCAGAAGTCACTTCTACGTGTGCTGGCATCTCTGCATAACCAGTACGACAGCAATGGCAGTTGTACAGTTCTTGCCTACTGAGCAAAATCTCCCCAGATGATTCAAGAAACTTCTAGAATATGCCTGAGAAAATTGTTCTCATATTTTGAATTTGTCAATATTTTATTTTGTTAGATTATCTAGTATAATTTCTTGAATATACGATTGTATCAAATTAAATCTTTATAAAATATATTGAATGCATGCCTTTACACCCTAAACCACGCTACTAGCTTGGTAGGGAAATTTAGGATTTCTCAGTTCTCTGTGAATCAATTTTGATGATACTTTTCCCAGCTGCTCCACACAATATGGCAGCAGTACTGTCATTGTTTTCATTATGTTGTATTACCTCCTTCAATATTTATTTCAGATTCTTCGTTCTTTGGGTGAACCAAGCTACTTGTGAATAAAAGTAGCCCATCTAGACTTATTTTGGAGAAAACCAAGGATAAGTATACACATAAGCGTACCTTGCATATATATTTAACAGAAAACAATAATCATAATACACGATTGATGGACTTAATGAATTATTTGTCCACATGATCGCCATTTCGACGGAAGACTTCAATAACCCTATCATGCATGGAATCTCTCAATTTTTTACTAGTAGCAGGATGGACTGACTCTGTTGCAGCTTTGATGGTCGCCCATAACACTTCTTTAAACGAAAATTGACTTCCATCGGCATAAACATCTTGTTTAATGATACACCACAAATTTGGGGTTGGGTTAAGATCCCAAGAACCTGGCGGCCACACCATCAACTTGTCACCATGTATACTGTAAGAGCCTAGAAAAGCTGAGGTGGCCCACACAGAGTGGGATGTAGTGTTGTCATGCATGAAAACTAGAGTCCTTAGAAGTGACAACGGTATGTCATCTAGCCATGGATCCAAGATCTCCTTCAAGAGATTGCAGTGGGTGGCTGCGTTTATCTAAACCATATCAGGCACCTTGACTGAGCTAACAAGATTGTATCCAATTATACCTGCTGTTGACGTTGCAAACGTTGGTGACGCTCATCTCCGAAATACACCCATCCATTTGGGAAACCGTCAGGTCTGTCAAAGGTAGCCCTGGTCTCGTCAGTGAAGAGAACGCAGCTCATGTCCAACGTAATGAATTTCCGGGCCCATTGAAGCCTCAAAGTCTTGTGACGGGGCGTTAAAAGCAGTTTCAGGGGACCTTACACGGAAGCCATGGCCCCTAGGATATGTTTCCTGGTTATTTTCAGTACATGGAGACAACCATCGGCGGTGAAAATGACTGCTTATCTGTCTGTTTTTTTCCCCACGTAACTGGTTCCAAATATTCCTCAAATCCCTAGCTGTCAGTCTTGGAGGACCCACAATTGGATTGCTCCTTTTTTTTAGAGAAGGGTCCTTTAAAGATGGTCTGACCGTGTCCACATGACGAACTAACTTCTCCTCAATAACATGAACAAAAGTGCCTTCAGCACTTTCCTTGATGATGAAAGACTTTTCTTCATCGTTGAAGCCTCTGCGTCGTACCATTGTTCTTAAAGAGGATTGATGCTATAGCGTGGTTCACCCCCAAAAACGACGAATCTGAAATAAAAATTGACGGGCGTAACACAGCATAATGGAAACATGACATTACTGCTGCCATAATGTGCAGAACAGCTGGGAGAAGTTCATCAAAAGTGATTCACATAGAGACAAGAAATCATAACTTTTCTAACAAATTATTGTGGTTTCAGAGTGGATGTACCATGGAAATTTCATTTACGTACGTATATTTTTTAAATATTTTAACAAAGGAAAATAACCGTTCGTTCATTTTTCTCCGATATATATATATATATATATATATATATATATATATATATATATATATATATATATATATATATATATATATAAAATATATATATATATATGAAATGAAAAGTTCACAAAGTATCACGTAAGGGTAGCAAATTACTGCATTGTCCCAAAGAAAAAATGAAATGGTGTTTCCAAGTCCTTTCGAACTTTATTAAGTTCCTTATCAAAGATAACTACAAGAAATAATATTTATTATATTAGAGGTATATATACGAAAGAAAAGTATGAAAGACCGCATTAAAAACAAGAAATCACCAGTGAGGAAGTCGGAAGGGGAAAGGTAAAGATTCACATTAAGAATTACAAGAAGCAGGTAGTAAGGTCAAACTGAGAAGACGAAAGGGTAACAAATTAAAAGAAGAAGATAGCCTAACGAGGGAGATTATAAGACACGAAGAGCGAAAGAGTGGGGAAAATAGAATTAGTTCTCACTTTTGTCTTTAGTTTTATATACAATCTTTAGTTATGTGGCCCCATTTTTTTTTTAATTGTCACTGCTCTGTTATGTACATTGTATTTTCCTCCTATACTCGTCCTAGTCTCCTAGAATTCTGGTCTTATTCACCTGTTAACCTCTTCTTAGTCTGGTCTACATTCTCTTACTTTTTATTTAAATCTGTGTTTATAAATTAGTTCGGGATCATATAATGTAGCTTTTTCATATCAAAGGAGAGGGGATGCTCAAATAATAGATATTGTTGCGTAAAAAACAAATCTTAAGAAAAAGTCTAATTTTCATAGCTTTAATCTACATGAATTTGAATTTATTATTGCATTGTTAATCATTTTGTTATCGTAGTTATCCCATAAAATGTCTTTTCAAGGTTTTTACCAGGGTTGCTCACATTTTCTCTCATAAAGCATTGTTCTAAATAATTTATGTGATATTTAGGATAGGTAACTATATATTATGGCAATAGATATCATTCTACTTAATTGTAACTATTTTACAGTTTGATATACATATGTCGTCATGTATTAGGTTGAGAAATAAGTTCTTGCGTTTTTTTATTGTTGTGTTGATTTAAGTTTTGTTAACATGATTTGTGCACATATTAAGAAACAATAATAAATAATGAGAACAAAATTTGCAAAGGTTAGGCTACGTCTCTTAACAGCGTAGACTATTAGGCTTTTGCTTAGGCTACGTCTTGAAGTTGAGTAATGAATGATTGCGGTTTATTTAAAAGTTGTGTTAATTTAATTTTTGTTCTGTACCCTCAAAAGGGAATGTCAAGTTGAAAGAAAGGCGCATTTTCGACAATTGTGGTTATTCATTTTCAATCGAGACGGGAACAATGCAGACGCAGCCAAAGCTCATTGCGATATTTGTGCTGTGTACGGAGAAAATGCTTTATCAGAAAGGACAGCTCAATGGTGGTTTTAACGTTTCAAAAACGGTCATTTCAATCTTAATGACCAAGAACGTTCTGGTTGCCCTATTAAGTTCGATGAAGATCGATTGAACGACCTTCTTTATGAAAATCCTTGTCAATCGACTAGATAATTGGCTATACAATTGGCATGTGGTCAGAAAACTGTAGTAAGCCGTTGGCTTACTACAGCAAAGAAACTTCTCAGGCTCTAGGTCTCAAAAAACGGACTTAAATTGAAAGATTTGAAGAATCAGCAATTCATTATAGATTTTTCCGGGAAAATCAAATATTCCTAGGTCAAAGGGTCTAAGAAGATACTCTTTCAGCTGGACTACCTCAAGTCACAGAAGAAGGAGATGGTGGATATTGTAATACCAACTGTCAGAAGATTTTCTTAGTATCCCCACGGTGAAGCTATCATCCAAACACTGCTGTTTAATGAGGATCAGAATAGGACTGAGAGGATAGAGAAAATCCTGAAGATCAATGGAGACGGAGACATCTGACATCATTGTGATGCTTTCAGTATTGATCACCAGATCAGCTGGTCATAAAATGTGTCAGAGCTACTTACCTCTCACCTATTCTCTAAGCATCTCTTAGTTGAAAAATAATTCCCGGGTTAACCTCAGCAGGACCTTGGCAATTATATCGTTCGAAAGAGAATGTAAGACAACATAAGGGTTTCAAATTTCGTTAGAATCGGCCGAATAGTTACAATGTTATTACAAAAAAAAGGGTACCGATTGACATAGTGAAATGTAGATTGTAGAACGCCCCTGACTAAAAACTTCATCAATACACCCATGAGAGTACTCAACTAGCTTTCCCACACAATGAGTTGTTAAAATGGTACTGAGGTTTTTGCTAAGTATTTTTCATAGGAAAAGAGAAGGAGGGATCAGGATTCAGGATACCAGCTTGAGGCTGATGTCCAGGAATGAATCAAAGAAGAATTGTGCGACCTCGTAAAGTTCAAAAAGTAGGGAGAATGAAATTGTAATTGTATCCTATGATATACATATATGCAGTTCACCTGTTAATAAATATATGAATTTGATTTTGATTTTTATAAATATACATGATTTGATTTATATCTTCCGATAAAATATAGGATCCAGAGAGCGAATAGCATTTGCCCTAATTGATGCTCTTTTGATTAAGAAATTCAGCAACTGAAACGCATTTTTAACAAGATTTATATCCCAAAACTACTTTTGATAAACTGGCATCGAAAATTCTCAACATTTTAACTCCTAAGCAATACGCAACATCAGTTCTGAAGCAAAAGTTTATATCAAGGTACCCTTTGGGGACCCTCTCTTCTTCCAAATTCATTAAATACATATTTTCAATTCGTTGCAGACATTCTATCCATTGTATTTTTTTTTAATTAGTAACGACAACCTTTCAAGTCTCTGCTCATTATATTACTGCAACGATTCTATTCCAGTGTTAGTGAAATCTTCAGTTGTTTCTTTATTCACGTCCGCGATTTGGCAAAATCGTTACATAGGACAAACTACCCTTCAACTTCAATTGAGTTTTTTTTTTTTCTAGAACTGATCTCCCGATTTCAAAACCAGAACACTCAGGGATACGCATAAATAGTTACATTAATAGTGGTCCATGTGATACTTAATTTCCGAACTTATATATATATATATATATATATATATATATATATATATATATATATATATATATATATATATATATATATATATATATATATATATATATATATTTATACTAGCAGACATATCCATCGTCGTTGCCCGGGTGAAATATGAGTTCGGGAATTAAGTAAGACTTTTTATCCTGTGCATTGCCAGGTATAAAAAGTTCTGTCGTAAATAAATACTGATGACCATTTTTTGAAACTAGTTGAAGACAGAGTCAGGAGAGGTGCGCACTCTCCCTATCATATAATATACTTATAATGCGTTAATGTTTCACCACGCGTGCTCGGCAGTTTACGCTCAAGCGTGACTGACCGTTGGTTATAAGCGAACAACTAGTGGCCACAGAAACAGATCGAGCGTCTTATCTACAACCCTATATTTTAAGATATTATTTGTTCTTAATTTGGATGTCATTTTGGGGGGGGGGGGAGGGGGAGAGGGGAAAAGGGGGAAGAGAGGGAGAAAGGAGAGGATAGAAATTTGATTTTGTTTCGGATATCGTTTTGTAAAGGGGGAGAGAAGGGGGAAGAGAGGGGATAAATGGTGTAAAGAGGAGGGGAGATATTAGGGGAAAGAGGAGAAGAGAGAGATAAGGGAAAGGATATAGAAGAAAGAAGGGGAAGGGGAGCAGGGGAGGGAAAGTTGTGGGAGAGATGGGGGAAGGGAGGGGAAGGAAGAGAGGGGGAGGATGAGAAGGGGATAGGGGGAGAGTGAGTGGACTGAAGAGAGTGGGGAGGGTGAAAAGGGGATAGGGGAAGGAAGAGAGGGTGAGAGGGAGAGGTAGAGGGGTAGGGATAGACGAGGCATGGAGAGAAGGGGAGGGAAAGGGAGAGGAGAAGGAGAGGGGGAAGTGGAGAGGGGTAAGGGGAGAGGGGGCGGGAGAAGGGTAAGGGGAGAGGGGGCGGGAGAAGGGGGGAGCGGAAGGGGGAAGGGGGAAGGGGAAGGAGAGGGATACAGGGTGGAGAAAGGAGATAGGGAGCGCGAGGGAAGATGAGGGAGAAAGAATGAGAGAAGGTTTAATTGAGATCAAAGCGGTTGCTCGCTGCCTCTGTGTGCACGGTTCGAATCCCACCCCTGTACGGAATTTTCTGCGAATTAGGAAATAATATTTCCGAAGAAAAATTATCCTGTTTTTCTGTTTCTTGCGGTTTGCTGGATTCATATATATATATATATATATATATATATATATATATATATATATATATATATATATATATATATATATATATATATATATATATATATATATATATATATATATATATATATATATATATATATATATATATATATATATATATATATATATATATATATATATATATATATATATATATATATATATATATATATATATATATATATATAGAGAGAGAGAGAGAGAGAGAGAGAGAGAGAGATTTCAGTTAGATTGCAATGCGGCACTCATGGTTTGCGGTCACTAGATAACTGCTTTGCCCCAAAGGAATCTGTAGGGCCAGCCTTAGAATCCCCGCGAACAAACAACAACTCAAGAGGACAGACTGGAACATCATTGGTCTCAGCTGTGTAATTACGAACGGTAGAAACGACTTACATACTCGTGACCTATATATTCTTCATTCACCCAGAAGTAGCACCATTTATGAGATAAATTATAGTAATATTGATAGATTAATCAAACTAGTAATTTAAATAAGTGCTCCCTATCTACCTTAAACATCTCCTTAGAATGAAGAAGTGGAGGACTTTTATGTAGGAACGGCGAATTATGCCTAAGTAGGCAGTCGCCAGATGGGCTCCCAAAATGAAAAAAAATGTCCTAATGGAGGAAGACACGTGTA
Organism: Ceratothoa steindachneri; assembly: GCA_963969495.1. Lineage (NCBI taxonomy): Eukaryota > Metazoa > Arthropoda > Malacostraca > Isopoda > Cymothoidae > Ceratothoa > Ceratothoa steindachneri. The sequence goes on from OZ018325.1 coordinate 132,238,892, forward strand.
AAGAGAAAACCCTAGTTCAAGATGATTATGGGGACTTCACCTGGGAAACAAAGATACTAGGGTCAATCAGTAGGAAAATTCACTTGGCGAGAGGAATGAACGTGGGAATTATTTAGTAGAGTTTGTAGAAGAAGCAAACCTTTACATTAGTTACTCCTTCCAAAAATGTCACCGTAGAAGATGGATCGGGATGGGACCAAATGGAACAAAAGATGAGACTGATTAGATATATAATATTCAAATAACAAAAATTCCATTAATGATATATCCATTATCATTTCCTTCAACAAATGGGTTCTTTTTTAAAGTTCCTTTCAGGCGGCCGCCAGTAAGGGCATAGCCGCCGACTCACGTAGCGATCGATCACATATTACTCAAGAACAAGCTCAAAATATATGTAAAACATTGGAGGGTCAAACTTATGACATCGTGAACATACTTCCTGGAACGAGACACCTAAAATAACATAAATAACCTTCAAATTCCGCGAGCAAACAAGGTTAAAAAACTAAGTGATCAATTGGCAAAATCCTAATCAGAAAAGTGCACAGATTATATTACAGAACCTAATTTTCAATACGTAACTTGAGAACAGTGGCGGATCCAGGATAAAAATTTAGGGCGGGGGCTAACCTGATTTCTTCCCTCTGAGTCGTATGGGAAAGGGCATTGGTGATTAATAATGGTTATCTTGCACAACATTGATCATAAATAACAATAACTCACACAAGAATGAGCATCAACTCTCTCAAATCCGATTTTTTTCCACACATCAGAAAATTAGGTATTGTAGTTTTTGGACGTCAGCTAAGGAATAATAACTGAATTTAATAATTATTTTTGAGATTTACCTGCATTTTAGAGATGTATCATATAAGATACATTCGATCGTAACGGTTTAAAAAACTGTTTATATATATTCTATATTATTACATAACTCTTTCTGAATAGCATAATGCAAGTATGGCTTAAAAAAGAAATATAAACATAAACGGGTCTGAAATTTGGGGGAGGATTCAGCCCCCACCCAAATCTAGAAATATCAATGAGACCAGATCATCTAACACAAAATTAAATGAAACTAAGAAAAGATTTTTAGATAAAAGTCGAAAAATACAACTAGATGGAAAAATTAGAAATAGGATCGAGTATTCTGAATTCATCCAGTTTATTAGGAAAAAATTGAGGTCGAACACAGAACATTTAAAAAACTACAGACCTACAGAATAAAATAAAACTAAACATTCTTGAATCCCCCCGAGGCTAGCCTGAGAAGCAAGAAGGTCCAAACTACAGCAAGTAACTAACCATCTTAAGTGGGCCCGAAAGATCACGTTAACTCTATTGTTAGTACGAGAAAGCAGATGCACAATTATCTACATATGTGTAAATTAAAATCATGCCCATACTTTTACTATTTCTAGAACTGTTTTAACACATATCTACAGGTGTACCTAAAATTCATGCAGGGTTCTGATATATCTCAAGACAACCGGTCAGTCATACAAAAGAGAGGATAGGAAAGATCTTCATCTTCCGCAATGCCTCGCCTACCGATGTTGAAGTAATAAGGTCACATGAAAGTCAGAAAGGAGTACGAGAACGCATTCTTACACATGCTTTACAATGGTCTAATCACTGGCATCCTTTTGTTTATTTATTAATTTTTCTCGCAGCTCTTCTTGATCATTCATCGGAGGTTTTAATCTGTGCCTAGTACTAAGTAATATTTACATTCGAACAATACTCATGTCGATTTTTAAACATATTTACTGACGTGTTATGCACTATTTCGTTAGTTAGGGTATTCCAAGTTTATGGGATTCTATGTCATAGTAATTTTGAGATATTGCCGTGTTAAAATGATTGTTTACTAAGTTGAATCCATTTAGAAGGATGTTGGCCTTATCCTCTATATTGAACAGTAATGTATTATTTATATATGCAAATTCCTTTAGATCTTATACACTTCGATCATTTTCGCCCATAATTACCTTCTTGAGAGGGATATTAGGTTTAGGGACTGAGGTTTTTCTTCGTACGTTACATTTCTAAGAACAGGAATTAGTTTGTTTGCCTTTTCCTAGAGCGCTACGTCTTTGGTGAGGCAAGGAGAAAAATTACACTGCGTACTCGAGATGAGAGCGGACGAGAGATTTGTATAAAGGTAAAATTATATCTTTCGACTTAAACATGAAGTTCCTGGCATTGTATCAGAACATTCGGTTTGCTTTCGTAATAGCTTCGACGAATTGCTTTGACACTTTCGAGTTTCACTAAAACTAAAACCTTTAGTTTCCTGTGTCCTCGATCAATGTGACTCATAATTATTTGAGGAAAATCCCCTGGCTGTCCTGGGTGCGGACTGTACTTCGTTTAGAGGCTAATGAATTGATCCTGTTGCGGTCTTTGCCACATGGAATTTCTACCCATCTCATACTCAAAACTTCGCCCTCTAGTCCGCGCCTACGAACACAGTAGATACTGCACAAAGTCGGAACTATTCTGTGGGTTCTACATCTCTCGGGCAACAAGCTGGTAGACTTTGCGGGAATTCCAACTCATGCCCCTTGCCAGCTAAAAGCAAGGCCTCGCCAAAGGAGGCTTTGAAGAAGGAAGAGAGAAAGGTTCGTACTTTGAGCCAAGCCTCCTCCAGTAAGCCCATGAAAGCAGCATCACCTTCAAAGTATTTTAATGGCAGCAGCACCGCCCTGAATTCTGTCTCAAGGGGGGCTACAGCCATTACCGTGAGGATATTTATTTCGAAGATCCTCCTTCTTCGCACCCCCTCTAACTAAGGCTGCGGGGCATTTTTATTCAATGGAATTGCCGTAGACTCTTTGGTAACTGGGAGGTTATACGGAAAAATCGTCTTTCTCCCGTTCGCCTTTAAGTGTTTGTCTTCAGGAAACCATGTTAGGCGCGGATCCTCTCCCCGCACTCAACGGATATAAGAGTTTTGCAATCTTACAACTACTGGATAGGGCAAAGCAGTTAGATACGCGATTTAAACACGACGATGATGTCTTCGTTCTCTCTTTGTCATTAAATCCCTTCATTTACGCAATGTCAGTGCGGCTACACCTGGATACGATGTACACTATTCTTTTATTAAAATTCCACCATCAACTGACCCGATATAGTTGACTCCCACTGAGTCATGGCACAGTTGCCGAGGCTAGCCGTTTCTCCTTCTCGGGGATTTGAAGGGTATGCCCCTCCCTCTAAGGTGACTGCATGATCAATCACTGGAGATCGTTGTCATTAATGGGGATAAGTTCACACGAGATGGTCCGAGAATAACTTCATTTTCTTTCCTCAGTCCATCTCTGGCCACCCGGACGCACAGCCGTCGACGACCTTCATGGTAAGAATCACTTTCCAATCTACTATTTGCTTGGCCGCTACCTCTTAAAGAAACCAGCTCTATGATAAATGAATCGAGAACGCTGGCCCTCATTCCATGAAATGGCTGATTTCTATATCTCATTCGAGAAGTTTGGGTCGGTTTATGATGCCATTGAGTTCTTCTCCGGCAACCTCATCACCGTAGGCATAACTACAATTTCTAGAACGTCTTGCTTTTTTGCACGACGTCCTCTTCCCTGGGGTCAGAGGAGTGTGAGACATCTCTCATAGAAAAGCAATATGCCCATATGAGCTACAAGCACCACTCGAACGATTTCATTGTTGGCGAATTTGGTCGAGGGAGGGCCAGGTTCCGGTATGTTTCGATACACGCTCGCCGCTCGTTCTGGAGGGCACACTTGTTCTTACTTGGGGAGAAAACCCTTGTTGCAGAATTGTAAGTATAGAATCGCGTCTTCTAGGAGGACTGGATCGCAATTTTGGATCCCGTGTCCTTAGCGGAGATCTTTGCGATCGCTTTTTCCGCATTTTCTAGCTGATATGTGGCCTCGCTAGTATTTAAGCATGTCTTTGGCTTGTTAAAGGCTGCCGACTGGACTTCGCCTCTAGGGATAGAGAACACTTCAACAACCTGTTTACATTAACTGAGCTGCGTTCTGCCATGATTCTACACCTGGGTGAGAAAGGCATGGTCTTTCTGTTAGCATTGTTCAACAAGATCTGAATAGAGCTTATCCACTTAGATTCCTGAAGAATGGGTACTGTGTTTGCTTCTCTTAATCCGGAGAGATATTATTCTATTCATGCTGGTTTCCGCACAACTTTCCTAACTTCTGCATGTGCAAGTTGATGGATATTTGCAGTCTGCATATTTGCAGACTGAAGGTGTCTTGTACCTTTACCATGGGAATTCTTCGTTCCGTGGCGTTTGGCACTTCTGGTGCTAATTGGGTTACATTTTTACTTTTTCACAGCTCCTTTGTTTGTTAAAATCTAGGCTATGGTTGCAAGTTCTACAGATGCGTAGTCGAGGGTGAATTACTGAAGGTGAACTGAATGCATCAAAATGACCTTCTTTTGGCGACCGGTGTTCTCCACACATCCTTTGTAGAGTGTCTCCTTGTCGATGTTGGGCAGATACTGCTCGGTATATGGTATATACAGTGCATTGTGCGCTTGTACGCTGAATCCAGCGGTTCTCTCGGTTTCCAACGGCTCTCATTTTATCCTCAACCTATCTCGATGGTGCACACATCTCCGTGAGACGTCAATTGTATAATATCCTTTAAGGTTTAGGGCAATGGAACTCTTTCGAAAACTCAGCGTAACTGTCAAGCCACTACCAGTGCTGGTTATGCACAGAATGCCACCGTAGATAGTAGCACTTTTGACCATTTGTATTTACACCTCTGCTGCCAAAGCTTATACAGCCTAGAGAGTATTTGCCTTCGCATTTTTGGGAGCACGTGTCTCATGATGGAGTGGTGATAGTCTAAACCAATGTCCCCAAGTCCGAAGAGCGGGTCGGTTTTCATGCATTCTTTCCCTTGTTTGAAACCAGCGGGGCTCTTCCTGGCGCACTCTGTCTTCGCAGCCCAGTTGTTTGCAATACACCGCTCAGCACGCGAAATTGCGCCTCGTTTCCAGTTCAGAGATCGGATTATGAAGTTTGTATTATTCGTGACGCTACGGCAGCTGAACCATTGAAGATGGGGAGAGTGTCTTTTACTGTGTTCCTGTACATGTAGGGATTGCGGGAAATGAGCGTGCTGATGAGGGCACAAATAGTCTGCAAGAACTAGGCAACCAGACCAGCGCTTTGCTCTTCCAACTATGATTACGTGGCAGGAATCAGCTCTGCCCCTCGGGCTGGATGGAAAAATATGGGAGAATGCCATGGGGAATCTAAAGTTGTGTGCCATTGCGCCGCAACTTTTCCCATGGACCTAATCCTCAGTCCCGAGAAGGCTTCAACTCGTTTCTTGTCGCCTTCGAATCGGACACAATTCGCGTGACGCAGCGTCATTTAATGGAGCGCTTTCCTAAACCATTTTGTGACATATGTTCGGTCGCCCACTTTCCGGCACATTCTTGGGTCTGTTTTGTGCACACCAATCTGAGGAATAAAATAGTATTTCTGGCCCAGTACATGAGCGTGGCTTTGTAGGTTCTTTTTTTTCTTGCTGTTGGTCTTTTGTTTTTGCTCTTGTAGTTTTTTTATTCTTTTTAAAATAACTTTGGTGTCGATTCCCTTGCATGCAGTCGCAAGAGAAGGGCCCTTTATTTTAAAATAGACCAATTCGGTTATAGTATCAAGATATGTTTTCTAGTGTCAGTAAACGTGCCTTCGATGTGAACAGACTGCCATGAGGAATCTAAAGTTGTGTGCCATTGTCTGCGAGAAATGCGTGCTAGACCGGTAGTCAAGTGGCCTTGTGTGCTTAAGCTGTCATTTGTACAATTTCACTTCCCTTTATTCCACCACTTTTTTTCTTGCTTGTCTTTAAAACTTTTTGTTGATTGATTGTGGAGAAGTGGTAAGTATGTGAGTGTGAGAGATAGTGGTGTGCAAGAATAGTTAGATTGGGAATAGGGGTGAAAGGAAGGAAGTATAAGAATTGCAAAGTTTCCTGGAGATCAGGCGAATCTCTTTCATGTTTGTATCTTTGTTCTTTTATTTGTTGTTTTAATGTAATTTCATATATTTACATGTACACATATACATGCAAATATATGTATAAGTTGGGCATTCAAGCCTGTGAATTCGTTTATTTGTTTTCTCCTTTATGTTCTTGACGTATTCTTGGTTAAGTGTTTGTTTACTGTTGTTTTTGAGTAACTTGGTAGTTTTGTCTTCATCTTATTGCTTTGTGTTGATGTGATTGTGTTTGTTGTGGTTGTTTTGTTATCGTTTCTTGTGTTTGTTCTTTGTGTTCTTCGCTCTTACGTACTATCTTCTTGTTATTTTTCTTCTTCTTGTTTCTTCTTGTCTATTTTTGTAGTATTCTGGGGTTGAGATTATCTTGTTCGGGTTTTTAGTCGAATTTGGTTAGTTATTTTCATTGCCGGTTGTAATATTTGGTCGAGATTTGATTCGTATTCTTATGCATAAAACGGGACAACTTCATTTCCAAGCTTGCTGGCGCTGCTTGGGAATCTTACATGGCATAGATTCCGTTGATTTTCTTTTAGGAGTGCTCTGATCTCGTCAGTGGTATTAGATGTTATTTTTTCTTTCGTGACTTCTGCTCTTGCTTTTAGTAGAGTTGAGCAGTGTGATCTCTACCGCTCTATGTAGGTCTTCTGCTATCTTCCTTTCCCTTCTGCCTGTGTTAGTGATGATATACACGCATTTGTTATTTATTCTTTGCAACTGTTTTCGTGCTGCATTTGAGACACAGAAGAGAGTTGCCGAAGGGTGTATTAGAGTTTATTTTACTAGTGCCATGTATATTTTCCTTTTATTTTTCATGTTTAGGTTTCTAAAAGTGTAGAGAATTCTTTTTTTTTTTTAGGTGGAAAAGGTTTGGAAGGAGAGATAAAGAAAGATTGCCAGTCCCCTCCCCTCCCTACTCCGGTCATCCTGAGATGACCAGAGGGGGAGGGAAGGAAATCCGGACCCAGGCCTCCCCTCTTCCCTCCAGAGTCCTTTCAGGGCTACCGGAGGAGCGAGAGGGAGACTAGGAGAAAGGGAGGGAGAGGAAGAGTAGGAGGTAGAGATAGCCAAGTTTGAAATAGCGTAGTAGACTTGAAAGATGATCTACGTGGTCGGTGGACCTACAGCTTTACGTTGACTCCAAACCACGGTGTGTTAAATATCCTTTTCTATTTTTTATTTATGCCCCTGTCCCACGTAATTTGTGTTTAGCCCTTAAGGTGTGAAGGATCGAAAAAAGGGGTAGGGAGAAGTATAAGGAAGTAGTAGAGTTGCAATTGAATGCTAAGTTGCATGGAGGTCATGCTAATTCCTGTCATTTTATTTATGTAATAGTATTGAAATTGATAGTTTAGATAGTAATTGCCTGAGTATCAGGTTTATCATTCAATTTTGTTATATTATATGTATTTTGGTTCTTTGAATTGTTGTGAGGCGTTCAAACCGTTGTTGTTAATGTTGTTTTTATCATTGGTAAAAGTTTTCTCCTTTCTAATTTATTTGATTTTATTAATTAGTTTTCTACGTCTGATGTAAAACTATAATTGTTTACTTACTCTCTCTTTGCTTTCCAAATTATCTCGTGAATAATTCTTCCTCTTCTTGATCGATCCTTGATGCTTAAGTAGGAAAGAGTCTATGCGCTCCCCCTCCTCTCTCTGGTTGATCAAATCCATGATTTCATCTCCAATTTAGCGTTGCGTGTTTTGAATGAGTTTCTTGGCTCTTTTCTCTGTAATCTTGTTGAGTGGTTCCATCTTCGCTTCCCGATGTTGATCTTGTTGTCTTCTTCTGTTTCTTCTTCTTGTGTCTGTGATTACTAAAACTACTTTGTTTTGTATACACTGCAATTCAGTAATATTACTATTTAAAATGGTGTACATGGGGATAACTGGATATACCATTGCTGATTAAATTATTGCTTGTTATATATATTTTTTTATTTTTCCGGTTAAGGGATCTGAGCCTGTAAAGTAGTCCCAGTTTTCTTCTTCATTTTTCTACTCTTTCTTTCACGTGCTTCGAGTATCGTGTCTTTGTAATTGTTCGTCCTAAAACTTTAGTTTAGTTTGTGTATTCGTATCTGTCTGCCTGGATTAGAATGTCACTAAGTTTCCTCCTGTAAATTGGCACGATCTAATTTTTTTTCCTGTTAGTACTAATTTACTATTGTTTCTCGTTAACGTTTATTCTTCGTATTTCTTCTGCCGTTAGTCTTTCCTGCATGTCCGGGTTCCTGTAGGTTCTTCTTTCTTTCACGTGCTTCGAGTATCCTGTCTTTGTAATTGTTAGTCCTAAAACTTTAGTTTAGTTTGTGTATTCGTATATGTCTCCCTGGATTAGAATGTCACTAAGTTTCCTCTTGTAAATTGGCACGATCTTAATTTTTTTCCTGTTAGTACCAATCTACCATTGTTTCTCGTTAGCGTTTATTCTTCTTATTTCTTCTGTCGTTAGTCTTTCCTGCATGTCTGGGTTCCTGTAGGGGCAGACGACGATTTGTGTGACGTCATCCGTGAACTGTATATTGAGACATCGATGCGTAAATGGTGGAGGAATGTCGGAAGTATACACAGAGTTCAATGTCGGACTCAGAAACCCTCCTTGCGGAATGCCAGCCTCCATCTTAAATTTATCTCCGTGGGGGTTCTTCATTTCGATATATGCGTGTCACTGCGTAACGTAGTTAAATATTAGTCTTTCTAGTTTATTGTTTATGCGTAACTATAATATTTTATATTGCATTCCTTCAATCCATACTTTGTCGAATGCTTTTGAGACTTCCCTGCAGACAATATCAACGCCAGCCTTTTCCTTTTTAGCTTTGGCAATTTTTTCAGTAATGGCCGCAAGGGCCATTTCCGTGCTCCTTTTCTTCCTAAATCCGAATTGAAATTTGTTTAGAAGGTTATTCTCTCTCAGGTGCTCACTTAATCGATGGTTTATTATTTTCTCAAACACCTTCCCGATGAAGTCGAGTAGAGATATTGTCTATAATTCTCTACTCGTTTTGTAGGCTTACTTGCTTTGGGGATAAAGATCATTTTCGCTACCTTTAATTCTTTCAGGAAGTAGCCGGTATTAAGGCAGGCGTTGAATACAGATATGATGCCCTGCAGCATTTTTTCAGGCACTTCTTCATAGTGCTTCTTAGTGAGTTCTGAACTTCCTGGTGCCTTCTGTTTGAATAGCGAAATTGTGTTTTTGAGCTCTTGTACGGTATTTTTTGTGTCGTTACCGTCGAAGGTGTCTCTTATTGCGTCAACAGTTGGGTACAGAACTATTCTGTCCGTTTCCTCATTGAGTTCTCTTACGATATTCCGTTCAAAGTCGATGTCGAATTCTTCGTTGTCCCGTTAACTTATGTAAAATATGTTTTTCCAGTGGTCCCTAAATATTCGTCCTATGGTGCTTCCATGGTTGTCTTTCAACGTCATTTTTTTAACTCCTGCTTTTCCTTTCATTAGGCTGACTTTCTTCCAAAATTCTCTTACAGGTGCATCTTTGTCAACATTCTGGATTGTTTCATTGCAATGTTCCTTCTGTTTTTCTATTATTTCCGTGTTAAGTTGTTTCGTGATCCTTCTCATTTTGTGGTGTAGCTCCCTCGTGGTCCGTTTCTTTTTGTTTCTTCTAAAATTTCCCTTAGTCTTCGATGCTTCTGTACTATTTCTGGAGTCCAAGTAAATGCTTTGATCGTTTCAATATCGGCTTCTTGGTATGGCCATTTCGTTAGCTGACTGCATAGAGTTTCTTATATTTTCCAATTATGCATCTCTTTCTTCTAACGTTGCTCCTTCTAGTTGTTTGGGTGTGTATGAATCTAGTTCCCTCCTATATCTTTCCCAGTCTTCTCTGTGGAAGGGTTATATTACCTTTCCTGGGATTTGTATGGGTTTTTGGTTGAAGGTAAGCAGAGTTGCAGTGTGGTCTGTGCAGGATATATCCTCCGGCCTCATATAATAATTATATGGGAGATGGTTATTGCGCAGACATATATCAGGTTTTGTGGCTGTGGTTCCAGTCACAAAGGTTGGGTACTCGGGGCCTAGTCTGTGGCAGATACCTCTTGCGAGCAGTGCTTCGAGGTTTCTTCCAATTCTATTTTTTCTTCTATATCCACTTGCTTGACAGTGAGCGTTAAGGTCACCCCAAAATAATACCGGAATTCTGTTATTGAATATGTTGATAAAGTTAGTAAGGGGCAATTGGTCTCTCCTTGGCGGTTGATATCCTGTTGTGATTATGATGTTCGTCAATTCCATCCTTATTTCAATTGCAATGTAAGACTCGTCTAGTTCATCACGAGTTCTGAAGTCGATGCCTTTCTTAACTGCTAGCAGGTCCATCGTGTGCTTGTCCCGTCGGGTTTACCGCTATGACGTAATAATTCCATATTTTTATTTCGTCATTTTGTAGGTTGACTCCGTGCGCCGAAATTAAAATTATATCTGGATTCAATTTTCTAAAAATGTTTCCGTAAATTTGTCTTTTATTTCTTCATCCGTTTACGTGCAACTGTAGTATGCTTAGGTCCACCTTGTCCATTGTGAGTTGAAGATTCATAAATCGTTTCCTGTCCATTTGATCGATTAATCTGTCCGGGCAAATAAGTAGAACAAATTTTCGTTTTCTTGTTCTTTTCCGGGTCTCTCTGAATTTTGTGGAGTGTCATATATTATTGGGGGATAAGCTTGGTGATTTTCTTCTTGAGGGTTGGCCTAAAATTTTTATTATCTTTTGAGTTTCCTAGTTACACTTCTAGTCTCCTCTTTCGCTGACTAGAAACTTATTTCCTCTGTCTCGCTCTCATCCAATTCCGTGGCGCTCTCTTCTAACTGAGCATTCCCTTTATTGTCTATTTGAACCGTTTGTATATTCAAAATAGCTGATGAGTTAACTTCGTGTGGAACGATTATCGGGTACAATCCATTGACCTTCGTTAATGCTTTCAAAGTCTTCTCATATATTCCTGGCTGCATAGCGTTTTGTACGTGTGCGTGGATCACACATGTGTAAATCTTTCCTAACATTCCTCCTGAAATGTTTGGCAGTGTCGTCGCTGTTCTTCCTTGAGCCTTAGCTGATAAGCGTAAGAGGTGTTGTTTCCCATGGCTTTCTTCTCTTGCAGTTCCTTCTCCTTTTTTCAAATGACCTCTTTTCTTTTAGGGCATTGCATGGCCATATTACGGTGGTTTCCTCCGCAGTTTACACACTTCTTTGTCGTATTGTTGCATTTACTGAAGTCATAACCTTCCGAGGCACACTCGGAGCACATGATTACTCCTTTTGGGGGGGCAAATGGCCGAAGTATGGTCTTCCATTGAATAGTAATTGAACCACATCTGTATATTTAAAAATGTGTCCATCTGTATGTTATGCGGGGAGGGGGGGGGTCATCATGCTAAAGGCCAAGAGTCCCTTGTCTTGGGCTTTAGCTGCCATCTCAGTGGTTTCGCAAATAACTTTGAAAACATGGGTGTGATCTCAAAATGTGACCACCTCCTGAATCTTAATCCATCTTTGTTTGTAAATTAGTTCCTCTCTAATTTCATCGCACGAGTGGGCGCTCACCCATGATTCCACTTTTCGACGACATACAAAACTCCTATTAGCTGTAATTTGGGGCGGTGTCCTGCCTTCGAGGTCAGGTTTCTTTAGGGTTATACTACCAACTGTCGATAGTAGCTACTCAACATCCTTTCCTTTAGGACAAATGACGATAAATCCATTTGTAACTTCAATACATTTCATGAGCGGGATCGATAGGTCTGCAAAGATAGTTTGCACAACTTGCTGAGGGGTCCTTTTTCTGCCGTTCAGAACGAGTCGTAGGGGCAATCTCTTCATTTCTTGGTGTTGGTCCATCCTTTCGACTAGTGTGCCCCACTAATGTGGGGCTCCTAGTAGTCTTCTCTGAAAGGGAAAAATTATTTTGCTCCTCAGGTGGGAAAGTCTTCTATATATCCTAATACTATCTCACCTACCTCCTAAGTATCGCGCTCTCCTCGGTCACCCTACCTAGTTACGCCTAGCCCGAGCAGCAGTCCACAGTTCGGTTCAAGCTCGCGGTCGAGAATCGACTCCCTTTTCTGGCCCCCTAACGGGGTCTCCTTCAGGGGTTTACTATACCATACTACTAACTGCGTCCGGCAACCAAGTTATGTAGCGTTAGGTATAAATTAGTGGAAGTTAAAAGATCCCCAAGGGGGAAGAAGAAGGAAGTCTTAGGGTTGCAAGAAGGTTCTGTTTATAGGAAAAAAGGTGTGGAAAGAGAGATAGATTGCCAGCCCCCTCCCCTCCGTATTCCGGTGATCTTGAGATGACCGTAGGGTGAGGGAAGGGAACCCGGCCCCAGTCCTCCCCTTTCCTCTCTGTAATCTTGTCAGGCTACTCAGGAAAAGTTAGAGATCGCAAAGTTTGAAGTAGCGTAGTAGACTTGAAAGAAATCAAGTTGGTCGGTGAGCCTACAGCTTTACGTGGAATCCGAACCACGGTATGTATTATATCCTCAACTATTCATTCTTACTATATTGTCCCTGTCCCATATATTCTTGTTTACCCCTTTAGGTGTGAAGGATAGAAGAAAAATGTAGAGAGAAGAATAAGGAAGTAGTAGAGTTGCAATTGAATGCTAAGTTGCATGGAGGTCATGCTAATCTCGTTCCTTTTAGAATGTCTAGTTTAGAAATACAGTAGATTAAGTTGGTGTATGCCTGAGCTTCTATGTGTTGCTGCTAGGTGTTCACACTGTTTTTAATGTTTTTATATTACCATTACTGATAATGTTTTTATCCTTGCTATTACTCTTCTTTTAGTTTTTTCTTCTTTCCTTTCCTTTCTTCTTCTGACTTCTAAAGTTATCAAATTATTACTTATTCTCTCTTTAACTCCGTGTTAGCCCGTGAATTATTCATCCTCTTCTTGATCGAACCTCTTTGTATAGGTGGGGAAGAGGCTATGCGCTCTCCCCTCTTCTCTTTGGGTGATTAAATTCTTGATCTCCTCTCCTATTTCCTTTAGTGTTTGTTGAATTAGCTTTTTGGCTCATTTTTCTAGTATCTTGTTAATTGGTTTCATCTTCACTTCTCTATGTAGATCTTTTAGTCTTCTTCTGTCTCTTCTTCTCGTGTCGGTGATTATTAATACTGGCATGTTTTGAATTCTCTGTAGTTCCATCATTCTACTCTTTGAAATGGTGTACATAGGTAGAAGGCGTTAATATTAAGGTTCTGTTTTTTGGACATATATAAGTGAGGAATATAGTAGTAGAGGTGTTTAGTATGAGAAAAATAGTGGGAAAAATTAGGGAAAATAATAGGAAAGTGAAATGAAAAGAGAATGAAAGACAAATCCCTGGTAAAAGAGTAGCTCTTGCTTTCTTGGCGTTTTTTTTGTATTGAGTATATATAATATATCTATATATTATATATATCGTATAGGTATATACATATATACGTATACAAAAGACATTCAATCCTTTAAAGCAGAGGGGGTTTGGGCCCCTACTGCTGGTGAGCAGTTTCTACTGTTATATTTAAAAGAAGAAGAAGAAGAAAAGGTAAGATAACATCTGGGTCTAGCTCTTTAAAGATATTTCTATATATGCATTTTTTACCTCTCCAACCGTTAGTATTAATTTGTAGTATTTCCAATTTACGTTTGTCCATTTTAATATTCTTTTAAATGAGTTTTCGTTTGTCTCTTTTGATCGTGTTTAACGTTTTTTCTTCTTTCTGTCATTCTGTTCACGTCTAAACATGATTACCTCCTTTCCTTTCTGCGATAGTGATGTCGACTGGATCGGGGATTGCTGCCGTTAGGTTGATGTCTTGTGTGAGCTGGATTTTCTTTTCTTTTGGGCTTTCCTTCTTGTGTGACTCTCACCTCCTGGGCGGATTCTTCAGTGCTACTGTCCGAATCAGTTTCCTCAGTATTTGTGACTTCATCGTTTTCGTCTTGGGGTTTTGTTTCTTCGATTAGTGTTTTTTTTGTCTTGTCATTATTCTTCACATTGAATTTGGCTGATGAGTCGACATCCTTTGGAAAGTTCATGGGTTATAAACCGTTTTCTTTGAGCATTCCGTTTAAAGTATTCGCGTAGCTTCCGGGGTTGACAATATTCATTATAGGTGCGTGCAAGGTACAGGTGAGTATCTTGACATTCAAAGTTCCATCAATGTTGATTTGTGATTCCATCTTATGTTGATTTCCTGAATTTTTTGTCGCCGAAGCGTAGGTCATGTTCCTCTGTCTCTTCAATCTTTCTTTATTTTCCTTCCTTTTTATTATATCTTTTCTTTTCAGGCATGACATCGCCATTGTCCGATGTAGTCCTCCACAGTTTATGCATTCTTTACTCGTACTCTGGCATGAGCGGTGAGAGTGCCCCTCTCTCCCGCACTCTGAACATATCATGAGGTCATTTTTAGGACATTCCGCAGTTATGTGGTCTTCCATTACGTAACAACGGAAGCATATCTGTATGTTAATAAATGTGTTCCGCTGGGTGTTGGTTTGCGGGATCCGAGTACAAAATGCAATCAGCCCTTTTTTCATGATCTGTGTAGACATTTCGGTGTTTTCATGCACAATCTTAAATACGTGAGTGTGATCTCTTAACTTTATTACATCATGAATTTTCAACCATGGTTGCCTCGCTCCCAATTCCTCCTTAATTTCCGGAGGAGTGTTCATGCCTTCCCATGCCTTAATCTTCCTGCACACGACTGATCTAATGGCCGTGATCTGAGGGGTTTTTTTTTGCTTCCAGATCGAGTTTGTTAAGTGTGATGCTGTCCGCAGAGGATAGGAGTTTCTCGACATCCTTGTTTTTAGGGCAGATCACGATCAATCCTAAGGAACGTCAAGGCACTTAATTAATTGGATTTGCAGGTCATTAAATATCTGTTGGGCCAATTCTTTCGGTGTCCTCTTCTTTCCGTTGGGCTTGAGTCTCAGGGGGAGCCTTTTGATGAATTTCATTTTTGGTGTCGGTAATGGAGAGTAGGAGGGGGCTAAAAACGTGACAGAATCTAAGAGACTAAACCCTATTATGTGTATACCTATTAGTGCCTTAAATACCTGACTATAACCGCACTCCGCAACCCTCCTACCTTAATGGGCCTAATCTATTAGGCGCATCACTCTCCAAGGTCGCTGGCTCATGTCCTCAAGGGACCCCCTTCTTTGCGCCCCCTAACAGAGCTTCCTTCCGGGGTTCACTAAGCACGCATCTATATTGGCTGCAGCGACTTCGAAAAAGTTATTTGCGATAAGTTTTCACGTATTGCGTATTCAAACTTCACAAAACTTTACCTCCTTTATCAGGGCAAAACTTTACCAAAGAGTAAAGAGAGAAAAGCGAACAGGGGAACAATTTTATTCACATTTTCTGGTGACTTAGATTTATCTACCAATTTTAATTCGTTTTTTCATGTCAATTTCAAGTATATAATCCATTTTTACCTACATGCTCTAGTTATTTTGTAATTTCTATTTTCTCGTTTCCCCAAAAACTGCTCTCCGGACGGACAGCGAGGGTGCTTGTAGAAAGCAAATATTTCACACTTTATAGTAGTAAGATAGTAATAAGTGTTATTGTGCAAAATATTGACTTTATTGGGTTTTTTCAGGTCTCATGTTAGAGTGATGGCTTCGTCAAGAGGAAATTGCGTTAATGATCCAAACACCTTCTGCTACATATGTGGCTGTTACATATTTTAAAAATGATGTACCTGATATGGACGTCCACGGAATGGATTCAGAGTCTGCAGATTCATCATCAGATGCTGAACAGTCATTAGCTCCTCACTGTTTCAATCCAGAGGATTTGAATGACTTGATACGTGATTTGGCGCTCTCCAAGAAAGCTGCAGAACTTTTAGCCTCCAGGTTGAGTGAAAGACATATGCTTGACAGGTCGGTATGGGTATCATATTACCGAATAAGGGAGAGTACATTTGTTAAGTATTTCTCTGACGACAAACAATTTGTATACTGCCACGATGCTCCTGGTCTGTTTACCGAGTTGGGACTTGGCACCTATAGCCCTGCTGAGTGGAGACTGTTTTTGGATAGCTCCAAGCGTAGCCTCAAGTGTGTCCTTTTGCATAATGGCAATGAAATTGGTGCAGTTCCTCTCGGTCACTCTGTCCATCTTCGAGAAACTCACGATGACATAAGAATGGTCATGGATTTACTTAAGTAGCATGAACACAATTGGATCATATGTGTAGACCTTAAGATGGTTAACTTCCTCCTTGACCAGCAGAAAGGATATACGAAGTTTTCATGCTATATTTGTATGTGGGATAGTCGAGCCCGTGGCAAACACTGGTCTCCAAAAGATAGGCCAGTTCGGGAAACTTTGGAAGCAGGAATGCCAAAAATTGTTAATGAGCCAATCGTAAGTCGAGTCGTTTTCCCTCCACTTCATCTCAAACTGGGGTTGATGAAGCAGTATGTCAAGGCGTTGAGCACTAACAATGATTGTTTTCAGTACATAGTATCGGCGTTTCCTGCTTTGTCATACGAAAAAATAAAAGCAAGAGTATTTGATGGTCCCCAAATCCGAAGACTTCTGAGTGATTCTAGATTCGTGAACACCATGAATGAAAAAGAGAAGGCAGCCTGGCTCTCATTTTCTGCCGTTGTTCGTAACTTCGTGGGAAACAAAAAAGCGCATAACTACGAGGATCTGGTTACGAATATGCTTTTAGCATATCGTGATCTGGGATGCAACATGAGTGTGAAGCTGCATTTCCTAAATAGTCACCTCGACCGATTCCCAGAGAATCTGGGAGCCGTGAGCGACGAACAAGGGGAACGCTTCAATCAGGATTTGATGACGATGGAAGAGCGCTACCAAGGTTACTGGGATAGACACATGATGGCGGACTACTGTTGGACGATTATAAGAGATTAGCCAGAGAAAAATTACAAAAGAAAGGGTTACAAACGCAAATATTTGCCCGATTGAAATCAAGAAGAGGTCCTCCAGCCTGATGTACAGTCATTAATAAATTAGCATCTATTTGATTACAGTATTTATAATCCTAATGTGTAATTCAAGTTTCTTCTCATATGCAATAAAATGCTTGTGCAAAAAAACCTGCTTTACTATAAATAACGCAAAAGGATGATTCAAAATTACTTCAGGGCATGATGATAGGCGTGATAAAATGAAAATTATTGTATAATATTAGTTATTGATATTACGAAAATTCTGTAGCATTTAGAGAGAATCTGATTTCATATTTGAATTCAGTATGCTCGAATTAGGTAGGATTATGTACTTTTGTCAATTCACTAAATACATTGTTTCCCCGTGATAATCTGAGCCTTCATTTTTTTTACTGTTAGATAAGGCATCTACAGTGACTGGACCTAAGTATTTGCACAACTCTATTTGTGATGTATTTTGAAAAGTTCAAGATGTGGTTTGGGGTAAAGAGTACACGTAGATCAGAGAACATATATTTAACAGAATATTTAAGCAGAACATACAAAAATATATTGACAACCAGAAAATCAACTAAACAAAAAAATGTATTGGACAAAAGTATTTGGCCAAAGCAAAAAACAAATATTTAGTGGCGTGACCTTTATTTCCAATAACAGCATGGAGATGATTATTGTAACTGGAAACTAACTTTTGACACTCCGTTTGTGGTATCTTGTTCCATTCTTGCATGCAGATGATCCTCAAATCAGCAAGGTTTTTTGGATTCCTTTTGTGCACAGCAGTTTTGAATACTCGTCACAAATTTTCAATGGGAATGAGGTCAGGCGATTGGCTAGGCCACGGAAGGACACCTATTTTCTTATTTGCGAACCATTCTTTCATTAATTTCTCCGTATGTTTGGGGTCATTGTGTTGCTGAAAGGTCCATTTGCGCCGGCCGTAGAATTTTTTGCGCTCGGAAGCAGCTTCTGCTTTAGTATCTGCCTGTACATGGAACTATCCATTTTCCAATCAATGATGTGGAGTTCCCCTACACCATGGACAGTAAAACAACCCCACACCATGATGTTGCCTCCTCCATGCTTGACGGTAGGGATGGTATTATTGGGATCATAGGCAGTCCCTGCTTTCCTCCAAACATGACGAGCTTAATTTCGGCCGAAAAGTTCAATTTTACTTTCGTCGGACCATACAAGCCATTCCCAAAACTCAATTTCTTTGTCAAGATCTAGTCTTTGGCAAACGTTGAACGATTCTTCACATGTTTTGCTGTAAGAAAGGGAGTTTTACGTGGAGTGAAGGCATGTAGACCACTTCGATGCAATTTTCTAGAAACAGTTTTTCCACTGACATGAACTACTTGTAACTCCAGTTCATTCTGTAGGTCTGTACGGGTAGTCATGGGCACATTCGTCACCTTACGCAGCATATAGCGTCGAGAGCGGCCCGTAATCTTGCGAGGAGCTCCAACTCTTGGCAGGTTGGAGATTGCCCCAGTCTCTCAATGCTTCCGAACTATTGCTCCAACAGTTGAGTATAGAACCTTAACACGTTCAGCAATTTGCCTATAGATTAATCCTTCATTACGAAGTACAACTATTTGCTTTCGAATAGCTTTGGGTATTTCATTGACTTTCGGCATTGTATTCACTGGACATCCACTTTCAACAAACTCTGGGAGGTAATGATTGTCCCGATCGTAGTTTGTTTACATTACATGTGCTTCTGAAAGTTTCTGGCAGCTTTATAATTCGTGTTTAAATTAAGATACTCAAATTGTGCGATAAACTAACGATGATTTAACATGATATTCATTTTGGCCAAATACTTTTGTTCCATACATTTTTTGGTTTAGCTGATTTTCTGGTTGTCAATATATTTTTGTATGTTCTGCTTAAATATTCTGTTAAATATATGTTCTCTGAACTACGTGTACTCTTTACCCCAAACCAGATCTCGAACTTTTCGAAATACCACACAAATAGAGTTGTGCAAATACTTAGGTCCAGTCACTATGTATACATAGATCTATCCTTTAATAAACAAACAAATTAATATGAACAAATTAACAAACTGATAAAAACATATGATATAATATTTATATAATTTAAATAAATAAGGGTAACTTAACTAAATTAAATAAAGTGTTGGCATTTTGTTATATGGTTTCTGTGGCCCCACAAATGCCCATTTTAAAATCCCTTCTTTCAATTTCAATTACCCCCCCTCCATTTATTTGCTCCTCTCTCCTCTCCTGACCTCTCACCCTCCCCTCGAAGGGGACCCATTTCGTATGTTTGACTCCATGTGCTCTTTGGTCCATACCTATTACCAGGTGAGGGGGTGAGGGGGAAAGGGGTAAAAATAGACGAGAATCTTAGCGTCTGCATCTCCTACTCATCATTCATACCCCCTTCAGTGAGCATAACCTCTTCGGATTACACACGTTTTCAATCCTTCCTGAAAATTAGGTCAATTGCCTCTAAGCAGCTAATTAGTTAATTGCACCCCTCCCCTCCATTTCGATAGTGGACGAAGGCCCCTTGTCCGATAATGAAATTCACATAAAGATCAGAATGTAAATCACTAGGGAGTGACTAGCTCCCTACGAATACCTTTTTCCCCCGATTTGGCTGCGATTGAACTCGATACCTAGGGGTTAGAAATATAAATCTATATCCACTAGGATAACGAAAGCTATTATTATTATTATTATTATTATTATTATCAAACTGTAAAACTGATGCGTGTAACTTTGCTGTGAATATTTCAAACCTCAAGTATTTTAGGTCCAGAGAAAAATCATATTTTTTTATGAGAAAACGAAATAATAAAATAGATGGGGAGTAACGAAAACTACAATAATGAAAAACTAATATTAGATAAATTGTGCCTTTGGAGAGACGGATGTGTGAAATCATTACCAAACTTCTTGCCTCCTCTACCTTAAAAATGAGTTTTTCTTTTGGAGCGACAGTGTGTGGGAATCTTACCAGATTTCTTGTTTCCATTGCTCCCCCTAAATACATCTTTCTTTTTTATTCCATTGTACCTCTTCTTTGGGGCTCCAAATCCTCCCCAACAGCTTCAGCATTTAAAGTGGATGCCGTTTATCATATGGAACTCTGTCATTTCTAATCTTTTTACTATTATTTAGTTATTATCCCTTTTTTTATTATTCGCCAGTCTGTTTTTTCTTTCTCACGCCTCCCTGCATCCAACTACGGGGGAAAGTCAGGTATTAACACGACCATCCAGCTAATTGTTAATCTTGTGCATTAGTTATCTATCCGGTGCCATTTAGTGCCATTCACTATGAATTTATTCATCGATTTTAAAGGCTCCGGACGCCTGCACCGAGGGGGGGGGGGAGAGGCACCTCGTGAAATGCAAATCCAAAATATTTTCCCAGAAGGGCACCCATTAGCGGGGTTAGAGTGGATCGTAGTAAAATAAGAAGTTAAATAGTATTTACTACTGTGTTTCGTCATTTTATTTTCTTGTGAATGAGACCTCTCGTTCTGAAGACGAGAGCACCGAGATCGGATAAGGAAATTTACATAAAGATCAGAATTAAAATATTGCCGGCAAGCCCGAAGGCACCAAGGTGTCGGTCCTCTTTGGGAAGGTGGGGTGGGCATTAATATAATATCGCGTTTTTTTTACACCGACCCTCGCTCGGTACCCAAGGGAGAGCCTTCGTTCAGCGTCATGGGTATGTAGATAGGACTACCTCAACGTGGTTTTGGAATAGAGGATAAACAGTGAGTATGTTGTGATGTGAAGGCGGGAAGGAGAATGATAACGATGTTGTGATTGCCTATATGCGTAAGAGCTACCTACCTCCGTGGGTGATAGGTCCAGCGCACCCACTCAATAGGCGACCAAGTCACATACGCTGAAGTTTTATGTCCGTCCTCGCTTGGATTGAACCCGGTACCTTGACGTCAGCAATCTAACGCCACATCAACTAGGCGACAGAGAACTCTGGTACAATAGTACCTGGTAAGATCTATTTTCGTTATAGGGTAAGAACAGATCTAGGAGACTTGCGCGCTTGCACCTTCGATAGCAAAATAGGACCAGGCATTCACACCGGATTACCTTCCCCCGACCTCGTGGGGATAGCGGCACCCACTCCCGGGAGAGTTGTACACCCTCTTCATACCAGGTACAATAGTACCTGGTAAGATCTATTTTCGTTATAGGGTAAGAACAGATCTAGGAGACTTGCGCGCTTGCACCTTCGATAGCAAAATAGGACCAGGCATTCACACCGGATTACCTTCCCCCGACCTCGTGGGGATAGCGGCACCCACTCCCGGGAGAGTTGTACACCCTCTTCATACTTACCAATTAAATAAGTTATGCAACTTAAATACATCTTAATTCCAGAGCAAATATAGATAAGCCATCTTTAAGAGGGAAAAATGGCTCTTCCTTACTATACCAACTGAAAGATGGCCTATCTTTACTGGTGGTTATGTGAGCCTGTTTTTTTCTATTTTAGTGACCTAATCATATTATTTATACATGGATTCCAATAAATATGACACCTAAATAGTTTGTTGATCGTTCATCCTACAGAAAAAAACTACATAGATGTTTTCTGCCATATTCATTCTGTAGCTAAATCATACAGACCCGATCATGTTTCTGCATACATGTAATTTGGGGGAAAGGGAGGGTTCAACTTTTCATTGGGGTGCCATATTTAATGGACACCCTGTACTTAGGCTTTAAAAAATTAGGTTAGGTTAATATAGCTAAGCCATGTAACCTGGTAAAGATTTACGTGCATATTACGACAAATATGTATAACCTAAACTATCCCACGTTTTCTTTTCCCTATTTAAGATGGAAATCTTTACTTGCTTAATTTAGAGATGGCTTATCTTTACTTGCTCAATTTATAAATGGTTTATCTTTACTTGCTCAATTTATAAATGGTTTATCTTTACTTGTTCAATTTAGAGATGGCTTCTTAGCTTTACTTATACAAGTTAGAGATGCTTATCTTTAATTGCTCAATTTATAAATAGTTTATCTTTACTTGCTCAATTTAGAGATAGCTTATAATTTACTTATCATTACGTGATGGTTAATTCCTCGTAACTTTACTAAATTTCTTACCAACAACTTTTCTAGCAAATATACTCTGTTATTCCTCTTCTTATTTAAATAAAAAACTAACGAGTTAAAATGGAATGTGGATCAGGTAATCACTGAAATGTAGTTCTGATATGAGCAATCCAAATGGCTTCAGAAATAGCTCTAATGGCTGATAAACTTAAAACTATCCGCCATTTTGAATCTCTACCGCAACGCTTGTTAACTTGTTCAAAACAAATGAGTGGCACGGCCAAGCCGAGTGGGAATTTCACTTTCCATTACAGAGAAGTTAAGCCACATGGGGGGTGGCAAGTTACTAGGTAGAGTCCCGTTTTGGGTCGCCTTGACCGCAGCTGACCTACCGCTGTAGATACCAGGAGTTCTGATCCCACGTTGAACTGCAGATCACCACAAAAAATAATAGGCATCGAGTGGAGGAATTCGGTGGTAAATGTCTTACTATTTTTTTCAAGCGGATGAAAAATCTTTTAAAATATCTATCGCTTTGCGATTATAATAGCAATGGCAAGCCTACTCGTCACTGCATCGAGCACGCCTGGGTGACGCTGTTCAGCCACGGCAAGCGAGTGGCTATATCAAGTGACCGCTTTGATAGCTGCGTACGCTGCAGTTTAATAATATTTAAAAACTTGCTTTCTAATGCGTTTTTTTTAATCGCGTTAATGGAGATCACAAGAAGTATGCACTACAAAATATTTAGACTATAAAAACTACGTCGACAGGTAACATTAAATTAGCATCAATTATCTCATTATTTGCGCCATATTTCTAAACTTCCAACAACAGTGCATCACATGGCGTCACAAAGACCCAATTAAATTTAACTAAAAATATACGTTATTTTTTTAAAAAGGATCGTGCCACTTTCATCGTTCATCTCAAAGAAAAAAATACTATTTTCTTTTTCTGAAAAATATCCTGCACGGAACCAATGAACAAAATAAAAAATTCCATAAAGTATTTTTTTAATTAATTTATTATAATAAAAATTCGCTATTATAAAAAATACACTAAAATACCAAAAGTGTGTTAAAGGAAGGTTAGAAGAGCCATTCTTGCGAGTGACCAATCTTTGTTTCTAAAACTCTGATAGGAGGAAAAGATTGGTTAAAAGAACGCAGCAACTCTAAAATTGGAACTTAAAAACCTATAGGTAAGTCTTGAACCTATCATTTATTTTCGAGTTTACGCCCTAAATACGAGATCAAGGATTGGATCTTACTCGGGTGAAACTTCGGAAGTTTTGTGATTTCATTCAATCTCCAGAAGTCGAAGGAGAAACTAACCTATAAGAACGAGCAAGTCTTTCAATAAACTGACTACACTGCATATTCCATTCCACCTAAACTAAAATCATTATCCACATTCTATCCGTACTAAATTACTTGGCAATGATTCCATTCGGAAGCAAATATTCGAAAATTGTCTAAGTTTATCTAAAATTTCAGGACCGCTTTCCCTCTGTTCTAAGAGTTGCCTACGCTTTTCACCTTCACTTTTAAGTAATTTATATCTGACTTATTATGGGTAAAAAATACAAATATCTTTATTGAAGAAAGGTTTTCGGATCAGATAATTTGATGGATATCCTCTTTGTAAAGAACATATTAATTAGTTGTATAAATCAGTTTAGGCTAGGTTCGTCAAGGCTTTATAACCATAATGACCTAGTCTAATCTAACTAAACTAAATAAGATGCAAAATAAAACAACTACAGATAACGATAAGCGATAAAACTCATACAATTAAGTGATACAAGTTTTCCCAATCTTTTAAAATGAGGTTCGGAAGTTTATTATTCGAGGTAACTCGAATTTAGTTTTGAGAAAGTTATGACAGTAGAGTTTTGTGTAGCCTATTTGCGAAATATTACGGATCAAATGTAAAATTCAGACCACAGGTAATCCAAATGGAGAATAGAGCCCCAACTATTCCCTAGTGTACATAGAATTCAGCCCCCAAATTCCTCCTAATATACAATCACACCAATTGTAAATTATTATTTAGTTTATTTAAAACAAGTTAAAGGTTTTTATAAAATTTAGTTTCATTATCATAAGTTTAATTAAAAGAATATTGCGATAAAATGGCAACACAAAATTGGAAAAACGTATTGTTAATGTCATTCGAGCCACATAAACTCGTCTAAGTATTAATCTAAGTGTGATACTGATATCCTACCTCCATTCCTTGATTTTATACCGGGAAAGAGCCAAAATTGTCCCCTTTTTTAATCCTGTAATTTGTTAGCCATTAAAGCTTGAAGGTAGAAATAAGTATCATTACAAAGAACAATATTTGAAATTTTATTAGCTAACTGAGGTAGCCTCGGCTTGCGGTGGATAGTCTATCCCAGCCTAGGATAGCCTTTATATGCAGTTATTAAACAGTTATGTTTTAGGCTCTCAGAAATGGCATAATTAATTAATGATTCGATATGGCTCCATAATCAAATCAATTCGCCATTTTTAAGCAAGATATGGTATACGATTAGACAAAAAAATCAATCCAGAGAAATTACGCCAATTAGATTGCACAAAGCACAATTCGTAATTTAAAATAAAGGAAATTCCGGTCGCAAGAAAAGCGTAAGGACGGAAACGAATATTGAGGAAGTAAGGACTTGAATTGATCGTGATGAAACAAAGTCAGTGAGAAAATTGGCTGCTGAGACACATTTGAATAGAGAGGTTGTGCAAACTATTCTCAAAAGAGATCTTAATATAAATCCATACAAAAGTCAATCTCATCAAGAAATCTCAATGCAGGATAAGCAACGGAGGTTATCATTTTGCCCCTAGGAAAAGAAATGTGCGATGATAAGCAATTCAATGATGAATGCCGCGTTTCCATGAAAGGCATGCCAAATAAGCAGAATTATCGGAAGTGGTCACTAACTAAGCCAAATAATCATTTTCAAAAACCTCTGCACTCCCGATAGATTAACAATATGGTGTGGACTAATTGGAAATTAAATTTATGGTCCCTATTTCTTTGAGGATCATGAAACAGGATAAGCTTAGTCAATTAACACTGCCAGATATCTTGACAGGTTCAAAAGCATTTTCGCCAATAGCACATATCCTGACGAATAGCTTCATCAAGATGGCGCTAGAGCCCATACTGCATATGCCACTATGACAGGGTTGAGGCTCGATTTCCTCAACGACTAATGTATCGTAGGACAAATTTACCTTGGCCGGCCATGTCACCTGACTTGTCACCTTTAAACTACTTTCTATGGAGTTTTGTAAAAGAAAGACTATTTCGAGCTGCACCATTTAATATCGCAGAACTGAAGAATGAGTTTCAAGAAACCATTGCATCCATCAATGTCAATATTTTTCGGAATGCCATAAAAATATTCTGCTAATCGTATTGATAAGTGTATAGATTCCAGTGGTGGTCATTTCGAATGTTAAAAGCTAGCTAATAAAATTTAAAATATTGTTCATTGTAATGATACTTATTTCTACCTTCAAGCTTTAATGGCTGACATTTGGCTTTGGGAAGTCCATCGAGATCAATGATGACGGATGCCCTTCTTAGGGCATCAATCTGCACTAGGTTTAAACAGGTAGGAATGTGTGATATCTTTGGACCCATATCTTGACCGAGGGGAGAAGGACCCTGGTGGCAGGGAAAGCTCGAGACGACCATGCTTCATCCTCTGCTGCAGGGAGCTGCCGAGACACCGGTCTGTTGGTGCTCGCCTATAGACACTCCGGATCCTGGTTTGTGATCGAGGTATCCTTCCTCTAGCCTTTGCCTAAAAAGGCAGAATCCACAAGATAGTGTGGGGGAGGGGTTGCTGTGATTGGTAGGCGCCAGGGCGTGTCCACACACCGGTTGGCCTGCATTATAAGGCATTTTTGGTTATCACCCAGTATAACTTTTTGCCGATTCCAATAACTTTCAATAGTTTGTGTGCGTAGTAGACCATTTGGGTGAACTCATAGTCATGTGAGTAAATCCAAGATTTTGTTGAATGCGCCTGTTAGCCTACCATTCATCACTGTGGAGTGTAGTTCTAGGTTTTACTAGCTTTTGAATAATTGATAGTAACGTATCTGCATTTCTCTTGTCCCAATCTCCATATATCCTACATCAGGATTAGTGAATGTGTCCCCCCCCTCCCCTGTCAAATCCTAATGTCATGCTTGGAGCTCTCCTGTGATGGTGCTTGGACTTGTGTGAATAACATGAATCATCCATTTCGACAACGATGCCAGGACCACCTAGTTGTACTAGATTATCTTCAAGACATTTTTAACTCACTTCTCTGAAAATGTAATTTATATATCCACGATATTTTTCTCTGAAACATTAAGCTGACTTATCGCATTTTATGACTGGTTCTTTCACTCCAAAGATAAACGGCGAATATCCATATCTTGAGAGGTAGATTCGATAGAGCATAAGAAGGATTTAAGAACGCATGGATGTTCTAGTTTTGTATTCCGTTCAGTCCTTATTTTGGCATTTCCATTTTGTCTTGAGCTGTAGGATGTTTAGTCCAGTTCATCATTTGATCACAGCTACAAGAAGCCGATGCTGTTTCAACCAGTTAATTACCCTTTTTAGTGTTTTTAGTTGATATCGAAGCCAACACAACATCTTAGAAAATAAATCTATCCATTATTTATACTAATAACTTTTAACAAATAATAAGTAGAGCGAACTTGTTCTTACTACAATTCTTCTTTTAAAACTGACTCTTATCCTGCGACCTACCACACTTGATGTCAATTAACTGTGCTGTAATGCCGAGTGGTCTTTCTACTCGGCTAGGATCTACCTCAGGGTGGGGAAAGTGGACCCTGGCGCCTCTATTCTCGGCTTTTTGTTCCAAACTAGAGCGGAGAGAAACAAAATTTGGTGGCAGTATGGTATTAGCGTTAATCATGCAGGGCACCGAGTTTGGTGCATGCGCGCGCAGCCACTCCCATATACGTCATCAGACACATAGGCAATCGCAACCCCGCTGTCTCTTTCACTTAATTTCGCACACACAACACATTACTCTATGTTTACGGAACCCGCTAAATGAGTTGTCACACCACACTCCTCTGACGACGAATGAGTGGTTCTCCCTTGACCCACGAAGGGGTTTTCTTTACACTACTAGTCTTGTTCATGCCTCTTCTCACCCAAGCAAAGTGCCTTCAGTCTTGCCATTGTCTGGCATTTCGAATTTTATGTTAGTTTCATTTTCGGAGCGGAGAAAATTAAAGTGCCGCATGACGTTGGGAAATATAATAAATGACAATGAAAACACACGGGTTCTCGTAATTAACCATTTAAGGCCTTCAGGAATTAAAAGCAAAGGATTTGATTTTGATTTTTTTCTATAAATCCCTAAAACCGACCGGTGCACCTCTTTCATAAAGTTTTTCAACGGTTCGTATAGAAACTGGTAATGTTAGGAGACGTGAACACGTATGAAGGATAACCTAAATACTTGTAGCCTCGTGGAACGTAAAGGCGCACAACCCTCTTAAACCTCGTCCTACTTTGGAGCAAAGTAGGCCTAAAGCAATAGGCCACAGCACAAAAATTTTAGGGAAGCGAAAAAACCCCCACAAACTCCCGATGGGTCTTGATTGAGGCGTAAAGGAGGCAAATATTTGCGTGATTCACATTAAAGAAATCAAAGGTGACTTTTCCTGAGACTGGAATTCCTATGAAATATTGATGTTTTATGCAAGGTGGCGTTGAATCCATACGTGGAGGAGTTGTATGTGGTGAACTTTTAACCAGAAGAGAAAAACGGTATGCTATTAAAACATACTCAATATCAATTAAAATAGAAGTGGCCCTAGTAAGCACCCATGCGTGACTCCATTAGATAATATCTTCCACTCCAATGAGGGCGGAACAAACGGCTCCGCGGACGGACGATACCTTTTACGCAAATAAAACGAAACCCATTTTGAATATGTATTCACGCTAATAGCGGTAAAGTTGGGGGAAGGGATTTGTGTGGAAGGTAAATCTAAAGGTAGCTGAAAGGTAGATTGCTTGAAGTGCTAGGGACAGAGAGTACGCGTAACTCTCCTCGATTATCTATATTTTCAGACTACTTAGCAGTGACCTGAATAAGCGAAAGGTGACCTTTTGTGAAGATATTGATTCCATTCATAAGGATGACCATCGC
Source organism: Ceratothoa steindachneri (assembly GCA_963969495.1). Classification (NCBI taxonomy): domain Eukaryota; kingdom Metazoa; phylum Arthropoda; class Malacostraca; order Isopoda; family Cymothoidae; genus Ceratothoa; species Ceratothoa steindachneri. The sequence continues at coordinate 132,267,173 of OZ018325.1, forward strand.
ACCTTTTGCGTGAATAAGGAGCGAGTGTAGATCAAGTTTAATCATGCATCACCCGCCATTCAATGAAACCATGCGGTTTGTAAAAGAAAAGTCTTCTTCAGCTTAATCTTCATCTCCTACATTTCTTTCATCTCCTACATCTCTTTCATCTACTACATCTACTTTATCTTGTTTATATTTTTTTATCTTCATCTCCTTTATCTTCATCTTCTTATTCTTCTCCTTCCTCCTATTCTTCTTCTTCTTCTTCTCCTTATTCTTCTTTTTCTTCTTTTTCGAATTCTCCTTAGGATTGGTAATGCCATAGACGCCCCTAAAACTGACTCAGGACAGTTGTGTGGCGAGCCAAAATGTCTCGCGCATGCCTAAACCAAAAAGAATTTTAGAGGAGTTCACCATTGAAAACTTATCAAATATTCCCACTGCCTACGATGCTATACATCAGTGGTGCACAACTCAAAATGGGTGGCGGGACAAATTCCTTTTGCATGATTTATCAGCGGACCGAATAGGAAAATAAAAACGAGCATTTCTCACATTACTTTATATTTATAAACTCATTGTTTAAATGGCATTTTAAAACATATTTTCCTTTGCCGCAAACCCACTCTTTTGAAGCCGTTGTTGTTCCCCCAATTTCCCCAGGTTTGCTTCCAATGGAGATATTGCGATTCTCAACACCGCGTCTAAATGTTCATCTGTTATTTTGGATCGATGCTTCGATTTATTGACATTCATGATCAAAATCGACTGCTCACAAGTATATGTGGACCCAAACTGCACAGCCCCAAACTTAGCATTTGTAAGCAGCTTTGGATATAATTTTGTATTTAGACACCGATAGAACTTGATGAGAAAGTAATCTTCAAAGCAAGTCTTCAAATTTGAATCAGCTTGCAGATCCAGGAATTCAAGTTCGGTCGCTGAATCCACGAGCTCTTCAGCATCTAATCTGAATGGGTGCTGAAAGAGTGCAAGCTCTTTTTTCCGCCCAGATGTTTCTTGGAATCGTTTCACGAAATTATTTTCAAGAACTTGACAATGTTTGGTGTATTTCTCGAAATCTTGAACAAAATACATATTTTCAAGGATAGAACTCATGGTCTTAAACTGCAATATATGGCCTTTAGACAACTGTTTCTGGAAAAGAATAAGTTTGCTTCGGAAAGCTTGGACATCACGAAGTAAATCTGTAATGAGCTAATTACGACCTTGCATTTTGAGATTCAAATTATCGAGATGCTGGTTAATATCGACCAAAAATGCAAGATCAAGCAACCAAGTAAAAGCAAAGAGAACATCTACCACGATTTCTCCATTTTTAGTCTTCAATGTCGGTTTCTTCTCTTGCAAGAACAGTATCACTTCTTGACGGAGATAGAAGAAGCGTTCCAAAACTTTTCCTCTACTAAGCCATCGGACATCACAATGAAAAATTAGATCCATGTACTGTGCCTCAACTTCTTCCAAAAAGGATCGGAATTAGCGATGAGTTAATCCTGTCTTCCGAATCTCATTGACGCATGTTGTCACGACGTGCATCACATGATCAAGTTTCAAGGCCTTTCCACAAAGGACTTCTTGGTGTATGATGCAGTAAATAGTGAGAACATCTTGTTCGAAATTATCGTTGCGAAAGTGGTTCTTCAGGAGAGCTACAGTCCCGTTTTCACTCCCTGCCATAAACGGAGCACCATCTGTTGTGAGCCATGCCAACTTGGACCACTGTAATCCGGGAACCTTCAATTGAACCAACTCCATTATGGTCATCTGTATGTCAATACCACATGTACGATCGTGAAGACCAATAAAACCCGGAAAATCTTCATGAATATTAAAATCCTCTGAAATACCACGAATGAACACGGATAGTTGGGCAGTGTCGATCATAGCATTGCTCTCATTAAAAGCAAGGGAAAAAAATGAACTCATTAGATTTTGAGGACAATTGTTCGGTGATGTTCTTTCCTATTTCTTCGATTCTTCGCACAATAGTCATTCTTGATAGACTGATTTGGTCAAACAGGTGTGCTTTTTCAGGAACGATGAGCTTCGCTACGTCTTTCATGCAATTTCTGATGAATTCTCCATCTGTCAATGGTCTCGAGGATCGAACAATCTTCTGCGCAACAATGTAGCTTGCAGTAACCACGGTATTTTTATGCTGAGCAAGTTTCCTGAAGAAGTTTTGCGTAGCAGATAACGATTTCTGAAGTTTGCTGACCAAATCTTCTCTTAGCTTTCCTGTAGTATTGGAATACTTATCACTATACATCGTATCGTAATGCCTTTTTACGTTGTAAGTTTTTGATGCAACAAAAGACTCTTTGCTCACGAGACACAATGGCTTCCCCTTGAACTCAACAAATATTTTAGGGTCCACTCGTCTTGGAACAGCCGATCATCATCACGCTTTCTCTTAGTATTCATATTTAAATACATCAAATTCTGCAAAAAAAAACAAGAAATAAACCATCATTAAATGATATGCAAAAATAAATTTATAGTAAAGTGATAACAGTATGAAAGTAAAATCATAGAGGCTGACACTGAACCGGTCAAACAATATTAGAATTAATTTTCTAACAAACATCACTAAGAAGGAATATGAGCTGAAGATTTCTTCAACTATCTCTCACTTGCTAAAAAGAACCTATTTAAATTTCCTTAGTAGTACTTGCTTAAAATAAATGGGAACCTCTCGGAAAGCACATTACAGAGAATTGAAATGTTAAGAATAACTAAATTAAAAGAAAACAATAACTAATTAAAAAATCGATCCAGAATCCATTATTTAATCCGGATCATTGCCATACTCTAAGCATTTATTCCCAGTCCCATTTCGAACGTTTCTTAAAAATGTCAACATAATCCCTCCATAACTTTTTGAGTTATTTTGCTAACAGACAGACAAACAAACGCTACCGAAAATACATCATACCTCTATGCATCCAAAAGTTAGACCAAAGATTCAATGATTGAAATAACAGCAATTGGCTCTAATTTCTAACAGGAATCCCGAAATCAGCTCAAGATAGCATCGCCTTCGTCAATGTATCAAAGATGAAATTCCGCTCAAAAAATGTAAACAAACAAAGTGGTAGTGTTGCCGAAATCGCGGTTCAATAAAAAAAAATCCCGATAAACAAAAATAGAATGATCTGGACTTCGCAGGCCACATCCAACCTTCACGCGGGTTATATGTGGCCAACGGGCTTGGAGTTGTGCACCACTGCTATACATAGTGTTCGATGAGACAAATACGCTGGACGACTTTACGGTAACGCGCGAAGAGGTTCTGCTCTATATTGTTAAAATGAAGTCTTTTAAGTCGCCTTGACCTGATGAAATACACGTTCGTCCCCTATAGGAAAGAAAAAACGAAATTGATGGTCCACTATCAGTTATTTTAAATAAATCCATCAATCAATGTGTGGTTCCAAAAGATTTTAAACTTGCAAATGTCACACGAACTTTTAAAAGCGAGGATAAGACAGACCCCGCAAACTATAGACCTATTAGCCTGACATCGGTCATCGTTAAACTCTTACAATCAATCATAACGGATAAATAAATCAAGCACTTAGAAAAGCATTGCTTATAAAGCACCAATCAAAGCGGTTTGAAAAGGCGTCGTTCTTATTTAACAGATCTTTTCGAGTTCTTTCAAGACGTAACCAATACTTATAATCATTTTAAAGCTGTAGACGTAATTTACCTGAATTTTAAAAGAGCTTTGGGCTCGGTGCCGCACACGCGACACTTGGAAAAAATAAAAGCGCATGAGATTAGAAGCAAACTCTTAGATTGGATTGGAAATTGGCTTATACATCGAAAAACAGACGGACAATCGTCTGAGTGAGTGCGTGTGACTCGGCATTCCACAGGGTTCAGTGTTGGGCCCTGTACTCTTCATAAACGATCTGGAGTGTAATTTGTTGAGCAAGGTAGTTATTTTTGCGGACGATACAAACATAAAGCATGAATAATCAAACGCCAGAATCGACAGGGAAGAAATTAAAATGATTTGAACACAATATTTAATTGATCAGACAAATGGAAGCTTCCGTTTTATAAGGTAAATCACATTGGCTCGAACAACAGTCAGTATAAATATAGTCTAGGCGGTCACGTACTAGACTGCGTGACAGAGGCGCGCGATTTTCGGATTCTAGTCTCGAGCAACTTGAAATTCTTAAAGCATTGTACTAAAGTGTCAAAAGAAGCAAATCGAATACTTAGCTTCTTTTCCCAAAATATTGAATATGAACGTCGAACAATTATCTCCCATTATTAAAGCCAATAGTTTGGTCGCAACTCGAGTATTCTTCCCAACTCTGGTTCCTCATTTTTGAGAAGGTATGTCGATATATTGGAAGAGAGCGCAGCGTCGCGCGACTAGACCTATTGCTGAGCTTCGTAACTTAACATACTAAAGTAGACTTAGGCACTGGACCTGCTTTATCTGTAGGATTGGCGGCTGTGTGAACAATTAATTGAGGTATTCAATATCATAAAGGGGTTCGACAACATAAATTTGGAACTACTTTTCTACCGAGCGCCCGAGTGTAATAACAGAAACAATGGATTTGAGTTTAAGGTAAAACGATTCCAGTCAACATTAGTAGCAAATTTCTTTACTTATAAGATTCCCTTTGAATGGAATTCCTTACTTACAATTGTAGTTCAAAGTCCTTCTATTAACATGTTCAAAAATAGACTTGATAAGCATATGTTTAATCTCTAGGAAGGAACAAACGCACCGATACCACAAATCACGACCTGCAAGTTTATGGTTTTGGTTAATGATGTATACAATAGGATCATCATTCTGCGTTATAATCGTAAACACAATCAATTGTACTTCTTTTGTTTATTTTCCCGGCCCTTATTTCTTCAAGACTAGCTTTCTGGCCTGTGATTCTGTAATTCCTATCCTTCTTCCTCTAATTCTTCTTCTTCATATTATTATTATTAATAGTAGTAGGAGCAGCATACTAAGCGTTAATTCTATAAAGCAACACGTATTTGCTTGTTATTATTATAATAATAGAAAGCATAACAATAATAATAAACGCCGTTAATTCGATGACAGAAGAGACAGGATTTTTATTTTCTGGTTATCTAGACCAGTGCTCTACCACTGAGCTAATAGAACCAACACACAGTGTGACTTATTTTCTCCAAATAAACTCTTGTCTATTTTTGATATGCAGTTTCCGTTTCACCAGAGTTCATTGTGTATCAACCCGTTTACGTAAAAACCCTGAAAGGACACCAACCCCCCACCCCTTTCTTAAGTCATACGGAAATGTGAATACTACACTATAGTGTGAAATGTTTCCCTCTACGATGCAATAGGAGATCAATTTGCAATAATAAAGACCGAGAGAAACAACCGAAAATTCGATCTCGCATGAATTCATTCCCATTTCAAACCTTTTCTAATTAAAAGTCAGTCAATTTCCGAAGCAATAATGAAAACTCCGACCCCATCTGCATTCAGATTTGCCTACTCATTTCAGATAGAGATAAGATTGATTACCTACCCCAGATGTGAGATGAGTCAACTGAAGAATGAAAACTTGCTTCCCCCAACACAAATTAGAAACGGAAGGACAAATTGGCCTTCCATAATAATTGGACAGTAATTACTGTAGAAGAATAGGGTCGAAGGGCGAACTCGTGCCTTTCTGTTTCCACGTGGTCTCGATGTCACCGCATGGAGCGTTCGAAGCGAGGCTGATCTACGGCGAGGATGCGGTCCACGCCATTTTATTGCACCCCAGCTGTATTTACTTAGGGACATATTTTCCTCGTCTCCCATGGTTTTTCAGCTAACTTCCTGCCCTCAGGCATAGATCAAAGCTCTTCGAAGATTCTATGCCAGCTTTATCTCGGTTCCTCTAAGATCGCCGCGCGAGTCGTGGAGACTCCCACCAGGCAATCTCAGGAAATTATGAGAGGACATTATAGTACTGAAAGTAGAATGGACTTGGCAGATAACAGAAATAGGTTCCAATGCAATAGAGGTGAGGTCATTTAGGTTGGAAGAGGTGCTTCAGGGATGGGGGGTTAAATTGTTTCTATACAAATGCTCGTAGTCTTAAAAACAAGAATGATAAGCTATTTAGTTATATTAGCAATGAGGATATAGATATATTATGTGTTACTGGATCATGGGTTAATGAAATAGAATTTAGTGACACTATAAGTGAATTTGATTTACAGGGCTATAATATGTACATTAGTCAAAGGACAGGTAGGATTGGTGGAGGAATAATTATCTATATAAAAAACAACATTGATTCAAGTTTAAATACTTCAATAAAGCAGGATGGAGTTAAATCACTTTGGATAGATAGTAGGTTCAGTAAAAATAGAATGGTGCATTTGGGAGTTTTTTTACAGGCCACCTGGGCAGACTGATGATATGGATGAACTAATGATAAGGGAAATAAGTAAGGGATGTGAAACAGATGCAGTTATTATTGGGGACTTCAACTTAAACTATGTGGACTGGGAAAATATGATAGGTAGGGATAGAACGAGTGGCAGGTTCATAGAATGCTTTGAGGATAATTTTTTGAATTAATTTGTTAATGAGCCAACGAGGCGGGACAATATATTAGATTTAGTACTTTCTAACAGTTATCATTTAGTTCAAGAATTGACTGTTGGGAAAGCATTGGGAAATAGTTACCATCAGATAGTTCGTTTAAACTTGGGAATTGAGAAGGGTAAAATAACCGCAAATGCTGTAAAAGTTCCAAATTTTCATAAGGGGGATTATGTAAAACTCCGAAGCTTGCTAAATTTTGTAGACTGGGATGTATAATTCAGAGATAAAAATGCTTATGGGATGTGGGATACTTTCAAGCATATAATAAATGTAGTCCAAGAACAATGTATCCCAATGAAGGCCATTAAGAACAAAAGTAGAAACCATTATGGTGGAATCAGGAGATATCTAGAAAAATTTCGGAGAAGAAAAGGGCATACAAAAAATTACAGGTAGAAAATAATATTCAAAATTTAAGTGATTATAGAATTGCTAGGAATGAGTTAAATAAGATTATAAAGAAGAACAAAAGGGTGTCAGAAATTAAATTAGCTCAGGATAGCAACAAAGATCCTAGAAATTTCTTTAGTTACTAGAGGTCACCACTTGAAAATTAAAAAGCAAGGGTGTAGGTTGGATTTAAGAAAATATTTTTTCACCAATAGAGTGGTAGACTTCTGGAACAAATTGCCGCGGAGGGTAGTAGGTAGTCCAAATTTAAATGTATTTAAGAGTAGGTTGGATGAGTTTATAGGGAGGGAAGGTTTTGATGGTTCCTAAGTTTCGTATATATCTATAGCTGCATGATTTAGTTCTTGACAAGTCTTGATTGGTGATACCCTTGTTTCTGGACGCAATCCTCTGGATGTAGTTTTCCTGGGAGTTTGGGTGCCTTAAAAAGAGGCCGTTTGACTCGGATGACCTATGATGAGCCATTGTGACTTTTGTCATCCGTTATATTATATTGTGGCGGACTTTGATTTTGTCTTCCCCTGGTAATGGTGTTTTTTTGTGGGTGGGTTTTGACGGATGCGGATGACCTTTGATAGGCCCTTGTGGCTTTTGTCATCCGTGAAATTATGTTATGTTATGTTATGTCTATATAATCCCATGACTCGGTTTAGCGTGCAAAACATCTCGACCATCCTGCCTAACACCGCGTACGAGCAAAGAGACACTGGGGGATTTTGATTCGAGGACGCAGGCTAAATCGACATCCGTGAACTCTGCCATAGTAAATTGGCTAGTATCTTACGAAGAATTCCATATCCGAAGGCCAAAGGCCAAACTACGTGTGCTCCCTCATCCGCCCCGTGAGGTAACCCAGCTTCCCCATCGCAGTCATCATATCTCGACTGGCCCTCCCCTTCAACGATCACATAAGCAGTTGCAATCGTTGACACCTACAGATTATTTTATAATCTAGTCTACCCAAATCGTACCATCCTTTGTGTATGAGCCCGGAATTAAAATCCCCTTTTTAATCACCGACCTGAACTCGACCACTAAACGCATATTTATCCCTCCTGTGTTCCGTGCCGAAATTTGCTTTCATTTGTACGATCATTCCCTTTAAACTCTGTATCTTCTGTATATATTTCAATTCTATTTATTGCTTAGTAAAGGTATATTTTTGCTATCGTCTTTTTCTTGCAATCCAGAACGAGTACCAGCTACCTGTTAATCTTGGGCCAACTTGCAGTCTTAATTATTTGTTTTTAAAGGACCTTGCAATTAAAAAGTAAACCATCGCCACTGAATTCCTAACTATTTCCCGTTCACGAACCAGCTTGGTTGAATCTTAAACCAACTTCGACCCAACCCCCAAAAGCACATATATATATATATATATATATATATATATATATATATATATATATATATATATATATATATATATATATATATATATATATATATATATATATATATATATATATATATATATATATATATATATATATATATATATATATATATATATATATGTGATAGAACGGTCTGAGGCCGCTTAAATTCAGCCGCTATCACATGTTTAGAAACACATGCTACCCACGTGCATCTGTGAGAGGAAGCAGAGCGCGTTATCGCCCACCTTAGCCAATATTTAATCAAGGAGGTTCATTCCCCCATTTCGCCTCCATACGTCGATCTCGCCAGATTGAGTTAGGCTTATGGGCAGATAAGGTATTTTCCCAGGCGCGACCGGGACATTCCCCCAAAGTCCCCCACTCAATTATTCCCTACGCCATGAAGACGGCTCCGGGTATTTATACATAGCTTTCCCCGATTAAAGCAGATCAGATCCCGATTATCTTTTCGAGGCATCACGCTGGTCCGGTCTCCCTTGTGCCCCTAGGAACTCTCTACCTCGAGAAATTCCTTATTGTGCAGAAGAGGACAATATCCCTTGAGTGCCAAGACTCGTGCCTTCCAGACGCCAAGTCAACAAGGCCCCCCTGTTGTTCAGAAAGAGAACAACGTTAGAACAGCCATTGTTCTTTAAGCCCGTTTACTGCCAGATCGATGGTGTTGCAATGGGTTGTCCAATGGGACCACTTGCAGCTGACTTTTTTATGACACATCTCGAAGATCAATTTCCACTAATTTATATTACAAACCCTCCTTCTACCGCCGTTTTGTTAATGATTCCTTGGCAATTTTTAATAATCCTGCACATAGCCAACTTTTCTTTAATTTTTTTAACACTTTACACCCTAACATCAAATTCACCATGGAAGTGGAGTCAAATGATAAGATGCCCTTTCTTGACCTTTTAATCAACCGAGATAATGACCAACGAAAAATTCCAACAACCATTTACCTAAAAAAAACTTTCACAGGACTAGGTTTGAACTACTTTAGTTTTTGTGATTTCGTATATAAAATATCCACAGTAAAAACTTTAATACTTAGAAGTTTCTCGCTATCATCCACTTACCAATCAATCCATAATGAATTTATTTTTCTTAGGAAGTATTTTATAAATAATTTATTTCCTTCTGACCTATATGATAGAGTTTTAAAAAAGCTATTTGATAATCTCATTGACCCCCCTCAACCCTGCATAGAAGTTCCTAAAATGCCCATATATTTACTAATTTCAGAGATAGGTTTTTTAAACGATACTTTTAAAAGAAAAATCCTATTTATTTTTAAAAGATATTTTCCCCAAATCAACCCACAAATAGTTTTTATAAACAAACTATCGATAGGAAGTTTCTTTAACAGTAAATACCCTATCTCTTTGGAGTTCCGCAGTGATAATGTCTATTTATTTAAATGTCCCAGTTGTACTGGAGCCTCTTACATTGGCAGCACTGTTAGGTCTCTTGGAGCTAGGTTCTCTGCTCATATGGGGATTAATTGGCGCACAAACAAAATATTAAATAGAAAGGAAAAGTCATCTATTAGGGAACACACCATAAGCTGTAAAACTAACATTTCTATTGAGAATTTTCAAGTATTAGCCTTTAACAACAACAAACATTGCCTAAGAACCCTCGAATCTCTATATATAAAACACTACAAACCTACACTCAATGAAGATTTAAGTGCAATATCATTATTAATTAACTAATTTTACTTACAGTTTGTTAGTTGGTTTGCCTTTTAATAAACCAAGCGTCACTGTAACCTATAAATACTAGCCCCTTGTTAAACCCACCATTCACTCTCTAGGATGGATCCACTTTAGTAAGTACCCAAATTTACCGTTTTTATATTAAATGTTTTTAACTCTTACAGTCTTTACAAAATCAAAAACAAAGTTTAAATTTATTATCTTTAAATAATGCCAGGACAATTTCTCTTATACTTTGTAATTAATTTCTGCAATAATCCTTAAATTTATTAGCTAATTTTTTGAGTCAGTCTTAAAGCAAATTTAACTGTTGCTAAGTCATATTTAATTTAACTTATAGTACTTTTTACTGAAATTTTGTAATTGGTCACCTTTTAAAATAATGTCTTGTTGGCCTTTTCAAGTTTTCTTCATATATATTAACTTTGTAAACTTATTCTAGCCTGAAGATGAAAACTTGTAGTTTTCGAAACATTGTGAAAAATTAAAAGATGCTGCATCCGTTTCTCGTGGCTCTGGGATTTATCCTCAATATTAAATGCAGGCTTCACGGCCGAGCTCCATATGCATATATATATATATATATATATATATATATATATATATATATATATATATATATATATATAGAGAGAGAGAGAGAGAGAGAGAGAGAGAGAGAGAAAGAAAGAGAGAGTCCGGCCATTCCACGACAATTACTTAATTACTTAAATTGGAAACTGAGTGAAATGGTGGTATATTATTTTGGAGTTGGACACGAGGGGATTTAAGCTAGGATATAAGGGCGATGTAATTTATCCATAAAATTTGCAAGGCTAATGAATTCTTCCATGTTTATCGGTCCCATGCCCATATTCAGAACTAGATTTTCACATTAGAAGTCGAAGCCAATTATATTCACATTCCATTCCTTTTAAACCCACATTATACATCTTTTCAAAATAGACTCGCCATCAAATTTTAAAATAATTGCTACAAGCACCCAGCCATCCTTATCCTTAATATTCAAGCACCAATTCCTATCTTGATTTCTCTTCCTTGATATTCAAAGACCAATTCCTGTCTTGATTTATCGCCTCTCTCCAATTAATTTCCCGTTACCATCTGGATCCTCATTCAAGTTCTTTCCGAATGCTTTATTTATTGGTTCGTTTCATTCCCCCACGAGGGAGAACATTAAAAAAACAACCGGATAAGGAAAATAAAGAGGATAAGAACAGAATAATGGATAGATGATAAAATAAAGTGTTATAAAAAATGAATATATTTTGACTCGGTGTATAAAAAATTAGGAGATGGGCATCGGATGAAAAAGTAGATAATAAGGAAAGGAAAAGTGAAAACGTTGACAAAGCCTGCAGTGGCAAATAACCCCAAATACTGTGATCGATTGGACCATATTATCGATCCCTCAGGAATTCGTACAAAGAGTACAAGCAATCATAAGTAAAAAATCGAGGCCCGAACATGGCGAGTACTAGAGAGGATGGTGTGGTCGTGCGCCGGTGTAAATTAGACGAGCAGCATCAGGCGATCATTTTTTTTAAGGTCGCCATGATAAAGAGAGAGATATATGATCGACCAAGAGAGGGAGAGAGAAATGCAATTGAGAGAGGGTCTCGCTAGCACTCGACAGTTCACGAATGTCTCCTGTGTTCTTGAGCTGAGAGGCTTAGTAACTCGGTTGCCGTTTCGTTATTTATAATGAGTCAGAGTTGTTACGAAGGCTTGTGGAAAATCACTGAAGCGCATATGGGTTGCTACAAAGGGTTGTGAAAAAACACTTTAGGGCGCTTATGAACACAAATGCCCCTTCTATTTAAAGAATACAGACGGGGGCAGTGGACAGACAGGACTTACGTAAAAAAATCATAAAAAGAAAATAAACAAAATGATGAGCAAGTAAACTGAAGAGACAAAGGGACGCAGTTGGATAAGGTGAAATCCCTTAGACAGGCGGCCATTGGGTCCCTTAGACTCGCATTTAGTGAGTTAATTGGGGACAAGAATAACTACCACACCCGCAAAATTTTCGCAATCAAGCTCGGTTTACCGGATTCAATGATGTATCTTTGTCGGCAAGTCAAGGTGGGGAGGATGGGGCCATGGACGTTGAGACAAGAGAGAGGATCCTGTAAAAAGAGAGGAGGAGCACGTTGAGATTAGGAGGAGCCACTTGGGCCTATCTGGGTAAACCACCTGGCGAGGCATTCTCGACCATCAATTTGCTTTGTTTTCCCGCTAATTTAAAGCGCAATAGCAACGAGGTCATGGAAAACAGAAAGTTTGTAAAGACAGATTTGGCAGAAAATTAAGAAATTAAAAACCAAACGCTCTACAACTCCCACTGACCTCCCTATGCCTCTTTTAAATGAATTTACCCCCGAGCTTTCCGTACCTCTTACTTTAATTATTAATGCCTCTCTTCAACAGTGCAAATCACCCAGTGACTGGAAGACATTCTACGTAACTGCCGTACCTAAGAAGCCTCCTCGTCCCCATCAGCTCACGTACTAACAGACACCAGAAAAGCCCAATCCCAACAATTGTGAAATACATAAATGAGAAGAATAAACGTAATTGAATACATGTATCGTACATTAGCAAACTGTCTGTAAATTATCTGTAAATACTATCATTACGCTACCCTTGTAAATACTCTTCCAATTCGCTGTATAATATCTTTTAAATATTGTATTTTGTCAGTCGAAATGACTGTTTGTATCCTAAATAAACCGTTTATTAACTTTTTTTTAAACTATTAGATGTCACCTAACAACCCCATAATGGGTGCATAAAGAGATAGGGGATAGAAAGGTGGGGGAAGTAAGAGAAGAAGTAGGGAAGAATGGAGACACATTAAAACATACCACCCCGGCTCCGGTCAGAGATGAATGGACGAAAGCTGGTCAACGCCTAACCTGCAAAATCAGCGGCCGGCTAAGAGAGATCTGCAAGAAGAAGTTTGCATACAAGTGGCAAAAAAGGGGTGAATCGACAGGTTTAGAAGGAATAAACCACAGGTAGACTCAAACTCGTTTGAGAATGTCGGGAAAACAGGCCGAGAGGGCATGTCGCTCCTCCGGCTACCAGGTGTAACAAACTATTTTCCCGAAAATTCCATGGTGTGGTCTCTACCACCAAACCAAAATTTTAATTACAGTACCATACAAAGGATTCAGTCAATTATAATTACAAAAACATGAACGATGGATCCAAATGATGTCAATCCATAAATGGCACTAAAGTTATCTCTAGACACCAAGTTGGACCTAACGGTTCTAGTCAAATACTACATAAACTATACATAGAGTGGTCCAACTTGAACTTAAACTCAACAACTGACTGTTAACAACTTGAATTTAAACCCACCAACTCACTGTTAACCAACTCACAGGACAAACCATTCCGAAACCTCACCCTTAACAAGAAAAACAAAGTCTGCTTACCAGAGTCGCGTGCTCTCACTTATTCTGATTTATGACCTTACGACCTTCAAAACTTTCAATAATTCCAGGACTAACCTCAGGAGGACCGTGGCAATTATATCATTCGAAAGAGAATGTAAAACAACATAAGGGGTTCAAATTTCGTTAGAATTGGCCGAATAGTTATGATGTCATTGCCAAATTATTTCCCGGCCAACCTTGGGAGGACTTTGGTAATTATATCTTTCGAAAGAAAATGTAAAATGACATAAAGGTTTCAAATTAGGTTAGAATCGCCGAATAGTTATGATGTCATTGCAAAATAATTCCAGGGATAACCTTGGGGAGACCTTGGCATTTATATTATTCGAAAGAAAATGTAAAACAACATAAGGGTTTTAAATTTTGTTAGAATCGGCCGAATATTTACAATGTTATTACCCTGCCCCCCCCCCCAAAAAAAAGCAAAACCGGGATCGACGGACCGACCGAAATAGTGTGATATAGAGTCGCACGCGACTAAAAATCCTTCGGATATACAACCTAGAGTGCTTCATCACCAGCTTCCTGTTACGACCCCGTCCGTATCCTCCTCTCACTAGATAACTGAAACTACTATAGAAAGGTGTTCTCATCCCAAGCTGCATAAAGCTTCAAAGTAAGAATCATATCACCGCTAAGCAATCTGCGCCTACCATTAGAAGATTAGAATTATCACGTGAAAGATAGGTTCACGCGAGATCTCGCAACTAATCACTGGCCAGAAGTTTATATAAGAGTCTCGCATCAAACTGCATTCCACTGATTGGGCACTCAACTCTCTTAAAGATGAAGGTGATATTGTACCCCAAAGAATAATGATTTGGAAGGGAAGTGTGTGTGGGAGGGGGGATGGGGCATTAAATTCCACCTTTAAGTAAGCTTTCTTATAACTGCAACACTGCTCATGATATTTTTTTTAAGGTGTGTGATCCAGTTTTAAGTATGACGTCATTAAGAATAACCTTTCTCCTCCCTTCCATACCGCCACCATGTCCTTTTCCCCTCAATTCTAAGGAGTGAAATGTCGGGAAAGGTGGGGAGGGAAACTCCTCATTACCTGGTGCGCCCGTTCATCTAAAAAATAGAGCTATTCGAAGACTTGAGGGGCCCTTTATAAAGCGGCAGATGACAAGTTGCCTCACCGTTAAGCTGTCCAAATTTCACGCCGAGGCCGGAATTGAGTATGGGAAGTTATGGGAAACGGTTTTTTTTTTTTCGTTCGCTCGTTCGTTTATTTTTATTTTAATGAACTAGGCTGAGTGATAATTTGTGGAAAATGGACCATAAATATGAAGCGTTCCAAGCGGGTGTTTTATCGCCCCATTCATTTTGTTAAATTATTCAAAGATGAGATGGGGGGAATTTTAGCCATCTAATTGAATTTCATTATAGATTTTAAGGAATTTGATCTAATAAGCGATTTATATCCATTTTTAGGTGGAGTAAATATCAACTTAGCAAGTGCGCCACTCCGTTTAGGCATTAAATTTTAAAGCACAATGGAGGCATATAAACGTCAGTGGCTCGTGATCATATGGGCATGGACGAAAGGTGTGAGTAAAAGTGTAGGTAAAGATGGTCCTGTTAAAAATATTAAAAAGAGGCAAAGATTACGATGCCAATCCTGACCTCATTACCTAGATCGGACCCAAGGGAACCTGTGCAGAATACAGGCAATCAAAACTCAAAATGGCCACCTTTTTCCACACTCTTCCAACTGCCGACTTCTTGAAAACTTGTGCTATTTGATACCAACTTCATTTCCATATGCCATTTTCCACCCTACCCTATTTTACCATTTAGGGTAGAAATCCTATTCGCCAGCAGTTGTGTGCCTATCCCAATAAGTGCGGAATATCACAAAATGTGTCGCGAGCTCGGGTTTTTAACTGTTTCGACACAAAATGTGTTGTAAGTTGTCTTTCATAATAATAATAATAGATGTTTTATATGTGGTCTTTCAAGACTTTGAAGACTTCGCAGGGCGCCCGTCCATCGACTAGGAATAGGCCTGACAAAAGAGGTGGGTTTTCAGAGCCCGCTTGAAAGCGCCAGGCCAAAAGGATAGGATGCCAGCGGCAGATAATTCCATGGCTTAGAGACAACTACAGAGTAGGCACGATCATCCATGCAGCAGAGACGAGTGTGAAGAACCAAAAGCAGGAGGGCACTTGCCGTACCAAGGGTTCTTTTGTTTTTTGGTCGGAAGCTAGTGTGGAGGACTGGTAAGGGGGAGTTGCGGTATTTGAGATTTTAAATGCGAGGAGGAGTTTAAAAGTCATTTGAAATCTAATAGACAGCCACTGCAGTTCCTGGAGCAGGGGTGTGGCACGAGAGAACCGTCTTCGATAAAAGAGAACGCGAGCCGCAAAGTTCTGGACAAGTTAATGGGGACGATTTTATTTCTTTTCTTTTTTAGCCCATCTGGCGACTATCTGCTTGGGCCTAAGTTGATGGGGCTGAAATATAGTGTTGGGGGCTCAAGTGAGAAGAGAGTAATAGTAATAATGGTGAGAGGTAACCAGGGTAAGGATGGTTATCCCGAAACGGTTTCGGTCAAAGTGGGACCGGATATGACTGAGGTTAACGGATAAAGCGGAGAGATGATTTGTTGATATTAGCAACATGTAATTTGAAATCGAGTTGAATCTCAAAGGAAACGCCCAGGCTTCTAACGATTTCAGAAAATGGGATCCATGAGCCACCTAGATTGAAAAGGGAGCTACATTTTTACAACGAACTATATCTGCTGAAGTGCCCATCAAAAGAACCTCAATATTGTCATGATTGAGTCTAAGGAAGTTATCTTTTGTGCTTCAGCGGAAAAAAGTGTTGCCGTTCTCTCAAATTCTTTTTGTGAGAACGCAAATATCCACTTATTGATTTAGGTTTCATAAAATGGATAAATGGGTAACAAGCAAAAACGTGATAATTGTGGAAATAAACCAGCAAATAGTAAAAAAACTTATCTATTCACAAAATAATTATCGCCCACGCTCACCTATTCCTCCCCCCTAAAGAAAAATCAGAGTTTCGTCCATTAAGGTTGGATTGCACCTAAACCACTATCGATATCTCTTTTGAGTCGTCTTGGATGTGTGGCATTATGTATTGTTTGTGTTTTGAAAACTCATATATCTTAACAAAATATCAGGACTCTTAGGATAATTATTTAACATGATGTTAACACTTCTATTAAATTTTAACTACGTAATTAAACTTTTTGTCCCGGACACCTCATATCGTGCACATATGTTCGTGTTCCTATATGATGCACGGACAGCATAATAGGAGCCTACTTTATTTTATTTTAGGATCTCATTACCTCCGCAATTCATTTCATTTCTGGATAAATGGTTTGATTTCAGTTTTATTTCATTATATTGAATACCCTTCACGACGTCTGGCAACTCCTTTGAAAGCCCCACTTTAATGGTAGGTTATTCTAACCCTACTAATGCCGATTTTATTTAATCAACTCGTAATATTGACAAATCGAAATCCTACCATTAGGTTCTCAACTGAATACCAGAACTAATGGTAGGCTTTCAATTTGCCAATATTACTAGTTGATTAAAAATAATAGGGGTATAGGAGTAGAGTTCCGTACCATTAAAGGAGATATCGTGGTTTTGCCCCATTTAGAATATAATAACTTTATAATATATTTTGAAGGCAAATTTCTATATGCATTTAGGCATATATAAAACTATTTTCTGCGGTAATAATAATGCAATTGCTCACCAATCAGCCTTGCTAAAAGATATACTACTCCATGTAGAGATCATTTTAAAAATACGCTTTTTAAATAAAAATAAAATCATTCTCTGTTAATTTAGAGTTCTTTATTGTAAATATTTACACTTTAGGATTATTTATTTTACATTAAAATGACCCTTGGTGTTCACAGTGTTGAAACACGTTACACAATAGGATTTAACATCCATGGTACCAGTACGACATCTTATAGTTATTTTTTTGCTTCTAGTTTGGTTTTAGCGAATGTCAGCACACACGACATTTCCTGAATATCTTATGAGAACTTTCATCTCCATTTATGGATTTAAGTAGTATGTTGAGATTAAAGGGCCACTCAGTAGCCCAATTGTAGATATGACAATGTTTTGTGAAATAAATCTGAATTACTTTCTATATTTTTTAAATTTATTAAACATTTTGAAACTTTCTACGCAAACTTTGATACGAACACGAAGCCAATATAAGTGCATAATTCCAACTGATGTTAACGACTATGTTCAGTACTGAATGAATGATGCTCAAAACATGTTTAAGAAGGGTCTTGGAATACAAGGGGTTAAGGAAAAGTTGCAAGACAGTTTTATATATTTTATTTCAATAGGTAAATATCATGGTAAACCGTTATCTAAAAAATATCTTGTTGTCTGAATACATAGTAATTTTGAAAACTCACTCTAGAATCCCGATTCCCAGCCAGAAGTACAATTAAGACACAGAAACATTGAAGGTAACCAAAGGGAATCTTTCTCCGCTTGAAATAAGTGGCTAGTTAATTGTATCAAAAGAAAAGAAACTCAGTCAATGACAGAGGAAAAAGAAAAAAAGCCCTCTAAAACAAAGAAACCAATTAATAAAATAAAATTCAATTAAATCACAAGTACCTTTCACAAAATTAATCAGTTAGTAGATTGAAGAAAGCACCATCTAAAGAAAGATTATGGAGCAAGAACCAAAACAAAACAAATATGCTAAGGAAGAAAGAAATTCCAAATATAAGGTCGATGACAAGTAGAAACATCCTTCTTAGAAGAAAAGGGGGAAGGGGTAGTCTTGATCTACTCCAAGTGACCGTATCCAATTGGCCAAGTTCACAACTGGGGGGGGGGGGGCATTGATCTACTCCAAGTGACCGTATCCAATTGGCCAATTTGACAGCGGGTAAAAGAAAAGACCTGGGTGAAAACGATCCCGTGTCCGGCGACGTCAAAAGGTGAAGATTTAAATACCCAATTGATACAGTTCAATTTAAGGCCGTTGGATTGGTCTTTGGGATACAGTCACTTGGATACAGTCTGATGCAGGATGAAGGTGGCTAATCAGTCCTATACTGACCAAATACACCACTTGATTCATTTAAAACTATCACTGATATCTTACATATTGAAATTCAAAAGAAGAAAACTTTACTAGACACATCTATTAATTGTAATTGAATAGTGACGCAAAATATGAAGCAAATTAAGAAGAAATAACAGAAGCAAGGTCAACAGACATAAGTCGCGTGCTCTCAATTATTCTGACTTACGACCTTACGACCTTCAAAACTTTCAATAATTCCCGGACTAACCTTGGCAGGCCTTTGGCCATTATATCATTCAAAAGAGGATATAAAACGACATAAGGGTCTCAAGTTCCGTTAGAATCGCCAGAATAGTTATGATGTTATTGCCAAAAAACCCATTAAAAAGTAAAATGGTTTCCATCCGATCGACGACCTACGGACAGACATAGTAACTTTAAAAAATACATCATTACGCGATAGTTACAGTCAGTAAAAATAGTCAAAAAATTAAATAAGTGATATCGTATCTGACTGCAGGGCGAAATGACGATCACCAAAAGCATCCGCATAGTGATTCACGAGCCATTATTTACATTAATTTCCCTTTATTACTAAAATTTACATTATTTTTTTTACCCCTTCCTAGAAAATAACTCTGAAATTATGATATAAAACTAACTTTTCGCCTTTTTGAGGTTATGTATCGAGTGTCTTATTTAAATCGTGTTTAGTTCAATTTGCCTTAAAAATGAAGCAAAAGTTTTGCTTTTTAGCCGATTTGGTTCAAATATTGAAAGCGCAGCAGCCAACCACAGCCTGAGATAAGGTACTTCATCGAGGTTCCACTATGGGAGGGGGGAGGCATAACCTTATTATTAATTTTATTTATTTATTAATATTATTCTTGTTCATCTTGCTCTTGTTGATGCAGGTTGTCTTCCTCGAATTTTTCTTCTTCTTGATTGAAATCCTTATTTCTTTAAGTTGGCCCTTCAAACGTTTTTCTTTGCATTTTCCTTGGCTCAGTTGGTCCTTAATCTTCGTTTTCTTTCTTGAGAGATCTTCATAAAAACTTTTGGACTGTGAGTTTAGAACGCGGTACCTCTTGATTTGAATGCCAATACTCTAGCCACACGACTAGATTTCTCTCATACATTTTCGCACCCTTACACAGCTACCATTATTTACATTATTTAGCATTTCTCCTTCATCTCTACATTATTTTTTTTCCTAATTGGTTCAGAAACCTATTTGAAAGTAAAGACACACTAACCTTTTGCCTTTTCAATAGTTTCAATTACGCTAAGGAAATTTAATTAAATGGGTGCACGCTCAGTCAGGCCATTGAGAGAGAATAAAAAGATACGATGTCACATGACATCGTATCTTCTTATTAGTCGAATAGAGTCCCAATTTGGTCACTATATTCTTTACGTAGTTTCCGATCCATATCTCCATAAACAAATCAAAATCAGAGGTAAAACACAATAAACTAAACAAAGCAATATATACATATTTAACAAGTCGGTAGTTCCCAAACTAGTAGTCGCAGAAACATCAGAGTAAGCGCAAGGAAATCACTATGCAAGTACTCCAGGTACAACTTCTTGGGGCTGTTGGTAGAAGAAACTAAATAAGTTGTTATGAGAAGGAACTAATTTGTTCCTATCTTATTCGCACGCGTTCTTTTTCTTTCCGTAATGGTTTCTATAGTATACTGCGCAAGGAACGTTGATGTTCTGATGGTAAGTAGTCCAGGTTTCTGATCCATATAATAGTAGGGTAAAACTATATAATGGACGATGCAAACAGTACAACCATTGAATCCATCAGTGCTGATAAGCAACATGAAGACGAATTGAAGATAAAACCCCGGGTACAAGCTATACTCGTCCGCGAGTGATGCCATAATGATGAGTTTCTAGAGACTTTTTTTCTATGGTAAAAGTTGTATGGCTAATTTGAATTTCTACTATGGATAGCGAAAAAATTATGCACTGCTGAATTTGCCGTTTGGGAGAAATAAAATATTAAATCAATTTGATTCCTCAAAGCGTATCGAAGGAAAGATCGAACTTAAAGGTTTTGAAATCAGCGCAATGAAGCATAATAGTTTCCTTCGGCAAAGATGGAAAATTAACTGAATTTGCATTTATAGAGGCTAAAAAAATTCCCCTTATGTGCGCACACACATCCACATTCAGTGGACTTGAATAGTTTAGTCAAATTTCTATAAATATTCATAATAAATCAATTTTAATGTTCAAACTAATTGAAATTCACGAAAATGAAAAGTTAGGGTTTTTTATCACTCTACCGTACAGTTAGCCTGGTTTTGTAATGGTGGCAATATATGGTAGCAATATAAATTTTTTATGTCATATGCAAACTGAACAGATTTTCTTATTAGTAATAATTTTAGTAACTGAATATACCATTATTCGGAAAAGAAGGGAGAATCTGGTATAAGTTACGAGGCCATCTGCATTTATTGAATTTAGAAGGAAAGGAGTGTCTGGCAGATGATAAAAGACGAATAAAGTGAAAGAAGAATAGTTAAAAGTGTAAAAAAGGAATAATAGGACAATGAGACGTCATAAATACTGAGGTAAGGTGGAGTTTATTAAAGCTAGGAACTATATTCGTACACCAAGGACACTCAAAATTACAAAGTAGTTCCCTTTAAAATAAAATATTTGGGAAGAAGAGTACTGGAATTTGGTTATTTTAAAATATAAATTTAGTCTGAATTTTCCTCATTCATTTTTTTCCTGGCTTGGACGCGTTTCGAGGGAACTTGGTTGGTCTGCAATTTCCCTTAGTCCACTCTCATCCATACCTTTATTTTCCTGTCTTTCGTATGGCTTAGAGGGGATCTTAGGCTCTTGCCTAGTTCCGAATTATGGCATTCTAAGTCGAAAGATGAAGCCTTTGGCGAGAGTTGCCATGTCACTAAGTGACATTTACATTGGTAGATCAGATTTTAAGCAAAAAATTTTGGCCTTCATTTGAGGCTTATTTTTTTTTACCATTCATCTGTCGACTATCATCAAGGGGCTAGAGACCAAACATAAAAGACAGCTTATTTTAAGCTAATTTAAATTAAAAAAATCAAACAAAAAAGCAAAAGATCAAAGTAAAAAACAAAACAAAGGTCCACTCAGGTTATGGCGGGAGCCTCACTTCCTCAAAGGCCTGACTGAGCGTGCACTCATTTAATTAAATTCCCTTAGCGTAATTGAAACTATTGAAAAGGCAAAAGGTTAGTGTGTCTTTACTTTCAAATGGGTTTCTGAACCAATTGGTAAAAAAAATAATGTAGAGATGAAGGAGAAATGCTAAATAATGTAAATAATGGTAGCTGTGTATGGGTGCGAAAATGTATGAGAGAAATTCCTTCCAACTCGATAATTATAAATGGCCGATAAACTTACCAACAATAAGACGGACTAATCTAGTCGTGTGGCTAGAGTATTGGCATTCAAATCAAGAGGTACCGCGTTCTAAACTCACAGTCCAAAAGCTTTTATGAAGATCTCTCAAGAAAGAAAACGAAGATTAAGGACCAACTGAGCCAAGGAAAATGCAAAGAAAAACGTTTGAAGGGCCAACTTAAAGAAATAAGGATTTCAACCAAGAAGAAGAAAAATTCGAGGAAGACAACCTGCATCAAGAAGAGCAAGATGAACAAGAATAATATTAATAAATAAATAAAATTGATAATAAGGTTATGCCCCCCCCCATAGCGGAACCTCGATGAAGTACCTTATCTAGGCTGTGGTTGGCTGCTGCGCGTTCAATATTTGAACCAAATCGGCTAAAAAGCAAAACTTTTGCTTCATTTTTAAGGCAAATTGAACTAAACACGATTTAAATAAGACACTCGATACATAACCTCAAAAAGGCAAAAAGTTAGTTTTATATCATAATTTCAGAGTTATTTTAGGGACAGAGGTGAAAAATAATGTAAATTTTAGTAATAAAGGGAAATTAATGTAAATAATGGCTCGTGAATCGCTATGCGGATGCTTTTGGTTATCGTCATTTCGCCCTGCAATCAGATACTGTATCACTTATTTAATTTTTTGACTGTTTTTACTGACTGTAACTATCGCGTAATGATGTATTTTTAAAGTTACTATGGCTGTCCGTAGGTCGTCGATCGGATGGAAACCATTTTAGTTTTCAATGAGTTTTTGGGCAATAACATCATAACTATTCGGGCGATTCTAACGGAATTTGAAACCCTCATGTCGTTGTACATCTTCTTTCAAGATGAACAAGAATAATATTAATAAATAAATAAAATTGATAATAAGGTTATGCCCCCCCCCCCCCCCCCCATAGCGGAACCTCGATGAAGTACCTTATCTAGGCTGTGGTTGGCTGCTGCGCGTTCAATATTTGAACCAAATCGGCTAAAAAGCAAAACTTTTGCTTAATTTTTAAGGCAAATTGAACTAAACACGATTTAAATAAGACACTCGATACATAACCTCAAAAAGGCAAAAAGTTAGTTTCATATCATAATTTCAGAGTTATTTTAGGGACAGAGGTGAAAAATAATGTAAATTTTAGTAATAAAGGGAAATTAATGTAAATAATGGCTCGTGAATCGCTATGCGGATGCTTTTGGTTATCGTCATTTCGCCCTGCAATCAGATACTGTATCACTTATTTAATTTTTTGACTGTTTTTACTGACTGTAACTATCGCGTAATGATGTATTTTTAAAGTTACTATGGCTGTCCGTAGGTCGTCGATCGGATGGAAACCATTTTAGTTTTCAATGAGTTTTTTGGCAATAACATCATAACTATTCGGGCGATTCTAACGGAATTTGAAACCCTCATGTCGTTGTACATCTTCTTTCGAATGGTATAATTGCCAAAGGCCTGCCAAGGTTAGTCCGGGAATTATTGAAAGTTTTGAAGGTCGTAAGGTCGTAAGTCAGAATAATTGAGAGCACGCGACATATGTTTGTTGACCTTGCTTCTGTTATTTCTTCTTAATTTGCTTCATATTTTGCGTCACTATTTAATTACAATTAATAGATGTGTCTAGTAAAGTTTTCTTCTTTTGAATTTCAATATGTAAGATATCAGTGATAGTTTTAAAAGAATCAAGTGGTGTATTTGGTCAGTATAGGACTGATTAGCCACCTTCATACTGCATCAGACTGTATCCAAGTGACTGTATCCCAAAGACCAATCCAATGACCTTAAATTGAACTGTATTAATTGGGTATTTAAATCTTCACCTTTTGACGTCGCCGGACACGGGATCGTTTTGACCAAGGTCTTTTCTTTTACCCACTGTTAAATTGGCTAATTGGATATAGTCACTTGGAGTGGATCAATGCCCCCTTTCCAGTTTTCAACCTGGCCAATTGGATACGGGGTCACTTGGAGTAGATCAATGTCCCCTCCTCCCAGTTGTAAAATTGGCCAATTGTATACAATCAATGCCGTGGATCAATGCCTCCCCCCCCAGTTTTCAAATTGGCCAATTGTATACAGTCACTTGGAGTGGATCAATGTCCCGCCCCCAGTTGTCAAATTGGCTATGTCAAATTGGCCAATTGTATACAGTCACTCGAGATGTATCAATGCCCGACCCCCCAGTTATCAAATTGGCCAATTGTATACAGTCACCTGGAGTGGATCAATGTTCCCCCTCCCCCAGTTGTCAAATTGGCCAATTGTATACAGTCACTTGGAGTGTATCAATGCTCCCCCCCCCCTCAGTTGTCAAATTGGCCAATTGTATGCAGTCACTTGAAGTGGATCAATGCTCCTCCCCCCTTGTCAAATTGGCCAATTGTATAGTCACTTGGAGTGCATCAATTTCCCCCACTCCCCCGTTGTCAGATGGGCCAATTGTATACTGTCACTTGGAGTGGATGAATGCCCTACCCTCAGTTGTCAAATTGGCCGATTGTATACAGTCACTTAGAATGGATTAATGCCCCCCTCCCCCCAGTTGTCAAATTGGCCAATTGTATACATTCACTCGAGGTGTATCAATGCCCGACCCCCCAGTTGTCAAATTGGCCAATTGTATAGTCACTTGGAGTGCATCAATTTCCCCCACCCCCCCGTTGTCAGATGGGCCAATTGTATACTGTCACTTGGAGTGGATCAATGCTCTCCCACTCCCCAGTTGTCAAATTGGCCAATTGGATACGGTCACTTGGACTGGATTAAGACAATCCCCCATCCTCCCACGCACCTGTTGTGCCCAATTTAGTGTGGAGGGGGACTACTTATAGTAACCCCAGGTGTCTTTATTCTACAGTTTCCAAAAAAGGTCAACAGAACTAAGTCGCTTGTTCTCAATTACTCTGACTTATGACCTTACGACGTTCGAACTTTTAATAATTCCTGGATTAACCTTGGGAGGACGATGTCAATTATAAAGAGAATGTAAAACAACATAAGGCTTTTAACTTTCGTTAGAATCGCCCGAATAGTTACGATGTTATCGCCCAAAAAGTTAATTGAAAAGTAAAACGATTACCCTCCGACCGACGACCTACGTACCGACATAGTAATTTATAGAATTACGTGCACGCGACTAAGGACCCAATGCCATTCACAACGGATTCTGCATCTACATATTAATTGTGGTAAAGATATTTATTTTATGCCCTAATTTAAACAGTAATTAAAATAATTTAATAAAGCAAATTTAACTTTGGGTAGAAAATCCACTTATGACCAGACCAATTTACCAGTCATTGACAATTTAGGTAGCAAATTCACTTATAACCAGATCAATTTACCAGTCATTAACAATTTGGCTAGCAAATTCACTTATACCCAGACCAATTTACTAGTCATTAACAATTTAGGTAGAAAATTCAGTTATAACCAGGGCAATTTAATAGTCATCAAGTTCTTTAGCAAATATACTTATAACTAGACCAATTTACCAGTCAGTAACAAGTTGTGTAACAAATTCATTTATATCCAGACCAATTTACCAGTCATTAACTATTTGGGTAGGAAATTCATTATAACCAGACCAATTAACCATTGATTAACAATTTGGGTAGCAAATCCACGTTTAACCATACCAATTTATCAGTCATTATCAATTTGGGTAGCAAATTCACTTATAACTAGACCAATTTACCAGTTATTAACAAGTTGGGTAGCAAATTCACTTATAACCAGACCAAGTTACCGGTTATTAACAAGTTGGGTAGCAAATTCACTTATAACCAGACCAAGTTACCGGTTATTAACAAGTTGGGTAGCAAATTCACTTATAACCAGACAAATTTACCAGTTATTAACAAGTTGGGTAGCAAATTCACTTATAACCAGACAAATTTACCAGTCATTAACAATTTGGTTAGCAAATTCACCTATAACAAACCAATTTACCAGTCATTATTTGTTGGGTAGAAAGTCCATTTATAATTAGCCCAATTTACCAGTTATTAACAAGTTGGGTAGCAAATTAACTTATAACCAGACAAATTTACCAGTCATTAACAATTTGGTTAGCATATTCACTTATAACAAACCAATTTACCAGTCATTAATAATTTGGGTAGAAAGTCCATTTATAACCAGCCCAATTTACCAGTTATTAACAATTCTGGTAGCATATTGACTTATAACCAGACCAATTTTACAATGATTGACAATTTTGGAAGCAAATTCACCTTTAACCAGACCAGGCCAATTTACCAGTCATTAAATTTTTTGGAAGCAAATTCACTTATAACGCCAATTTACCAGTCATTAACAATTTGGGTAGCAAATCCACTCATACCCAGACCAATTTACAAGTCATTAATAATTTGGGTGGCAAATTCACTTAGAACAAGTCTAATTTACCAGTTATTAAAAATATTGGTAGCAAATACACTTATAACCACACCAATTTACCAGTAATTTACAATTCAGGTAGCAAATTCACTTATAACCATACCAATTTACCAGTCATTAACAATTTGTCTCGCAAATCCACTTATAACCATACCAATTTACCAGTCATTAAAAATATGGGTAGCATATTCACTTATAACCAGACCAAATTTACCCGTCATTATCAATTTGAGTACCAAATTCACTTAGAATCTGACCAATTTACCGGTCATTAATAATTTGGGTAGCAACTTCAATTATAACCAGACGAATTTACCAGTCATTAACAATTTGGCTAGCAAATCCACTTATAACCATACCAATTTACCAGTCATTAACACTTTGGGTAGCAAATCCACTTATAACCAGACCAATTTACCATTCATTAACAATTTGGGCAGCACATTCACTTATAACCACACCAATCTACCAGTAATTAACAATTCAGGTAGCAAATTTACTTATAACCAAACCAATTTGCTAGTCATTAAAAATATGGGTAGCATATTCACTTATAACCAGACCAATTTACCCGTCATTATCAATTTGAGTACCAAATTCACTTAGAATCTGACCAATTTACCGGTCATTAATAATTTGGGTAGCAACTTCAATTATAACCAGACCAATTTACCAGTCATTAACAATTTGGGTATGAACTTCGTTTATAACCAGACCAATTTACGGTTATTAACAATTTGGGTAGAAAATTCACTTATAACCAAACCAATTTACTAGTAATTAATAATTTTGGTAGAAAATTCACTTATAACCAGGCAAATTTACCAGTTTTCAACAATTTTGGTAGCAAATTTACTTATAAACAAACCGATTTACTAGTAATTAATAACTTTGGTAGCAAATTAACTTATAACCAGGCAAATTTACCAGTTATTAACAATTTGGGTAGCAACTTCACTTATAACAAGACTAATTTACGAGTCATTAACAATTTTGGTAGCAAATTCATGTATACGCAGACCAATTTACCAGTCATTAAACAATTTGGGTAGCAAATTCACTTATAACCAAACCAATTTACTAGTAATTAATAATTTTGGTAGAAAATTCACTTATAACCAGGCAAATTTACCAGTCATTAACAATTTTGGTAGCAAATTCACTTATAAACAAACCAATTTACTAGTAATTAATAATTTTGGTAGAAAATTAACTTAAATCCAGACAAATTTACCAGTTATTAACAATTTGGGTAGAAAACAATCCCAAGGTTAAAGCTTTAGAGAAATCTAAACCACACATTTTTCAGGTCCTTTTTCCCATTCACGGCTGGTAGGTTCGATCCATTATTTCCTGATGGGGAAGTTATAGTGAAATAATTGACCACTTTTATTAATACTAAAAATATTCCTAATATTAAAATAACTTAGATTAATTCCAGTTTTCATCTTGTTATTTGTCGTGATATTTGTCCGGTCGGCCCATCACTGTTTTTGAAACACTAAACGCCTTTCCTGATATAAAATCTAGGTTACTACTTCAATTATGTAACCAAACGGGCAATAAAAAACGGTAGTATGAGTTAAAGAAAGGACCTTGTTAGCACAATACTACGAGAGCGCCAAAAAATAATTTAGAATTAATCTGAGATGGAATAATCTACCCTCGCAAGTCGTTGAAAACATATCAGTCGATATGTTTAGCAATGTATTTGATAAATATTAAAAATTTATTTATTATTAAAAAAAATTGTTCATCTAAATGATACTTAATATATATTCTTTTTCCCTCCATTCCATTCTTATTTTCTCTCCTCCCTTATTCGTGTTTCTTGGGCTGGTTTGAAGTAGATCCTGAGGCTAGTCAAGAATTAGGAGTTTTCATAAGATTTTTGAGTCAATGGTGAGATGACTTTTAATTGACCGCTAACACTTTTAATCAGGATTATATTTCTTCTCGACATGATGTATTGTAATACATACTGTATATCGGGCAAGAAAAAAATGATAAAGAAGCAAATTATATACTTAAACTTAAAAATAAATCCAGTATTTTGTTCGCTTTCGATCATGTGTCGACATATTTGGGGAAAATTTCGAAAGTTTCTAATGGTTTATTGGAAGTTGCAAAGAATAAAAGGCTCCATATAATCTGAAAGCAGTTTATCTTTACTATTTATTTTAGAGTTTCTTACCTTTGTAAGGGGAGTCAAGGGTACAAAATTGTCCACATTGTAGTGGTTATAGGAACTTATTTGATGGATGTGGACTTAGTGCTTAGTTCTTAACATATGTTTGTTGAATAAACATTCTCGAATAAATTATATGGCTCGCTTAATCTACGAAGATATTAGTAAACCACTTTTAGTTAAAGATTCCCTGCTATTTATAGAGTTGTTGAGGTTAATGGGTTAGATATAAAGAGTATACCAGAGTATACAAGGATGTAAAGTGGAATTTTTAATTAACCTCTTCAGGAATTTGTATGGAGAGAAGGAAATAGGCAGGATACTTTTCTTGTTTTCTGAGAAACAAGTTTATTAAATAATTTATAGTTTAAATGTTACCCTACTTCCATATGTTAGATTTTTCTCTCGTTTTATTTAAATATTAGACATATTTAATAATTGAATTCTGCGTATTTCCTACCAAAGCATATAGCTCGGGAGAGCTCATCTTAGCCAGATTAATTCGGAGTCTGTTGATCTTTACAATGGGGTCATGGGCTGCAAAACTTTACAAAGACCTTTTCTCTAAAATAATACTAAAGGTTTTGTCTTATGATACTCGAAACTTTTAGTTGATGTTTAGGAGGAAAAGAAAGTAGGCAGGAGAGACCATAGTTGATGTTTAGGAGGAAAAGAAAATAGACAGGAGAGACCATATTGATGTTTAGTAGGAAAGGAAAGTAGGCAGAAGAGACCATAGTTGATGTTTAGTAGGAAAAGAAAGTATGCAAGAGTAGCCATAGTTTATATTTAGTAGGAAAACAAAGTAAGCAAGAGAGACCATAATTGATGTTAAGTAGGGGAAAAGTGTAAGCAGGAGAGACTATAATTGATGTTTAGTAGGAAAAACGTAACCTGTAAAGATCATGGTTGATGATTAGTATTAAAGGAAAGTAAGCAGGAGAGACCGTGATTGATGTTTAACAAGAAAGGAAAGTAGAGAGGAGAGACAATAGTTGATGCTTATTGGGAAAATAAAGTAGGCAGGAGAAATCATAATTAATGTTTAGTAGGAAAGGAGAGGAAAGGAGAGTAGGCAGGATAGTCCATAGTTGATGTTAAGTAGAAAGGAAAGTAGGTAAGAGAGACCCTAGTTGATGTTTAATAGGAATATAAAGTATACAGGAGAGACCTAGTTGATGATTTTTAGTAAAAGAAAGTAGACAGGAGATAACATAGTTAATGCTTACTAGGAAAATAAAATAGGCAGAAGAGACCATAGTTGATAGGGGTAGGAAAAAAATAGGAAGAAGAGACCATAGCTGATGTTTAATAGAAAAAGAAAGTAGGCGCGAGTAAGCATAATTGATGATTGGTAGGAAAAGAAAGTAGGAAAGAGAGACCATAGTTGATGGTAAGTAGGAAGGAAAGTAGACAAGAGAGTCAATACTTGATGTTGAGTAGGAAAAGAAAGTAGGCAGGAGAGACCAGTGTTGATGTTTAGTAGCAAAAGAAAATAGGCATCAGAGATAATAGTTGATGTTTAGTAAGAAAAGAAAATATAAAGGAGAGACCATAGTTGATGTTTAGTAAGAAAAGAAAATATAAAGGAGAGACCATAGTTGATGTTTAGTAAGAAAAGAAAGTAGACAATAGAGAATATTTGATGTTTATCAGGAAAGGAAAATAGGCAGGAGAGACCAAAGTTGATCTTTAGTAGGAAAAGAAAGTAGACAGGAGAGACCTAGTTGATATTTATTAGGAAAATGAAAAAGACAGGATAGACCATACTTGATGTTTAGCAGGAAAAGAATTGGCAGAAGAGACCCAGTTGATTTTTATTGTTAAAAGAAAGTTGTTATTTAGTTGGAAAAGAAAGTAGGCAGGAGAAACCATAGTTTTGTTGAATAGAAAACGAAAGTAGGCAGGAGAGCCAATAGTTAATGTTTAGTAGGAAAAGAAGGTAGCTAGAAGAGACCATATTTGATGTTAAGTAGGAAAAGAAATAGGCAGGAGAGACCATAGTTGATGTGTATTAGGAAAACGTAGGCAGGAAAGACCATGCTTGATGTTTAGTAGGAAAAGAAAGTAGACAGAAAAGAAACTAGTTGATGTTTAGTAGAAAAGGTGGTAGCTAGTAGATACTATATTTGATGTTTAGTAGGAAAAGAAAGTAGACAGATGAGACCATAGTTGAGGTTTAGTAGGAAACGAAAGTAGGCAAGAGAGACCATAGTTGATGTCTAGTAGGAAAATAAAATAGGCATCAGAGACTATAGTTGATGTCTAGTAAGAAAATTAAATATAGAGAGACCATACATAGTTGATGTTTAGTAAGAATATAAAGTAGACAGTAGAGACGGTAGTTGATGTTTTGTAGGTAAATAAAATAGGCAGGAGAGACCATAGTTGATGTTTAGTAGGAAAATAAAGTACGCAGGAGAGACCGTAATTGATGTTTAGCAGGAAAAAGTAGACAGGAGACACCCTAGTTGATGTTTAGTAGGAAAAGAAAGTAGGCAGGGGAGACTATAGTTTATGTTTAGTAGGAAAAGAAATTAAACAGTAGAGAGCATAATTGATGTTAAGTATGAAAAGAAAGTAGGTAGAAGATATAAAAAGTAGGTTTAAGACTTATAAAATTATTTCCAGCCTGTTATTGAATCCGTTTGATGGATTTACGAATACTGATCAGAGCTGCTTTTTCACCCTCATGGGTAAGGCGTTGGAGTTCTACCCCTCGGTCCTTGTTTCACATCCCGCGGAGAATGAACAAAAAATGACGCTCGCCGGGAGCAGACATCAAAGTATCAACTGGTGCCTCGAGTCTGAGACATGTACATATATAGCTTCGGCCGATACTTCAACCTACACATAGCCAATCATCAAACCCATTTCTCTTCTATCTTCCATCTTTCGCACTCTTATGTCCGGTAACCTGCAGAAAAAGTTTTCATATCCACACTCTACTGACGCACAATGGGTAGCTTTTTCCCGGGCCATTGAGACTTCTCTACTCTCTGGTTGGTGGCAAAACACAATAATACCCTTCTTCCTGAGATCAGTTTCCCCATAAATACGGCAGTCCGTGGTACCATCGATCTTATGAGCGATTTTCAATCTGATCGTTATGTGACTTTCATTATCAGATCGAAGGAACTCGTTCAAGTTTTAAAGGACGAGTGGCGCAATTAATTAACAAAATTAACAAACGAGAAGATAAAGAAGACACTAGAACGTTTGGGCCACCCAATATATTTAGAGGTGGTTAGTATTCCCCAAATCCCTCTTTCTCTCCCATAGATTAAGAATAAAGTTAGTAATTCAAGATACTATTAAATTTTTTATCTCTTGCAGACACCATCCTCCCTGCGTTTTTGAGTTACCTTTTCTTTAACTTACCTGGCTATAAAATTATGAATACAGATAGGTCTAAAGGAGGAATAGAGGCGTTATTTTCTAAGTACAAAAACAACAAACAAAACAGAAGTAATCGCGATAATGAGAGACATAAATATAGATATTACGTTTGAAATTTTAGCCCTCGAGTTCGTTATAAATAAAATAAGTTTCATCGTGATCTATAGGACAGCAAGACAAATAGAAGAATAGGACATTATTTTTTTTAACTTCACGCCTTAATTAAACAATAAGTATTGTGAGTGAATCTTCACGTGGAAGATCTTTAGCAGAAAGGAACTCCCATGTGCAGCAGAAGGCCCGGCTAGGCCTAAAGTGGTAAGCCTCCCCCCCTCACCCTTTCCACAAGCAGTAGCCTCGACTCGAGTCCCCCACGATTCACCTTTATGCGGGCTAAAATAGCTCTGCAAGAAGATTCGAGGCCCTTCGAGAGTAGAGCTGTTTCCCGCTAACCCCCAACTCCGGGGAGAGCCTCAGACATAAATAACGCTCGACTCCCCGGAAGAGACACAAAGTTGAGAAGTCTCGCCAGAACCAAGAAGATTTACCCATGGTTTCAAGTCAAGTGCTAGCAAGAAAGCAAAGTGACATCTGGACTATTTTGTGTATTTGGAATTAGCCCCAGCCAGGAGGTAATTCCACTGAATGATCGCCCCGAGTGATTTTCCCGACTTCTTTCATCAACTCCTGTCGAAGATCTCCTTATTTCGGGTAGCCGAAATACTCTCCCCTGGACCGGAAGTTACCACCCCCCTCCCTCTTGCTTTTGGAGAACCGTCATCACTCCAACCTCCCGCTCTGAAGCCCGAGCGGTCTCACCTCACGTACAGAAGACATCCGTAAGCCAACCCCCTTCCCCCCTTCAGTAACCCAATTGAGTTAATCTCCCCCCCCCTTCGTTTATTGATGTGATTTCTGCCCGTTAATTCTCTGAGGTAATTTTACCCTTCAATTCTTTTATTACTTTTTTTGTGTAAATTCAATTCTATTTTTGTACAAGTCTCTTTAAATAACCTTGAATTTTGCCATTGTCCATAATTTACCTGACCTCGTTGCACTCTCTCGTTACTCAGCCCGTCTGAACGCGTGGTTTTCCGTCCCTTTTGTCGGTTCGCTTTCAAGTTATTGGTCCTCTCCCATAGATATAATATGGTATTGATATAATGTAATGTCATACCACGACAAGTATTGTGACTTAAAGTTTCCTAACGTAGATTTTCTAAATGAAAAGGATACAGGGTTAAAGATTTTACTTTTAAATAGAAAGATACTATTATTCACGTATATAAAATGATTGTAAAACCTCATCTGGAACATGCGGGACAATTCTTGTCACGCTACATCGAAAATGACATTGTAATATTGAAACGCATCTAGAGTCGAGCAACGAAATCAATTCCTAACTTAGAAATAGATCGAACAAAGAAATGCTGAGGCACCTCAATTGATTTTTACAGAAAGATCGGCATCTGCGCGGCCAACTTATCAAATTATTTAAAATAATACGTGTGTTTACTAATATATGTTTTGACTCAAATTGTAAGCTAAATATCATTGCCGCAACTAAAAATAACGGCTTTAAACTTGTAAACAAAAGATTTAAACATTGCGATAGCGCAAAATTTATGTTCTTTTAAAATAACATAATAGTCAGAATTAGTTTAACTTAATGTAGTATTATACAGCTCAACCTACAGGGTATCCACAAAGCTCTTGGGCAATATACCTTATTATATGCCTTTAGAGACATAACAAACATAATAAGGGGGCCACTTTGTGTGTGCGTAATAAATAATCCTAAAACCTCATTATAGATGAAGAAAAGCTAACTTTAAAAAGACTGGGTTGGTGAAGGATCAACAAGAGACATTTTAAAAATAAAATGGTGACTTTGGAGATAAAAATGATGGTTCGGGAGGAAATCATTCATTCAGGTAACTAGTCTTTATTTAGGGAACATGGCCCGCGGCCGAATCAGGTATTTTATTTAATGTTGCTTTAATTCCAAAAGAAAATCAGCGATAGCATTTTTATCAGAAGGTTTGTGAGGAGAGGTCTATGAAAAACATGAACATTGTGGGGGAGTAGAAATTGTCTATATTTGATACGGATGGAGTAATGTACACTTTTTAATGGTAATTATAAAAAAAGCAATAGCAAGAAATCATATGATCAAAATACAATTGCACATACTAAAAAAAAAAATCATGCTTCCTTGATATTTTTAATGCTTTTTTTTCCTGTACTAACGACTGAAAAAGCCAATAAGCAGCGCTAACTTGAAATACAGGCAATAATTTGGGCGACAAAATTATAGCCAAAAAAATCAAAAGGAGACCTTTACAATTTTAAAAGCAGAGGTGGGTACAGTCAATTATTGATCGGAATTCATTAAATAATAGTTCGGTTTAACGCTATAGCGTTAACTTCCGTTACATTCTTAACGATTAACTGTACCCAACTCTGTCTAAAAAAGCTTTTAATACCATCTGTCATCATGGATGAAGTCTTTGTGGGTTGCTCGCTGTTGCTATTAAATTTTGGAGTAAATATGAACCATGTTTCGGAGTGTGGTAGTGAACTGAATGTTAACGAAAACAATAAATTTCTACTACATCTCCACCACAATTTTCTGTAGATAAAATGCATTTTTCTGACGATTTAGGGGGCCAAGAACGTGATTATTATCTTCATTACCTTCTCAATTCTTTTAATTTCTCGTATAAATGGTTTTACTTCAGTTTGATTTCATTATATTCAAAGCCTACTTTAATATTAGGGGATTCTACCCATACAGATACCGATTTTATTTAATAAACTCGTAGCATTGTCAAATTGAAAGCCTACCATTAGATTTTCAACTGAATACTAGAGCTAATGGTAGACTCTCCATTTGGCAAGAATAACAGTTGATTAAAAATAATAAAAGAGAGTAGGGGATAGAATCCCCTACCATTAAAAAGGGTATGAGAGCTTTACCCCCATTTAGAATATAATCACCTTAGGTCAAAATTCACACTTTCATTGGGGTTGCAGTGAGATAAGAAAGTAGAAATGAAGAATAGAAATCGTATTAACATCTTTGCCAACAAATTGGCAACACCTTTAGTACTAAATCTACTTCTACGACATATTAAATTTTATTACTGCGGATAGACTTTTGGATCACCATGTAAGAACTGTAAGAAGTTTTGAGAGTCGTCTAAGCCAATACAGTGTGAACTTTACCTAATATGTATATAGCTAGATGCGATTTAAAATTGGTGTCCATTCTTTATGTTACGATATATGTACATGTATTTTTTTGTTCGTATATCGGAAATATATATGTATATATATATATATATATATATATATATATATATATATATATATATATATATATATATATATATATATATATATATATATATGAATTTACCTTTATAATGATGAAAACACGAGTAATTACTCTATTTCAGAAGAAAGATAAAAAGGTAATAATTTGAAAGGTCGGTGAAGCTTTAGAAAACCTACGCCGTGATTTTGGAGTAAAAAAACATTACTAATGGTGTTTTTAGGCAATCTAATCATCATTTACGGCTTCGGTTAGGCGCGGAAAATACTTATTTTTAAGATACTAGCACTCTGAGTACGGCTCTATTTGCAGTGATACTGTCTTAAAAATAATTGTTTTCCGTGCGCAAACGAAGCCGCAAATGATGACTAAAATGCTCCAAACAACCATTAGTACTGTTTTTACGTACTTATACTACTTACTATTTATTTATAGATTATTCACGTATGCGTTTGGTATATGCAGAGGAATGGAGAGCTCCGCCCCCCATGCTCGCGTCTCAGGAAAAAATAATACAACGAAACCTAATCTAAAACATCTAGTAATATTAACAATTCGAAAGCCTAGCATTAGGTTTGAATCCAAAGACAAGCCAAAGTTACTCTTTAGTGCTGGGGTGTTATAATCAAGCTGCGCCTCGTTCCCACAACTGTCGCAACGCTTGGCTTTCAAAGTGAGGCCATAAGCTAGATAAAAGTCTATAAAATTGATCAAGGAATTATGAAAGGTGTGGCAAAAGCCACACGACTCCTGCACGAACGTTAGACACTGGGGGTTTTGACGTTACAATCGAAAGCAGTGCTGTTATAAGTGCTTCCCTCCGGGGTTTACCAATGTGTAAAATTCACGGTTTCTGGACACATCAGTAGAAGGTAAGGCAAACTTATTTTAATTTCAATATTAACCCCATCAATGCGTAATATCTAAAAAAATATGTGTTTTCCGCGTCAAAACGCAACCCTATATGACGATTGGAATGCCTAAAATGACCATTAGTACTTTTTTTTACAATACTAAAAATACGGCGTATGTTTTCTGAAGTTTAACCGAAATGTCAATTTTCTTGATTTATTAAATTTATTAAAATAGGAAATATTTTTCTTCGGTCAAATTCTTGAATGGTATAAATTAATTATTGCTGATAGACCATAAATCAATGGAACCAAAACATCGTTACAATGGCCATGGTAGATTCGTTACATATATAATTCATAGAATACTTTGATATTTATTTTCAATTAAACTTTAATATATAGCGATTTTATGAAATAAAAATCAATGAACACAGAATAAAAAATATGGTTGTAATCATCATTCAGGTTGAGGCAATACAACGATTTTGCAACTTTTTAGTGAACTAAAAATTACTTTACCTTTATTTTCGAGACGATGTGGCGATAAGAAAGTTCTAGA
This sequence comes from Ceratothoa steindachneri, assembly GCA_963969495.1. Taxonomy (NCBI): domain Eukaryota; kingdom Metazoa; phylum Arthropoda; class Malacostraca; order Isopoda; family Cymothoidae; genus Ceratothoa; species Ceratothoa steindachneri. The sequence continues at coordinate 132,304,007 of OZ018325.1, forward strand.
AGGGTTACCGGGTTACCTACTAATGCATAAATGACGGAACAACTTTCTTAACGTCTGTGACACGACCAGCCAGAAATTGAGCAACAGAAATACTCAAACTCTGAAAGCGAACTGGCAAAATTTCTCGTGGGCTAATCTATTTATAAGCGAACACGAGCAGTCTTCAAAGAAAATGTAGCTAGGATATTTGGAAACTAATTTGTGATTTTTTTCTAGGCTTATCACCTTCACGCATGCACGTCATAAACACACTTACACATCGGCACCCGCACAGATTTTTTTTCGAAATAATGCATATAAATGTCCAGTGTTAAATCATATCTACGTGGACAAGATTAGTTAAAGATTTTGAAGCAACGCAATCACGGAAGGTTTGCTTGTATCATTTATATGCACACACGTAATCTGGACTACGACTTTGCTTAGTAGAAATACCAATTCTGATTTGAGGAGTGTGGTTAATCGCCGGATGGAGTTCCGTGGTTTGTATCTCACGTGTATGTGTTCTGCCTAAATAATCGTAAGGATGAATTGTATTAAAAAGATAAAACAAAAAAAAACCCAGTGTTATATTAACTCGTCTTAAATTGAGCACTTTTATTTATAACATATCTTTCGTTAAAGGTGTTAGGGTAAGATTTTTTTCACACTTCTTAAAAGAGCATGAGAGGGTTAGAGGAACGCGCAACCTTCGTCTATCTTTATATACAATTCAAAGATTGTGTATATTTATGTCCAGGAGGTGATCGCTGGAAGGCCGTACAATATAGCAGCAAGAATCTCCACCAGCCGACCAAGCCAAAGAACAGAGTCTTGGCTAATAGACTATTTTTTTGACCACATTTCCCGAACATTTGGCCTCCTAACTCCATAGGCTAAAACCCCATGGACTAGGTTTATATATATATATATATATATATATATATATATATATATATATATATATATATATATATATATATATATATATGTGTGTGTGTGTGTGTGTGTTTGTGTGTGTGCAAAAAGTAAACCACTGTATCAGGGCATAAAGTTTATTAATACGGGACTAGTTTAGATATGTAATTTATCATATCAACTTCAGCTGTAAACTAAGAAAAAATGGCAAAAACTCTCAAATTATTCGAATATCGAGCAACGGACCACCGACATTAATCTGGGGGCGTTAATTTAAGGTCATTAACAACATCTTTTAGGATTAGGTTTAACACATTAGGTTTATAAGTTATATTCGGAAAAGTTAACCAATTTACTTAGTGACTCAAAGACATAGAAGAAGTAATTTTAAAATGCATTAAGTGATAAAACGAATTCTTTTAAAAAATTTTACACGTCTTAAAAAGAACCACTCACGACCTCCTTTAAGGCTTCAAACCTATCAATCTATTCCTTCCTCGCATATATGGATTACTGAAAACCCACAAAATTGGAATCCACCTCCGTCTTATTATATCGTGCATTGGCTCACTTGCATATAAGCTCTCTGAATGGCTGGCGCGTCTATATTCTCTGACGCAGTGGGATTAAAGTCATCCCATATAATTCATTACTATGATTCTATTGTGAAATTTAGAAATATCAACATCAAAGATAGTCGCCTTGTCAGTTTCAGCTTTTTATGGAGCCCTCCAAGTTATAGCGAATAAATTAAATAACCCCATATTAAACCTGAAAATTACTTAAAAAACAAAAATGGTCAAGCTAGTTAAACTTCATGTTACTGATAATGTATTCAGCAGCAAACTGGAGTTTCTTTGACAAAAATGCAACCTTAGAATAGGTAGCGACCTAAGCAAGTTTTCCATGATACTAAGTTAGGTGGAATCGTAATGTCTGATTCTGATGCTGAGGTTTTATAAAATGAATTGACCAAACTGATTCAATAGGAAGATAAATGGAACATGGCATTTGACATAAGCTAGTGTAATGTACTTAGTATTGGTAGATGTAATCCTATGAAAAATTATAAACTGAATAGGAGGGTTTTATCAAGGTCAGAATACAAAATAACATCGTAACAATTAGACCGATTCTAACGAAATTTGAAACCCATATGTTGTTTTACATTCTCTTTCGGGTGATATAATTGACACCATCCTCACAAGGTTATTCTTGGAACTATTGAAGTTTTGAAGGTCGTCATGTTGTATGGTGATATGGTTAAGTCAGAATAATTGAGAGCACGCGACCTAGGTCTGTTGACCTGTTTTGATAAAGGTTAGCTCGATATTCTACCAGGCTGAACACAAAAGCTTAGGTGCAAAAATTAACTGTTTGTCCCTCCATTCCATATTCTCCCGGGCTGAATGGTCCAAACATTTGCTTTAATTTTAGATTAAAAGGTTATTTGCTACCTCATTCTATTTGGTTAGATCCTCACCTCTGCAGGGCTTTTTTAGCAATTAGTAAAAACATTTTTCCCAAGAAATATTATTCCGTTTATCTTCTCTTTCATTGTTATATATATATATATATATATATATATATATATATATATATATATATATATATATATATATATATATATATACAAGCAGAGATATTCGTCGTAACTTGGCTAAAATTGCGTTTGGAAATAAAGTAAGACGGCATAAAAATTCCTATCGAAAATAAATACAGATGCGCATTGTTTAAAATTCTTATAATGGACACCTGTGATCATTATTATTATTTTTATTTTGAAGACATAATCATTAGAGGTGCGCACTCTCCATATCATATAATATATTTAAAATAATTAAACATTTCACCGCGAGCGACCGGAAATTTACGCTCACGCGTGATTGACTGTTAGTTATGAGTTAAACACATTGTGGCCACAGAAACAGATCAAGGGTCTTAGCTATAGCTTGATATTTTAAGAATGATATGGGGGAGATTAGGGAAGAGGTCCATAACCATCAAATATAACCAATTTTAACAACCCAACCTAACTTATGACACACGTTAATCAGTTCAAAAGGTCATTAAAAACAACATAACAGTGCAAGTTTCCTCAGTTCAAAACTGTACATTTGAGCTGCAATTAAACACAATCAAATCCGGCTCTCCTGCAAGTAATGTATAAATTCTTATGAAATTTAGAATGATAGTTTTTAATATTGTTTCAATCTCAGAAAAACCACAATGAGGTCTATTTGGGAACGGGCTCCCAACGATTCCTTCATTCGGGCAACCTTTGCAGCTAAACTGATGCCAAACATATCGTTTTACTTTCCCTTGGACCACATCAGCGAGGCCAAGAGGGGTATCCTAACGACTCGGTGTGTCAGGATTCCCATACAGTTTTACAGGATTTCTCCTATGGAAGGTTCCTTCTGTACCACTGACCACAACAGCAGAAATAACTCTAAAGACAGTAGTTACCACCACAGCAAACGTGGCAAAGCGTTCGCGTATTCATCAATCCTTGCAACACACGCAATTCCTTCTGGTACATACGGATGAAAACATTATTCAATTATTGCTTCTGAGTGTAAAGACATCAAACTCCGTGACAGCTTTAAGGTTATAATTCTAATACGACTGTCATAAATCCTCTCAAATAATCGCTTAATGAATCACATTTGTGGGGCGGTAAATTAATGCGGAGGGGGGGGGGTCCTTTGTTTTGTCCACTTGGGTAAATGTTTGTCGTAGAGGATTTCTCTCATTTTATGTTTATATTTATAGTTATTTATAGTTATATTATATGTTTATATTTATAGTTAGCGCACACAAAATGATAAGTGAATTGTAGAAGGAACTGTGCCGATCTTAAAAACGATGTTTTAGATTTATAAGACAAATGTCTTAATTATGTTAGACCCCATTTGACCGTTAAAGGATGTTTGCTCCTAAGGAATTTATTTATTTATTTACTAAATTAACTGTAGAGGTCAGAAATACAGTATATAAAAGTATGTAGTGAAATTAAGCACTTTAAAACTGGCTGCAATTGCATAGGATGAAGAGGCAGGATAGGATTTTTTCGAATTTATACAAAATCCAACGAAGGCATCTACTACAGAAAGTTTGTAAGGAGAGATAATACAGAAATGGTGAAGATAGAGGGAGTAAAAAATTGTGGAAGATCTATACCCTTAGATCTCACTATCGGTATTCGGGCCAGGTTGGCACACGAGCTTCCAAATGTCACCTGATATCCCGTTGAAGCTGACAAAGCCAGAAATTACTCGAAGAGCTATGGCTGGGAAAGAGCGCACAACTCTCCCAACGTCCGGTCATTCAAATGGAGAGAAAGAGGGAAGAGAGGAGATATAGGACACACACTCGTGTAACGAACAAGCAACGAATGACATTATGTTACCCAAATCCAACGGTGTTAAACTATATTATTAACTGGTAGTATTGGGATGGGGCACCATGAAAGCATCTATTGTTGTTCCTGCATCCATACAACCCATAATTAAGATTATCCTTGCAAGAGCTTGCCTAATGTTGCCTCCACCGCACAAAAGGGGTTAAATATAGGATAATCACCATGCTGCATATAAAATATGAAGGCTTGAGCCCACTCCATATAGTCCGAACACACAAATTAGGTGTTTTTCTTAGATTCATTGGGTTATGCTCTCTCAAAATATTTTCCCTTCCCTTAACTTCACCAATATCATTGCTAACTTCCCATCACAATCTTTCTTCAGTCGTTGTTTTACTTCTTATAATAATAATTATTATTATTACTGAAAGATTTCCGTCATTTTTACGCACGAGTAAATGGTACTAATGCTATTAATAGTTGCCTTTAAATCCCGAGAAAACAGACAATGGTCAGTTAATTGCTATTAAAAAATAATGACTCGGGAAAGCCCATTAAGTCCTTAAACTGAGAAGAAAATATGTCGTTTATGGTTGAAATTTTTGCCATTCGAAAGAGTAGATATGGCCAAAAAGAGGATTTCAAGAGTTGTTATCATTATGATAATGATTATTATTACTATACTTGTTTTATGGTTAATATTTGAGTCACTAAATTATATGCCAATAATGGTTCTCTATCTTTTTTTACTTTTCTTGGGGTGTATTGCCCTCTTTCACCCTTAATTAGGTATATCCATATATTGGAGACGGAGAATAGGTACTAGAAGAAAATATGTATAAAAGGCCAGAAAAATGAACAGAAACAATGGTTATAGGTTGAAAGAACTAGTAGTGACTCATTAACTCTACATAAATGGAATAGGAGAGAGATAAGAAAACTATGAGGAAAGGAATTCACATCAAACTTCAAAATTAGAGTTTGAACTCCATTACGCGACTCGATTCCCACTGGGCTCAATCTGAAAATAGGAAGGTGAGTGACAATGGTGCAACGTAAATTACCTTCGCGTTCTTGGTCTCTCTAACTGACATCTGAGCCTTCACAAAAGACATAAAAACAACAGCCTTTGAACACGTGAGCCTTCAGCCATCAAATAAAGCGTTGTATATTCAACCATTGCATTAGTTATATTTTAAGATCAGTTAATTAATCCTCACCTTTTAAAAATTATTTTGACTAAATCCAGGATATAAATGCTCGCTATTTTTTTTCCTCTTCATATGGCATTGAAACGCACTGACCTTTAGTTTTAGGCGGCACGTTTATAAGGGAAGAAATTTAGATATAATGATTGGCCTCTAGGCAACAGTTCTATGGAGTGTGAAGAGAGAGAGAGAGTGGAGGGAGGAATCTTATCGAGTATATTCTTTATTCCGAGGGTTTGTGGTCGGAATAAAGTCTTTGTTCTTTATCATTCGCTTCTCTCCCTAAATTTTGATATGTAAATGTGGTTATCAAAGGCCGTAGAATTCTAATAAGAGGTGATTGGGGATATTTTGAGATAAATTGTGATTGCGGCATATAATTCTTACTGAATTTTTCACCATCTCCTCCAATCTATGCAAGCACTTAAGTACAGAGGAGATAAATTTAAACCTTGGAGATAATCAGACTGATACTGAAATTTGGGTTTATTTTTTCACTATCTCTTTTTTTTAATCTCGTGACAGAAGGAGATCGCTATACTTTAGAATCTTTGTCATTAAATATGTAATATTTAAGATCATTTTCAAAGTTTGATTTCTATCTACCTACATATTAAGCTGAATAAAGCTGGCTTTGTCATTAGCTTTACTTTTAATTACCATCAGTGGCAGTTCAAAATGCAGAGAGTAATGAACACGATCTTCATATGATTAAAGATAAATAATGGCGAAATAACAAAATCAATTCGTAATTGCATGTATTCATTCGTTCAGTCAATTTATTCAATCAGTGAAAACACTTAGTTTAGTTCTATTAATAATAATAATAATAATAATAATAATACTAATAATAATAATAGGTATTTATAATGCGCTCTTCAGGGCTGTTAGCCCTTCCAGAGCGCAGGTTGTGTAGCGAGTGTAGAGAAAGTTTACAGGGGAGAGAAGGCAATTCTGAAGAGATGAGTCTTCAGGAAACGTTCAAAAGTAGCAAGGGAGGGAGAGGAGAAGAATTTGGCAGGAGGAGCATTCCAGAGTCTAGGAGCACAAACTGAGAAGAAAAGGTCACCCATCGAGCAGAGAACAGAACTAGGAGTGTTCAGGATGGGAGCGAGGTTAGACCGGAGTGCCCGAGGAGTTTGATAACGGGAGAGGGCAGACGAGAGATAAGGTGGAGCCTCGAGGTTTAAGGCCTTGTAGGTGATGAAAAGAATTTTATAGTAGGTACGGGAGCAAATAGGTAACCAGTATAGCTCCTGTAAGAGAGGGATCGAAGGAGAGACCCGGGGGCAGCGAAGGAGGAGCCGGGCAGCATAGTTTTTAACTAGTTGTAGGGGGCGAAATGACGAAGAAGGGAGATTCACTAGAAGAGCATTGCAGTAGTTTAAGCGTGAGGTGACGAAGTGTGAGGTTGTCGTAATTTATCAGATTTTATTGTTTCGCAAAGGCAAAAGGCAAATCAATTTCTGCTCATTAAGGAGTACCTTCCTCTCTTTTTATCACGATGAATGTTACGAAAATGCTATTAACTAATTGATGCTAAAGAAGCGGCATCGTGAGCCACATTATGCAATTACTTTAATAAAAATTTCCAGGACATCCCTCTAATGAATATCACAAACATGCTAAACCATCAATATTACCCTTTATACTCTTGGTTATATGGTTTGATCTGTGAAAAACACTTTATAATCTGGTTATATTAAAACCTTATCTTAATATCGTTATTAGTGGAGAAGGGCTTTAGTTTGGAAAGTTGTGGGGCAGAAGGTAATATAATAAATGTTTTGGTGGAAGCATCATTGGTGTTATTAGAGCAATAATAAATCCGTATAGCTCAAATAACACCAAAATCGCTTCCCCCAAAAGATGTATTATATTAAACTTTGCTACACAATTTTTCAAACTAAAGGACTTCGCCACTAATAACAATATTAAAAAAGGGTTTAAATATAACCACACTATGATAAAAGTGTTTATCAAAGAACAAACCATGTAACCAAAAGTTTGGAGTGTACCTTATTCTATGTAGCAATTTCAATAAATCTTATGTAGGGGAAACTGGAAACAAATAAGGGCATATATTCACATCGGGGGTGATATAAGAAGAGGAAGTTTAACTTCTAGTTTGTCCTACCACGCGAGTAATTGTGATCCCCAAATTTATTTTAATAATGATAAACTAGTCTATAAGTCTGATAATTATTTCAAAAGACGTATAATTAAGCCAATATGGATAAAAAAATTACAATATGTCTGAGGGTTCATTCGAATTTAACAAAGTTATTCAAAATCCTCGCGGCGCCAAACTTACTTCGAAAATCGTCCCAAATGTGACTGTTCTCTAATCTATGCTTTCCTTTGTTCCCCCGACCCTCCCTTTCCTGGGATCCTTCTCCATCCCCTCCTATATATAAAGCATTTGTGTGTCCAGTCTTTCATTGTACAGTTGAAGATGGAAGTAGATACCGAAACTAGTCCTGTAATGTATTAGGTTGAGGAATAGGTTCTTGCGTTTTTTAACGTTGTGTTGATTTAGGTTTTGTTGACGTGATTTTTCCACATATTACGAAACAATAATAAATAATGAGAGCAAAATTTTCAATGGTTAGGCTACGTCTCTTAACAGGGTAGCCTATCAGGCTTTTGCTTAGGCTACGTCTTGAAGTTGAATAATAAGTCATTGCGGTTTATTTAAAAGTTGTGTTAATTTAATTTCGGTTCTGTACCCTCCAAATGGAATGTCAAGTTGAAATAAAGGTGCATTTTCGACACTTATTGTTATTAATTTTCAATCGAGATGGAAACAATACAAACGCTGTGTACGGAGAAAATGCTTTCTTTATCAGAAAAGACAGCTCAATGGTTGTTTTCACGTTTCAAAAACGTTCATTTCAATCTTAATGACGAATAACGTTCTGGTCGCCCGATTAAGTTGAATGAAGATCGATTGAACGACCTTCTTCATGAAAATCCTCGTCAATCGACTAGAGAATTGGCTGTACAATTGGCGTGTGATCAGAAAACTATAGTAAATCACCTTCATTTAATGGGCAAAGTTAAAAAACTCGGTGCATGGGTTCCGCACGCTTTGAGCGAAAGCAACAAACTTCAACGCTCCACGATTGCCACAGGTTTGCTTGCTCGTCACGAGGCTACTCGTGGATATAAGGACAGATTTCTTCACTGTATCATCACTGGCAACGAAAAGTGGTGTGTTTATGTCACCATGAACCATCGAAAACAATGGCTTAGCTCCAATAAAAAAACACTTTCGCGATCAAAACAAGGACTTCATCGGCGAAAAACGATGTTGTGTGTGTGGTGGGATTGTAAAGGCATCATTCTGTATGAGTTCCTTGCGAATAACGAGTTTGTCAATGCAGAAATGTATGGACTCGCCGAAGCTATTCGTGAAAAGCGACCTCATCGACGTCATGGAGTCCTTCTGCAACACGACAATGCTCGTCTTCACATTGCTAATATGACAAAAGACGCCATCCAAACGATTAATTGGGAAATCCTGCTGTATCCTCCATATTCGCCAGACTTGGCTCCATCGGATTTCCATCTGTCCCGATCGCTCTCTAACAATTTGCGCGGCGTTTCGTTCAATACTGATGGGGAATTAAGAACCTTGTTAGACGAATTCTTGAGTCAAAATCCAGATATTTTTATTGCAGAGGCATCGAAAGACTAGTTGAACGTTGGGAAGAAATCGTAAATAACAACGGAGAATGCATTATTTATTAAATTGCATATTGTTTTCAATTAAAAATGAAGTTTTATTAAAATTGTTAATGGTAATGAATAAATTTGATAAAACCGAAAGAAATTATTCTTCAACCCAATAATAAACTGATTCTAATCATAAACATACGTGAACTTAAGTGTAGAGCAACCCACGATGGAAATAGAAACCAAGAATGCACCCATGTACTTTTTCTTTTAGCTCTTGCCCTGTGGTGATACTTGAATAAAAATGAAGGCAGAGTGCATTCGTTGTTTCTATTCGAATCGTGGTAATAAGGAATGGCACTCGCCGAAGAAAGAGAGACGTGAGTGTTGAAGGAGGGACTAGGGAACCCCTTTAGGGCCCGGAACAATGGAGCAACATTAGGAACGGCCATGGTGTAGTTTTTCTATGGAAAAGAGACGGTTTAGTTCACATTACTAGTGGGTGGGAAGAGATAAGAAAAGAGCCAGTGTGATAACGACCAGGGAATTTAGGTGAAGTTATATGAAGAGAACGTGGAAATCTCAGACACATACACCCGTCATGTAATGTGAAATCAGTTAGAGAAATGCAGGGGAAGGCGAGATTCTACTGCGGGCAGAGTTGTTTAGTCGAAGGGTTTGAGGGGATAGGTCGAGAGCGTCGGAAACTGAGAAGCCTAGGTGGAAACACACTTACCACCACACGTGAAAATCGACCAGTCGCGCGAATATACGGGATGTTCTCCAGTGAGAGACAAGACAAGTGTTTTTCTAGTAGAAGGGGCACGGGCTTTTTTGTTTGTAATAATTAAAAATCACATGATGCATGATATATAGATGTATTTAAAGTCCCCTCCGAAATGGAAATTGGTAACACAACCCGGAAAAACACTAAGGAGAATATTACATATACTAATGAAAGCTTAAGAAGGATAAAAACCTACACTTCGTTATTCCAAAGGTTTCTTGATTCAACGTTTCTTAGGGTTGAGGATGGTAGCTCTGGCAATAAACGTCTTGGTCATATAAGCGATGAGCGCTTGATGACACAGCTTCAAATCCAACTTCTCTATTTATTTTCATATAATGGTTAAAATAGTTTGCCCTATCTTTCCGTTCTCTACATCTCCCATTTTCCTTCTTAAGCTTTCATTGGTACATGTAATATTCTCCTTAGCGTTTTTCCGGGTTGTGTTACCAATTTCCATTTTCCTTGGGCCTTTAAATACATCTATATATCACGCGTCATATGATTTTCGATTAATATATATATATATATATATATATATATATATATATATATATATATATATATATATATATATATATATATATATATATATATTCGATCTGACACACGTGAATTTAAATTCAACAAAACCCTTTGCGAAAACCGAAATGAAGAAATTACGCCCAAGCGCTTCTTTTTTTTTTTAAATATCTTGAAATTGCAGTTGAAAGAATTATGAGACTTAGAAATACGAGATTAGTCAAACTCGGATAGAGAAACAAGTTCAGTCAAACGAGGTAAAAAACGAATAACGAACGATAATTTAAAATGGTCTAAAATATATTCACATAAATATCATATATATATTCGCATACATACATATACGAGGGGTCTTCAAAATGTTCGTAGAAAACAAATATTACGAGAAAATGGGATACACACTGAAAAAATTAATTACATTATTTAAACTTCTACCAATGTGCTCTTAGTCAAATAGACAGACATTGATTTGATTCATTTTGAATGATATGGCAGCACTTTAAATTTGGACCCTGTAGTGATAACGTTGATTCCTATCAAAGTTGAGGCAAGGACAAACTTTATATTTCGGGTCAAGCTTTGTTGGCGGAAAAGTGAGATTATTCATGATTTAATAAATATTTATGGAGATAGTAAAACCCACCAGTCCCCCCCTCCTCTACGAAAATCTACCTTTTATAAATGGATAAATCGCTTTGTGGATAAAAGACAGGGGGTTGAAGAGACATTCGCAGTGGCAAACGATCAACATCAGTAAGGGAAGAAAATACCAATCGTGGGCAGGCATTAATAGAAGAGGACCGTCGATTAACAGGTAAATTATAGCAGGGACATGGAACATATCTGCAGGTTCAGTTTATTCCATCTTGGTCAAGGTACTTAAGTTTAATAGGCTTTCTGCTCGATTGGTGCCAAAATTGTTGCTCGAAGATAAGCCTGAGAAGAAATCTACTCGTTCACTGCAAATTTTGATCAAGTGAATTGAAAACCCCGACGAAATTTTGGAAGGAACTGTAACCGTGGATGAGACTAGGATTTATCAATATGATCACAAAGACAAAGAACAGTCTAAACAATGGTTACCAAAAGATATATGAGGAAAGGTGACCAGTATTATTTGGATGACAAGGTAAGATACTTACTGACTTACTCGATGGGCGAAAAAAACCTCAATACTACCTATTACAAAAGTGTTTTGAGAAAACTGTAAAAGGATATAGTGGAGCATTTCGTTTGGAGTTGATATCACACCCTTGTACAGTCCTAACGCACCCCCATCAGACTTTTTTCAAACCTTCAAAAAAGCATGAAAGGAGCTCGTTTTTTTCTGTTAATTGTTAAAAGAGCTGTTTTAACTTCGTTTAATTTTAAGTCCTCAGTTTTATAAAAATGGTTTAAATGGATGGTATCATTGTTTGGAAAAGTGTTTTGACCTCAATGGAGGTCACGTTGAAAATTAAATTTATGCCTCGTTTTGTTTTAATTTTATTCCATTTTTTCTGCGAACTTTCTTGAAGACCCCCTCGCTCGCGTTAACTTTCGGGTATCCCTTCCTCTTTGTCAAACAAGGGATAAGCCCTCTCCCTTGTGTTGACTGCGAACTGGACTTTTATCCGCTCTACTCCTTCCCCTTTGTATTTATTTAGTGTGTATTTATCATTTTGCTTAAACATGTCATTTGTGTCTTCTTGTTGTCTTCCACCTTATTCCTACTACCACTAACTTACTGGGGGCTTATGCCTTCCCGCATGTTGACCGTGCGTGGAAATGGAGCTTCCCTCCTAAGTCCAAACCTGAGGTAGCAACATATTTCTTTGGCGGGAGGAGGGTGGTTGCTCCCCAACGGGAAGCCGAGTTGGCTCTGCCTGGTCAATCAATACGTTAATCAGGGACTTGTCGCACGTAGGCTTAAGGGGACAATCGGCAGCTGTGATCCTTGCACACCATTGATCCGATGGTGCCGTCTAAGCCACTTGTGGTTACTGCAGTATACAAAGCGTGGTATCACTGAGGCCATTGGGAGACGAGTCCTTTTCTCGCCAGCATATTGCGTCCACATTTAGAATTCAGTGTAGGGTAGTGCACCCTCCTGGGAAAGTAAAAGTATATTTAGTTTATTGATAAACATACTTAACACAAATTCCAAGAAATTTACAGTTTCTGGTCCTCGCGATACTGGATCTCGTTCAGCCCCAACTTCACATATGCCAATCTATTCTCAAGTGAGATGATCCAAAAATTCGATTACCACCTGTTCTTTGTCCTCCGCTCAGATTGTGATTTTTCCCTTTCGAAAGTTTGTTTTTGAATTTAGTTGACTTCGATAAGCGTTTCGTCGAATCACGTCGTATGTGGTCCCTTAATAGTGGTAACCGTATTTGGAGGTTGCCTCCTGCGTCTAACATGATAAAGTTAAGAATCTTAAGTATCTCCGCCTACCCTGCCTATAATTGGGTAAAGGGTGTGAAACGCTTTAATGAGTTTAAATATTACAATCTCAATAGGATGCAATCGAAGCTTGAAGAACAACGTGTTATCGATGTCCAAAGTAAAGTCCAAACTGTTAATGGTGTCATAATTAATACAGGTAGGCTATTCCTAACTTTTGAACGGCAGCAGTTGCCTACTCACGTGAAAACGGGATACTTAACATCCCTATAAGTTAATACGTTAATAATAATCCCAGAACATGCTTCGACTGCCCCATGTTTGGCCATATCAGCGAAAATTGGGGACATCATGAATATGTTTGCGTAGATTGACTCTTTTATCATAGCAAATCTTGTGACCACCATAAAATATGCACTAACTGTGGAGAATCACAAAGTGCTTCGTTATCTTCTTGTTTTGTCTTTCTCTTTGAAAAAAGGCTCTGCCAGTCCACCATATGTAAGCACAAAGTTCCCATTCGTGAAGCTCGTAGTATGGCTCGCAAGGAAATTGTTTCAAACGGTGTCCGCTTCTCGGGCGTCCTCCTAAGGGTTACTTCCTAGTAACCCTAGAGAACCGTTCATTCCACATGCTTTGGAGTTTTAAAGTTTTTAACTCACTTTCACCTCATGGTGAGTTAATTACAATTTTCAATATGCTTACCTCTACGTATTATGCTCCAGGGATGCGGTGCGTGTTTTTATTTCTAGGTTTTATTCCATATGTTCACTTTATGGTGCCCTTGGTGAGGGTCTTACGCGTACTTCTTAATTTTAGGTTATTTTAAAGTAAGAGAGGCACTTTGTGGCGTTTGGCTATGTAACCACCAGGGTCGTTTTATTAAATCGATTTTGAAAGTTACACCCAATGTTCATTTTTATCACGGACACGACATGTTGTACCAAGTGTAAACAGATTCTTTTAGTTGCGTAAACTTATCTCTATGTTGCCATGGTTGCCTTTCCGAATTTGAATGTAAAGCACTTGCAGTTTTACATGGCAGTAGCCACTTCCTAAATATGCTGCGGACCGCGGTGTCTGAGCCTAGTCGCCCCCCCCCCCTTCCTTCCAAGGAGTTAGTACATGGCGAGAGCCGATTGAGTAAAATTAGATGGTTTATTTCACGAATGCTTCCAATGACGACCTCTTAGACAGTGACAGCATGTCGTTATTTCACATCTCTCATGATTGAGGCTGCGGAATCTGTGGTTGTAAGAATGGGCTCAGTGCTCAGGAAGAAGACGATCGTTTGATTGAATGGGGAGTTTAAAGTGCGGTAAACATACGTCAGACCGCTCATGCGCGATATCGTCGATTCTACCTGCTCCCAATCGTATCGATAGGAACCATGTCCGAGCAATTAGCCAGCGTATTCATGCCAGGCTTACGATGTGATGGAGGAAATGCGTTTCCTCCATGACTTCATCTTTAATCACACATATCTGGAAAAGAATCAACAAGAAAGGGGCAAGTACGCTGGTTGTAACACTCCTGATCTGGAGGTTGGTGTTTCCATACGTTGCGATCCTGTACGTGTCCAGGATATTCTTGCTCCCTCTTTTGCGGTCGTGAGCGAAGCCGGTAAGTTTCGCCGCCTTAAGGTTCAGCAGGTAAAGATCTCTTTGAATTTCTTAGACCTTTCAGACCGCCCCCATAATCGCCTCTTAACCACTGAGCAACTTCATTCATGCGGCTCTAAATATTGTTCAATCTCCGAGTCTAATGATGTCCTTTATAATTTACTTCAGTAACTTCGTCCACATTCAGTCCTTTTTGCTCGATGTCTTCAACTGGATTTGGGTGCAGGTGTGCAGGGTGTAGGAGTCATACCCCTCGGACTGGAAGACAGCTATCGTTTTGCCTTTTCCTTAGCCCTGGAAGGATAGTCAATCACCAGCATACTAGTGGCCCATTTTCCTGACATGTATAGCAAACTCATGGGAAAGTTGGTTAACGCCAGGTTATTGTGGTATTTAGAGAACCAAAACCTAGTGACACCTTTCCAATCTTTTTTTGCAAGAAGCAAAGTGCCACTGACATTTTTATTAGGCTGAAGGGCACTCTAATGGAAGCCTTCGCTCGAAGACGTCCTGGCCGTATACTTCAAGATTGAGATTACTATGTACGCTTCATGGTGGCATGACATCCTACTTCAGCTATATGATTGGACTTTGCGAGAATCCTTACCCAGCTTTATCCAAAGTTTCTTATTTATCCATCAATCATGTGTTAGAGTTTGCTCCTTGACTTCTGGACTTCACTTTCAAGAGGAAGGGGGCCCCTCAGGGTAGCCTTAAGTGTTATCCGCTTTGTTATTGCCATAGATAGTTTAGTTTCTTCGCTCCCTAAAGGAGTGTCGACCATGTTGTTTTTTGACGACCTGCCTTCCGCCATTCACCACCTTTAGATGGTTATTGACGGCGTAGACAACCAGGCGGTGCTTAAGAGATTTATATTTTTCCTCACTAAGAACAAGGCTATGCACTTTTGTCGATTGAGAGGTGCTCAGGAACCCCACCCTCTATTCTTGCAAAACACGTGATAGATTATGTATGTATCGGAGTTCCATTTCTTGTGTCTCTACTTTCGGGATCTGAAGCGGACATGTTTACAAGCGATGGATCTTTAAAAAACGCTCTCATACACATCTCAGGGTGGTGTTAGAAGGATCAATTGTAAATTATACTCCTATCTTGTCCAGTTTGATCTCGAATATGGGTGAGAGGGGTACTTTTCGGCCTGGTTTTCGTCCCTACGCATGTTGAATCTTGCGCCTAATCTTGGTATTCGAATATGCAACACTGATTTTCGAAATCACCCCCCCCCCTTATGATCGTTTTTAGATTTATCTTCGGTACGTCCCCCGTATTCAACAACTTACATTGAAAGTTTACAAGAGTGTCTTTGCAACAAGGTCAGTGCCCGATTTTGATAATCTCCGAATATGCCCAGGCCTTTGGCTCTTAGAATGGCTAACCACGTCAAGGCATGAATCTACCCAACCTTGTCTGCCCTTTTACATCCAACGAGATGGGTTTTTCCTCCCCCGTTTATCTGAACTGTTTTGTGAAATATGGAAAGCCCCTCTGTTGGCCCTTAAGTAACACGTAGCGTGTTTCTTATCAATATTTTGGCTCACCGTTTCCAATGTTATCTGTTCACGGATGGCTTCAAAACTGATTTCGGCGTGTGAGCGGCAGTTGCCTCCCCATAATTTATTCTCTCTGAGTCGTTGCCATGGGCGACATCGACTTTTGCCGCCGAACTTTTGCTATTTTTCCTGTCTCTCCCTATTTCATTACTCTGCCCTTAACCCATTTTACAATTTTTAGTCAGGCGGGGAGTGTACGTCAACTATTCGCTGTTCTAGCTCAGACCACTTCCTTGTTTTAAAAATTCAGTCTTGATTGTCCAAGAACTCTTCTCGTTGCCGGATAGTTTTGTTGGGTCCCTAGTCACGTTGGTGTCCCGGGTAATAAATGAGCAGTCCGCGCTGTTTGGGTGGTTGTTGCTCGAGACCCCATTGCGCTTTCTCTTCCCAGTAGGGATTTCTACACCTAAATTAAGGACTATTGTTTCTATGGAAATCGGAGTGTGATGGTTGATTGAGGAATAAGTTTCGCGGTATAAATCCATCTGCCCGACTATGGGCTAGTACCACCACTCTTCTTTGCCCCCTCCGGATTGTCTGCTCACACCTTACTCACGGGCATCTGCTGATCGCCGATGGCCCTCGGAATGCCTGCATTTGTCCCCTTTTCTATTCCTCACTTTCTTTTAATCTCTCCTACTTTGGGAGTACTTCGTTGTGAACTCTTTCATGGCCTATCATGCATCCCAGATGATGAGCGATTGGCCTTTATTTAGCGCTTTCATGACCTATCATGCATCCCAGATGATGAGCGATTGGCCTTTATTTAGCACTTTCATGACCTATCATGCATCCCAGAAGATGAGCGATTGACCTTTATTTAGCGCTTTCATGGCCTATTATGCATCCCAGATGATGAGCGATTGGCCTGTATTTTAGCGGAAGGTCTGTCCATTCGCTCAGGATCCCTTTTTAACTTTATAAGCCCTTCTGGGCCTTATATTAGTTTCTTTACCTTGGTCTGATTTATTTGTTAGCAGTCTCTTAAATAATATTGTTTTTTTGTATGTTTTTTGTTGTTGTTTATAGTCTAGCTTTAGTTTTTTCTATCCCTGCATCTTAACTCTCGGCCTTCCCCTAGACTCTAGAGCCTTTCACGTCACATTGCTAATAAAGTCCGTTTGGACTATTGCGACGATTTAGTCTGCCCCTTCATAATAATAACACATATACGAGGGGTGGTCAATAGGTTTTGCGAATCGGTAGGGTAAAACAGAGGAAGGGGGATGGCTGTTTGTGGGGGTGTTAGGACAAGTTATGACAATTCAGGACCTACAGCCGCACGCTCCTGCCTTGTCTAGTTTAGAAGCAGTAGCTGATCGCAGATCGTCAGTCACAAATTTTTCAACAATGGAAAAGGTTGAGCACCGCGCAGTGATCAAATTTTTGACCGAGGAAGGCAAGAATGCAAAAGAGATCCATGAACGCATGGTTGCAGTGTACACCGAGATCGCCCCTTCCTATGCAACCATTGCTCGCTGGAATAGGGAGTTCCGCCATGGTCGTGAGTCCCTTGAAGATAACCCCCGTCCAGAACGCCCGTTAGACGTGACCAACGAGGACAATGTGGCCCGTGTGGAGAGGAGGATCCTCGAAAATCGACGGGGAAAGGTCGAAGAAATCGAGCGAGAACTTGGAATATCACATAGAAATGTTATCAACATCATCCACGACAATTTGGGTCCCTAGAAACCTCACGCCCAATGATCGACTTCAACGTCGTCAAAGTCCAAAAGGCCAGAGTTGCACAAGCTGCCCTGCGCGAGTGTGGATTCGAGGAGCTCAACCATCATCCCCTCCCCTACAGTCCAGATTTGGCCCCTAGCGACTACTTTTTATTCCGCCAGCTCAAGGCTGCAGTGCGTGGACGCCGGTTTGGAGACGATGAAGATGTCCAGCTCGCCGTCCAGGATTGGATGGCGAGATCTCTGGTTGTCGGGAATTCGAAGCCTCAGGGACAAGTGGCACAAGTGCGTTGAAGTCGAGGGTAGTTATATTGAAAAATAATAAAACACTTTTCCTCATATCTCGTTTCCTTATATCCGAATTGCAAAACTTTTTGACCGCCCCTTGTACATACATACCCATATACATAAACTAAATTTAAAAGGTAAAAATTGTTAAACGTCATTCTAGTGAATGGATAAGGCCAGTTTTGTTTTATGCAAATCGTTTATCCATTTTAATTTGATTGCAAATATATTATAAGCTAAATTTATCTAATTAAAGAAATCCTGCAATTAAGTTTAGGTTTTTGTCTTTTGTATGTTTTATTATGGTTGATTCTACAATATTTTTTTAATAAATTTATTTTTCCTTTCTATGATTCGGGCATTGTTTCGATCTATCTAGTGGTCGTATTCCGAACTATAACAAATTGTAGGTTAGATTCTTGCCCTGTTCTTATGCGGTGTCATTCGCCGTTCGATTCCCTTACTTGGTGTAACTGAAGTATACATTTTGACAATTGCAACAAGAAATGGGATATATACAGCCGAGATTTAGTGTAGGAGTGTTTTTAATTAATAATGTTTTAATGGTTAAATCCTGGTTAAAAATTACATTAACGTTAATATAGTGGAGAATGTGATCGAACTTTTGCAATAATGTAAGATTAAGCGGTTAATCTTCGGCAATTCGTAGTTGTACTTGCCATGAAAGAACGTTTTTCTGGAGCTTCTTAATGCAGAATTAAGCCAAAAGAATGAATATTTGAAATTTTTTGCCCATTTTAAAGATTAATTCAAATTTCCGGTCTAAGAATTCTGGATAACACTTAGTAAAAAATCTTAAATACATAGAAGTGAAAACTGACCTTTTTTTTACATTGGTGGAATGACTTGAGAAAAAATGTGTGTACGACAATACATTATTAGCTCTCCTATGCACTGAAAATTTCAGATTTAAACCTTTTTTACAGCGAGACCACAAAAGTTGTTCCTGTTTTTAATCGCATATTAGTCATTATTAGAGCTTCAGAAATGAAATAAAAAGTATGTGAAAGAAAACATTTTAAAGTTTAATTTATTTTTTCGACATCTTAAAACGAAATCTGTACTTATAAAAAATTACATTTATTTACCACAATATTGGGTTATTTGTCAAACATGCAACTTGTTTTCATCGTAGAAAAGAGTATAATCAACCATGGCTCGATAGTTGCCACCTAATGGTCTGTCAGACGGCAATATGGTCAGCAAAGAACCATTGATCCAAAAACAATTCGCAGGATTTTCGCAAAATGGAAAGAATACGGCTCAATAAAGAACATGCATAAAGCCAAGTCTGGGCGCAGCAAAAGTGTGTAAGCTGCTGAAAATATTGATTCAGTCACAAATTAGCTTGAAACCTACACGAAGAAATCTATGAGACGACTATCAGCTGTGGCAGGAATCAAGCGGAGAGCATTGAAAAAATAATCACGTTGGATTTGAACATGAAGTCATTCGAAATTACGTATTTGCAACGGCTTAGTTGCTCTTTTCTTTTGGTGATGCCAATTGCTACTGTTTTGTTTAGATTATTTTTTAAATCTCTTCCCTTGCACGTTGTGCTTAGTCTTTCCATGAGTCTCTGTAACTTTTCTTCTGAGCCTGCAATTATAGCGGTATCATCTGCATACCTTATATTATTAATATTTTCCCCTCCAATTTTGATGCCTTCCAATTCTTCTATGTCTTCAATACATTTTTGTCTGTACAATGAAAATAGATCTGGTGATAGTATGCAACCTTGACGTACCCCCCTCTTGATATCTATCCAATCTGTATTTTCTCCACCTATTTCTATGTTAGCTTTTTGGCTTTAGTATAAATTTGTTATTATCCTTTGTCTTTTTTTTATCCAGCTAACATTTTTACCATTGTTGTGTGTCTGACCGTGTCAAATGCATTTTCAAAGTCTATAAAACCAATAAGCAAATCTTTTTTGCATTTCAAATGACCTTTCTATCACTGTTCTTATCATGAATATTGCATTTGTAGTGCTCTTCCCTTTCCTAAGCCCACACTGTTCATCTGGTATTTGTTTCTGATTCTATTTAAAAGTACTCTTAAAATTATCTTTGATAGTTGGCTCATTATGGTAATGGTTCTGTTCATTGAACATTCTGTTGCTCCTGACTTTTTGGGTATGGTTATGAAGGTGAATTCTTGCATTCGTTCAGGTATATATCCAGTATTGTATATTATATTTGTTAATGCTGTTATTTTATTTATTGATAGGTTGCCTGCTGCTTTGATCATTTCTATGGCTTTTTCATCACTCCCTGTTGCTTTTCTGCTTTTCATACTTTTCATGATATGTACTATTTCTTCCCTCAGTATCTCTGGTACTCCCAGTTCCCCGTCATACTTTGGTTTCTGCTCTCTTTCATCATCATACAGTTCACAGACATTACCCCATCCATCTTGCAAGCACATCCTTAGACTTCATCAGAATACCCCCGTCTTTACCTTGACTGTAGAGCTTTTTGTCATGCTTCTCTTCCCGATATCTCTCTAACCCTCTCATACATTTGTCTTGTGTTCACTTTTTCCATTTGTTCTACTTCACATATTTACTGGATCCATTCTTCCTTTGCATTTTCTCTTTATCTCTTGATCTAGCCTGTTGTAAATTACTCGATTACCTTTCCCTTTTTTCCTTTCATCCATTAACACTAAAATTTCTTCAGTCATCCACTTTTGTCTCTCTCTTCTCTGTACATTTGGACAAATTTCTTTGGCATTTTCGACCAGGGCATCTTGTATACTTTTTCATCCCTTTTTATCACACTTTCCACATCTTCATTTGTTTTTTCTTCCACAAATAGTATTTGAAATCTATTCTGTACTTGCACCGCATATCTTTCTCTTATGTCGCTATTATGTAACGTCTGTAGATCTTTCTTAGGTTGAGTGCTTTTCTCCTTTACACTTTTTAATCTTAAGTTCTGCGATCACTGGTACATGATCGCCCCCCATCGCCATGCAAAAAATCATTGCAAGTATCAATTACCATTAAAGCTAAAGACAATCCTTTATGCATGGTTTTATCAATTCAATACATGGTGAAACTTCAGTTAGGAAGTCACAGTGGAGGAAGAACTAAGGGAAAATATCCAACGAATATTTGAGAGAGCATCGACAAAGGACGGCAAAAACATGAAGGCAACGATGCATCAATGATGATGGAAGAATTAAAAAAAATATATAGTCCTCCAAGAAAGAAAACCCAGGACCAATGGGGTTATCAAAGCCGACTATCAGAAAGCTCCAGTGAACGTACTACAAGGCATACTCAAACTATTTAAAGACTGCCAAATAGGCTCCGCTCAGCTCTCGGATTAGACAAACGGATGCAGGCCCCACTCTTTCAATAGGATACAAGAGCTTGTAAAAGACACACATGAGGATAATCACTAACAAGATTGAGACCAACATTAATATCAAAGGGGCAGTCTCTCATACAAGGACATTAGACAGTCAACGCCGAAAGCCAGATACAAGGACGTGATCATACGATAAACCAAGAGGAACGCAGCAATTTCACTTGCCAGAAGCAGAGGCCTACCATAAGTCCAAGGTTCCAAGAATAAACCTACAAACACGCCATTTTTTCCTAATTTCGTTAACTCCGCTAAGGAATTTGTCACTTACCGTTAGGCCAGCCTATAAGTGGATAATCAGTGAGGGCATCTCGAACATTTAACCGATACAATTTATTTCTTATGGGCAGTCGATCGCCATGGTGCGGTGTGCTCAGCCACAGTTGATGATATTATTTGCTGAAGCTGGCACACTCAGAGTATATTTTCTAGTTTTGTTTAGGGCAGTTATTTAAGATGTGGTCCTCCAATACTTAACATTGAAAGCATGTCTGGATGTTGATGAATCTCCCCCATTCGATGTTAGTGGGAGGGATTCTCATATCGTGGGTATGGTTTCCAATTTAACCACTTCTGAGATCTTTTAGTTCTTCCTTTGTGTGTGCCCAGACTAGATATTTGTCAGATTTCCAAATACAAACACACTCTCGGTTTACACGCGTCGATTTTGCGGGACACTATCGAAGTATTTGCTACTATTTGAGGAAGCTTTGAGGAAAACCCGTTTAGCCAGAGCCTATCTAAACCTTCTTGACAATGGTATATAGACTCATATCCACTATTGGTCTCTATTAGCTTGATGAGTGCTCCCTTGAATTCGTCGTATAGCATTTTTATTATATCTACTCTGCCTAGTTTCGTGACGACCAGCTTCCGAACGCAGGTTGTATTTGCATTAATGAAATGGGCTTATCTCCATCCTCGGCTATGTCCACTAGATTGATTACTGCCATATGATGTGGATGATGGAATGATACCGATTTGGACAGTTCCGAAGGATGAATCATGAAGGACTTGATGATAGGAGGTGGCTGAGTTAACAATCACCCCACGGGATGCCACTCCGTGGTCTTGGCCGGACCCTAAGGGCGTGAAAGTTTGCCCATCCCCAAGGGTGGTAGCTTTGTCAGATGGACCTGTCTTTGAAGTGGGCTAATCCTCAAACCTACTTTCTCCCGCGCTTCCAATTATGTTTGTTTCCATTGATCGACTTTACCAAAAATGTATTTCATTTATGCATAATTAGGTAAACATAAGAATATTGGTTTGTACCAATGAAATGAGAAATTTTATAACGATTGAATAATGTTCATATTGTTGAACCTTTCGGAACTTTAAAACTGGCTCGAGCAATGTTTATTTTTGGTCTTCGTTTCCATATGGTGACGCATTCAGCTATAGCTATGCACAGTCATCTGCGATTACTTTCTCGGAGAATAATGGTAGTTTGGTTATTTAACATTTCTCGGGTGAGAGTCGTCCGCTGCTTTGCAGTGCGAGATGCGCTGTTAGTCGCCGAGACAGGGTTGTAGATGTCATCTCAATGTAGTTGGAAGTGCGATGCTCACAGTTACCAACTTTGCATGCATACTTGTACCAGTGGCCCGTTGCGATTGCGCTCCGAGTACATAGGTTTGACCTTCCTCATTTTTTGGCAACCGCAGAGGGACCTCGTCCTCGGACAAAGTTCTTCGCAACGTCCTCTCCCCCAACTTTCTTACCACATCCTCAGGGTTGTAGATGTCATCTCAATGTAGTTGGAATTGCGATGCTCACAGATACCAACTTTGCATGCATACTTGTACCAGTGGCCTGTTGCGATTGCGCTCCGAGCACATAGGTTTGACCTTCCTCATTCTTTGGCAACCGCAGAGGGACCTCGTCCTCGGACATAGTTCTTCGCAACGTCCTCTTCCCCAACTTTCTTACCACATCCTCATATGCCTAGTCATTTCATCTCCTCTCCTCATACCCACACCAGCCCTTTATGACTACACACGCACACGAACTGGAAAGAGTTCAGAAGACACAGCTCCACGAACACACCACACAACTTCAATCTCCAGAATACTAACCCTATTGGAGCACACTCATGGAGACCACCCTAGTTACGCCACCAGGCTCTCGGCTCCATCTGGATTTGGAAGATGAGCCCCCCCCCCCCCGCGTGGAAATAACCGTGGTATTCTTGACCCCCCCTCCCATGTTCGCGTCCCGGGAATTATTAGAAGACTTCCCAACCCTCCAACTAGGCTTTTAACATCTGGCAGGCCTTCCTCAACTTATTGCTCACCGTAACTTAGTCCTGAATTGGGAGCTAGTTGTCTCTCATCTAGAACAGGTGTTGAGTCCATGTACCAGGTTGCGAACCCGTAACATAGAGCCGTTCCTTATTTATTGTTTCGGTAAGGAAAAAAACTCCTGCTAGCAGAACGGGCTTAATTAAACGTGCACCTGCGTTTATAGTTTAGTATCGCTGGTTAATTGAGCCTACAGCCTTCAACATGTGCACTCACCATTTTCTCAACAAGTTGGAATTGAAATCGAACCAGTTATTTACAACCACGCCATGCCCAGGCCAAATAGAGGCTAGTCCTCTCGACGGTAGGCCCCACGAGACCTTCGATGAGGCGGAAAGGATAAATCAAATTCTAGTGGGACTTGAGGAATGAAAAGATTAGGTTTGGGTGATTAGGGACATCCTTCCCAATCACTCCTTCCTTTTTTTATCCCTTTCCCCTCACCGTGGAGATCCAGGTGGCATATCCATTGTTGGGGGTCGGTTCAGTTCCGAACCGGTAACCAAAGAAATAATCATCTCCGCACTATACGAAGAGGTAACCGAAGTAGCAACGGTAGAAGATGCAGCACCCCCGGACCTCTGTGACAACTCCGACTACGAGCAGAGCGAACCGAGGTTTGTCTTTGAGTTGGCAATCGGCAATCGCGTGAGTTGAAACCTATAGTTTCTTTGCAACTTCTTTCAGTTTCAATGTAGTTTCACTCAAATACTTTTAATTGTCCAATTTTATGGGGACTAAGCTCACTACGTTTACTCATCTTAGTCTTGAGTTAAAATATCACGTTATTTAAACCTAACATGGAATCTAATATATGAATTTTTAACTAATACACCACAGTGCGACTGCAAGTCATTAGAATGCAACTACCCACTGACTACGAGTACGAAGCGCAACTGCGCCACGTGGTGCAAATGAGTGTTGCTATAGAACCATGTATCATTATTGCCATATAACAGTAGAAAACTGTATCAGACGTAGCTAAAATCAAAGTAGGAGACTATAATATTGTAATTCAGCCACATTCAAATAGCATTTTATAAAAATTAAATAGTTTTCAAAAAATCAATAATAATTTTTCCTGTAATGCTGTAGCTTGCGAGCGGCTCAAATGCTTTGATTGAATGTCTTTTGTGGGACTCAGGATGGCCGAATGGTTTAATTAACTCTCGCTAACGGCTGTCCAGCGACGTGGTAAGCGCGTTCGAAACTCGTTTCGCTACTTTTTTCTTTGCCCCCTTTCCTACTCAAAGCTATCTACAATGGTGCCCAAGACCCGGAAGGAAGAACATTAATCCTCGAATAAGATTTCCTGACGCCGTTCTCCTCAATCCCTCAAAATACGCTCCGCTTCTAGGGGGAGGCCTGTGTAGCGTGCAAGAATTTCAGGCGAGCGGCTTAAATGCTTTGCTTTAATGAGTCTTTTTTGGGACTATGGGACTCTGGGACTCAGGTTGGCCGAGTGGTTTAAGACTCTCGTTAACGGCTGTCCAGCGACGCGGGAAGCGCGTTCGAAAATCGTTTCGCTACTTTTTTTTTGCCCACTTTCCTACTCAAAGCTATCTACACTGTATCTTCCAAGCATTTTATTTTTTTCTGGGCTCATTACCCCATTTACAACTCTCCTTACAACTTTTTGCATGATTCGTCCTCGTAGGTAATAATGCGCTTTAAATAGAAGGAAAAATCCAGCTCAACATCAAACATGGAAAGGTAATAAGAAACAAGAACCTCAAGAATTTCTATTTTTTTATATAAAATACACAAAAAAATGGTATAGAAAACATTTGACCTTTACATAAAAATCCTTAAAATTCAAAAAATTTCACATCCACCTTTCTTTAAATGAAAACAAAGGTGGGTGATTAACTCACAATCGTTGTCAACCCATTATGGCAACCACTTAAAAAATAGCCCCATTCAACTTTTCTTTAATTAACAGGATATAATTCAAATGTTTTTTCTTTAAAAAAATAACATATCTTCCAACTGCTCTGAGTGCATTTTTTCGAAACGAAAAAAATATTGCGAATTAACTAAGCTCAAAGCCTAATTTTATTTTGAACTTTCCTGTAAACTACTAGAAACTGATAATAGAACAATAGTCTACACAAAATTAAACCTCGTCAGTTAGTTGCAGAAACAGTTAAACTTGTTAAGTCAATTTCTTCCCAATTATAAATACCTTTCCTTAACCCCCTCCCCCTGAGCTTGAGGGCCATTCGTTAGCTGATAAGGAATGAAAAACTATACAGTGACATGAGCAGCAAGGATGAGACATCAAAGTAGATTATGGTTGCTTTCTTCTTTATATTGACTAAAAGTAGGCCAGTAGCTGAATATATGTCAAACCATAAGATAAAAACGAAAGATAAAATTAAAGTAGTCGATAGAGACTATAGCCCACCTAGACAAGTCAGATCTGGAGAGTTCCAGATTCCTTGTTATTCATCCACCGTTTTCATGACTTTAAAAAAGGCAAACAAAACTCACATCATATAGGTGAATAGAACCCACACCACGCAATTACTCGTCTCAATGGCGAATGACGAACATAATTGAAACCGAATTTTTTTAACTGAAAATAACTAAATAAAATAGCAGCATTTGGCGGAAAATGACCTTATAAATGCCGCTACCTCACAGCCAAAGTGATCAGGACTGCCTCTGGAGTCAAAAAGATGAACCTTCCCTCGTAGTAGATCACGGATGGGACTGAATTCGAGGACAAACCAAGTTCGCTGGGTTTGGGGGAGAGAGAACAAAAGTAATTTTCTTTCCATTATCAACAACTTTCCTACAAAACGTGGGCGGCGTTCATCAACACTACTAAAAAACTACTCCACCCCTTTAGAATGAATGCTCCCTCAAGCTTCATGCCCCCAAACTCAAATGGTATGATAGAAGAAGCATTCATTTCACCATTTAGTGTAGCGATGCCATCGTGACCAGGATCTAGCAGTTAAAAGATGAGCCTACTACTCGGTGCGCTTGGGACAGGAAGGGCCAATAATCAATAATTTTCGGATACCTGCCCAACGTTCAGGCGTTGAAGGAGGCCCGCTCCCACTTCCGCTGGGGGCAGGAGCATGCAACATACACCGAAGAGTTAAAAGCCCCTCTCCCACTTCGGCGACTTTAGTGAAGAATTAGTGACGACAAAAATCGGGTCCAATTTCGGTGACGATTTGACAAAAAGTGACCAAGAATCGGATGGTCGGCGAAATACCGGAGACACCACTTCGAGATAACGGCGAATCATCGGCAGTGCCTACGACATAAACGCAACACGGCCCCGTAATATACACGCATGAATGGCAATTCAAATTTTAACGGGTTTTTTTACCGGCGATTATGCTACGGTGGCGGCATAATTACACAATGTATCGTCGATGTGCCGCCGAAATGTATCGACGCATTATTTATGTAAAAATCGCCTGCCATCGCCGTAATGTCTGCGATGTATACCCGGTATGCTAAAGAGAAATCTACGAAACATCGGCGATATCAACAGGGTATAAATAGAATCGGGAGCTGAAAGGGGAATTCATTCCAGTCTAAGCCTCATTAGGGAACGCATCCTGGACGTTGTCATGGCGGGAGATCACTTGATCTCACTGGGAAGGTTGTGTGGTATCATTGCAGAAGTCATTCAAGAACACCAGCTGCGAGAGGCGCAGAAATTGGAGGAAGAAAGAAGAAGGGAGGAAAACCAGAAGAAGATGCCAAAGAAGAGAGAGCTATGTGGGTGCGTTCATGGATACAACAGAGACCTGAATATGGGCACTGGGAGCATCTCATCCCGGAGCTCGCTCAGAATGACCCTGCATCCTTCCACAATTTCTTTCGCATCGACAAGGATCTCTTCATGAAGATTTTGATGAGAGTGGGTCCACACATCCAGAAGAAGGATACAACCTTCAGGAAAGCCCTTGAGCCCGACCTACGACTTGCAATAACACTTCGATATCTGGCCACTGATAACGCCTTCCGAGATCTACGCTTCGGTTTCTGTGTTGGGGATAACACTACGAGGGGCGGTCAATAAGTTTGCGAATCGGGAGGGCAAAACAGAGGAAGGGGGATGGCTTTGTCTGAGGGTGTTAGGACAAGTTATGACAAGTCAGGACCTGCAGCCGCACGCTCCTGCATCTTCTATTTAAGAAGCAGTAGCTGATCGCAGATCGTCAGTTACAAACTTTTCAACAATGGAGAAGGTTGAGCACCGCGCAGTGATCAAATTTTTGAGCAAGAAAGGCAAGAATTTAAAAGAGATCCATGAACGCATGGTTGCAGTGTACACCGACAACGACCCTTCTTATACAACTATTGCTCGCTGGAGTAGGGAGTTCCGCCATGGTTGTGAGTCCCTTGAAGATGACCCCCGTCAGACGTGACCAACGAGGACAATGTCGCCCGTGCGGAGAGGAGGATCCTCGAAAATCGACGGGTGAAGGTCGAAGAAATCGAGCGAGAACTTGGTATATCACATGGAAATGTTATCAACATCATCCACGACAATTTGGCCATGACCAAGGTCTCTGCCCGTTGGGTCCCTCGAAACCTCACGCCCCATGATCAACTTCAACGTCGTCAAAGTTCGGAGGAGCTGCTGCTCCTGTACAACCAAGACCCAGCGGGATTCGAGTAACGCATAGTGACAGGTGATGAAACGTGGGTCCATCACTGGGATCCCGAGACCAAGCTCGAAAGCATGGCCTAGAAGCACAGAGGCTCTTCAACCCCCATCATGTTCCGGACCCAACCCTCAGACGGGAAGATCATGGCCACCATCTTCTGGGATTCTGAGGGAGTGTTGATGGTGGAATATGCGCCTCGTGGAAGGGCCATCACAGGCCAATATTACGCCCGATGAACTGGCTGAGGTGAAGAAATGCATCCGTCAGAAGCGGCGCGGCAAGTTGACACGCGGTGTCCTGCTCCTCCACGACAATGCCCCTGTCCACAAGGCCAGAGTTGCACAAGCTGCCCTGCGCGAGTGCGGATTCGAGGAGCTAAAACCGTCCCGCCTACATTCCAGATCTGGCCCCCAGCGACTACTTTTTATTCCGCCAGCTCAAGGCTGCACTGCGTGGACGCCGGTTTGGGGACGATGAAGATGTCTAGCTCGCCGTCCAGGAGACGATTGAACAGCAGTCGGGAGATTTCTGGTTGTCGGCAATTCGAAGCCTCAGGGGCAAGTGGCGCAAGTGCATTGAAGTCGAGGGTAGTTATATTGAAAAATAATAAAACACTTTTCCTCATATCTCATTTCCTTATATCCGAATTGCAAAACTTATTGACCGCCCCTCGTATTTCGAAAATAGTGTATGAAAGCTGTGAGGCAATTATCAACGAGTATATGGAAGAGGTCATTGTTTGTCCCTCTACACCAGAGGAATGGAAGAAGGTTGCCAAAGGATTCTCCGACAGATGGAATTTCCACCACACCATAGCTGCAATGGATGAGAAACACGTGACGATCCGTCCCCGAGGGAAAAGTTGTTTCTACTATTTTAATTACAAAGGATACCAGTCACTGGTACTAGCTCTAGTCGACAGTGATTACAAGTTCATCTTTGTGAATGTGGGAGCCAATGGTGCCAAAAGCGATGGTCATATCTTCAACCACACCCAACTGAGGCGTGCCCTTGAGACCAACGTTATAGGATTACCTGATGCAGCAACGATAGAAGGAGGACATCGACCAGTGCCTTACTTCATCGTCGGAGATGATTCTTTTGGACATAGCTATTACATACAGAAACCCTATCCTCGTCGAGGCTTAAGTATGGAAGAACGTCTTTGGGAAATTGGCTAACAAGTAATGAATTATTTTTTTTTTAATTTTCTTATATTTATATCAGTTAATATATGTTTATATTGACTCATAATATTTGTGTCGTAATTTTTTATAATTTTGTTTTTTAATCATACTAAATAATGTCATGTCATTCGATACATTTATAATATTTTTATTTTTATGATTTTCTAACCATTTTCCCTTTTCTATTTTTTCTACAGATTTCGCGTGTCGCTGACGACCATGATCCTGAGGTCTGAGCGGGTAGAGGCTGATGTTATGGCGTGTTGCTGCCTTCACAACTTATTACGAATAAGGAGGCCCAGTGAATCAATCGCAGCGACACTTGCAGTTGACTGGGATGATGCGCCGGCAGGGTTCGTGGTTTTAACAAGGCTCGGGTGGGTTGAGTTGCCAATTGCTGAATAAATGACAAAAAGCTCGCCGTAATATCGGCGGACCCATCCTAAACGCTTCGCCGACGTCGGCGTATTTACTTAGATTAATCGGCAATACATCGTCGACATAACGCGGATACATCCTCGAAATATCTATGATTACAGTTTCCCCCATTAAAACCGTAGGCTTACGTAGACTACATCGTCGATGCCTCGCCGAAACATCGTCAATGATTCGCCATAATGCTTTACATCTTAAGGGTTGTTTTTTACGTAGACGCCTCGCCGACTTCGGCGATATTCCTGCTTTGATACGCCGCGATTGTCGATGATATGGCGATCATTCGAGGATTAATTTGTGAAATTGAAAAAAATCGTGGAACTATACGAATTTTTTCTGAGCCAAAAAATAGATCGTAGCCTCCCACGATTATTTTCAAGGTCATTTTTTTTGTCACCGTATTAACACGATTTTTCACGAAAACCGCTGCGACACCTCACGATTGCTGTTCGTGAGTAAATCTTCATCCTCACCAAAGTCGCCGAAGTGGGAGAGGGACACGAACCCGTGCCAATTACGAGGTAACGTGCGCGAAGACACCCAGACTAGGACATTCAACAAGACTGCCGAAATCCAGGGGACAACAGTCGTCGCAGTAAGGTGCAAGGGAGGGCACCATCAAATGGCGTTGCGTCCCGCGGGTGTGCCAATTCGAAGATGACAGAAAGCGAACTGAAGCCGTCGTGGCATGGAGGAAAGGGAGGGGGGGCGGTCCAAGCAAACAGTTACGGTGCGATGGCACGCAACTTTAAAGTTACCCACGGCCGTCTCCCATCTTCTTTGCAAGGCAACCCGGAGGGATGACCAGATCTTGACATGTAGTTAGTATGATGAAGAGCCAAAGGCTGGTCTGGTCGCCCAGCCTCCCGGACTCTTTAATATACTTATTCCTCGCAATGCCCACATGTCCAGGATCCCAGAAAAGATAATATCGACATCAGTCCGTCTTGTGGCAACCGTAGCGTCATGGAGACCACGAACTAGGTGGGTTAGGAGATTCCAATACCCCAAGAGCACCTAGGGCGCTTTGTGAGTCGCAAAAAATCTCAAACCTATCTCCGAATCGGGCCCGACGCGTTATCTCTCTTACCGAGCTGTGCATTGCAACCAGGTCGGCCATCAAGACAGAGGTACAGCCTTGCTGACTTCAAACAGAGGGAATAAGGCGTGGAAGCCGACCACCTCCTTGGACTTGGAGCCACAAAAGTACACTGGCACGGATCCGGCGTGACACGAGTTGTGCTCTAAAGTCGATGCAGTACTCACGGCGCTGTGCAAGCTTTTTGGAGCATAGGAGTGGCGGCAAATAGTCACAGGTGGTAGCCTTTTTGGGTAGCGCCCTAGGAATAACCAGAGGCGCCATCGGCCTGAGATCTACACTGAGCTCTCGACCAGGTTTCGTACTCCTAAACCCAAAGGGCTTAGTGTATGGCTTGGGTCTCTCGGCGGAATAGGCACCGTCGGGAGGTGCTGGGCTCTACACGGCGCAGAGCGAGTCGCATCTCCCGGCATCGACAAGTACGCACCGGTCGCCAGACGGAGACCGGTGTGGTGGATGGAGTCCTTTCCGCAATACACGTTTGGCTGCGGATGCGTAAAACTCACATCCGTAATCAAGCTTCGAACGAACAAATGATCGGTATAAAAGCACCCAAAGTATTGAACGTAACGGAACGAATAATGTCCATGACAAGGGTACAAGAAGACCCTAAGGTTGCGAATATGAGCCTCCCAGGTGAAGCGTCGGTCGAAAACAAGACAAAGGAAACGGTGCGAATCCACTACTAACAAGCAAACCCCGTTTAGGAACAAGTCCGGATCGGAATGGAGCCGTGAATGGAGGCAAAAGTGCACCACCTTAGTGTTGGCCAAGAAAAACCGAAGCCTGTGCAGTTTGGCATAGTGAGAGATGCGGTTTAATGGCTGTTGGAGTCGACGCTCCAGAGTTGGCATCTGGGCCGAGCCAAAAGAGAACAAAAGGTCGTCCTCGTAGAGCCTAGCGAGAACATCTTGTGGCAGCACAGAGGTGCTACCGTTGATGCTCAGGGTAAAGAGTTTGACACTGAGGACACTTCCCTCCTCCAATGGGTCGGAAGGCCCTCCCATCCGTACACGTAATCGATCACGCAGAAATTCAGAAATAAAGATTGAGCGGCATCCTCTCGTCTCCAAGATATCATATCGCCAAGCTGTATCATAAGACTTCTCCAGATCGAAAGACCGTGGTGAAGTGCTGTCTACGAAGGAAGGCTTCGCAGACACCATTTCCATTCGGAGCAGAGCATCCGACGTGGAGTGGAACTTGCGAAAACCGCAGTGTGGAGCAGACAGGTGGCCTGCGATGTAACATTTAGCAATTTCTCCAACATGGAAGGCCAGCAGGCAAAGCTGTATTTTTAAAACTCTACCCACCCTGTAGGGCAAGAGAAAAAAAAGGTTGAAGAGTAGTCAGTCATTCCCAAGGGGATATGACACAACCATCCCAGGCTGCATGCAATCCCTGAGTGGGACCACCCACTTAGATGTATATATTCCATGTGAATGAGTTGCAATCAAACTTCTATTTCCTAGCTGTTGAATGGACCGCTAGAACAGGGAGGTGCTATTAAAATCCCCACAGCATGCACCAGCCTCCCTCCATTCTAACCTGGTCCTTCAAGAAATCACTCGCAGAAAGTGCAGCCACACTTAAATGTGGTAACGTTGACGGGGCCGACACCCTAGTGTCAAGGATCAAAGCTTTCTCCCTTAATCTCCCAAGCGGTGTAGGGAGCAAAGTGAACCATCTGTTCCAGGAGAGCTGTAAACAAAAACATCAATATCCATTAACTTGTACACGCAAAGGGTTAAAGAAATTGGGCGGAACTGAGCCGGGGTAAAGTGATCTCTCTCAGGTTTGCGAAAAGCGAGCACAGTAGCAATCGTCAGAAGTATGGGATGATACCCTCTGCCCAGATTCTGTTGAACATTTTTTTTTATAGAGCCCATCTGGCAACTGTCCACTTGGGTAAAAGTCGCCGGAAACACGACAGCCTAGAACTAGACTACTTTAAAATAAAAATATGAAAACATAACAATGATAAAAATGTGAAAAACTTAACAGTCAAAAAGCAATCTCCGGCAGCGGGGGGAGGTCCCCCTCACCCCGGTGCAGGAGCGTGCAACCTAGAAAGAAAACAACAAACAAAACCAAAACAAAAAAATAGAACCTTCTTAAAAAAGGGGAGAAACCCGGCCTCCCCCCAAAAGTTAACAAGTCCACAAGTCAATGTGCACGAACTCGTCCCGAGTAAAAGGGACAGGCGGTAGCGACCCCACCCATCCCGGTATCGGGACCGGTATCGTGCGCGAAGATCACCCAGACTGGGACATTCGACAAGAATGTGCCGAACAGTCTGGGGGACGACGCAGTCGTCGCAATAGGGCGCTGGCGAGCGCTCCATCAGATAGCGATGCGTCACACGAGTGTGCCCGATTTGGAGACGACAGAAAGCGACCTGAAGCCGTCGCGGCATTGGGGGATAGGTCGATGGGAACAGTCGCGGCGCAATGGCACGCAACTTTAAGTTCCCTTCGACCGTCTCCCATCTTATTGCCAAGCAGTTCGAAGAGCTGTCCGTATTCCTGCCATGTAGTCGGTATGAGGAAGAGCGAAACGCTGGTCCGGTCGCAGAGTCCTCGCGGACTCTTTGGCGCGCTCATTCCCCGCAATTCCTACATGTCCAGGAACCCAGCAGAAGATAATCTCGACATAGGCCCGGCTCACCAAAACCGTGGCGTCACGCATATCGCGAACCAGAGGATGCGGAGATTCCAATGCCCCAGGAGCACTCAGGGCGCTTTGTGAGTAGCTATAGATCACGATCCGGTCTCCAAACAGGGCACGTCGCGTAATCTCCCGTACCGAGTGGTGTATTGCCACCAGCTCGGCCGTGAAGACAGACGCAGCGCCTGGTAGAGCCCCGCTGACTTCAAACAGAGGGGATACGGCGTGGAAGCCGACCCCCTCTTGGGACTTGGAGCCATCCGTATACACTGGCACGGTTCTAGCGTGACACGAGGTGTGCTCCAAAAAGGTCAAACGCAATATTCCCGGCACAGTACAAGCTTTGGGAGCAGAGGCGTGGCGACAAATAGCCAAATGTGGTACCCTCTAGGGTGGCGTCCGGGGCAGAACCTAAACCCAAAGGGCTTAGGGTATGACTGGCGTCTCTGAGCGGCATAGGCACCATCGAGATCAGCTGCGGATGCAGTGGGAGCTGTTGGCGAGTGAGGGAGGCGCCGGGCTCGCGCGTACAGGCGAGTGATTCACTGCACGCGGCGCAGAGCGAGTGGCATCTCCCCAGCATCGACCAACAGGCTCTCAATGAAGGAAGTGCGGAAGGCACTGGTCACAAGGCGAAGGCCGGTGTGGTGAATCGAATCCACCTTCCGCAATAAACGCTCGGCTGCGGATGCATAAAACTCGCATCCGTAGTCGAGCTTCGAAGGAACAAAGGATCGATAAAAAAGTAGGGCAGTAGCCCTATCAGCGCCCCAAGCGCTGAACGTCACGGAACGGAGAATGTCCATGGTGCAGGTACAAGAGACCCTAAGGCTGCGAATATGAGCCTCCCAGGTGAGGCGTCGGTCGAATACAAGACCAAGGAAACGGTGCGATTCAACCACATCCAGGCGCACCCCATTTAGAAACTAATCTGGGTCGGGGTGAAGCCATGGATGGCGGCAGAAGTGCACCACCTTAGTCTTGGCCAAAGAAAACCGAAACCTGTGCGCTTCGGCATAGCGAGAGACGCGGTTCAATGCCTGTTGGAATCGACGCTCCAGAGTTGGCATCTGGACGCGCAAAAAGAGATCTAAAGGTCGTCCACGTAGAGCGTAGCGAGAACATCTTCCGGCAGCACCGAGGTGAAGCCGTTGATGCTCAGGGCAAAGAGTGTGACACTGAGGACACTTCCCTGCGGGACACCCTCTAGCTGCTCCTTTGAGCCGGAGAGAACTCCCCCCAGCCGTACGCAGAATCGACGATCTCGCAAAAATTCAGATATAAAGACTGGGAGGCGTCCCCTCGCTCCAATCGTGTGGAGAGTCTCCATGACACCGTATCGCCATGCGGTATCATAGGCCTTCTCCAGATCGAAAAACACCGTGGCGTAGTGCTGTTTACGAAGGAAAGCCTCACAGACGGCATTTTCCAGTCGGAGCAGAGCATCGGACGTGGAGTGGAACTTACGGAAGCCGCACTGTGCAAAAGACAGATGGCCTCCGCTGTCTAGGAAAAAGGCTAATCTAACATTTACCAATTTCTCCATCAACTTGCACACGCAAGAGGTTAGAGAGATTGGGCGGAAACCGGTCGGAGTAGAGTGATCTCTTCCCGGTTTGCGAAAGGTGAGCACAGTAGCGATTCGCCAGGTGTCTGTGAGAAGACCTTCCACCCAGATCCTGTTGAACAAATCTAACAGAAAGGCCATGCCTCGCTCACCCAGGTTTCGAAGCATGGCTTACGGGACATCGTCCGGACCATAGGCGGTGTCCGCGCACGAAGCGAGAGCGGAGCGAAACTCACTCACAGTAAACTTGTCGTTGAAGGGTTCTCCACCTATGGAGGTAAGGTCCAGCAGGCGGCCTTCCGCGACATCACGACGTGCATTGAATGCTGGCGGAGCAGCATCCCGGCTAGAGAATGCGGAAAAAGCGGTCGCTAAGGATTCCGCCACGGGCGCGGGGTCCGAGATTGCGGTCCCATTCTCCTGGAGAACGGGAGGAGGGTCCAGCGAGAATTTGCCCCGAATCCTTTTGACTCGCTTCCACACCTCAGCTAAAGGGGTCTTCCCGTTAAGTGAAGACACGTATGCCCGCCAAGAATAGCGGCGGGCGTGCTTCGAAATATACCGGAACCTAGCCCTAGCCCGACGAAATTCAGCGACAGTGAAATCGTTCGGGCGGCGCTTATAGCGCATGA
The DNA here is from genome assembly GCA_963969495.1 of Ceratothoa steindachneri. NCBI lineage: Eukaryota > Metazoa > Arthropoda > Malacostraca > Isopoda > Cymothoidae > Ceratothoa > Ceratothoa steindachneri. Next base: position 132,339,939 of record OZ018325.1, read on the forward strand.
AGGATTAACGCTTCTGTTTGAGGGCCGTCTCACACTCGGCCGACCACCATGGGAGTGGTCGGCGTGCAAAACGGCCAGACGTCCTAGTAATAGTAGTCAGGCCCACGGCGATGAGGTTGCCGGAGAAGAACTCAACGGCCTCATCTACCGACCTAAACTCCTCAACTGAGATAGAGAATTCAGTCATTTCCTGAAATGCAAGCCACCGCACCCGCGCCAAGCATCACCGAGGTAGGCTCTCAGGCGGCAGTTGCCCTGAAAATGATATTTGAATGGGAAAGTGATCACTAACATGGAGGTCATCGACCACCCCCCATTCAAAATCAGGCTGTGCATCCGAAGAGCACAAAGATAGATCAAGGCAAGAAAATGAAGCGGTTCTCGGACAGTGATGCTTAAACTCATCCACGTTTAGAACACCTATCTCAAGCTCTTCGATCAGATCGGCAAGGACTTGTCCCCTGGGATTTATTGAGTAATCTCCCCAGAGAGGATGCCTGCCGTTCCGATGTCCAAGCATGAGAAAGAGCCTCGGCAACCGTGCCACGACGCGGCGGAAATCTCCCGCGTCGAAGTCAGCTGACGGTGGAATGTACGCAGAAATGATAGTATACCTCCTATCCAGGTGCAGTTGCACAGCCACTGCCTGAAAGGAGGTATCTAAAGAGAAAGGAAGAATGGAGACATCATGCCGGGTGTAAACCGCGTTTTCCACGCCCGGCCATCCAATGGTGGTGGGGTCGCAAGACCCTTATACCCCGGGAGGGAGGGCAGGGGGCACGCGCCTAGCATGGTCTCCTGCAAAAAGATAGCTAACGGGGAACGGGACGAGACGAGCCTCCGCAGCTCCTCCCAGTTGGCCCGGAGTCCACGGCAATTCCATTGAAGGAATATGCCCTCCACGCCTAGCTCGGAGGAGACGCGGGGGCCCTCCTCGAACAGAAGACCCTCACGGGAATGGCCGTACGCTTCCCGGAGGCAGAACCCCGGGCGCTGTTGGCCGGACAAAGCACTGAAGGCGATGTCGTCTTCGAGGACTTATTGGGGGAGGTTGGGCTCGCCATGCGAGTCTTTTCCTCCCTCCGCCTCGAAACCTTAGGCGGGCGTTGCGGCTTCGGAGGCGGGGGGCCCTCTTTTCGAGGAACCACCGTCTCCGAGCCACTCGCTCCACTTCGGGGCGTGGGCGAAGGAGCCGAAGCTCCTTTGTTGCTGTCCTCCTTTCGGGGGACAGCTTTAGGAACCCCGAAAAATGGTCTGGCGACCAACTTCAGGGGTGTTACCCCCTGTGAGTCTAACGCCTCGGTGGAGGCGCGTGGCCGTTTCGCCTTACGAGAAACGGTCACGCTGGGGGAAGAGGGGGGAGCCCTGGTTTTAGCCGGGGCTGGGTATGAACCCTTTTTGCCGCCAGCTTTACCAGGGAAGCGCCCGGGTTGAGTAGAGCCCGCAGAAGGGCTCGTTGCTCGTTGGCCTGGATGGGCCAGGAGCAGAGGGTGCCTTTCTGACTATTGAGGCATATGACGTCCCAGGCAGAGCCGGGCGCGCCAGGACCAAGTCCTTAGCCTCGCGGAATGAGATTCAATCCTGGGCCTGAACGGCCAGGATTTCTTTCTCGAGGAGATATGCACCACATTGCTTCGAAGAAGCGGGGTGCGGCTTTCCGCAATTGACACACTTGGCCACACATGATTTAGACTTATCGTGTGCGGCCTTGGGGCAATTTACACAGACTTCGGGTGACCCCGACTTTGCACGTCTACAAGATCGATTTGTATGGCCGAAGCCGTGACAGAAATAGCACCGCCGCGGCAGTGGCACGAATGCCTTCACGCGGTAGCGGTACCATCCAGCACGCACCGACTCAGGGAGCTTGTCACAGTCGAACGTGACGAAGAGTTCGACCTTGACCACCCCATGGTCGGTCAGCTCTAAGGTGATGTCCTCTATGGAGTAGTCAACGAGTTCCCTCGCATAAACTACTCCTTTCACAAAGTTCATGGTAGAGTGGGGCGTCACACTCACTGGGGTGCCATGAAGTGTCCGAAGAGCATTTATCTTGGCCGCCTCAGAGGGATCCGCCGCATTCGCCAGAAGGCTCCCGTCCGAGAAACGGGTCACCTTCGGCTCTCTACCAATTGCACTAGCTAATGCTCTCCTCTGATGGATCATGTTGCCCTTGGCCAACATGGTGCCATCAGTGGATCGAATAACGAGGAATGGTTTGAAGCCAGCATGCTCGAAAACGCCAGGTAACCTCTGAATGAGGGGCCCTGATGTCATCGAGGCTCCACCCTGTGCACTTTTGGGGGGCAGAGGGGCCGGATGTGCCGATCTTGGCTTGGTCGCTTGCCAAAGTGGCAACAGACCCATCCGTCCCCACAGCCCCTGCGGATGGAGAGGAGCCCCGAGTCTTCTTAGTCTTTTTCTTTTTGGGAGAGGATGGCGGGGAATGAACCCGCTTATCACCTCCGCCGGCAGAAGCCCCCTAGGCCAGATGGACTGGCCTCAGCCAGGTCCTTCTCTGAAATGGAGAAGGTCGTGGTGGTCGCAGGGGCACCATTCAGAGGAGATCCCTCCCCTCCTTGTACTGCCTCAGAAACCCTAGCCGTATGAGGAGGACCTTGCATAGGGGCGGATTCGGGTTCGGTGTTTGGCACCGAGCCTGGATTCTCCCCCATAGAAGGCCCTACCGTCTGATGCTGTTTCATCAAGGACCATGTTTATCACAGGAGGGGCCTCCAGTTGGCCATCCCCTCCCAGGACATCGCAGGTCCCCTTGGCATTGTCGCCAGTTTTGTGTGGAGAGGCACAGGCCTTGACCCCGGCAAGGTTTAATATTCTTGCCAGCAGGTCTTTTGAGGGAAGCGACCGAAGGGGCCTGGCTTCCCTCTCCCCCCTAAGGGGGTTTGCCCTACCGAGCCGCTTACACGAGGGGCGGTCGGCAATGGGCTGCCTGCTGGTTTCTTGGCAGTCCCCTTAGAAAGAAAAGGAGGGATTGCCGCAGGAAATAGTGAGGTGCCCGAAAGCACCTCCAGAGAAGGGGGTGAGGGGGTCCTCTGCACCCGTAGACGGAGAGGAGTAAGCCTCCTCTCCGGTTAGAGAAATATGGAGGGTCCCCTGCGCAAGCACAGGGGTGGGGAACCTCCATTTTTTTGGTGGAGCTGCCTGAGGGCAGCTCCATTGATAATACAGGGGAAGTTGAGGTTGTTTTTTTTGGGGGGGTTGTGCATCATTAGGCATGGTGACCCACCCTAAATTTTCTGCGGGACGCAATAGCTCATCACCTCTCACAGTTGCCCGCACTGCAAGAGGTGCTTACAGGCCTGGCAGAGCCAGGCGCCGCCAGTTGGGACCACCCATCCCGCCTGGTGGCCTGGCAGTCCATCGGCATGGCGGCTCCACCTTGAACACGGCGTAAAAAGATAGATTGTGAAGAGGAGAGAAAAAGGGGATGTGAGGAAGGTATGGGTGGGGATGAAGCAGGTTGTTAAAAAAAACCCATCCCGAACCGGAGCTCAGGGGTTAGGGAACGTTTTCCTTTTCCCCCTCAGCCCCGATCCGGGACGGTTGGCTTGAGAAGAAGCTCAGCATCTACCCTGTGAAATTAGAGGATGACCAGAGAAAGTTGTGGGAGAGGTTGTATGAAAAGCGACGAGGTAGGGGAGAAATACAGGCTATCTGAAGGAAGGAAGAGAGGCTAAGCTGGGGCCGGACGGAGCGCTGGATCCCGTCAGCACGGCGGCCAAGATGGCAAATCGCCGCGCCCCTTACGGGGATTCTGTTGAACAAATCTAACAGAAAGGTCATACATACCTCGCTCACCTAGGTGTCGAAGCATGGCGTACGGGACATCGTCCGGACCATGGGCGGTGTCCGCGCACGAAGCGAGAGCAGAACGCAACTCACTCAAAGTAAACCTATCGTTGAAAGATTCTCCGCCTCTGGAGGTAAAGTCCAGTCGGTGGCCTTCCGCAACATCACGACGCGCATTGAATGCTGGCGGAACAGCATCTCGGCTAAATAATGTGTAGAAAGCTGTCGCGAAAGACTCTGCAAAATACGCGTAGTCTCATTCTCCTGGAGAACTGGATTGGGATCATGAGAGAACTTGACCCAAATCCTTTTGACTAGCTTCCAAACCTCTGCAAGAGGGGTTTTCCCGTAAGTGAAGACACGCATGCCTACCGGGAAGAGCGGCTGGCCTAATTCGAAATATACCCAACCTAGCCCTAGCTGGACGAAATTTACCGACAATGCGCTTAAAGAACACGTAGGCATATCGCTTCTGTCTGAGGGCTGTCTCATATTTAGCCGACCACCTGGGACCTGCAAAACGATCAGATGTTTTAGGAAGGGTAGTAGGCCCGCGGCGATGAGGTTGGGGAGAAAAACTCAACAGCCTTATCCACCGACTAAATTCCTCGACTAGGAAAGAAATCCTGAAGTATGGACCACAGCGCCAGTTCCAGGCCTGACCGGGGAGGACGGGGGGGGGGGGGGTAAAGCTGTGCATCCGGAGAGAACAGGCACAGATCGAGGCAAGAAAACAAAGCAGTTCACTGGTAGTGATGCGTAAACTCATCCAGATTTAGGACAGTGATTTTCAGTTTGTTAATCAGGTCAGCAAGGACGTGACCCCTGCGATTGATAAAGTAGTCTCCCTGAGCAGTAGAATAGGCCTCGAAAACCGTGCCACAACCGGCGGAAGTCCCCAGCGTCGAAGTCGGCTGACAGTGGAATGTATGCAAAAATAAAAAGTATACCTCCTATCCAGGTGCAGCTGCAATGTCACTGCCTGAAAGGTATTTATAGAAAATACAAGAACGGAGATATCATGCCGGGTGTAAATCGCGCATCCCCCTGCCAGGCCCCATCCTGTGGTGGAGGGGTCGCAAAACCTTTATACCGAGGGAGAGTGGGCAGGGAGCACGCGCTCAGTATGGTCTACAAAAAAAAAATAACTAATGGGAAACGAGAGGAGAAGAGCCTCCTTAGCTATATCCAGTTGGCTCTGAATCCTCGGCAATTCCATTGAAGGAATATTCCCTCCAGGCCTAGCCCGGAGGAGATGAGGGGGACTTCTTCACGTGCTTGACCGTATGCATCACGGAGGCAGAACTCCGGGCGCTGTTAGCCGTACAAGGCGCTGTCACCTTCGAAGACTTATCGGGGAAGGCTGGGCTAGCTATGCTAATCATTTCCTCCCTCCGCCTCGAAACCTTTGGCGGGCGGGAGTCGCCCGTCCGAAGCCCTGGTTTTAGACGAAGATGGGTGTAAAATCCTTTGTGCCGCCAGCTCTACCAGGGAAGCACCCGGGGTGGGTAGAAACCGCAGAAGGGTTCCGAATGGACGCGAAAGCGACCATGCTATTAGACCTGGAGTGGCTAGGAGCAGATGGTGTTTTTTTTTATATTGAGACATAAGACGTCTCAGCTATCACTGGGTGCGCCAGGACCAATTCCTTAGCCTGGCGAAAGGAGATACGATCCGCAACCTGAATGGACAGGATTTCCTTCTCCAGGAGATGCACGTTACATTGCTTCGACGAAGCAGGGTGAGGCTCTCCGCAATTGACAAACTTGGCCAAACACGATAGGGACTTATCGTGTACGGCCTTGGAGCAACTTACACAGGCTTTGGGGAAACCTGACTTTGCACGTATACACGATTGATTCGTATGGCCGAAGTGATAGCGGTAGTAACACCTCCACGGCAATGGCACGAATACCTTCACAAGCTAGCGATACCAACCGGCACGCACAGGTCCGCTCAGCGCAATTGCGACTATGGTCTTGGTCTGGGCTTCGCCACCCGAGGGCGCCCGGATATCCCGTTTTAGGGCGAAACAGCAGCACACCAGTCCGTAACCGGAGCACCCACCACGGAGAGGAATCCCGAAGATGGCAGAGGGATAAACCCCTTTGCCGCATTCGGAAGGTAAGAGGAGAGCCCCTCCACCTGTCAGAGTGCTGTTGTATCTTAGCTCCTCGTCCGTTCCAACACCAAGGTCAAGCGAGGATTTCCCTTGGCAAAAGTTTGTGAAGACCTACCAACGACGAAAAAATTCCTACACTTGTAACCACAAAAAAAAGAAAAAGGGGGGGTTGGTGGTCTATATCTCGCGTCCCACCTCTCCGATATCCGGTTTTCGGACTTTTCAGGTCTCCACCATCCTGGATCCGTTAGGATTGGTGTAGCTACCTGTACAACTACGCATACCGACCAGAAGTTACTCAGCGGCCGTTCTCTCCCCAAAGGTCTCAGGTCCCAACTGAGCAGCCAAAATGGGAGGCCAGAGCAGATTTCCTTAGTTTAGTAGGACACAATGATTCTCGAAAGGATAGCTAAGATCTGAAAACCTGTTGTGGCAAACCCAGAGACGGGACCCGTGACTTTTCGTTGGTCTGGCAGCCAACAAGGCAGTAAAATCCGCCCGCCACAAGCAGTACAGCCTCATGCACCCGAGAACGGCCACATGGAGATGGTCAGCCCATTACGCGCAGGGAAGGGGTTATTGGGGCAAAACCAATATTACCATTAATCGCGCACCAACGCCTGGTCTTTTGTAACCTGCAGACGTCAAAGGGTGTTGTTAATAGAAGTTCCAAAGCCTCTCTTCTGACACAGCATGAGGTAGCTGGTGAGGTCCTTAAGCCTAGACAAAGGGTTGAAGGGAGTCGTAGAGAAAAGGGAATGCTGAGAGTGAGCTAGGAGGAAGCGCACCAACACTTCTCCAGGCCCCGTTAAAAAGTTCAATCAAACCCAGTGATGAGGCGTCCCTAATTTGCACTCTGCCCGGGTGAGAACAATTCCTCCTGGTACCAAGTGCATGTAAACAAATGGTTGAAGTGCATTACAGAGCCCCAAATCATTATTTTTTATAGAGCCCATCTGGGAACTGCCCACTTGGGCATAAGTCACCGGAAACACGACAGCCTAGAACTAGGCTACTTTAAAATAAAAATATGAAAACATAATGATAAAAATGTGAAAAACTTAAGAGCCCCAAATCAGGCAGGGCTTCCGGGGAGCAGGAGATCAAGAACAGACAATGAAGCACTTCTCCAGCAGTGATGCGTAAACTCATCCACATTCAGGAACCCTATCTCCAACACATCGATCAGGTCGGCAAGAACCTCACCCCTGGGATTGATCGCGTAGTCCCCCTCCCCCAGAGGGGGTACCTACCGTTCAAATCCTCGAGCAGAAGAGTCCTCCGCGTCGAAGTCGGCTGACGGTAGAATGTACGCAGAAATAAAAGTATACATCTCCAGGTGTAGCTGTACTGCCTGAAGGGAGGCATTTATAGTGCATAAAAGAACGGAGACGTCGCGCCAGGTGTAAATCGCGCATACACCTGCCCAGCCTCATTTCATGGTCATGGTGGTGGGTTTGCAAAACCCTTATACCCTGGGAGGTACGTGCCTAGAATGGTCTCCTGTAGAAAAAGCTAACGGGGAATGCGATGAGAGGAACCTAAGCAGCTCTTCTTTGTTGGCCCGGATCCCACAGCAATCCCATTGAGGGATTATGCTCTTCAGGCCTTAGCTCGAAGATGCGGAGGCCCTCTTAGAGGCGAGACCCTCATGGGGAGGGAATGGCCGTAGACTTCCTGGAGGCAGAACTCCATGAGCTGCTGGCAGTCAAAAGCGCTATCGCCTCAGAGGACTTACTGGGGAAGGTTGGGCTCTCCATGCCAGTCTTTGCCTACCTCTGCCTCGGAACTTCTGGCGGGCGAGGCGGCCTTGGAGGGTTTCACCCCTCCGAGTGGCCCCATTTAGCCTTGGTTGAGGGGTGTGTGGCGTAGTGTCCCACTTTTGGGGAAGTCTTAGAAACCCGCGAAGATGACAGTGGAGGCGCGTGGTCGTTTCTCCTTGAGGGAAATGGTTACGCGGGGGGAGGGCTGGTTTTACCCGAGACGGGGTGTTAATCCTTTGAGCGGCCAGCTCAACCAGGGAAGCGCCTGTTGCGGGTGGAACCGGTAGGATTCCAACTAGGTGGGGGAAGCCACCGTGCTCGTCGGCCTGGAGGAGTCAGGAGCAGAATGCCTTCTTAACTTGAGAGGCGTAGGATGTCCCAGGATGCACAGTGTGCAACAGGACCAATTCCTTGGTCCTTTTGAAAGAGATTAGGTCGGACCCTGACTGGCCAGGACGTCTTTCTCGAAAAAGTGCTAGCTATATTGATTTAAGGAAGCAGAATGTGGCTCACCACAATTCACACACTTGGCATTGCATAATAAAGATTTATCATGAAGTTTTTGTAGATTTGGGGCTGACTCGATTTGTCACTTCTGCAAGTTCAATTCGTCTGTGCAAAGCGGTCAGTGGTAATACCTCCGCGGCATTCGCATCAATGCCTTGACAAGGTCGGGATACCAACTGGCAGTCACCGACTCACGTAGCCTCTCATGATCGAACGTGATGAGTGTAAGGGTGGGTCTCAATGCCCCCACCACTCCCCGTTTTCTTATCACAATTAAGACCTTGACCACTCCTTGGTTCGCCAGCTCTTCAGTGATATCTTCTAAGTAGTCCACGAGTTCCTTCTCATAAACCACTCCTTTCACAAAATTCATGGTAGAGTGTGGTGTCACCTGCACAGGCGAGCCATCGAGTGTCCGAAGAGCACTCGCTATGGCCACCTGGGCAAGGTCCGCCGCATTCACCAGAAGGGTCTCGTCTGAGAAACGTGAGCCCTTCGGTTCTCTACCTTGAACCCTAACTAATGCCTGGCACTGATGGAGCAAGTATCCTTTGGCAAGGTTTAGAGGAGTGCTCTATCAGATGGTGCTGGATCCGGCGAACGGGTCCAATTCGAAGGCGACAGAAGGTGTCCTGAAGCTGTTGAGGGATTGAAGGTTCCCTTAGGCCATCCACAATCTTCTTTGCCAAGCAGCCCCAAATTTACCTAATTCCTGCCATGTTGTTAAAGTGGGGAAAAGAAAAACGCTAGTCCAGTTGCCCAGCCTTACAGACTGTTTGGCCACTTCATTAGCCTTCTCATTTCCAAGAACCTAGCAGAAGATTAGCCATTTTGGCAAAATGTCTTCATCTTTGCATGAAGAGAGAACTAGTCTATTTGGTTTGTTTTGATTTGAAGCATAAAAAATTGTTAAAAAACAGTTAAACTCACCTCATTTTAAGTTCATAGAAATTGTCAAACTGCCCAGTTAAAGGATTTACAGCCAAAAATTTGCAAATCTCTTCTATCTTCAAGATCAAAAGTAGAATTTCCTGTCAATATTCACAATTTTAGAATGGAAAGAAATTTTGTCACTATAGATTGTAACACTGACTAAATGCGAGTGTGCCCATGCATTAAAAGGGTAAACAGTCGATGGGGAACCTACACTTATAATGATCGATCCCATGAAGTCATTAAATGGCTTTGAACTGGGTTGACACTATGGTTAACCCATTAATGCATCATTTATTTTTTTTATAATTAGGACACACTTTAAAGTTAAAATTAAATTAGTTATGTGCGAATTTGTGAAAAAAGCACAAATATGGAAAATTTGTCTTATAAAAGGACAAGTAGAATTAATGGGTTAAGAAAGAAAGCATCATTCTTGAGCCAAGTTGTGAACCAAGATTTCCTCAGGGTGAGATGAACTTCAAAATGATTCCAGAACAATGAACCACCCTCAAACCCATAATAGTAAAGTGGAAGGTGTTTAAGAAACCATTCATTCATTTATTATACCCTTCATGGACAAATGAAACTAGTTCAAACCACATCATTTATTCTAAAAAATAGTTTTCATCCATTTTGAAATCATTTTCCACCAAACTAAAAGTTTATCTATATCCTTTGAATAAAACTCCTTGAAACAAAAAGACTTTAAATCTCTCTTTGAGTTCATCTTTATCTAAGAATCTTTTATTGTGAATCTGATTGTAAAAAGACAAAAAAGTGGTAATCCAAAGGAGACATATCAGGTAAGTATGCTCTAAACCTAGAATATTTAAGAAATTTCACACTACTTCTGAAATGTGTGGCCATGTACTGCCTTGCAGAAACATTTTCTTTGCAGTTGAAAATTGCTGGATGCTTTTAGAATAAGTTCCCCTTGAGTGCTTTGTTGTTGTGCAACGTATAATTCACCTTTTTATGCCTTTAGACAATCAGAATCAAAATAAAAGATTCTTTGATAAGGATGCACTCAAAGAGGTATTAGTTTGTTTTGTTTTTTTTGCTTCAAAGCATAAAGAGTATTTTGTAGAATAAATTCTATTGTTTTAACTGTTTAAGCATTCAGGAACAAGTACTAAGAGAAGAGGCAAAGGTACAAACTCAAATCCTTTGTGTGATACCATAGAATGGCAAAAACAATAGGAAAAAGAATAGCAAACCTTATCCAACTTCCTAGTCATTGGACTAGGATTAGTTGTCTTATGTCAATGGTCACGCCTACAAACCCTAGTAGGGCTTTAACTTAAGCATGTATCCCAGAGCAAAGCATTAAAGTCTATAACATTGCAATGAATCCACACACCTTCACAACTCTTGCATAGATGAGAACACCGGATGATAAAGTATCCTTTAGCTCAAAGTCAGGCTCTGAGGTACAAATCTTTATGGATCCCCGGACATCAGTGAGTCCCAGGATTCCTGAGTTATTCTGCCACATCATACACTGGTCTTCAACATTACTGTCAGGGTTCGGACCTATACTAAGGGAAAAAGAGAAACCGCTGTTATTGTGTTCAAAAGAGGAAGAAATGAGAAATGAACACAAAGAGATAGGAAAAAATCAATGGCAATAAAGATTGCTTTATCTTGTGAGATTTCTCCCTACTCAAAGGTAAAGTCAAATACCAATGGGGTCTATCACAAAGAAAGTTTCTAAGGGAAGATTTGTATCGTGCTGAAGTGTGTATGAGAGAAACTAGAGGCCCAGGCAGGGCTTGCATAGTCCATCACTGAGCATAAATATTGTTTGTATACTGTGGTTTCTTTGCTGTGTCCGAAAGTTGTACTGGCAAGAGATCTGAAGATACCTGTGGCTTGGATTCCACTGAAAAATAAAGGTTTCAACTAAAACCATCACCCACATTGCAGTCATGGCTGCAATAGACATCAGCACAGAATTAAACACACTACAACACCAATAAAAAAAAAAAATGGATAGCAAACTTTCTTTCTAACAGACATGGCCAAGTCATCCAACACAGAGGACAATCCAAAAGGAAAAGGCTCCCCAATGAGATTTACTGTGGTATCATCCTCTCCCTACCCTCTTCATGCATGGTATACCCCTCCCTAATAATCTTAAGTAGATGACTTATCTATCAAATCTAAATCCACTTCCATACCCTCCAAAAACCTGAACAGGAACCTACAACTCCAAAACTGAAGCATGCTACACAGAATGCTGATTCCACCCAAAGTCACCCTATTTACCCCTGGCCTAAAACAATCAAACTATCATCCACACATCTTGCTCCACAGCACACTGTCTAGGAGATCTCTTGAGGAGACTCGTTGCCATGACAACCTTTCCTGAGAGCTACCAAGTTTGATTGAAGAGAACCCATGGGGACAACACAAAGTAGCGAGACTGGATTTGTAACCAGAACTTTATAATAACCCTCAAGAGTTAAAGATCATGGATCATATGAGACCCCTTTAAGGGAACTTTTTTTTTTGCTCTTAGTTTTTGTTTTATACATGTTCACCTCTAATTTTACCACTTTCCTTACAAAATTGTTACCCCCTCCCCCCAAAATAAATTTCAGGTAAAAATGCTGATTTTGACTCTTTTTATCGTTATTAAAAAAATAGTGCTTGTAAAAGGTGACCAATTCCTTTCAATTTTAAAAAAAGTGGAATTGGTGGGAAAGAAATGAGAACAGGTGGATAAACAGTAAAAGTGGATCTGCAGGTATAGAGTACTGGTGGAATTATTATGCAATTATTTTTCCAAAATTTGACTTCTTTTTTTTTTACAAAAAAGCCAGTGAAACCAATTTCATTAATTGCAAATGGATTTATTTTATGTACCAACACCGAGCAACTATTTAACTTTTATTTTCATGAGCCTCAGGTTATTTTGTAAATATAATTGGTACCATTGAAGGAACAACACTGTATTGGACTATTTCAATGAAGTCCAGCCAGTTGTGCGAGTCAGTTGGTATCTTGGCTTTAGAGTGCAAATAGGATATTTTATGTTATTATAATGTTTGTGTTTGTTTCAGATAATTTATTAGTTATTTTAATAGTTTGATTTTGTGTGTTTCAGGTAGTTTTTTAGCTATAAATATATTAAGCCATAATGGGTAAACAGAGTGATTTGAGTCCTCAAAAAATTGCACAAATAAACATTTGACTGAAAGAAACTAAATTAAAACAGAAAGAAATAGCAAAAAACTAGTTGTTTCAACAGTCAGTGTTATTAAGAAAAAAAATGACACTGGCCAAGATTTAACTCAAAATCAGTGGGAAAAATGTGGTCGAAAACAAAAAAACAACTCCAAGAACAGATAGAAAATTAATACAACATCTTGCAGGAAGATTTATATTGAGCTGGCAGCAGAGTGTGTTAGCCTTGCAGGAAGAACAGTGAATGACAGGCTTTTAGAAACTGGATTGAAATCATATCACCTGGAAAAGACGTTTCAACTCATGGAAACAATGATGAAGGCATGCTATTCCTGGGCAAAGAAATCACCTTGAGTGGATTTCAGAACAATGGGGAAAGGCATAAATGACACATCTAGCTAATGAGTTACCTGTAATTCATAAAAAAGCATTAATATCTACTAACTTTAACAGTGCCACATTTTTTGTAATGGTTTCAATCTTTTCAAACCATAAAGTTTATTTGATGATTCATTACTTCAATGGCTTTTCCAATACTTCTATGGCTGTTCAACTACTTATGTTGTATTTTCTACTATTGCAGGTTAGTTTTTTTTGATGAATCAACCATTGCAGTCATAGAGGACCGCGTGTAAGAAGGTCGCCTGGAGAAGAATTTATGGCTGAATATCTAACAGTAAAATTTCCAATGAAAATCATGGTGTGGGGAGTCATTTCATTGCATGGAACAAGTCATTTGCACATTGTTGAGAAAACTATGAACCAAGAAAAGTATATAGAAGTTCTTAAAGGTTGTTTACTGCCTCAAATAAGGGAATGGTATAGCGACATACCTTGGACATTTCAACAAGACTCGGACCCCATGTCCTACAGCAAAATCAGTGAAGGTATGGCGTGCACAAAAAGGAGTTTAGCTGTTTTCATGGCCAGGAAATTCCCCGGACATGAATCTGAGTGAGAGTTTATGGTGTGTGTGATGAAATGCACACAGAGACCATTATGACCAAACAGATCTAAGCAAATCCAGGAAATGTGTAAAACATTGGTCAATGCCATGCCAAGATGTGTTAAAGCATTCATGGATGCTAAGGGTAGCCAAACTGCTTACTAATGAATGTAGAAGACTTAACACTGTGCCAATGTTTCAAATAAATCTATTTGTAATCAATAAAATTAGTTTTGTTAGCATTTTTGGAGCAAATTTTCAATTTTTTTAAAAATCCATAATAATTCTGCAAGTACTGTATATATTTAGCACACATTTTCACCACTTCCTTTACAAATCTCTTCTTAGCTTTAAGTAACAACAATACTTATTAGTTACATTGTAGCACAGCCTTTTTTTGAAGGGGTTTCAAACCATCTTTCATCCCTAGTCAGATCAATAGTGATAAAAAAAGAGGAAAGTGGTAAAAAAAATTGAAGTGATAAAAAAGATTGGAGGGGCTTCAAACCATCTTTTATCCATAGTCAGATCAATAGTAATAAAAGATTTATACAACAAACCTCATCAGATAAAAGGTTGGTTCAACAAGGTTGCATTTTAAGCCTCTAGGAACAAATGTGTCTTAATACTACATAGAAATATGTCTAACAGAATAATTTGGTTAGTTTTATCAGATTTTGTTAACACAATATTTTATTAGAATTAAGTAATCTAAGGGCAGTCATAAGGCACCTAGGGATCTCTCAATATTTCATACTGTCCCTATGGGATAAAGCACCAGCTACAAAATCACATAAAAACTCAATGTTCAACTGATCACTTCCACAATAAAAAAATAAATAAATAAGAGCTCATCTGGCGACTGCCTACTTGGGCATTAGTCGCTGTATTAAAAACTGCCTAGTACTAGGCTACTTTAAAATAAGATTCAAAAAACAAACAAAAAAAATCTAAAAAAAGGAAAAAGGCAATGAGCAGGAAGCAAGCTCAGGCATTGATTGACTCCCCCCCGGCACAGGAACGTGCGACCTACTAACCCCCCCCCAAAAAAAACCCCCCCCTGAACTAGTTAAATAAAAGGGAGAAGGCTGGACTCCTCCAAAAAGTCTAAAAGTCCACAGGTCGGTGAGTACGAATCCATCCCGAGTACAAGGGACAGGCGGTAGCGACCCCGCCCATCCCGGTACCGGGACAGGTAACGTGCGCGAAGATCACCCAGACTGGGACATTCGACAAGAATGTGCAGAACAGTCTGGGGGA